>JABMLP010000027.1:0-612447 GCA_013176395.1 Venturia oleaginea | reverse complement strand
GTAGTCTATAGGCCTATGCGCCATATATGCCTGTGCGCCAACCCTACCAAACGCGACGCGTTCCTCCATTACCACACGAGAGGGTACCGCCACAACGACAAGAGGCCTTACACCGAGAAGGTAGGCTTGAACTAGCTGTTCAAGCCTATAAAAACGGCGATTTTCAAAGCTATAGAGCTACCGCGCAAGCCTATGACGTCCCACGAGATACCCTGCAACGCCGTATTGCTGGTACTCAACCACGACTTGGTTCTACCGCGAAAAACCGCCTCCTTACACCCACCGAAGAGGAGTACCTTGTACAGCGTATACTTTCAATGGATGAACGCGGTATGCCACCTACTGTTGCCGCCGTACGGACTATGGCAAGCCTTTTAGCCAGTCAACATGACCAACTCGTCTCTGCAGGCCAATGCTGGGTACGCAACTTTATTAACCGCCACGACGTACTAAAATCGAAGTACAACCGCAAGTACGACTACCAGCGAGCAAAATGCGAAGACCTAGACCTGATTCGAGCCTGGTTTGAACGCGCACGACGTACACAAGCTGAGCATGGCATCCTCGATGACGATATCTACAATTTTGACGAGACTGGTTTTCAGATGGGGTAATTTCAACTGCAAAGGTTGTTGCAGGAGCAGATAAGGCTGGGAGACCGAGGACAACGCAGCCAGGCAACCGTGAGTGGGTTACGGTTATTGAGGCTATTTGTGCGAAAGGGTTTCCAATCCCTCCGCTCGTTATTTTCGAGGCAGTAATGCACCAGGCAGCCTGGTATTCAGACGGGATCCTACCACCAGATTGGGCAATTGGCGTGAGCGAGAACGGCTGGACAACCAACGAGATAGGTCTCTGGTGGCTAGCAGAATACGCCTACTGAGGGGGTTGAAAATGTACCTGCTCAGGTACGGCAACGAGCACCACCAAAGTGCAGCGTATGCCAGTCGCTTGAGCATAATGCTAGGATCTGCCCAGAGCGTCAAAGAACCAATTAAAATGTATATTACTGTTATAGATGGCGGTGTTGTTGAAATATATACGTTTTTTGTAAGAATACTCGGTGGGGTTGGCGCACAGGCATATATGGCGCATAGGCCTATAGACTACGTTAGGATAAAATCAATCAATCAATCAATCAATCAATCAATCAACAATAACAACCCACCAATGAATATCATGTCTTAGATGTTTAAAAGGTACTGTCCTGATCAGCCTTGATTCCTCTATCGTTAAAAGAGAGTTCTTTCCTTGTTTGAATTGGCTGAAAGATCCTGCATCTTTATACACAGCTGAGCGACTAAGGTTGATATCAATCCGAAATCATGGTATCACGCATATCTCACCCGAATTATGACACTGCATGGAAAGAAGACTCAAAGAATTGACATAGCTATCAACAACATTCTATCTTTCAATGTGCAGTAGCATCTGGCTCGGGACTAAGATCGGATTAGCCTCTACATCCCTCCACATCAACAACCAAGTAGAGAGCAATACTTGATTGAAGACGTAAAGAAACCAAAAAGACACAACAAGTGATATTACCACTATTCCCACCGCTTGAACCAGGAAAAAAAAAAAAAAGTCTCTGCAAACCAGAAGACCCCCACTCGTATCTACAAAGCTCACATCCACATTCCTGCCCTAGATATCATAACATCCATCTTGACCCCCACCATCCTTCTCTCCCCACCACAACCATCATCTCCACCAAACAAACCACCCCCACCAACCTCCCAACAACGCAAGAAAAGAACCCCACACACAAAAGTCCAAAAAAATTAATTTTTAGCCCACAAAGAGACCACGATGCCCACCGCAAAATACCCCAAGAAATCGCAAAGACGATAAGGTCGTGAATACACTTCATCACAAAAAAATCGGACGGATACTGAAACGTGCCCCAGCAACAACGAATATAACGCCCAAAGGAAAATATTCCTATAATTAGTCTCTTTTTTTTTCCTGGTAGCTTGTGTTGGGAAGATAGGAATCGGAGATGGTCGGTCGGGATATGGAAGGGAAGTAGATAGAGCTAATATAATATCTTTACAGTTTTCTTTTTACAGCGGCGGGATGGGGTGGTAGAGAGTATATGGATGACAACGATTACTATGAAAAAGCGTGTAGCGTTGAACATAATAATCATCAAGTTTACAGTATAGTTTTTTTTTTTTTTTCAAGTACACGGTTTTGGGACTGTCGAATACCCTCCGGTGAATTGCTAGTTCGTCAGAGTGACAATTGCACCCCCCTAAAGGCTGTACGTTTTTCACAATCTTTCTCCATGCTTAGCAAGCCACGCAACATGCAATCACAGTATATAAAGAGAGGAGCAAACATGAATCAACAACAACAATAGTCCATTCCATGTATAGCTATTAAGCACCACAATCCCTCCACTCTTCCAAATCCCCATCTGAAAGTATTTGATATCTACCCCCTCAATCCATCCATCCCTTCTCAACAAAGAAATCACAGCGCTCGCCAGCATCATTCAAATGCGCCTCCTACAACAACGAAAGAAGGGGGAAAGGCTAAAAGCGTGGTATGGTAGAGGAGAAAGCATTAACGCCGGGTATATCATCAACACATCTCTTCTCTATCCACAGCGACCCACTCAATCCCATCGCACTAGTTCCTCTCAGCAAAGAGAAAATCATTACATGGGCCAGGGAAGAATTGAGAGCGCCTCCACTATATAAATACCGCCGTCCACCAACAACAACAGAAAAAATCAAACCGAACATTTCGAAAGAGCAAGTAAAGAATTAGACGCTAAGCAATCTGGTATCATAAAAATTAGGTTAGGGTGTGGTTGCGTGCTTGCTTGCTGTGAAGAGATGAGGAAGACAAAACCAACAAACTGTATGCCAGCCAAATTTCAATCTGGCGAGAGGGCAACTACATGTGCGCGAAAAAAAGAAAAGATTAAAGAAGATACTGGCGTGTGTTTTCTGACAAGAGCATATTTGGACGCCGATGTACTGGTCTAAAGGCTGTGGGTATCATGTATGTGCAGCGGGATGATTATTTTATTCCTGCGACTGTCAGCATATCAAGCTACGATATTAAGGCGCCTGGGATGCATACTGTACGTGACGAAATGGCTCACCGCCGAGTGACGGGCGCATTTGGTCCTTCCATGTTTCCTATCGCGATGTTAGCATTGCCAAATCGTCAACGAAGTGGATATGACGGCGTACCTGTGAGCTCAGCAACGCGAGCCTTGATACGAGCAACACGGGATTCGATGGTTTCTTCACCACTGGTGTCACCCTCGTCAGCATCGGTTTTCGCGCTTTGGCTGGCAGTATGACTGCGTCCAGATTGCTCTTCACTAAGTCTCTGAGCGCGGTCTGCAGCGTTCTTCCTGATCTGCGCCCATCGATCTAGCACTTTGTCATCACGAGGGGTAGCGTCGGCCGAGTCGTCAGAGGTGGAGTCAGAGGCCAGAGATCTTGGACCAGGAGCGGAACGACCAATTGGGACTACCGGTATCCTGCTCGTTGCCTTGCTTAGTGCATGGAAAGGCGCTGGCGTTGGTGCTGGCGACGGAGTGGGTGCTGCCTCGCGAACCGGTGATGGAGCACCAAGATCGGGTATTCCACGTGTCGGCGCCTTGAGTGGAGTGGACTGTGTTAGTGGCGATACAGCGACCACAGATTGCTCCGGAGTGATGTCCTCAGGAACGAAAGCAGGTGCATCAAGGGGCCCTTGATCGAAGCGGGAGAATTCATGGTCAGCAGCTTGTTGTTCTTTGCTGCCGATTGTGGAGGTATCATGGCGAGGACTCGTGCCATGAGGAACTTGAGGGCTTTCATGATATGGGTCAGGCGTCTGGTGAGTGAAGCTCGGAGCAGGCGAAGGTTCTGCGATAGAGGGCTCTGGCGTCGGCTCTTTGTAAGATGGAATCTCGATCGGCACACTCATTTGAGGGGACTTTTGATGCTTGTGAGGTGGTTCTTCGACGACAGAAGGAGCCTTTTCTGGTGTAGAAGGTGAAGGCTTCTGCTTGCGACCCCAGAACTTCTTCAGACCACTGCTCGCGTTCTGCCTTGTTCTGCTTGTCCATGCTTGAGTTTCTTACGGGTTCTGGAGAAGCTGAAGGACGATGTGCTGGATGCTGAGCACCATTATCAAGCTTGGGCTTTTCTTGCAATTCAACTGGGAGTTCGGGCTCTGGTGAAATCTCCGGACTGAAAGCACGAGGTGTCGCGGGAGGACTAGGAGACCTGACAGGTTTGCGCTGTACTGGAGATGCAGGTGCCGAAGCCTCCTTTGGCAGAGAGGGCAACTCACGATTGGACAGTTCACGTCGAAGATTGGTAGACGAACCTCCATAGTTGGGAGAAGCCCCATTTGGTCGCGGAATGGTGAGGTTCGTGCTTGAGCCTGTGCCGGCAATTGGATCACCAAGATATGTCGCCCGAACAATTTCCTTGTCAAAGTCCTTTGCCCATTTCATGGCAGGTGCGGCTTCACTTAGAATAGCTGGCTGCAAGGTCAGCACACTGTTGGTCTTTTGCGAGTCAGAGTCGTCCATGCGACCGCGTCGCTGAGCATTCTCGCCACCCTTCAAGTTCTGGTTCTTGAGACGGGCCGCGGTCTCCTTGATCTTACGATGCTGGTCGGGCGCGATCCTGCTAGATGGCGTTCCAGTCGCCGTGCGGTTGTAAGGTTCTTCAACGAGAGCCTTGTTGTCAGGCTTCTTCGCAATAGTCTTACGTCTCCCAAGACGGCCGCGCTTGGTCCAACTAAACCTGCTCTTCTTCTCGGCAAGATAGACGCCCTCGTCTTGGCCGGGTGAAGCACCTTTGATTTGTTCTTCAATCACAAACCAGTGTGCGCCTGATATTTGAGTCTCAATCAATGCGCAGCGACCGAAAACAGCCTTGCGCTCAGGAGTCTCCTCGCCTGCGAGGCTGGTCATCCAAACCCACCAAAAGGTCTCGTCAAGATCAAATGAGTGAATGCTCGCCAACTCGCCAGGCTCGAGATCTTCGTGCTTGCCAGGTCGCACATGCGATTGAGAACTGTGTCCGCGCGGTTGTTCGGACAGAGGCAGTGGAAGCGCTTTGTCTGGTGGGAGGAGACTGGGACTGCGGTCGTTAGGAAATCCAGAAGACAAGAAGTCTGCCCAAGATGGTGTTGTTGGCCGTGCTCCATCATCCACTCTTGAATCGCCAGCAGATCTAATGCCATTAGTGTCCTTTGGGCTCGCCAAATCTCCAGGGTTCTGAGGGCTTTCAGCGAGACCAGAGAAGCCCATGTCCTCGAATCTCGACCAAGCACCTTCCTGGACTGGCTGACCGGCTGTATCGTTGTTTGGGATCGTGGACTGATTGATCGACGAGATGCTGTTTAAAACACGTTTACACTCTTCCGTCAACGTCTGCACGGGATCCTCATATGCTGAGAACTTCTGGAGAGCCTCGTCATCATCCCGGTATTCGAAGTTTCTGGCGCGACGAAGAAGGGCGAAAGGCGTTGGGGATACTGTGTTGACGATCATAACCACCCTGGGCGTCTGTTGTAGCATCAAAGTCGGTGTCTCGGGAGGATATTCTGTTTGAGAAAGGAGAGCTTGTAGCGAACGTGGAAGCGAGAAATACCACTGACACCACCAGTGGCATCGGGCGAAAGAGAACGCAGATATGCGAAGAATAGATGACTCGTTGCATCCGCAGCGCTGTTCGTAATTAGCTTGGCTTTTGAGTTAGCAATCCACGAAACTTACGTTGCCCATGACTTGTAGCCGCCCTCAAACCCCTTTCCGTTGTCTGAGTGTTCAAAGGCCCACCATCCGGCCATTCTTGAGAGCTTTCGTCCGCCGAGACCATTAGTCTTTCCACGCGCAGCGATTGCGGCTAGCAGGTCGAAGAAGTCAAAAACGATCTTTTTGCGAGCCTCGGATTCAGTGCTCATCGGAATGAAGACCGTGAAGGCATTCTTTGCCATTGAAGCATCTACAATCGCTGGTTGGTAAACATATCAATGCAGTTTCAGAACAAGTACTGACCAATTTCACCGGTTCGAAACAACTCATAAGTTTCCCAGGACACGACTCCGCCGGGCAGCCTATTCCAACACCATTTCATGATACTGCAGAGGACCTGTGAAATTTTGTGAGCTGGGTTGTCCTTCTATGCGGCAATTGCATGTGCCTACCAACGGATCCATAAGCCGAACCTCCTGTTGAATGGCTTGCTTGTTCTGGCGAAAGGTGCCATCGTATTGTACCCTGAAGAAGTTGCGTATGAAACTCTTGGAGCCAACGGGGTCTGAGCCAGGTCGGAATGGGAGGAGGAGGAAGGGCATATCCAGAGCTGCAAGTTCACATTAGCCTAGATGGTCCGTTGCACAAGCCTGAACGCTTACCTCTTGACTTCATTTCCTGGGAGCAATAGTGGATGAGTTCTTGAACCTCTTCCGGTGACACCTCTCTGCGCGACCATGCCTCTTCCCATCGCGGTTTGATCGGTACGACGTCTTTCCCCGGAGCGACATTTTTCCTGGACTTGCTGGACGCATCCCGCTTGAACAGATTTGAAAAGAATGGCATATTAGCGATCGTGTGCCGGGTTTGTCGTTATTGTAGTTTGTAGCATTCGCCAAAGCTGTGAGCTCTCCTGCAGTCTAGGGGCTGTTCTGGTAGTTGCAGTCGATTTGCCTTGATTTGCAGGACATGGGAGGAATTGTGGGTCGTTGAAACAATGAATTCGTTGCCGAGAGCACCAATTGGCAGGTGGAAGTGATGCGGTATAACACGTTGATGTATTACTGCAAGGATGCGGTAGAGTCGAAAAAGTTGTATCGGACGCGTTGCGCTCCAGTGCATTAGTTGGCGAGCAAAGAGTTGTGAAGACTGACGAGCAAACAGAGCAATTGGACGGGGAAATAAAATAGGGCAGGCCGGGCTCGTCGAGGGTATCGGTACTCGTATCGGTAAGAAGGGAAGCTTGAACTGGAGTGTTTGGCGAGGAAATGATTGTCGCGAAAAGAAAGAAGGAAATTGGAAGTCTCAGTCCACGGCTTGCTATCAGGGGTGAGCTGCAAATCACATTGTGGGACTCGATTAACGATAGGCTGCTACACCTGCCAACGAAGTAGCCAGAAGCCTCAGAGCCATCTGGCCCTCTCTAATTGGGCCATGCCCACCGTTTGTCAGAGCGTTGCAGCTGTCCTTCATGTACGAACATGCAGTCAAAGCAGTCAAATACAGGATGATGTGAGTCAAGGATCACGTCGATTGTCTCTCTACAGACATAACCACTCTAGTTTCGTCGCCCAATCCCACCACTCTCGGCTCCCTCTCCCGAAGAAGATCAATCAATCCCCTCCATCCCCTGGCCTGTGCGCGTGTGAGTGACGGACCTGCTCCTGTTTCCGACGTGGGATAAAGGAGAAGCTGCATGTTCTTTTCAAGCCTCACGAGAACGACAACGACTCATCGCAACAATGACTTTTACGAAACATTCGCGTGAATCCGTCAGGCACCGGGACATGATTATAATTAGACGGCGTCCCTACACAGTAGTGGCGTGAAACGTGCTAAGTAAAAGCCCGTTTGGCACCCTATCATCTAGCTTCCAGCAGAGAACAGCTGCTGAGCCTTGTCACATTTTCAACCTCCTGTCTGTGTGGGGCTGAGCTGCGCCATAACGCCACACGCGGGACTTCATTTCCAGCGCATGAACTGTGAACGTATGGTGTTGTTGGCGTTGATCTCGAATTGTATCATTCATGTGGAGCTGTCAGATCGGAACGGGCGTGGCAAAGGTGGACCGTTCCGCATGTCGGCGATCGAAGCACGCCACCGTTGTTGTTTTTGTAACTGCCGTGAAGGCAGGAACGCTTGTGGTGGATGAGTGAGTAGCTCCTGATTTTTGGAGAGTCTGTCGAAGCAACCGGTTGAGCAAGGTTATCTCCTCGACCTTCAACATCATCCGAAATCAATGGCAACTTGGAGGGCACACGAAACGTGGTGAAAGAGCAATGTCCCGGCGAGCAAGCTGGCTTGCGGGAAGTGAAGATATCAGTAACTAGAATCGTTTCTCTATCTTGATATCATACATACATGATCGTTTTGGCCTTAAATATTCGGAGACCTCAAGCCAAGACACGGCTCCATAAATTCCCATTATTTTGCCCAACTCCAAGTATATGAAGCAATTGGGCCCCATCAGAGTCTGAGGCCCCAGCTCATGCCTCTGTCTCAATCTTCTCTCCTTCGATTTGTACTTCCTCGGTCTCGGAGGTAGGCTCTTCCGACTTGATAACTGCGGGATCCTTTGCGTCAAGCCGAACACCACCATCAACATCAGCGCCGGTTGTTGTGGATTCTTCCTCCTTAGTCAAAGCGTTCGCCTCAGCCTCCCTGGCCTTAGCCTCATCTGCGCGATTCTTGGAGTGATCAATGAGTTCCGAGTTATCGTTGTAGAGTCGGAGCAGCATGGCCTTGCGTTCTTCCTTTGGCAACATCAGATTCAGTGAATGCATACTTCTCCAAAGTGGCAGCACGATTCTCTCCCTGTTCCACATGTTAGTCATGGTCCAGCTATACGTCCAGACAGAACTTACTTGAAGCCATCTTCAACTTCACTGGCCTCGACACGCAAGACGCAACATCCCATGCTAATGTCCCGAACCCTTTCGCCGATCTCACCCATCTCTTTCCATGCTTCGCCCGAAAGCTTTGGAAACATCTCGATGAGTAGTTTCTTCAGCGTTGACCGCTTGTAGAGTCTCACTATTCGGTCTTCGCCAACCCACGGCTCCAATATAGACAAACCTTCGGACTGTATCCTCCATCTGCAAATATCTTGTCCTTGTGCGTCCTGTTTCATGAACATCTTCACTCCAGCTTGCACAAACTTCATGCCCCTGCCTTCGTTCTCGTTCAAAATGTCTCGTACATGGGTGGACGTGTAGTAGATAGCCTTAACTGGCTCGCCTGTGGCATTGCGCACCATGAATCTGTCCTTTGGAAAGCGTTTTGAGATCTGATAAAATTCGTAGATCTTGAGAAGCTCCGGGTGGTCTGCTGGTAGATATTTGTATGGTTCCTCGTGGATTTGGCTGGACTTCTTGGAGTTGGAGCCTCGTCCGTTGCGCGGTGTCTCTGCTGAAGTCTTCTCCTCAACATGTTCGATGACCTCATCCTTGACCTCCACGTCTTCTATCTTAGGCCTCTCTGTCGCGATCTCCTCAGGCTTGCTCTCCTCGGTAGCGACTGTAGTCTGCTCTCCGTTCTCGACTGCGCCGTTCAGATGAGATAGTAGGAGGTCAGTTGGATCTTCTTTGCTAGTAGCATCCGCCATGGTCTCGTCTCCATCTTTCTCCTCGGTCTTAGCCTTTTTCGTAGCGGCAGTTTCAGAGTCCTCATCGACTTCCCGTCCGCGCTTTGCAGCGCGCGAAACCTTCTTGGCCTCGGGTAAAGCTTTGATTTCGGACTGTTTTTCCAATACACAGACAAAGAAACCACCGGTATCTTGCATATGTGGGTAAAGTCTGAGGCATCGCTCGAAAGGAGGCACCTCAGACTCTGCTAAATCAGAATATGGGAACATTGTCTCGGTAAGTCGGATAAAGTCTTCCTTTCCTTCAGCCTTCGCATCTTGGACCTCCTTCCAGGAACCAAACACGCGACCAGATTTATCCATGATTTTCCATTGCTTAAACCCCGGGGATCTCCTCAATCCTGGAAGATCTTTGCTGCAGTCAATGATTGAAACCTTTGTCGATCCACCACATCTTGAAATGGCTGCAGAGACAACGGCTTCGTTCTCCACCGGGTTCATGCTACAAGTGGAATAGACCACTCGGCCGCCAACCTTGAGCATTTGGAGTGAGCGCACCAGGATGCGCACCTGTATATTGTGCAAGCCTAGACCATTGCCCGGAATCCAGTCCTTCCAGATATTGGGATTTTTTCTGCATGTTCCATCTCCAGAACATGGAACATCGGCAAGAATTCTATCGAATTTGAGATACTTTGGCTGATCGCTGTCAGACGTTATCCGTATCGACGGGAACTGGCTGGCGTCGTGATTCGTCACTACGATGTTGGGAGAGTTTTAGGCGTTTGACTTGGTGGACTAGCATCTGAGCTCGTCTATATTCCACATCATTGGCCACGAGCAAGCCTGTCGCTCTTCCATCATCGGAGTTGTCCTCGTCTTGTGTGGTTCTGTTTTGATATCAAGCTCGACCTCGATCCCATCGGGACTAGCCTCCCGTTCCTGATCCTTAGCAGCCTCGTGGACAATCTTGCGTATACGGGCCTCTTCACCTCCATGGACCATCTCGATCAATTGAGCGGATTTGCTGCCAGGAGCTGCACACATGTCCAAGCAAGTCATGCCCGGTCTCACATCCATGAGCAATGGCGGGATCATGCTCACAATTTCCTGTCTACTAATGTTCCCGAACGCTGGTTTCTGAGACGAGGAATTTTTGGAAGGAGGCGAAAGGAGGGAATTTGCGAACGACGTTCTTCGGTGTAGTCATGGACCATGCGAGCTTTTCTGGAAACCAATCGACAGGTCGGGGAGGCTCGACAAGCTCGCCATTGTGCTGTACTGAGGTGATTTGAGGAACGTAGTAATCGACGAGGCGCTGCTGGACGCCAGAGCATGTCCTCAGACGAAGTCAGTAATTGTAGGAATTCCTGAGTAGCTCAGGTATGCGCAATGAGACATACCCTTTGATCCAGCGAATCTGAAGCTGTTTGGTAGTTCCTTGCGAAGAGAGTTCCAAAACTCTTTGCGTTCATCCTCTGGAACCACGCCGAGCTCATTGTACAGCTTCTCAAATAGCTCGTTCTTCTTTTCCACCTCTTGATAATCGGCACGAGGACCCCAGTTCGACCTGCCTCCACCGCCACCGCCTCGCCCACGGCCTCCTCCACGTCCGCCGCCGCCGCGCTTTCTATATATCAGTTAGTGGAATATCTAGAGACTGAATTGGTGATCTCACATTGCCTCTGTTAAACTTGCCCATTATGAGTGTGTTGTAGATGAATAGAAGTAGTCGAAGGGAAAGCCAAAGCTCCAAGTGAAGGTCGAATGAAAATCTACGCGGGGACGAAAACCCTGGTCAGTTTGAAGTACGCTAGGTCCCCCCCCCCCGAAGTATGGAAGTGGGTCTATTTGCGTGAGATCAGGGCAGCAACTCGTGACCCAGATGATTCAATCTCTATAACGTAATTCACTAGCGAGCGGGCCACACCACCGAGCGGGCCACCGAATCGATCATCTCATCTTTGCAAGCTTACACCACCACAACGCCTTTATTAATCAAGACTATCTATTATACAGAAGATTATCGATATTTAGGGCAATCGCTCGCAGCATGGTCAAAGCCCTTACATACAAAACAACTAGGTAAACCCAAGCAATTCCCTGACTTGCACTACTTGATGACGAGGCTGTTGCAACAACTGTTTGCTGTATAGGAGCAACACTTGCCTGTATAGGCTGCTGTACAGTATTCTCCATCAGGCCTTGTGCCTCTGCAACTGTAAGTGTTATTTTCTTTGAGATCTGCTTTTTTTTGACTGCTCTCTTCCTCTTTTGCCTCTCATTCGCTGCTCTCAATTTCCTCATTCTCATCTGCCAACAGTCGCTTCAATTGCTGTAACCCACTCCCGATCGCCTGGTTGTAATTGAGGTGGCTTGCCCGTCGATCTGAGGTAGTAACGACGCGTGAGGTGCTTGCAATACCCATTGCAAAGCCAGTCTCATCGAAGTTATAGATATCCTCCTCTTGAATGCCGTATTTCTGAATTGTATTACTCACAAGCCGAAACAGGCTCCGATAAGCTCTGGATCTTCGCATTGAGCACGCTGATAATCGTACTTGCGATTGAATCTCGATTGCAGGGTAGGCTGTCGCTTGATGAACCTGGCAGACCAGTTGATACGATTGAGGCTGAGGGACCGACGCGTTGTTGAAGGCAGTAATTTCGCCGCATTCTGTACTGCACAGACTCGAGCAGGATAGCCTCGATTATCCATTGAGATAATCCATTGAGTTAAGACTTCTTCCTCTGTGGAGTAAGTTTGTGGCTGTTTGCGCGCGTTTCGACGCGTGCAACGCGTCCAGAGAGGCGATATTTGAGGGTACTGTATGGTACATTATAAGCTAATGCAGCTTGGCAAATAGTTGTGATTTGGCCTTTTTGATAGGCTTGAAGAGCAAGAAGTAATCGGCCTTCTTGCTGGGCTTTAGAAGGCATGAGGTGGTGGTGTAGAGGCTTGCAAAGATGAAATGATCGATTCGTTAGCCCGCTCGGTGGTGTGGCCCGCTCGCTAGTGAATTACGTTAACGTAATCCACCATCGAGCGGTACACATTTTCGTATACTCATCAATTACTCTATTATGCACCAATAAATCTCTCATTTTTAAATATTCCTATCTATATTTCTGACAGTTGATTGCAAAATGGTCACCACTGCGACAAATAAAACAAGTAATAACAATGTTCTCCTCTTCATTTGGTGGTTCTTCCTCAATATAAGGCTCTTGATCAACCTGGTTACTGCTGATAACCGAAGCTTCTTTAGAAAGTTGAAGTAAGCTTGAGACCTCTGCAACAGTTAAAGCGCTTGATTGACTAATATATCTCCTTTTTAGTTGCCTCTTTCGCTTCTGCCTCTCATTTGCAGCCCTTAATTTCTCATTTTCCGCAGCTAGTAAAGCGGCGCCTTGCATCGCGATCTGGCAGCCCTTGACAAGCTGATTAAGGGCCTGATCTGTTGGTGTTGGTGGGCTTTTTGAACGTCTCTTAAGATAGCCTTTGATTGTAGCTACCTGCAGCTCTAACTGGGTTAGATTCTGAGGTGTTTCTGGTTGTCATTGCTCTTGGTTTGCGGCCAAGGGCGCTGTAGGGGTAGATGGCCTAATCTGGATGGTTGAAAGTACCTGATCTGGATCAAAAGGTACGAGACCGGCAGCAGTGAAGCTGCGTTGAATATTGCTTAGTGTTAGGGCACTAATTCGAGCAATTTTAAAGGCGTGAAGGAACTCAATTTTGTCGATATGATTTATGCCAAGCCTCATATATTCCGAGACTTGGTGGCCGTAGGTACGCTTGAGGACCGAAAAACAACCAATATCGAGAGGTTGAAGAAGATGTGATGAATGCGGTGGCATACAAAGAGTAATAATCATCCGGTCTGCACAAAATTGATCAAATTCTGGCGTTGCGTGGCTGCCGTGGCCATCCAGAATTAGTAGTCGATAACTACCAACCTTTCTTGCAGCTGTATTTGGCTCGAAAACCTCTTTTAACCAATGTAATCCAAGCTTGTCATTAGTCCATCCATTTGTACTCAAAGCGATTGTCCAATCAGGCGGTAGATTGTTGTTTTCGTACCAAGATGATATATGTACCTTGCCTTTGAAGATCACCATCGGCGGGAGACTCCAACCCAGCGCATTGATCGATTCGATTGCCGTAACCCATTCGCGATCGCCAGGCTGTAATTGAGGGGGTCTGCCACGCCTATCTGAGGCAGTAACTACGCGTGAGGTACTTGCAAGGCCCATTGCAGAGCCAGTTTCGTCGAAGTTGTAGATATCGTTATTGAGGATGCCGTATTTAGCGATTGTGTTTTGTACAAGCCGAAACCAGGCCCCAATAAGGGCTGGATCTTCGTATCTTGCCCTTTGATTATCGTAGCTGCATGAATATCGCGATTTGAGGCTAGGGAGGCGGTTGATGTATCGCTGAGGCCAATTGACACCGATTTTGCAATCTGAGCCTACACGCTGCTCGAGTACGATTTTTGCCGCATCGCGTACCCAGTAACGGTCAATGGATAACCTCTTTCATCCATAGATAGTATCCAATGCTCAACGACCTCCTCTTCCGTATCCGTAAGCTTTTGGCAATTTGGGCGCGAATCGACGCGTGAAGCGCGTCCGCGAAGGCGGGAGGCAAGGGAAGTAAATGGGACAGAATAGGCATCAGCGGCCTTTCGAATACTTGGAAAATGGCCTTTCAAATAAGCGTCATGAGCAAGGAGTAGTTGACCCTCTTTCTGGGCTTTGTATTGACTAGTTGTGGTGGCATTGTGGGTCAATCGATGAGGATACGAAAATGTGTACCGCTCGGTGGTGTGTACCGCTCGATGATGGATTACGTTACCACAGTATGACTTCGTTACTAACCTTAGCTCAACAGGGATTGATCCGTGCGGATTTCGGCAAGGCATTCTGGCCTGTCCTAGCCTACAGTTAAACGTGACATGACGTCTCACCGGAGTCCGCGGATTAATCCCTGTTAATCAAAGGTTTGGAACGAGATGATACGGTAGAATTAGATTGAAGCCCGCAAAATCATTTCAAACCTCAACAATAAAGTTTATCTACTGATCCACGATGGGTAACGCATTCAGCCAGTGCTTCTTTATTCCAGCTCCAACCTTGACCGAAGAGCACCTACCTGATCAGACTGGTGAGTAAACTCCTACGAACAGTGCATGTACCTCCTAACAACATGCAGGAAAGGTCCACATCGTTACTGGAGGTTACGCAGGATGTGGCTTTGGGCTTTCGAAGATCTTCTACCAGAAAAATGCCACTGTGTATATGGCTGGACGCTCGAAAGACAAGGCAGACGAAGCTATTGCTGTAAGTGTGAAATGGCTGTCGATTTGTCCCGAGATCTTAACAATTCTGAGCGGTTTATGGAGCACCCGTGATTCACGCCTGTGCTCTGTCTTCGTACTGGAAGACCTTTTCAAAAATACAAATGCTGATTTACTCTTTAGAGCATCAAAAAGGAGTTCCCCAATTCGACGGGCAAGATTGTTTTCCTGGAAGTCGATCTCGCCAACCTCGCCTCCATCAAACCTGCTGCCGAACAGTTCATGTCTAAAGAGTCACGCTTGGACACATTGACTAACAACGCAGGGGTCATGGTACCACCCATCGGTTCGACCGATTCGCATGGCCACGAACAACAAATGGGCACAAACTGTCTGGGTCCATATCTTCTCTCAGAATCTCTCGTGCCAATTCTCGAGAGAACTGCTGCAACCGCACCGAAAGATTCCGTCCGTGTGACATGGGCGGCCTCCTTGGCTGTTGATCTTGTGTCTCCCCAGGGCGGCGTCCAGTTCGAAGCAACAGGAGCACCAAAGATCCATGAAGTGAAGGAGAGGAACTATGCTCAGTCTAAAGCTGGAAACTACTTCCTAGCAAATGAGTTCGCCAAATATCATGCCAAATCTGGCATCGTCTCAGTGTCATGGAACCCTGGAAACCTCAGATCAGAGCTTCAACGTCATTTGCCAAAGATACAGGCTAACATCATGAACTGGACCTTGCTGTACGATACCAAATTCGGTGCATACACGGAGCTGTATGCGGCATGCTCGGACGGAATTACCAGCGCCCAAAATGGAGCCTACGTCGCTCCTTGGGGACGAATTCTACATGTCAGAAATGACATCGAAGCAGGAACGAAGACTGAGGCCGAGGGCGGTAGTGGGGCGGCCGAGATGCTTTGGAAGTGGTGCGAGAAGGAATCTGCTCAGTATAAGTGAGTAGACACATGAATGCAGGACAGTGACATCTCTGCTCGCTCGTATTTGAAACTGGCTCGCCAGCTTATGTAAACGCACTGTATCATAAATTTCTATACCCTCCGTTTGGTTCGGCCTTTAGCATACAAGCTGCCCAGTCCAGCAAGAGATGGAAAGTCCTTCGGCCTCTTTCTTGGGCCAGATCAAGCTGATACTTCTAGACCATTCCGGTAAAATTCTTGTCCGGCTACACATGTCGCCGTTTGGCCGCCTGTTCAGCTTTGTCTTCCACGTATCAAGCAATACGGATTTCATGGCTCTTCAAATGGGCCTGGTTGCTATCTTCGCATAAATACGGCCACTGTTAACATGATTGAATCGGACTCGAGCCACAGCAAATTCTGATCATTGATCAACACACCCGCTTAGCCAGTTCGTCACTTCACTGCTCTTCGATAAAGCCTGAGCCGGAAAAGAGTAGGTTCAAGTCTAAATTGTCACCGATACACTCCTGAAGATTTCAAGCTCTTTCTTGAATCAGCCAGGGTTTTAGGGACATTGATCTTGAACGAGTAGAGCTCAGTACCCAAGCTGCTGTCGTATATACCACAGCCACGTGAAAACCGACTTCAGTAAGGTACTGTGCGAAAACAAACAACACGTGTTCACGTGTACTGACTCTACCATCAACAAATACGTAAGCATGAAAGCCTCATGACCAACTTCGAATGCTAACAACTCAGGAGTGAAACCAACCTCAACAATGGACAAACGAAGACCACCAACTCCGGAGGACATGACATCGCCGCTTATCTCAGCATCAACACTGACCAACAACAGCTCGTCGTCAAATAAGAGCACACACGACCCCTCAATCGACAGCGCTTCGTCAATCAGGTCTTCCAACAACAGCTTTGATAAGGCATTCACTACTCAGACTTTAGCAAGACTACGGAAAGAGTGGGATTCTCAATACAACTCCAATCTCCTTCAACGCAAACAAGAATTCCTACAATACTGGGGAGACGAGTTCATCCCTCAAGAAGCTGTCGACGATTTCATTCTCCGAGAAGCACAAGTAAAGAGCGGTTACGATCACTGGGTCAGGGAACAGAGCGCGATGTTCATCAATTTCGACAACGGCCCCATCCTCCCAGGACTAGGAGCAGAGAAGGCATTGTCGCCAGGATTCGGCGGAGGCCTGATCCCTTCCAATTTGTTCACGCCTGAGCGCAACTCCTCGGGCGAAAAGCACACATCTACCATCGCTGGCCTTGAAAAGACAATCATCAGTCTCCAGGGTGAAAATCAGATGCTCAACGAGCACATTCACACCCTTGACCGACAGCACGCAGTTTCTGTGGCCACGAATTCCATTATTGAACGCCTACAAAGTCAACTCACGCGGGTGGAGGAACATCTGGGCGCGTTACAGGCGTCTCAGAACAGCCTGAGCCGGTCTCAGAAGAGTGATCTCTCAACTGGCGACGCGTCCAAGAACGATATCGATCTTCTCGGAAAATCGTTCACTGGAAAATGTGCTCTGATTGAGAAGATCCTCGGCGTCGATATTACGACAACCGGACCAAAGCCTGGGAACCTTCTAGAGCTTCTACATAACCGTCTCTGGCATCTCGAGTCCGTTTCACTCCTCCCGCACTCCCCCCATTATCGCGGCCGTCAACCTTACGTGCCACTCGCAGATTTCGTCAAACCTGGCTGCACTGCTGCCCACCGCACAGTAAATTACTCCGTCTCACCCGGCCACACGGCTCCCAGCTTCCCGTACCTTGTCAACAGCGGACCATCTCACCCTCCCATGCTCGCGGGATACACCAACGGAAGCACCTTTCGTGCCACAATGGGCCCTCTCCCACCACCGCCAAGCTTTCCAATTCCTCAGCCCAAATTCGATTCACAAGATGTTCGATACCAGCTCACCCAACCACCACGCGCAGCTCACCACAAGGTTCCACATCCACTCCAGCACGATCCCAATATTCCAAAGGGTCCAAAGGCTAAGACTCCAGACACACAATCGCAGGGCAGCTCACGCGTCAGCTCAGCGGACTGGCCAGTGCTGGGTGCCGATCTATCGCACACTCGTCCGAAGTCCTCTGACAGCCGCACTAGCAGTAAGAAAGGCGCCACGAAAGTCTCGAAGGAAGACATAATCACGCGCCCTCAATCTGTGCCTTATGGTGGGAGTGCGCCTTCTGAACCTACCCGGGCGCCACAGCCAGCTTACTTAAAGGCTCCCGTTCAGCATCATCATCATTTGCCACCTCATCATCAAGATCCAGCTCAGCACCAGCAGACACTTCGGCATCCAAGCCCACAGAAAGCTGGTGCCTCCTTGAAGGCGTTCTTACAGGTTCCGGGTCCCTTCGGTGGGGCAGCAGTAACAGTAAAGAAGACAAAGGGTCTGTGTGGCGATGAGAATTGCGACTTCTGTTAGAATTGGGCAGAAATTCGATTGGGTTGGACTGTCGCTGTACAGGAGAGCGATACTTGTTTGGTCTCAAATATGCGTCTAAACTTTTCTTTTTTCTTCTTGTCTCTAGGAATCCAGCAATCGACATCAGTGAAAGAATGAGCACCAAATTGCATCGAATCGAATCCTCAAGCCCAACCGCGATGGCACTGTCCCTCACTTTTCGACAAAACATTGGGGTTGGGGTGGATAATGGAATTGTAAGATACAACACTTGTCTCTGGCAAACGGAATTTGGAGCCGAAAATGGATGACCGAATGGAAATGCAGATATCTGTTGGCTGGAAGGTACTTTTGTTCTTCAAGGATATATTTTGATTTGCTAGCTTCGGGCGAGGAGATGTGTCATTGTCTTAGTGTTTTTGTTGCCAAATAGTTTGTTTGAGGGAGGGGATCATGCAATTCAAAGGTTATTGGTTGAATGTTGTAGCAAACTGTGAAGATTTTCGACGTCAAGGTTCAGAACCAAGGTCACGAATGACAGTAGTATCAAGAGGATTTAGATTGTATGACGTTGAAGGTTTCGTGATTATTCCTTATGAGTTTGTGGAGCTATCACTTACTCAAATTTGTTCTGCCGGAGGAAGGAATCGTTGACTACGAAGCGGCCTGGTGAGATTTGCTATGGACGTGGAGAACAACCTAGATGTTATGTAAATTGTAATATAGTACTCTAGTAGGTAGAGCATAGATTATTATTGACTAGATCACTAGATAGAAAATTGATAGCCCTATTCTTTGCAATTAGTATAAAATATGTAGAATATAGTACAGTTGTAAAGTTTTAAAGATAGTAAAAATCCCAAGTGTTTATTTATACTTTTATAGAGCTACTAAGAACGTTTACTATAGTCGTATTGCCGCGCCCGGGAGGAGCGGAGTAAGAACACCTACTGTAAGAGTTCTTCCCTAAGTGATATTTCGCAAAGAAGAGAAGAATACTTAATTGAAAGTATGTTACGCAGAGGCTATGACTCAAAGTAATCTAGCTGGATTTGGCTAATCCGTACAGTAGAGTTCAAGTGGTCCGGGGCGACAATATCGTATCAAACAAGTGAAGCGAAGCTTGCAAGATATAAGAGTCGTGAATTGTGCTAAGTAACTAAAAGCAATAGCGAAGTAACTAGAGAGTGAAGATACGAGACACTGAGGGAGCAGAGTCTCGTCCGTTATATAGAGATCCATCTCCTAAGAAATCCTGCGCTCGTGGCGCTCGCAATCGAGCGCTCGCTTTGCCAAGGCTCGAGCGTTCACATGATCCTTCCGATCCCATGTAACAACTTACTAATCACAAAGGAAACGCGCCATACATGTCACTAAACGTTCCACGTGACAGTATCCGTAACAAAGTATCTAAGTACAAGGAAGAAAGTGTAAGTACAGGAAGGATATGTTAAGGGATGGAATCCTTCTCCCTAGCTTATCCATGACTGGATTTTCAATTGTTCTCTTGTTATTTTGCAAGCTGTCATGTTCCATTTAAAGATACATTCTAGAAGGATCTATTTGTAAGAGGATTGTGTTACGGGGAACTCGTTTCTCAACACAGTTGATTATGTCAAGACCTTCTTGACACCTGTGTTCTCTTGTTCTGGTCCGCGGGTTTGGGGTAAGGGCAATATCAGTCTGGAAGTACTTACCTTAAGTACCTTCCCTTGCTCAGGTTCTTTGGAGGCTCACTAGATCCTAGCCGTCCGATGTATCTCCCAATTCAATTGTCGTCTAACTGATTTGATCCTCAGATCAATCCTGAACGCTTGTCGGTTAGTATGAAGGTTGGGGGTGGGCTTGCTTCGTGTGCATATGACTTGTGCTTGATTGTATCTAAGTAAAAGGTCGTTCCTGTAGTAGGTTGAAGAAGCTCCTATGTGAGAAACATAACATGAGATAACCACACCGAGAGAAAGGAAAGTCCGTCCAACGTCCTCCATATATACCCTTCTGGTTCCTGGTCCCAAGGTGCATTCCCACACCTCTTGGCTCTTCCCACACTTCCCACACTGTGGGCAATGCCAAGTGCTGTGGGAACTGTGGGAACATCACGTGACTCCTGCACGTACTATTCTCTCTTAGGACTGACCTGGTTGCACCAGTCCCCTCTTGTGCGCCCAAAGGATTCCACTCCACATCAGTCCTAAAAACAGCTTCTTGTTATCCAACCATCCTCTGCAAGTCCCGTTGTCCCTGCTCTTCGGTCTTGAGGTAATCTGTAACAGATTAATTGATTGATTGATTGATTTTATCCTACTCGGTTGCAGCCGCTTAATCACGCAGCTATGTCCGGTTAGGAGGACTTCATCAAACAGCCGACACGTGATAGATTATATAATCCACCGCGCCCCACTTCGCCCCGTTCACTGAAACAAGACCAGCTGTCCCCTCCGTCCTCCCCCTTTTTCCCCTAACCAGTATCTCCAAATGCCCGCGGGCTCTTGTAGACTACTGGTTACTCTGCTACTATATCTGTGCTATGTAGACTCAAGAGGCAATGCCTCGTGTTTCGCTATCCTTCTACCTACAGTCTCCCTCTAGTGCTCAGCTTTGTCTATCTGTTTCGCCTTATCACTCAAGGCCAATGGGTTCCCTAAGTATGTTTCTGCTTGTGAAAGTTGCCTTGCACCAGATTCCTATGCGGCAGTGTATTTGGTTGTGTGATGCTGGAGACAATAGTAACCATCGTAGTCGTGATTTCGCTGCTTGGGTGTGATACTCCGGGTATGCCCGTAGACGAGGCTGTCTGGTAGCTGCCGTATTGTATGGCACCGATCGTGCTATAGACCTGCCGTCTTATAGTCGGAGCCTACCTGCTGCTAGTCGCTCTCCCTGCTTGCTATATCGCGCTCCTACTCTTGCCAATGCCATAACTGGGACGCAACAATCTGGGGAGAGGCTCAAGGCTACGTCTGCTAGCTTACAGGGAGGAGATTTGCCGCCAATAGGCTCCTTCTATGCGTCCTTACTGCTTACTGTGTCGCGCACCTACTCTTGCCAATGTCATAACTGGGACGCAACAGTTTGGGGAGAGGCTCAAGGCTCTGGACATCAGCTTGCAGCAGGACGGTTTGCGGAGACGATAGTAGATGAGGTTCTCTAGCAGCTGCCGTATCGTGTCGCACCGATTGTGTTGTAGACCTGTCGTCTTATAGTCGGAGCCTATCTGCTGCTAGTCGCTCTCCCTGCTTGCTATATCACGCTCCTACTCTTGCCAATGCCATAACTGGGACGCAACAGTCTGGGGAGAGGCTCAAGGCTACGTCTGCTAGCTTACAGGGAGGGGATTTGCCGCCAATAAGCTCCTTCTATGCGTCCTTACTACTTACTGTGTCGCGCACCTACTCTTGCCAATGCCATAACTGGGAGGCAACAGTTTGGGGAGAGGCTCAAGGCTCTGGGCAACAGCTTGTAGCAGAACGGTTTGCCAAGACGTTGGGAGAGGTTGTCTAGTCGTTGCAGTGGTGTGTGGTGTCGATTGTTGCACACCGGGCGTCTGGTGTTTGAGTTGTGTTGAAGGTATTGCCGTTCTAGCGGTGACTCGTCGACTCGGAGCGTTGCAGTGTCATCTGGGGTGATGAACTAGCCGGGAGATAGTGACTAGATGGTTGTTGTTGTCTTTGGTGGACGCATCGTTCGTGTAGCCTGCTCATGTATTCGTGTGCTTGCTATGCCGTGGCCGCGACGGCGACTCTAGAGGTATCTCATCGACGCTGAGGGACGCGCGATGGCCTCTAGAGGCCGGAGCGGCCACTGGCAGAGGTGTTTTGATGATTTTTAGATGATAATTCTGTAAATTCCAAAAATTGAGTTCTCGCTGTGTGTGACGGCACGGCATGGCTCCTTTGCCGTCACGTTACTTCATGGCTCGGGCGTATCGGCTTAGCCACATTGTGGCTAAGGCGCGATATCTTCGCGCCCTCGTAGTAACTCGTTCTCTACCGTAAATTCTATTATCACACTCAGTTCTTAGAACCCTAGTTCATTCTATACATCCTATCGCTGCCGTGACATTATTTACGGTCAATACATCTACCTGGGAAGGTCAGCGTCTTGTACAAAGACGTATCCCCGCTGTCGCAAGTCGCATACTTGGATAGCCGTCAATTTGACACCGGAAACAGCATACGGACAAAGCCTTTTGTCTAGCAATAGCAACACCTCGTATATCGCAAAAGCCCTCACGCACGAGGCACCGCATGCAAACACTGTAAGAGCGTATCTTTTCAAGTATCGAAGCAAAAGCCGTCCAAGGACCGCCAGAAACCGCAAAAAAGCAAGCCATCCACGGATCGCAACCCTCGTACGAAACGAACATATACCCAAGCAGAAAGAGAAACCCAAGCAGCATTATGGCGGATAGGTTCTTCGCAGGAGAAACTGAGCTCACCAAGTTGAGAGACGAGGTCCTTACCGGAGAATCAGCAGAGGATTGGGATGCCATTGAAGAATTGAAAGCAGCCATACTTCAAGATGATTACGAAAAGCGCCTGGCCCATCTGGATAACAAGGTTATGGCTCCTCTCGAATTCTCACTCACGGATAGTACTGGTAGCAAGAAGACATGGGCCTTGACGGTAGACAACCTACAAGAAGCTATTACTGCAGACCCATCCCTAGCGTTAGAAACAATCGTCCTGGCATACAAGAGCTCTGCAGTCAAGACCGACCAAATCAACGTGCTAGGAAAGACACTCAAAAACATGAAGACACAAGGCGCTACCCTACTAGCAAATGAGACCACCGTCTGCAACGCAAAGGTGGTGGGAAAACAGAATGAGCTGAATATAGCCCTTGACCAAGTAAGCCAGCGTACTCAAGAGGTGGAAGGCTTGCAGCAGCAAGTATTAGGAGTTATATCAGACCTCCAAGCGGAAAAGAATATGCGCTCCAAGGAATTCGATGAACACACCGACTTGACACAGAAATTCAATGCCCTCAAGGCGCGCAAGATGAATGGAGAAACCGATGACAGCATTGTCTCCAACCGTGGCGGTGGAAGCCGGACCAAGATGCCCATGCCAAAGGACCTCAAGGATAGCGCTACATCGATAGAATATAGGCAGTGGAAGTCAAGCATCGATCTCAAAATTGACGCAGAAGAGATGAGCCTCGTCGCACAGAAAGCCCTGATCATGATATAAGTCACAGGAGAAGCCACAAAGAATGCGCTCCTGATTCTACCCGGAACATTGGGTAAGACTTACAGCGAGCTGATAAAGGAAGACCTCTACCTTGTGCTGGATACCAGATTTGTGGATCCATTCGAGGCAGACAACGCGCGGCAATCATTCAAGACACTGTTGATGAAGCCATATCAGGATTTCACTGAATTCAAGAATGATTTTGAATACAAGGCAGCGGTCTCTGGACTCACTGAAGGCCTCACAGGTGCGGACAACATCAGTAAGATCATGAAGCGTGAAATGGTTGATAGACTCTACTCTGCATTGGCGAGAGGCCTAGCACGAGAAGTCGGAGACTACTCAGTCACCTACCAGCAACTCTGCAATGCCGCCACTGCATTAAGCCGCACATACAAGAAGACATATGATGAGGACCAACTGCGCAGGCGCAATGAAAAGCCTAAGGACAACTTCAACAACAACGGCAATGGCAATGGCCAGAATGGAGGCAACAATGGCCAGAATGGAGGATTCAGCAATAGAGGATTCAACAATAGAGGATTCAACAACAGCAGACCCAACCCCTCTAGCAGCGGAGGTGGTCGCTTTGAGCAACGAGACACTGGATTCAACAAGTTCAAGGATTTTGGCCTAACCTTCGAAGAAGCTGTTCAACTGACTCGAGAGAACAAGTGCTTTAAATGTAAGCAAGAAGGTCACCAACAACGAAATTGCCAAGCTACTACAATCACCGCCTTACAGTTAAATGGAGTGGTTGCTGAGCTGCCTTTAAACGACTAGGCTCGGTGGAAGTCACCACACCGGGCCCCAGTAACAGAGACATTGAGTATCGTTACATGGTGCATGAACTGAATCTTTCAAAGATGTTTGGCGGCCCTGCCTTCATCTTTGACATCGTTGTCTACTTTAATGGAATGAGAGTCACTCTCCGGGCACTGATTGATACAGGAGCCAACGGCTACGCCTTCATGGACCGCAAGTGTGCAGCGCGATTATCCTCACGATTCCCTCAGGTTGAGCGACGACCTCTTGAGAAGCCAGCCAAAGCCACCGGATACCAGGACCACAAGGAGGAAGGCATCACACATGCGACGCTGCTACACATAGAATTGGATGGCAGGCAAGAGTACAATGTTCCCATCTTAGAGGTGACATTAGGACACCACGATTTGATTTTAGGCAGGACATGGTTGGCATACAATGATATCTCCCCGGACTGCAAGCGCCATCGATTGCACTGGCCAGAATCAAGGCCTAAAGTAGCTCCTCTCCAGCGAAGGGTTATGGTGGAAGACAATGCATACATACCAGCGGAAGCTATCAATGTCAGCGCAATCCAAAAGGACATAATAAGCGGGAGCAGGCAATGAAACTGCAGGATAGGAGGAATCAAGGTGGACGGCTTAGCCAGGTCAGGCATCAAGCAGGACAGGCTAGGCCTAATTTGGACAATACCTTTTCGAAAAGACTGCGCAAATTGACTCAGAATGAGCCAGTTGACTTGACTTTGGCCTTGGACCAGCCCTCAGTTCCGCAGAACACGAAACTGACGCCAACTCTACGCGAGATTACCACGCCAGCACCACCTCCAACAGTCAAAGAAGATCCTAATGAGGACTACCCTGACAGCGATTCCGACAGTGGATGCTCAGACCTATCTGATTTCGAGGATAGCACTGACAGCGAAGAGGATGAAAATGAAGAGCTGTACGTCAGCTATGGAGACTCTTTCCAATGGAGTAGAGCCCGGGGATACAACATAATGGATAAAGAGCTCAAGAGAAGCAACCATCAGGTGGAGATTGAGGCATTGGAGTTTGACCATCGCACCAGATCCTGGTATTCAGAAGACCGAGTTGATCTCTGCCTCATCAGCGCTGCAGGATTTCGACTAGCTTTAAAAGATAAGGAAGCCATCGCAGGCTCCATATCATTGCATGAGGTTGAGCTCCGTATATGTGAACTGACGCAGCAGCAAGCTGAAGCCAAAGGAGACTCGCCTGAAGACCATGCACAGCGATTAAGGCTATCGTTGGCATCATTGGATGGACGACTACCTGCAGATGAGTCTGCGGACATGAAGGAGCTCATTGACAACAAGCTACCGGCAAAGCATGCAAAGTTTAAGGATGTCTTTTCAGAAGCAGACTCGAATCGATTGGCAACCTACAAAGAAGGTGGAGGCATGGCTTCGCCTGGATTCTGCCCTCTGTACAACATGTCATTGGATGAGCTGAACTTCGTCAAAGAATGGCTACTGAAGAATCTTGACTCAGGCTTTATTGAGACAAGCACATCCCCATTCGCATCGCCTGTACTCATCGTCAAGAAGTCCACGCCGGTGGATGAGAAGCAGAAGTTCCGCTTCTGTATTGACTATCGTAAACTCAATGCTCTGACCAAGAAGGATAGGTATCCTATTCCACTAATTACTGAGATCATAGCACGTCTGTCAAAAGCTAAGGTCTTTACCAAACTAGACATTCGCCAGGCCTTTCACCGGATCAGGCTAGATCCAGCATCTGAGGAGCTCACCACTTTTCGCACCCGATATGGAAGTTTCAAATGCAAAGTCATGATGGAGGGACTGGTTAATGGCCCTGCTACCTGGTAGAAGTACATGAATACGATCCTAATGGAATACCTTGACGACTTCTGCACCGCATACCTTGATGATATCCTCATCTTCTCGGAAGACCTATTGCAGCACACAGAGCACGTTCACAAGGTGCTTGAAAGACTGCGCGCTGCAGGCTTACAATGTGACATGAAAAAGAGTGAGTTCGACGTTACTGAAACCAAGTACCTAGGCTTCATCATCAGCACCGAAGGCATCAGGGTTGACCCGGACAAGATTGCTGTTGTTAAGTACTGGAAGCAGCCCCGCACCGTCAAACAAGTTCAAAGCTTCATTGGCTTCTGCAACTTCTATCGGAGATTTATCGAGAACTTTGGCAGGATGGCCCGCCCATTGATTCGGCTTACTCGCAAAGTACACATCTTTGATTTCAACGAAGAGTGTATAGAAGCTTTTGATATGCTAAAGCAAGCCCTTACCTCTGCGCCAGTCCTCGCATTGTACGACCCTTTGCTACTAACCCGGATGGAAACTGATGCTTCTGACGGAGTAGTTGCAGGTGTCCTATCTCAGAAAGGAAAAGATAACCAATGGCACCCAGTAGCCTTCTTCAGCAAGACAATGAACGTACACGAGCTGAACTACGAGATTCACGACAAGGAACTACTGGCATTAATCAAAGGCCTTGAAGAATGGAGCGTATTTTTGAGAGGTTTGCAGCAGCCATTTGTGGCTATTACTGACCACCGCGCACTGGAATACTTTACCACCAAGAGGATGTTGAATGCACGACAAGCTCGATGGTCAGAGGTATCTGTAACTATGACTTTACTATTGTCTACCGCCCTGGCAAGGAAAACACCATTGCAGATGCCCTGTCACGGAAATCGGATGAACTGAAGTCACAAAAGGCAATTGCCAACGCAGCCCGCACAATACAGCTCATCAAAGATGACCAGATTGGTGCCCAGATCCAGGCGCTTAACATCAACGCAGAACAGCTACACCTAGTGGACCAGCTACTCAACGCCAATCGGACCGCACAATCACTGCAGCAGTTCAGAGACGTCGCTAGCGATGACCATACGACTCTCCGCCTTGAAGATGGACTCCTATTACACCAGGGTCGCCTTTTTATTCCAGAGAATGATCAACTCCGCCGAAAGCTACTTGATGAGGTACATACAACATTACCCTCTACCCACCCTGGCCGCAACAAAACTCGAAAGATTGTCGCACGGCAGTTTTACTGGCCGCGGATGAATGCAGACATTGATCAATATATTGCGGCATGCCAGGATTGCAGGAGGTCATCAGTTCCTAGGGACAAGACTCCGGGATTGCTGAAACCATTGCCAATACTCGAGAGGCCCTGGCAGCACGTTTCAATGGATTTCATGTCCCTCAACAAAGACAAGCACGGATATGACAATGTCATGGTAGTAGTGGATCGTCTAGGAAAGCGCCCTTTCTCTCTACCATGTCACAAAGAAGTGAAGGCCAAAGATGCTGCATGGCTGTACTACAAACACATCTACCGCATCTATGTATGGGCTGCCTGATACTATTGTCAGCGATCGGGATCCGAGATTTGTGTCGCAGTTCTGGGACGAATTGAGCCTTATTCTGGGCATCCAATTGCGTAAGAGTACCTCAGAACATGCTCAAACTGATGGCCAGACTGAGATCGTCAACCAGGCATTGCAACAGAAACTAAGGATCTTTGTCAATCATTACCAAGACAATTGGTCTGAGCTGTTACCTGCAATGGACTTCGCTGCACCGTCGGCACCTCATGAGTCTACGGGCTTATCGCCATCGGAGGTTGAAATGGGTTTTGTGCCTAGAATGCATTACGATTGGGAGGCTCGCAAGCCAATGAAAGGACAATCGTCGCTTGAGAAGCTCAATCGCGGGGAAGCACAACGTTACGCTACTCGTATGTACGAGGCATGGAACTTCGCAAAGACTCAACTCTTCAAGGCCCAACAGCGGCAATCTCTGCAGGCAAACAAGAAGCGCAGGCCTGAAGACTTCGGCTTTGACGACACCACAGGCATAGGCGATATGGTGTACGTCACCAAGAGAGCCTGGCGCACTGATCGACCGTCTGACAAGTTGGATAACCCTGTGGTAGGCCCATTTCCAATCATTGGAAAAAAAGAACATAGTTGGGAGGTTCAGTTACCACAATCGTACAAGATACACAATGTTTTTCACTATGATCGATTGAGGAAAGCGGATACAGAGGGGCTCCCGGGTCAAATCAATACCAACGATCCAAATGATGCCTACGAAGTGCACAGCCATGTCGAGTGGGAGGTTGAGGCCATCCTTGGAAGCCGTATTCACCGACAAAAGCTACAATACATGGTATCATGGAAAGGTTGGGACCCAGATAATACATGGTATGATGCTGAGAGCTTTAAGAACTCACCGAAGCTGCTCAGGCTCTACCACCAGGATCACCCCGAGCGAGATGGTCCGCTATTGAGGTTGACAGAATGGCAGGACGCCTATGACCGAGAGACTGAGGATCCACCGCATGAGGACGATAATGCGGCGGTCTCCAAGGGGGGAATGACGAGAATGCGCACAAGGATGAATAGGCGCTAGGCTATGGACCTTTTGCTCCTTTGAGTCCTTTATCTCCTTCCAGCTATGGGTGTTTTGTATTCTCAAATCAATGGCAGTAGGGATTCAGATTGAAGGGGCGTTTGGTATATGTTTTGCTAGCAATGTGGCCAGCCAAGTTGATTCCTCTCGGGATAACTGGGCTTTCTTTTTGGGGGGGTAATGTGACGGCACGGCATGGCTCCTTTGCCGTCACGTTACTTCATGGTTCGGGCGTATCGGCTTAGCCACATTGTGGCTAAGGCGCGATATCTTCGCGCCCTCGTAGTAACTCGTTCTCTACCGTAAAGTCTATTATCACACTCAGTTCTTAGAACCCTATTTCATTCTATACATCCTATCGCTGCCGTGACCAAGATACTCTTCAGCAGAATCCACCAGGGTAAACTTCAATACCAAGTTGACTGGCTAGGCTGGGACCCAGACCAAACATGGTACCTCGCCTCCAACTTCAAGAACTCCGCCCTCTTACTCGAACAGTACTGGAAAGAGAACCCAACTAAGCCCGGCCCACCTAAGAGACTCCAATCTTGGCTGGATGCAAACCAAAAAAACGAAAACCACGTGATACACAAAGACGACGAACTTGCTTCTACACCAAATACGGCAATCTCTCGCCGAGGATTCACAGCAGGAAATGATCCCCTACTACCCTCGATCACCGTAGCCAATAAAAATGACTAAAAAGGAACTGGAAATCACGAATGCATCCAGACGACTATACACCTCGGCAAACAGTCTCAACATTCATGAAAACACCCTGGAAAGAAGCTAAGACTGGCATCGCCCTATTTAGCTGCGAAAGCGACAACTGGTTAGGAAAAGCAATTGAACAACAGAGGAGAATTCCATGGCATACCTGGACAAGTTGCCCGACTACCGCAGGTCGCGGCCAACGCCACATGATAATCTACAACGTCGATCCACCAAGAGCATGGAAATCCAAACCGGCCAGCAGTCAAGATCTACACTGGATTCAGAGATTCACTGTATACTGGGACCAGAGTGGAAGGGACATCTGCACCAAATTTGCGCTGGGAAAAACTTGAAGAGATAGCACACATGGGGGAAACTCCCCTTTCAAGGAGAAAAAGACGCAAGAGTAAAAGATTGCGTGCTATTGCTTAACTGACTGATTTTCTACTCTGCTATCTACGAAGGAAATTTGGAGGATTGCGACCGATCTAACAAGGCGCCACAGTACACGAGCCATGTGACGGCTTGCTAGACTACTGAAACAACCACAGTGTCCAAGCACCTAACAAGGCGCCACAGTACACGGGCCACAGCAAGACCTATAAGTGACCTTGCCCCCAGCCCCCATTTACATAGCTACCTATAGTTCGCTATCACATTTAGTCCATACCTGATTGCTGCTCACGCCTTTCATTAGTTACTACTAGCCGTGACACCTTTCGTTTTGGTTGTTGTTTCTGGAGTTGTGGTCAATTTAATACTTAAGTATGTTGGAAAAGATGTTGCATAAAAATTTAAGTTCGAGCCTGGAATAAAGGGAACGTTGCCGGTTAGATATAATGTACAATAGAGAGTTAGTAGTGTTCCCCTGGAGCCAAACTGGCCCGACGGGTAAAATGAATTCATCTATCCATCCATCCGTCGATAGCACGTGCTGCATATTTAAAATTGTATAGATCTACATCTTTCAGAGGGATTTTGATTATTACTTAGAAAACTATGCTATACCCCGTGTACGCCCTTTTATATAGAACAATAGGCTCGTCGGTTCGTCGCACATTTGCAAGGAGGTGAGCGAGGCAGTATAGGCTCGTCAGCGTGGAAGGATACTCTGACCCAAGCACCTTCTCTCTCCGCGCCAGCGTCTGTCTGTTCATCGATTCCGCCTCCTCGTACTTGTCCTGGAGCTCCAGCGCTCCCGCCAAGTTGCTCATGCCCGTCAACGTGTCTGGATGCTCTGCCCCAATTATCTTCTCTGTCCGCGCCAACGTCTGTCTGTTCATCGATTTCGCCTCCTCGTACTTGCCTTGGCTCCTCAGCACAAGCGCCAAGTTGTTCATACTCGTAAGCGTGTCTGGATGCTCTGACCCAAGCACTTTCTCTCTCCGCGCCAACGTCTGTCTGTTCATCGATTCCGCCTCCTCGTACTTGCCCTGGCGCTCCAGCACTCCCGCTAAGTTGCTCATGCTCGTCAGCGTGGAAGGATGCTCTGCCCCAAGCACCTTCTCATACCAAGCCACCGTTTGCCTGTTCATCGATTCCGCCTCCTCGTACTTGCCTTGGCTCTCCAGCACAAACGCCAAGTTGCTCATGCTCGTCAGCGTGTCTGGATGCTCTGCCCCAAGTATCTTCTCTGTCCGCGCCAGCGTCTGTCTGTTCATCGATTCCGCCTCCTCGTACTTGCCTTGGCGCTCCAGCACAAGCGCCAAGTTGCTCATACTCGTCAGCGTGTCTGGATGCTCTGCCCCAAGCACTTTCTCTGTCCGCGCCAGCGTCTGCCTGTTCATCGATTCCGCGTCCTCGTACTTGCCTTGGCTCTCCAGCACTCCCGCCAAGTTGCTCATGCTCGTCAGCGTGTCTGGATGCTCTGCCCCAAGTACCTTCTCTGTCCGCGCCAGCGTCTGCTTGTTCATCGATTCCGCCTCCTCGTACTTGCCCTGGCGCTCTAGCACTCCCGCCAGCAAGCTCATGCTCGTCAGCGTGGAAGGATACTCTGCCCCAAAGTTCTTTTTATTAAGTAAAAGAAATTGTCGGTGTGTCATCTCTGCGGCTGAGTATCGACCTAGGCTTGACTGACATCGCCCAACCCGATCAAAAAGTGAAGCCCTTGCCGTCTCCTCCAGTATTCCATCTTGTCCAGCCACGTGCAATGCGTGCGAGAGGTATTTTGTCCATACCTCCATGCTTTCATGCCCACCGTATGGGATGAGCTCCTTGAGTCGGGCTGCCACTTTGCCTGTCCAAGATAATTGCTCATCATGTCCGCTCAGCCACCATTCTGATGCTATGTGCACCAGTCGGTGCATATCGAACAACTTCTCGCTTTCTAGTTCTTGCAACGCTTGATGTTCTGTGATAAATGCATACCCTTTAAGCGTCCCGATTGCTTTGATTTGCTGTAGCGCGGAACTTGCGGGAGGTAACAGTGACTGAGGGATGTTGATACGATCGATGCACGCTATAAACGAAAGGTACTCTGCAGCAAGTGGATCTTGCTTTCGTATCTGATCGAATGAGATATGCCACGTTTTAGCAATTGTACTGTCCATCTCTCGGTATCTGCTGGGGTCCTCAAATTGCTCGCCGAAAAGCTCAGTCTCGGTAGCTGTGTTTTGGAACAATAAAATATAATCGGATACTGAAGTATCGTTACTGTTGATAAACGCGGCTGCCTGCACAATAGCGAGCGGTAGATACGCAAGTAGCTCCAGCAATTTGTCGACGGATTGCTCGTTGCTAACGAGTTCATTCTTTGATACTCGTCGCGCCAGTAGTTGCCCAGCTTCAGCTTTGCTTATATCCTTCAGCTCCAACATATTGCTGGGAGTCAAGTCTGCAGCAACTTTCCTGCTTCGTGTCGTAAAGAGGATTTTGCCTTTACTGCTGTATGGGATATAATTGAGGAGTCGAGTTAACCCTCTGTTACTAGCAGTACTACCCTTCAGGACACCAGGGTCGTCAGCATTGTCAACAATCATCAGCCACTGCCCCATACTGTCCGAGCTCAACGCATTTTTAACCAGCCCTTTCACGTCTGCGTTGTCCTCTGTTATCCCTAGTACACGCAAACGAATGCCGATTTCCCGATATGCGAGCTCGAAGCTCTCTTGGCTGATAGCGGGCACCCAGAAGACCAGTTGTACAGCGTGTCCAGCCATCGCACGATAGGCAAACTCAAGGCAAAGTGCGGATTTCCCGCAGCCTCCTAGCCCATATAATGTGATGCGTTGATGGCTGTTTGGGAGGAGGAACTGTTCGAGAAATTGTAGCTCCTTTTCGCGTCCGACAAAGGATTCGTTCTTTGGGAAGGGCAACGGTGGGGAGACTGTATCTTGTTAGTTGCAAAGAACCCTTACAAAAGAGTGCTACTCTGTCTGAATAAGAATTTACCTGTCAAGTCTTGCAAACCCACTATTCCCCGCCCTTCCTGTCGCTTTTGTATCTCCTCTCTTAGCCGTACTCTTGCGTATGCCTCTCCTTCTCCGTATATAAGCGGTAAGAATACACTGAAGACCCCTAGGAGACAGTATACTTTGTCCTCCCTAAAGGTTGTTATACGTTTGGCTGCCCAGCTCATTCGCTCCTCAACGCTAAACTCTAAGAGACTTTGTCCTCTCAATGCCGTGATGGGAATCTTAGTAATTTCATGGATCTCTTGCTCCAGCGATATCTTACTCCCTAGACGCTTGCCCTCCTTGGAAAAAAAGTCAACAGTGGCCGGCGCCAGAAGCTCTTGCAGCGTCCAGCCCCTCGTGAACCATCGGCTTCTTCGAAACGCTTCCACCCATGTAATCCGGCAGTCTTGGGCGGTGATGATCTCGGCTGGCACCTCGACGTCTGATAGGTATACGTAGCACTTGCTTGCCCGCCGATACCATTGGAACATGGAATTAATGGCCGTCTGAAGCTCCTGGGCAGTAGATTTGTTGATGCAACATGTGTCTACCCAGGAATACTGTAGCCCATTCTCAGCGGCTCTGTCAACACAGAAGCGGATTTTGGCGTAGCCAGGCTTGTCCTTGCCTGTGCCGGCCACTAGCTCGTCATATGTGACTTCTCCGCCGTCAGTCCAAGTGTGCGATAGAATAGCGTACTGAGGAAGGTTTTCGTCGTCGATGGAAATCAGCTCCAGATCACCGTTTAGTGAGTGCTTCAGCAGGCGCACCATGGCGCTTGCATGCTCTCGCACGAGTAGGGAATGCCGGTTAAGGTTGAGTAGAAGATAGGTAAGAAATTGTAGTAAGAGAACAGCGGTACGTGTCTCTCGAATTGTTCATGTTTCGAGTGCAACACTGGCGATATGCAACAAGCAGACTGCAACTTGGCACCATTAGCCGCTCGGGGCTGTATCATTGGTGAAGGTCGTTCGAGGTTAGCTTAGCTGCAAGCTCAAATGCGCTGGGTTTAGCGCCAAAGTATAGCTTCGTTATTCTAAACCGTATATAAGCAATTGTAAATCACGACTAGACTGCTTTCGGCCTAATAGCCCAGTTAACGAGCAGAACCTTAATTTGTCCATCCTAGCTATGAAGCACAGTTACATTCAAGATTGACTCTTTTGCTCGGGGCAAGTTTATTATATAGCTAGCTATATGTCATGGTACGACCGCGGACAAGTCCTTCCCGCCGTTGGGGTGGCCCCACGGTACGTGATCAAGGCAGAACCGTAGTTCTGCCGAGGAAAGGTTTTAAAGCCTGCGTGGCTTCAACCAATTCGTAGCTCTTTGAGCTACGTCCTGTCGATAAACCTGCCTGTTGGTTTGCCTGCCAGTTCGTATATAGCCTGTTGAATGATACCTGTTCCTGCTGCTGCTCCTTCCTCCTAATACCCGAACCCGCCCCGTGACATTTTAGTTACTTAGCACAATTCACGACTCTTATATCTTGCAAACTTCGCTTCACTTGTTTGATACGATATTGTCGCCTCTGACCACTTGAACCCTATTGTACGGATTAGCCAAATCCAGCTAGATTACTTTGAGCCATTGTCACGGGGCGGGTTCGGGTATTAGGAGGAAGGAGCAGCAGCAGGAACAGGTATCATTCAACAGGCTATATACGAACTGGCAGGCAAACCAACAGGCAGGTTTAACGACAGGACGTAGCTCAAAGAGCTACGAATTGGTTGAAGCCACGCAGGCTTTAAAACCTTTCCTCGGCAGAACTACGGTTCTGCCTTGATCACGTACCGTGGGGCCACCCCAACGGCGGGAAGGACTTGTCCGCGGTCGTATCGTGACATAAAAGCAATAGCGAAGTAACTAGAGAGTGAAGATACGAGACACTGAGAGAGCAGAGTCTCGTCCTATATATGAAGATTACATCTCCTAAGAAATCCTGCGCTCGTGGCGCTCACAATCGAGCGTATCGAGCGTGTCGAGCGCTCGCCCTGCCAAGGTTCGAGCGCTCACGTGATCCTCCCGATCCCATGTAACAACTAACCAATCATAAAGGAAATGCGCTATACATGTCACTAAGCGTTCCACGTGACAGTATCCGTAACAGGACTTGATACCAAGCTACTGGAATTATTATAAAGAAGAGAAAACAGCACACACAGCGAGAACTCAATTTTTGGAATTTACAGAAGTATCATCTAAGGATCATCAAAACACCTCTGCCAGTGGCCGCTCCGGCCTCTAGAGGCCATCGCGCGTCCCTCAGCGTCGATGAGATATCTCTAGAGTCGCCGTCGCGGCCACGGCAGAGCAAGCAGACGAATACATGAGCAAGCTACACGAACGATGCGTCCACCAAAGACAACAGCAACCATCTAGTCACTATCTCCCGGCTAGTCCATCACCCCAGATGACACTGCAACGCTCCGAGTCGACGAGTCACTGCTAGAACGGCAATACCTTCAACACAACTCAAACACCAGACGCCCGGTGCGCAACAATCGGCACCACACACCACTGCAACGACTAGACAACCTCTCCCAACGTCTTGGCAAACCGTCCTGCTACAAGCTGTTGCCCAGAGCCTTGAGCCTCTCCCCAAACTGTTGCCTCCCAGTTATGGCATTGGCAAGAGTAGGTGCGCGACACAGTAAGTAGTAAGGACGCATAGAAGGAGCCTATTGGCGGCAAATCCCCTCCCTGTAAGCTAGCAGACGTAGCCTTGAGCCTCTCCCCAGACTGTTGCGTCCCAGTTATGGCATTGGCAAGAGTAGGTGCGCGATATAGCAAGCAGGGAGAGCGACTAGCAGCAGATAGGCTCCGACTATAAGACGACAGGTCTACAACACAATCGGTGCGACACGATACGGCAGCTGCTAGAGAACCTCATCTACTATCGTCTCCGCAAACCGTCCTGCTGCAAGCTGATGTCCAGAGCCTTGAGCCTCTCCCCAAACTGTTGCGTCCCAGTTATGGCATTGGCAAGAGTAGGTGCGCAACACAGTAAGCAGTAAGGACGTATAGAAGGAGCTTATTGGCGGCAAATCCCCTCCCTACAAGCCAGCAGACGTAGCCTTGAGCCTCTCCCCAGACTGTTGCGTCCCAGTTATGGCATTGGCAAGAGTAGGAGCGCGATATAGCAAGTAGGGAGAGCGACTAGCAGCAGATAGGCTCCGACTATAAGACGGCAGGTCTATAGCACGATCGGCGCCATACAATACGGCAGCTACCAGACAGCCTCGTCCACGGGCATACCCGGAGTATCACACCCAAGCAGCGAAATCGCGACTACGATGGTTACTATTGTCTCCAGCATCACACAACCAAATACACCGCCGCATAGGAATCTGGTGCAAGGCAACTTTCACAAGCAGAAACATACTTAGGGAACCCATTGGCCTTGAGGGATAAGGCGAAATAGATAGACAAGCTGAGCATTAGAGGGAGACTGTAGGTAGAAGGATAGCGAAACACGAGGCATTGCCTCTTGAGTCTACATAGCACAGATATACTAGCAGAATAACCAGTATCTACAAGAGCCAGCGGGCATTTGGAGATACTGGTTAAGGGAAAAGAGGGAGGACGGAGGGGACAGCTGGTCTTGTTTCAGTGAACGGGGCGAAGTGGGGCGCGGTGGATTATATAATCTATCACGTGTCGGCTGTCTGATGAAGTCCTCCTAACCGGACATAGCTGCGTGATTAAGCGGCTGCAACCGAGTAGGATAAAATCAATCAATCAATCATTATTATAAAGAATAAATATAACGTATTCGATCACCCAACCCGTCAGATCACCCAACCGGTCAAAATTTGCCAAGACCCCAACTACTCTTCTTATTCTACAATGTCTCAACAACGTAATGAGTTACTACTCCAACACGAAGGGAGAATTCAGCTTGCAATCCAAGCTTTGAATACCGGCCAACTCCGAAGCCAACGGGCTGCTGCGAGCGCCTTCAACGTTAAACAACAAACCCTCTCCGATCGCGTCAGAGGAGTCCCATTTATCCTCGAAAGACCACCAAACGGTCGGAAACTTACCATTACCGAAGAGCAAACGCTTGTCCGATATATCCTCGACCTCGATTCGCGAGGATTTGCGCCCCGGCTGTGTGAGGTGGCAGATATGGCGGATAAACTGTTGGGTATACGCGGTGGAGAGCCAGTAGGCGAAAAGTGGGCTGAGAGGTTCGTATAGCGCTCAGATGAGCTTTGGACGGCCATGAGAGCCATCTCAGCCAGGATTTCAAGGACTACTGCCTCGAAAATAAGATCCTAACCCTCTGCATGCCATTGCACTCGTCGCATATACTCCAGCCCCTTGATGTGGTCTGCTTCTCGCCGTTGAAGCGCAAGTACTCCCAACGCGTCCGGGACTTGGCACGCCCACACGTCTACTATATCAACAAGGAAGGCTTTCTCCCTGCCTTCAAAGACACGTTTTTCAACGTATTTACAAAAGAGAACTGTCAAAAGGCCTTTGAGACAGTAGGGCTGGTCCCTATCGACGCGCAGGTGGTGTTAGATCGCCTTGAAGTACGGCTACGTACCCCGCCAGAACCCCGTCTCCCAGAAACGCCGTGGCAGTCAAAGACTCCAAGCAATACTCATGAATTTGGATCCCAATCCAAGCTCGTAAGCGAGTCTTTTACTCGGTCACCAGTTACTGCGCAGGCAGGCTTTTCCCAGCTTGTCAAGGGCGCTGAATTGATGCTGCACCAAAACGCTCTACTTGTTGCGCGCAACCGCGAGCTTGAAGAGCAATTGGCAGTAATGACGAAGCGAAAATGGCGCAAAAGGAAGTGGATCCAGCAAGGTCGTACTATAGAGTATGGGACTGCAGCAGCGCAGGTAGCTGCAGAGGCGTCTGTAGCGCCTCAGGGATCGAAGAAGGCTCGTGGACGTGGTGATCAAGAAACAGTCCGACCAACTCAACGGCGCTGTGGGCACTGCGGCGCAACTGGGCATAATGCGCGAACTTGTAAAAAAGATATCGAGATATCATCTGAATCAGATAGCAGCACGACGGACTTAGAATCTATTGTTAATAGCGATGAAATTAAAGAGTCGTAATATAAGATGGTCGTGCCAAGAAATTTTGACGGGTTGGGTGATCCGACGGGTTGGGTGATCGAATACGTTAGCCTTTAAACTTAATGAATTGAAGGCTTTTGTATTGCACCAAATGATTAAGTCGCGTGGCCCCTGCAGACGCACTTCCGAAGCAGCGGAGGTAGAAAAGCTATTTTTAGCATATTGAATTCTTAAAGTCTGTCTGGACCAATCCACGCGTTTCCTCTATACACAGAGACACAATGAGCAACCAGCTCAGACATATTGCTCTACAAGGCTTTTCGCAATACAAAGCCGTCTTGCAACTGCAGGACACTTTTGTCAACCAATTCCTCGCCGCCAAGAAGGGTGCTCCTTTATACGTAAATCCCCACGTTATTACCTCCGAGTTCAGACCTGTATACACAACAGGCCGACGCGACGCCGGAAAGCTGTCCCAAGATGAGATAGACTACCTGACCGCCGAGACTCAATACGGATGCGCAGAATTCCACGCTGCTCTTCGCGGAGGACAAACGACCTACCATGGCCCTGGACAATTGACTGCCTATCCCATCATCGACCTTAAGCATCATGGTCTCTCAGCACGATGCTATGTCCATCTCCTGGAGGAAGCTCTGATCAAAACATGCGCAAGATATGACCTGAAGGCATTCCGAACAAAGGACACTGGTGTATGGTTGTCTGAGGACAGAAAAGTTGGATCAATTGGCGTACATATGAGAAGGCATGTCACATCACACGGTATAGCACTGAACATAACGGATGCGGTCAAACCTTGGTTTGAAAGGATAGTAGCTTGTGGCCTGGCCGACAAACGAGCAACAAGTTTTCAAGAAGAAGGTCGGGATCCCGCAGATTTGGACAACGTGGATGACATCTTTGTTGAAGAACTGGCGAAAGCCATACCAGGTAGGTTAATCACATTTGAACTCTCTGGTTTATAAGTTTCCTGGTTGTCTAACAAATGTGGTAAAAATGAACGTAAGGCATTAAGTTCGAAGCTGCCGGACATTTACCAACAAAGATCTCGCAAGTTCCCAGTTTGTACTCGACTAACGCGGGTAGTAGGAATCGAAGGAGTACACCAGCATGACACATCTATGTTCTCGATATCCATGCCCGATAAGTTTGCCGGCCTCCTGTCCCACATGGCCATCATATCGGATACAAACGTGGACGAATTGTCGTCAGACGATCGGAATGCAATGGAAGGATGTCTGAATGAAATTCTTAAGGACGTTGTTGTCAAAGAAATCGGGGAAAGTGCCCGGGCTGCCGGCCCGCCGCGGCCCTGTCAGATACTTATCAACTTCATGAGAAACTCGGCAAACTTGGCCAAGATCGGATACTCGGTTCATGATGAAGGACTTATTGAAGCATGAAAGGGCCTTCTTCTCACATGATCTTTATTCTAAGACCTCATCCTTCGATGAAAATCAATCGATCTCTGGCACCTCTGTCCCACGCATAAGCTTGGGAAATCGGCGTCTACCGAGAGGGTGAACAGCTCAAGTCGCCCTGAAGACTCTAATCGAATCATTCAACTATGTCCAGCCAAGAGTTGTAGTACACACCTCGAATCTTCTGAGCTGGAGCTGAAGTTTGAGACTATCCATGGTAAGTTTTTATTGCCTGTGTCTTGACGCAGACTCACAAACTATTTCTAATCGAGGATAGCTACCAAAAATCTCGTGCCACCGCCAAACAACAGTTCCTCGTTGTCCACTGCCTGTGCGTCCTCACTCAACCCTTTCGAGGACCTTCAGGACTCACAGAGACTGATACGATCCAACTACAGCAGTACAACCCGAAACGATGACACTTAGCGCGATCGCGCAACCGAGCAGATAACTGACATGGAGGATCACACCTTTCGTGCATGCCACTATGGTAGGATAAAGACGAGTCTGGCACACTTCCGGAATCGAGGGACAATGTACCTAACCCAACCACCGGAAGTGGAAGCTGGTCACACCATTTTACATAACATCTTCTCACATTGTCAGGTCATTACAATAACACAACATGCACGGAACACGAATTCTAGAATCAGACATGTGGCGTCGTAGCACAACTCCCTGGTTCGCAGGGATCAGTACACTGCTTTATTGTTCACACATTGTGGAGTGAGTTCAGCTCTTTGTCCTCTTGTGTCTAGCTTCTGCTGAAGATCAAAGGGTCTAAGGCTGAGGACAGCAAACCCATAGAGACTTTTCGAAGTGAGTCTCGTTTGAAACGCGCGCAAGATTCCCTCACGCAATCCTCACTTGCATTACTTGGCTACGAGAGCTGAGAGCTGAAAACCAGTTTTCGGAATTGCGAGTCTCCTTCCTGCCTTCAATTTCTGCGACCTCCTCTTCCTCTCTCGCTTATTGTGCTTGGCTGGCTGTTGGCTGTGTGAGCTGATGCTCCTTTTGTTGTACCAATTAACACCACAGGAAATTAACAGAGCTGAAATCTGCATGCCTTTCAGCTTTGAAAGCTGATATAGGCCAACGAAAGTGGAGGTGCGGCGTAATATTGCGAAGAGCTTCTGCAGTACAAAGCTATCATACGATCGTAGCCCTATATGACTGGGCGACCTAAGGCTGCCGTCCTACCCACACTGCTAGCACAAGGCTGTCCTTCGATCAAGTTTCTCTGCTGGGAGACCTATCAGATGATGATATGTCCTCGTGTTGTCTACTATATAGAATGCTTGCTTTCTCACTACAGCTCGTCAGCCTTGAGACATCACCTTTAATTTTTACCAAGCCATAGTGAAAAAAAATCTCACTGAACGGGATGGATCTGTCAATTCATGTCCGTCTTCCCCTCAGTGCTTTCATAGCTGACGCATCAACGTGAACTCATTTCTAGTCATACAAGGACTAACGACTCACCAGCACGAACATGGTCGCCCTCCGCAGTGTCCTCAAACAAGGCGCCATCGCTGCCACTGCCTGGGGCCCTAATCACCTCGACATCTTCGGCTAAGGAACAAACAACGCCATGATCCACAAAGCCTGGAACCCAGGCTGGTCGCCCTCCCAACTCGGATGGGAAAATCTCGGCGGCATCTTCACTAGTGCCCCCGACGCCGTCTCCTGGTCGTCCAATCGTCTCGACATCTTCGGCCGCGGAACAGACAATCACTGCTACCACAAAGCCTGGAACCCCGGTTGGTCACCCAGTCAAACAGGATGGGAAGATTTAGGTGGTGTTTTCACAAGTCGATTGAGTGTTGCTAGTTGGGGCGCGGGGAGACTTGATGTCTTCGGACTTGGGACGGATAATCAGGCTTTTCATAAAGCGTGGAATGGGAACGGGTGGCTTCCTTCTCAGACTGGATGGGAGGCTCTCGGTGGTGTTTTTAGCAGTCCACTTGCTGCTGTCTCGTGGGGTGCAAATCGCATCGACATCTTTGGCTTAGGAATGGATAATCAGATGTATCACAAGGCTTGAGATGGAAACCGGTGGCTGCCTTCCCAAACTGGTTGGGAGGGTCTAGGTGGCGTGTTTAACAGTCCGCCTACCGTTGTTTCTTGGGGCACGAACCGTCTCGACATTTTTGGCTTGGGGACGGATAATCAGATGTACCACAAAGCCTGGGATGGGAATCGCTGGCTTCCTTCTCAAGCCGGCTGGGAGGCTCTTGGGGGTGTCTTTCAAAGCGAAGCCGCAGCTGCATCTTGGGGTACTAATCGGCTGGATATCTTTGGGTTGGGAACGGACAAGGCCATGTATCACAAGTTCTGGACCCCGGGCCCATCGCAGACTGGATGGGAGAACTTGGGCGGTGTCTTCAATTCGGCGCTGGAGGCTGTTGCGTGGTCTGGTAATCGATTGGACGTTTTTGGGTATGGGACTGATAATCAGATGTATCACAAGTTCTGGGATGGGAGTCGATGGGGGCCGTCGCAGACTGGATGGGAGGGGGTTGGTGGTGCTTTTACAGCGACTTGATTTTTGGTGCGTCAAATTGGTCGGCTGTGATAGGAGGCGCCGCTTTCCAGGTTCACATCACCGAGGTCTCTCGCGGCTACAAAACGATCCTTGGAGGTCACAAAAGTTTATATATCGATGGCAAATATACGCACGTCACGAGGTTTGGGCTGCTTACACAGCATATGCTTCCAACTTCAACTGGGGTAATTCTCACCTACAAATTTGCGCGCGACATTGGCTCAACATTTGCTATCGTTATATACCTCTTGACGAAGCGCAAATCACCTTTTGATCTTGCAATGGATCACGCGTCTATAAAGTTTGCATGCGAGGAGCACATGCCATCATATCAGCACTATCCACGACAGGCGTGAGGATCTAGCTGGGTGGGTGGTGGAAAGATTGATGGACCTCGATTGTTTTGTTTGTATGTGGATAGTAAGAGGAATGTTACACTCTCTGGTCGTGATCTCGAGGCCACAAACCGGACATGAGGATCGTGAAACCCTGCTCACCTAATCTGTCATTCTCACGAGGTTCGTGTAGCCTTTAACTCTCGTAGCTCGACCGCTGCCCTGTCGTTTCCGTCCACATGTTTGTGTTTCTCAAAGCTCATCTTGAACCTTTAGTATTCTCTCCAAAATTGTCGAAATCGTGGCTCCAGTGGAGTGAGATGGTGTATCAAAAGTAAATAGAAACCTATCGTCTCCACGCCACTCATCAATTCGGTACAGTACAACATCTCTACTTCGATCTGGGTGACTTGGAGCGTCAAGATAGATGGAGCTCACCTTCGATCCTACCCGTAAGGCTTTCGTCATCGAGGTCTCCCATCCTAATCCATATAACAAGAATATGAAAATACATGCCTTTGTACACTCCTTCAAGATATCGCACCCGTCTTCCTCGCAATATCCATGATCGCTGCCACAATGGGATCACAATCTGTCTTCTTGATAGGAACCCTGTGATTTCCAGGCCACTCCACCACAGTCGTACTGCTCGGCTCACAGTACTGGTTCAGCAACCGTCTGTGCAAGTGTAAACCCGGATCCTCCGTCCCATGAACATGCAAGGTTGGCACCTCCAGCTTCTTCCATCCATCCCACACCTCTGGATCCACGGTCTCAAATCCCTCGGAAATCTCAGCCGCGTGTACCAATGCTTTATTCCCGGCCGTATCGTCACTCAAAGAGACAAGTGGTGCTCTTCCAGCAAGTAAAATCCCAAACCTCCAACTCGTACCCGAACTCCCCTTCTTAATAGCCTCTTTGATCTGCTGCTCGTAAAGCAACCCCGCCGACACCTTCGCACCCTGACTAAACCCCATCAACCCAACCCATTCTCCTGTCCCTCCCTCGCCATCATCCGTATCCATGGCAAGTTTTATCTGATAAAACACCTCGTCAATCGCAGACTCGGCATCGATCTCTGTGTGTTCCGGTAGCCAGCGTAACCAGCGGCGGAAGGGAGCGAAATCGGCGTAGACGGGGAGGATTCCTGGACCGGGGTTACAGAGGAACGGGCCGTCGGCAAAGACGAGCCGGAAGGTTGTTTTTAGACGGGCAATTAGGGTGCGGGATTGGAGTTTGAAGGCTTCCCCTGTTACACCGCCGCCGTGGAGACAAAGGATGCGGGGGAGGTTGAGGGTTGGGTCAGGGGTCGTCGAGGTCATTTTGTGTGTATAGGTGCGATTCGTAGAGTCTATGATCTAATTTTGGAAAGAGAAAGAGGAAAGGATACCTATAAGTAAGCAAGGTGAGGATTTTATTACCACATAAGATGATGGTGCTTGTCGGAGTCCGAGAGTGAGGATGAGAATGATGAGGATGACATGAGATCGGATTTCCGAAAATAGATATTCTGGATCTACGGAAGACGGGTAGAGCCGATGGCATTCCAGATGGTTCAAGCACTTGGTTACATAATATTGTGCTGGCGGAAAAGACCTTTTCATGTTTAGCGTTGCGTCTCAAAGCGTGAACATTTTTTCGAGAAGGCCCTTATACGGGAAGTCTCTATCACTATGTAGTATATTTTAGAATAGGTAGAATACCTATGCTCTAGCCCTAGACTGAGAATTACCCAGGAGTACTAGAAGTTACTCATGCATGGCTTTTTGAAAGTGATGGTCACGCTTGACGGCCCTTGAGAGACCCCCCACTAAAAGGGAAAGGTCATTTCCCCCAGCACGATACATAGCACTCAAAATGGTACCGAGTACGCAAACCAAGAGGGACCTTCGAAGTAAGAGAGAGACTCAAATGCAGTTATGATTAAGCGATGCCGATTCCTAGCAATTGGCGGTTTAGACACACCAGTCTAGTCCAAGTAATTGAAAATTCCATCAACCGAACAAAAAAGAGGTAGCATTATATATATATATATATATCACACCGCCGCACTAGGCGCAACCAACTGCGCAATAATCAACACGGTAGACCCTCCATAAACAACCTTACTCGCCGGCGCCCCGCGTCCACAATCCACAGAACAAGTCGCCATATACACGAGTCGACATGCATCAGCCTACAACACACATACATTAGCCAATGCCTCACATCCACCTGTCCTCCAGCTAGAGAAATGTAACATACCTCGTCGCCACTCTCGGGACACTTCATAGGCGCACATTTGCAGTGTTCATCTGCCTGCACTCGAATCGAATGAGCGTGATTTGGGACAGCCGCTTGACCAATGGGAGATACCAAGGTAAGATTCGTAGGGAACTTTGGGCTCGTGATTGTTGTGTTGAGAGGTATAGTTTCAGTAAGAGCAGTTGGCGTTAGGGGAGCGTGATTTGGGACAGCCGCTTGACCATTGGTCAGATTCGCAGAGAACGCTGGGCCCGTGATTGATGTGTTGAGAGGTGTAGTTCCAGTAAGAGCGGTTGGCATTAGGGGAGCGTGATTTGGGACAGACGCTTGACTATTGGTCAGATTCGTAGAGAACGTTGAGCCCGTAATTGAGGTATTGAGAGGTGTAGTTCCAGTAAGAGTGGTTGGCTTTGGGGCAGTAGGAGTAGAATTTGTACGCAGAGTGGGCTTAGATGTTATCGTAGTGGGGATTGATGTGATCCCCGCGGTCGAAGTTGGTGCAAGGGTAATTCCACCAGTGGATGTTGGTGTCGAAGTGATGTTTCCCGTCGAATTTGGGAAGATGAATGGTGGGCTGGGGGTCGGAGCAACAGGAGGCGTAAATGCCCAAATAAGAGGTGGGCAATTTGGACCCTCGCACGGATTTTTGTGGATAATTACGGTCGTCGTTATAGGATACCACATAGTCAGAGTGGAAATAACCGTGACTGTGGTTGGCGGAGCTGGGGGCGGAGCTGGGGGTGGAGCTGGAGGCGGTGCTCTAAACGTGAAATCCAGGTACGGGACTGGTCCGCAATCTTCGAAGGGGCGAGTCTGCCCTGATCAATGTTAGGATAGCAATGCCCAGGGGGATAAATGTACTCTTACAACTTTTTTGTGCAAGCGAAGTCGATTTGACATAGCAATTCGACGTTGTCTTCAGCCATGGAAAAACAGTAGTCTTATTTACTGGTAGTATATCTGAAGGCAAACAATTCTCCAGACAGTCTGGAAGTGCTTGTGCTCGACAAGTGATGGATATTTCACTTCTTCGTTCATACGATTTCATAGTCTCGCACTTGTCGTTTGGACACCTTTTGCATTCGGATTCATTCTTCGCAGACATCCATCGCGGTGTCGGTGCCGGCTTCGGAACAACTTGGCATGGCTTCAAGTCTTGTGTGTCTAGACCTATAATCAGCGAATTTCGATATTTAGCGCCACTAGCCTACAATTCCGCCAGTATTCATAAGTATCTTGGACGGTCACAAAGCATCCTTCCTCTGAATATAGCCACATGCTAAATCGCTTGTCAGCAATGGTCTACTACTACTAGAAAAGCCCATACTCTGTAGCATTGATCCTCTGACCAGTTATCCAACACGTTGCTCTGAACATAAGCAGGCCTCCATAGAAATTCTTGTTTGGGCACAGCGAGTTCGGACATGTTTTGCATTCGGTATTGATCCCATCTGAGACCTTTGCCCAAACACTTTCAAAGTAGGAGGAAGATGGGAGCTCTACGGATGGCGTTTGCAGTGCCGGAAGCGCAGTCGATGATCCAATCTGTACAGCTATGTTGATATTATCAGGTTGGGCAACGATGTTCTCGAACAGTAGCATCAACGCGAAAACGAGGGAGGAGATTTTCATGGTTGCAGGATGGAAAGAATGTCAAAAATTAGAGTCCAGAATAAGAAGAGAGTGTCATGGTCTGGTCAACGAATGATAGAAGATGCTATACAGAGGTACAGCAGGACGCCTGCGACCAAGTTAGAAAGAGAAAAATGAGGGTGAGGTGATGTTCAACAAATTTGCCGGCATTAGAATATTGAACCATGCTCGAGGACTCGTACGTGCGCCAGTGCCGATTGCCCTCGATATTGCAGAATATATTCGTGACGCTTGTGATTGGCCAACACACTATTAGCAACAAGGAAGCAAGGTTCCGTGAATGGTAAATCCAGCAGCGGCAAGCCACAACTAGAAGGAGAAGTGACATGGGAAGTTTGTACCAACATGGCAGTGTCATTATTTGGCTCTTCTTATGCGTGTGGTGGCATAAGCGTGTTGACCGTCCTTCAGATCTTCGACCAGGTACCGGTGTTTCCGTCAGGCTGCTCCTGGTTCGCATACCATCCACTAATAGTATAGCTTCCCGTTATTAATATCATATCGTGCTACCACAGTAAAGAGATTGCCGTCTGGCGGGAGATCTCTAGCCAAAATCCGGATATTTGACTCGTGTTCCCGGCACGAAGTTTCAAAGCGTCGGCCAGATTGTTTGTTCTCCAGTCGATTCGCGCAGTTCGATATTCGTGGTTCCAGGGATAGAGGTCGTTGTTGGAGAGGTATGCGTGGCTATCGTTGGCGGAACTTGCCCGGTCTTCGTTTTCTTCTTCCACGGAGTCTATTCTGCCAGGCTTGAACGTCGGTCGTGTACAAGCCCAAGAGATGGCATAGGAATGACCTGATGGATGGACGAATCTCGATCACGATGCTCCGCCATTATTCTACCACCACCACTATCCTCCTCTTGTGGCCTTCACTGGCCTTCACTGGCCTCACTTCCCGGTGCAGTACTGTGGTGTCCGGGCCAAAGACCGTATCAGTTCTATGGCACGCCAAAAGAACGTTAAATTTCGGGTGTACTGGGTGGCCGTGTATGTTATAAGCTGGAAGAATCAGGCGATGCGATGAAGAGCTAATAGATCTAGCCTACATAGGTCCACTTGAAGGATGTACTTGCACGGCCTCTAGTGGCAACAAGGTGCCCCGCTAGATCGTGTAAAGAGAAAGCTGGAGTTGAACGCAAAACTCTTGGCATCTCATCGAAGGATAGGCAAGGGAGTATGGGAACTGCACGTAATTTCGGGAAGATAAGTGTATTCAGCCGAGGGACAATATGTTCTAGTTCAACAATCAACACTCATCGAATACTTTATAAAGCGGGAATCGAGACATGGATACGAGATAGCTCATGATGTTGCATTAGACTTCTCTATTTCGAGAGCCACCAGAAGATCCGGAACCATTTGCCCTCGTGGCAGACTCATTCCGAGAAAAGGTTCATTAGCATCGATTTCGCGGCGAACGGGGACGTTGAGGCCGCCGGGTCGACTAATCTTCATTGGCAGGTGATATTCGGCAGGCTCCACTTGACCCCATCCAATCGAGCTCAATCTCACATTTAAGTTGCCTATACCTGTTTACGAGACGCATGCTCACCACGCCACCGTAAGCATCCGTCGGGTGAGTCCCGCCGAGGATCCTCAGGTCATCTTTCATCATGAACTCAGCCGTCGCTTTAATTTTATACAAAGTTAACCAGCACTAAGGCACCTTCTCTATTCACGACCTTTGCAGGCCTTGCCATCCTGCTCCCGCTCCAAACTAATGCATCCAATACAGGACGTGGGACGAGTGACCAAGACCAGAATTTGCTGGTGACCCCGCCGTCAATGGGTGCAGGCGCAAGATGGTGTTGACGGACCGCATGTGACTATTACACCAGCCTCGCGGGTAAGTAACCCACTCCCACAAACGAAGTATTCTTGCTGACACATTACAGCCAATGTCAACAGTTGTGCCTTAATCGTCAGCAAGTGCAACGAACGGGGTTGAAGAAGGAATATTGCGCTCGCAGGCGTGTTATGAGAGTGCTAGGCTAAGGTATGCAATAGAAACTTTACTCACTAAAAGGAAAAATGATGTGAAATGAGTGCTGAATCGTGCGTACATATAGACAACGAAGTGACAGACGTCGATAAAAAATCAATCATAATGATAATCCTACTCATTGTTACGGGGAACTCGTTTCTCAACACAGTTGATTATGTCAAGACCTTCTTGACACCTGTGTTCTCTTGTTCTGGTCCGCGGGTTTGGGGTAAGGGCAATATCAGTCTGGAAGTACTTACCTTAAGTACCTTCCCTTGCTCAGGTTCTTTGGAGGCTCACTAGATCCTAGCCGTCCGATGTATCTCCCAATTCAATTGTCGTCTAACTGATTTGATCCTCAGATCAATCCTGAACGTTTGTCGGTTAGTATGAAGGTTGGGGGTGGGCTTGCTTCGTGTGCATATGACTTGTGCTTGATTGTATCTAAGTAAAAGGTCGTTCCTGTAGTAGGTCGAAGAAGCTCCTATGTGAGAAACATAACATGAGATAACCACACCGAGAGAAAGGAAAGTCCGTCCAACGTCCTCCATATATACCCTTCTGGTTCTGGGTGCCAAGGTGCATTCCCACACCTCTTGGCTCTTCCCACACTTCCCACACTGTGGGCAATGCCAAGTGCTGTGGGAACTGTGGGAACATCACGTGACTCCTGCACGTACTATTCTCTATTAGGACTGACCTGGTTGCACCAGTCCCCTCTTGTGCGCCCAAAGGATTCCACTGCACATCAGTCCTAAAAACAGCTTCTTGTTATCCAACCATGTCGTATCCTTGGCACCGACAGGGGCGGTGCAATTTCTGCATCTCAAGGATACTTCAATGTTCGAAGAAGAACAAGAACAATCAAGAATACAAGAGACTTATCCATATATGTTTATTTCATTATCATTTCATTATCGTTACATTATCATTTCATTACTATTTCATACACGTGTACAAAGCCGATCCAACAAACCATCCTCTGCAAGTCCCGCATCCGGACCAGCAAGTCCAAGAGCCTGTCGTCTTGATGGCGCATCAGCCTTGAAATACGGCTTCTCTGCCAAAGAGGTAACTCTGGTGCCATGTCTGGGCTCAGCACCTTCATAATCCCAGCTGGCATTGTGGATTGTGATTCTGAGAATGGTCAGTTGAGTTCCACCAAGAAAGAGGATACAAATCACCTGTTATCCCATAGCGCACTCGTTTGAGGTGTCCACTTGAACCTCACTTGAATATCAACATTCTTCTCATAAACGTCATACAAGTAATTTAGGATAACGTCGCTCTCAGCCTTGTCGAGACCGACAATGCGAACTGTCATGGCGCGGTTCACCCAGAGGGCTTTCCATCCGGTTGCTGGGTGTACTCTTACGAGAGGATGCTCTCTCTCTATATACTTTGGACCTTCAGTGGGATTGTTGCGGTCGAGGTAAGGGTGGGCGCTTCGATAAATAGCTATACGACCATCGATTATTTTTCTAAATTCAGGAGACAGCTTGTCGTAGGCTGGAGGGCTGGTCAGTAGAGTTGTAGCAGCCATTTCCAGCACCAAACATACCGGAATAGCCACTGGCCCACAATGTATCGCCACCGATCGAAGGTACTGTATCGTTGTGAAGATGTGTAACACCTGCTGGCTGTTTCTCGTGGACCAAATCTTGTCACGTCAGTCGAAGTTGCGAAGATAAGAAAGGTGATCATTACCTGTGTGCCATCCAGCCGCGCCACCTGGTCTTCGGAAATCCACCTTGCGCTCAGTAGCTTGAAGAGCTGGCCAGATGACAGTCACGCCTAAGTGACCAGGAACTTGAGCCACTTGAGGATGCACTTCAACTTCTCCATAATATTTCCCAAGGTCCAGTTGTTGTTGAGGAGAAATATCTTGATCTCTGAAAAATACAACGCTTCTCTCTGCGATCAACAATCCAAGCTCATCCTTCTGCTGATCCGTCAAGTCTTTCAGTTGCAATCCTACTATCTCAGTACCGATATGAGAAGTCAAGTGGATGACCTCTTTAGCAGCGGAGAGTAAGGCCTTCTTCTCTGGGTCTGCACGTGATCCCGCGTCGACGTACTCACGGTCCTCATTTCTGATCGCGTAAACGTCGTCGAGATAAAGAGGCCTTGCTGGCCGATATGGATAGCCGTTGGACAGGTCGACACCGCCCTTTTCAAGACGGGCCCGGGTGGTCGCTGGGAGATCAAGAGTGTCCTTCCTAGGCAGAGCGACGTCGACGATTTTTGGATGGATTGGTTCAATTGCTATTGGAGCCATTTTGGATTCTATTCTTTGGCTTATTTCTTGCCTCATCCGGTAGGCGTCTCTTATATCAACAGATTCTCAGGCTGATCAGTAATACCTGGAGCGGGGTTAATCACATCATCTTGCGTGGTTCTTGCGAAAGAAGCATTTCAAAGCATGGATGGCCACTCGACGATTGAAGCTCTATCGCAGACGAGGCTAGAGTTCCGCACGATCCGTCCCATGGTATCGGGCCCCATGCTCGTTGACCTGAGCTTCGGTTCTTCTCGTTTAAATATGTCACGATAGTGAGTGTCTATCGTTGGCCTCGTTGGCCTCACGAGAGTAACAATAATCTGCAAGTATGGCGACATAAATCCCTGCTCAATTGCACGTGATTAGTCCACTGGAGTACATCGCGACGGTTTCGCCAGAGGGTACATAGTAAGCAAAGAGTACATGCATAATCGCGCATCTCGCCGTCTTTCGTTTCCTTGCCTGACTATTAGGCGATCGGCAGGTTTCGTGTTCATCAGAGACAGAGATAGGTACTCCTAAGCAACGTGAAAGAGCAAGGCAAGCAGGAAATCATGGACATACCCAAAGCTAAAAGAGTAGCTGTCATTGGAGCAGGCATTAGCGGAGTCGCAACAGCAGCCCATCTAAAAAATGCAGGCATTGAGGTTACCGTCTTCGAGCGAAATCGTGCTTCAGGTGGTTCGTGGTCAGTAAATACGCGAAAACTCTGACATATGTCCGGCTCACTACTGATTAGGATCTTTGATGAACGGAACCCTATTGAACCAACGTATCCAGCATCCAAGGCTTCGGTAGCCGACAGCGTTTACGTCGACAGTAAGGAAGCGAGTTTCGACAAACTCACGTTTCGAGACCTCCAACACGCGCCTCCTGGGTGAGTAGCTGGTTCAAGCGACGATGCTGAAGCTGCTAACTGATTGACTGGATAGCCCATGCTACGTCGGCTTGAAAAATAACGTGCCTACGAGGTTAATGAAAACGACTTTGAACGACTGGCCCCCTGGAACACCTGATTATGTTAGCCATCATGTTTTGAAAGACTACATCCAAGAGATGTCTAGGCTCCACGGCGTAGACGCGTTGACCATATATGGAGCTCGAGTGGTAGACCTGAAAAAGGACCCAGCCGACAAGCAATGGAATTTGCGCTTCACGACATTGCGCAGGGATTCCTTGAACAGCAAGGTTGAAGAGCAAGAGCGTTCCCTAGTGAGTTGAAAGCGATATCAAAGTCAGGTCCGAATGCTGATGTGGACAGAAATTCGATAATGTGGTGATTGCTTCGGGACATTACCACTCGCCTCGGGTCCCGGATATCCCAGGACTCAAAGAATGGAAACAACGTTGGCCGTCTCGTGTGTGGCATAGCAAGTCTTATCGAAGACCGGACGAGTTTCGTGGGAAGGTGAGTTTGGTGTTTGAGAGCTAGTGCAAGGCACTTGCTGATGGATATCAGAATGTGCTCCTGGTTGGAGCTGGTACATCCTCGACGGATATCGCCCGCGAGCTTGGTCCGCTGGCCAAAAACATTTACCAGAGCCATCGAAACGGAAAGTTTGACCACCCAGCGAGCATGCTTCCGGAAAATGCCTTTCGTGTCAGCGAGGTCCAGTATTTTGATTTGAATGAGCAAGAAGAGTCGTCAGGAAGTCGGTCCTCAGATGCTGGGCCTGTCGGCTCAACTGTCACTCTCAAGTCAGGAGAGAAGCTTTGCAACATCGATTATGCCATTCTCTGTTCAGGGTATCATATGGCGTTGCCATTCCTTCGATATCTACACGAGGACGACACAAAACCGTCAGAGGCAAGTGAGACTGTCTTGGTAACGGATGGCGAGCAAATACACAACCTCCACAAAGATATTTTTTACATACCCGACCCTACCCTTCTCTTCGTGGGAGTACCATATTTCACTGCAACCTTCAGTCTTTTTGAGTTTCAGGCTCTCGTAGTCGCCCAAGTTCTGAGCGGGAGAGCAGATTTGCCAGATGAACAGACTATGAGGGAAGAGTATAAAGAACGGGTGAGACAGAAGGGCTTTGGAAAATCGTTCCACTCACTCAGAGGCGTGGAGGTGGAGTATGTGAACGAACTACTTGGCTGGGTCAACGCGCAGGGCGAAGCTCGTGGAACGAAAAGGATTGAGGGTCATACTGAGTTGTGGCATCAGGCAAAAGAAGAATTCTACGAAAGAATGAAGAAGATGATCGAGGGCACCGGGATTGCGCAAGAAACGTTAGCGCTACCCCCATGTTAAGAGTAGACGTATATTTTTTGAGGGTGTGATAATTAATATATATAGATTTGCCTATTGCTGTGTACTACTGTATGTACGATGTTTGATGTATGATGAAGACGCGTCGAACAGTTCCATTCGCGTTCTGGGTTCTTACCCGATATCCGCCGGCTGTCGCGCTTATCTTTCTTCGTCACCTTTCTCCTTTGCCCTCGGATTTCTTCCATACCCACACCTCTACCAGCAATATCAATCTTCCTTGTTCTTGAACCTGCGAAATAAGTCGCCAGCAGTGTCAGCATCCGCAGTTGAACTCACCCCACACGTCTACCCGTGACTATGCAATTAGCAAGCAGATCGGCGTCACGCAAGAGCAAGGGCATATGATGAGCTTTCAAGCGTCCAAACGCTTAATGAAAGAGAGCACAGCGTCTCATAGCACCAAGCATCACGCCTTGTAGCTTGATTCTGCTTAGTCTTTATTTTCATATCAAGATAGACTACCTTGACATTGAATTCTGGAGTTCCTACCGCTCCAGCCAGAATCATTGCTATCTCCTCAAAGGCCAGTACCAAGATTCCTGTACTTGATCCCTTACATGCTTTCTAGCATCTCCTTGTTCTTGAAACATTCTGGCTCTCTCTCTCTGCTGATCACCGTCTTCCAATGTCAGACGATATACCTTCACAAAAAGCTGATGCTGTGATACACAAAGAAGCGAAGAAACAATGGGTATGGAACTTTCTATCTGTCATATTCCTGTAGCCTCAATGAGAAAAGATAGCCAATTCTTGTTGCGCGTGCTCACCAAACCCTGGCGGCAGCGAACATGCAGTCCGAAAGCGTTCTCGATATTTCGCCCAGTTTTCACCCTGTAGCTCAGAATATTCTGTTTAATTCCACAGTCGTACACTAGCTTTGGCATGATCGATTAACATGTATAGATATAGTTCTCCTACATATGGGATACATTTGACAAGAGTCCCGAGGAGCGAAAGTTTCTTTTTAAATTGGACGCGGCAATCCTGACATACGCGTCTCTTGGCTACTTCATTAAATATCTGGACCAAATCAACATCAACAATGCTTTTGTCTCTGGAATGTGAGTTGATTGATAATCGGTTCCAACTATACGAATCGACGTAACTGACATGGTCATCAGGAAGGAGGATCTTGAGCTATATCAGAACCAGCTTAATTACATGCAGACATGCTGGACTGGTAGGAGCCCTGAGATCTAAATATTTGTACTGTGCTGACATCTTTCCAAAGTGGGCTACGTTATTGGAGAGATTCCAAGCAATATCCTCCTCACCAAATACAGGCCTCGCTACATCATTCCTACTGCCGAGGTTATATGGGCAGTCTTGACGTTCATCTTGAGTAAATCGAACTCAGCTACACAGATTTACGTGCTCAGGTTCTTCATTGGCCTTGCCGAGAGCACATTCTATCCTGGGATGCAATACATCATTGGGTCATGGTATCGAAAGGACGAATTGGCCAAACGCTCCTGTATCTTCCATACAAGTAGTGCTCTGGGATCCATGTTCTCTGGCTACCTCATGGCCGGTGTGTATCATCTAGGTGGGAAAGGAGGTCTCAAAGGCTGGCAATGGTTGTTCATCGTGGATGGAATCATTAGCCTCCCGATCGCCATTGCTGGATATTTCATGCTTCCCGACGTTCCCGAAATATCCAAGGCCTTCTATCTTACAAAGGAAGACATCGCCTATGGAAAGAAGCGCATGGAATTGGAAGGTCGTAAAAATAGAGAGCCCTACACAAAGGCCAAGGTCAAGAAGATTCTCATCTCCTGGCGGATCTATCTCCTCACCCTGTTGTATATTTGCTTCAACAACGGAGGCGCACTGTCGCAACCGGTTTTCCAACAATATCTCAAGGCTTCAACCGACCCCAAATACTCAGTCGACCAGATCAACAACATCCCATCAGCAACTTCCGGAGTGCAGGTCGTCACAACGTTAATCTATGCTTGGACCTCCGATTCCGTTTTCAAAGGTGTCCGGTGGCCTGCGATCGTGTTTGGCGGTGTCGCGAACATCATTGTGTATGTCAGCCTTGCTATCTGGGACATTTCAAGACGATGGAAATGGGCGTGTTTCATTCTCGCTGGCTGTGGAGGTGGTCTCAGTGGTCTGTGTTTTGCATGGGCCCACGAACTTTGCTCCGAAGATAATGAGGAGCGAGCTATCGTTGTGGCCACTATGAACGAGATGTCTTATGTGTTGCAAGCATGGCTGCCACTTATTGTGTGGCAACAAGTTGATGCGCCTGAGTACCGCAAAGGTGAGATTTTGTCACTTTTTTATTTTTGTGTCGTTTCGCTAATCCTTTACAGGCTATATCACTGTCACTTGTCTCTCGGTTCTTCTTATCGTCACCACATTTGTAATCAAGTATCTGCATAAGAAGCAGGACCTGCAAAGGTACGGCCTTGGTATTTCGCCGTTGAGCCGCTCGACTAACCACCCTGTAGACAAAACGAGCGCGCGGCCATTGTCAACAATCAGACCAGTTCCTTCTCGCTCAGTTCGCCTGAAGATGAAGTCGTCCAAATTAACGGTAATCATACGAAAGAAACATAGAAGTATAGCGAGTACTATCTCGAATCGAAGGTTTCGACCTTCGCATACATCATTCAATTTACCTCTTCCATACATCCTCATCCCAATCCCTCACTGAGAAGAAGAGCCTTCCAAGCAATCGTTCCACAGAAGAAAGAAAGAAAGCAGAGTCGCCACCAATTAAAAAGCAAAAGGTAATTACAGCGTACTACCTCTTTTTTCTACCTTTATCAAATAGTAAAAAAGCACGCAAAGAAAACGACAATGACAGGACTCGAACCTGATATCGTTATTAGTACCAGTCTCTACTGATTCAGTCCACTTCGACAGTACCTGTGCTCCCGAAGGAAATAGATTTCTAGTCTATCGCGATAACCACTCCGCCACATTGCCACTGCTAGACATGAAATTTCAGTTAATCTTATATAGCATAAACAACAACAATTGTTAAACCTCGGTCTTTAGCGGATGTTGTAACTGAGCAACAGCAAAGTGATTCAGAGCGTTTTGAGAATCACGTCAAGAATCAATATGAGGGTACTTTCGAAGAAGAAATATTGGGGTGGGGCTTTGTAGGATCGTTATCGATGGCTATAAAACGGGAGATGATGAACCTGGACATAACAAGGATCTTTATTTCACTCGAAAATGACGCTCTATAGCCTTACTTCCCTGGCCGGTGTTTATATCTTGAGGTATAGAATGATGGTATATACAGAAATGAATATGGATGGGTAAAAATGCTGAAATAGCAGGCTTTGGTCAACTCGATCACATGGTTGTTTTTCAGTGCTGCAGATTGTTTGATGAACGCTGAGAGATTGAAAATCGAGTGCTGATTAATGTTGAAGTTATACCGGAAAGACTGAAATTATTCTGGTGTGGGTGTGCGGACTCACTTGTTGATCATAAGGCTTCAAAGATCATGTATGTATTTGGTGTCAAGAGTTTACCCATCATTTCGATGGCTTCCAAAGCTGGTCTGGTCTAGTCAATGCAACACCCAGCTCTAGGACTTCAAAAAGTCTCTACCGTGGTATCTCTTGGCCAGATGGACAGACATGGGCTTGAAAAGAAGTTTTGTGTTTGTGAGATGTGGGCGAAGGAAAGTTTATTGAGAGGAGAGCACGGTAGGGAGCAGCCTCCCGATGGTCAAACAGCCTCCCCCTTTTTGCCTCTCCAACAAAGCGTCAAGCCACTCAGGCTCGTCCTCCACGATTGCGCCGCCAATACATAGATCCTGCCGAAATGTCGAACAGACGTTGTCAAACAATCTACCATGAATACCACGGCAGCTGACGAGAGAACTGCCCAGGTCGCTGGTACCGTGAGTACTTCATTGCGACCTGGACACGACTAACCATGTGTAGGAACCAACACCAACACTGAAATGCCCATTCACGCTCGATATATTCGCGCCTGATCCTAAATTCAACCCTCTCACGTCTGCTCAGACGCCCAGTTCAATCAGCAATGGCACAGTCGACACGACTACAAACCGAAGTACAGAAGCTGCTCCAGTCGTGACCACAATCTCGCCCGAGCTCCCAGAAGCTGTCTTGGAGAGTCTCCCAACCATCAGACACGATTATGACGAACTCAAGACGGTCCTCCAAGTCAGAGACAACATCCAAGCCTTCGTGGCCGTGGACCTGAACCTCGACCGCCTGAATCGAATTCATAACAAGATGTGGACATGCGGTCGTCCCATGAACGCACGAGGACTACACAGACAACTCTTGGAAAACAGAGTCATCGTCAAAACAGAACAGGCAGACCTACACCTCCTCTTCTACGACACAACCCTCCTCATAAAACCCCTCCCCTCCTACCTCCTCTGCCCCCAAGCCTGGATCAACCATCTCAACCACGACCAGAAACTCCATAAACTAGCCGCCGGCTTCCTCCTCTCGTACATCTGGCTCCTCCGCTCCCCCCTCGACTTCCAAATCGCAATCGACAACAACCTCATCCCCACTACCCTAAAATGGACCCAATGGAAAACCCTCGTATCCCAGTTCCTAAAATCCATAGACCCAGATACACTCCACCAAGTAAACGAACGCTACCACTTCGGTGAACTACGTCTGGGAAGGATAAACACAATCTACCGCACCACACCTCATCTCGCCCAAGGCCACTTCGTACGTGGTTACCTATACAATTACAACCGCTACGTCGTCTTCTTCAAACGGAACGTCGCATGGGTCGTTGTCGTCTTTGTATGGTTCTCTCTCGTGCTCTCGGCAATGCAGGTAGGAACAACGGTGCTAGATCTGAAGGACAACAATGCCTTTAACAAAGCCAGTTTCGGATTCGTAGTGTTCAGCATCGCCATGGTGGCCGCGTTGTTGGTCTTTGTCGGGACTGTCTTTGTCGTGATTTATTTCTACAATATGATCGCTGCAATTAGTCACAAAAATTTCGCCGCGAGCAAGAGGAAGAAGTTGGAGTTGGAGAGGAAGAATGTTTGAGTTGTTGGTATGTATGAACATCAAGGGCTAAAGGGAAAGATACGATGCGATCGAGTATCTCTTTGCTATGGTAATGGTGAGAGGACATGATACGGAGCGGAAAGGCGCAAATTGGTATTGATCGAGTTTTTGAGATACCAGATGGAGCGGAATGTTTGTGTATGTATTCATTGATAGGACGAATCGGACAGGCGCGATAGGAATGAATAGTAATCGAGTCTAGGACACCAAAGAAGAGAAAAAAAAGAAGAGATATAGCCAATGCAATCATAACTATCCACAAAAACGTCAACGGCATACAAATGGGTATCTACACATCCAAACACCAACGCTTCAAAAAAGGACCTACACAGAGCACCCAAAAGTCGGCTGCAAAGAATATGCGCAAAGCAAACATACATCTGGAGGAGCAACCACTCACTCATTCACCAAAAACGAAAAATTCCAGCCCCTCTCCCCTTTGGCCTTCCACTTGAACCTCAACTCCCTATCAATGCCCACCCCCTTCGACTCATCCTCCCTAACAATCTCACAAACCATGACCGAAAAAAGCCTGACCGTGACATACGCCTCCCTAATAATCAACTCATCCATCTTCCACCTTGTCTTTCCCTCGGACTTTTCTCGTTTCCTCTGCTCAAGCCATAACATGCCCGGCTTACCCATCTCTAATTCCCTGCCCTCTATGCTCTTGAACTCCTGAGCATCTTTCAAGACGAGTAACCTGCAATACAGCGCTACGAGAATCAAACAAGATGGTTTGAGAGTGCATTCATATCCCCATTCGCTCAATCTAGCCTCACTCCATTTATTGAGTGATTTCGTCATCAGTCCTGCATTTTCAGGTCTGGACGTGAGGAAGAGTTCCGGCGCCGCTTTGTAACGTTTCCATAGCTCCTCGAGGACGATGTAGTGCGTCTTGGTAAAAGGCAGCGTCATGGGCAGGAGAGGCAGGTTGGAGAGTAAACTGTGTTTCGGGCGCGGTGGGCCGTTGATGCTGATATCTGCCGAGGGATTGAGAAAAGGAATGTGCGTCTTGAGACGGGTGAAGATGCCAGGTCCAAGCGGTGCATCTTTGATCGGTTGTTCTCTGGCTCGTGGTTGTTCATTTGGTGGGGCTGCTTTCGGCTGCGTGGCGGCCTTGAGTTGCGTCGTTTCGGTCGGCTGAGCATTTTGGGCGACGGCTGGGTTCGTACTCTCCCTCTGTGCATGAAATAATGGTTTGGCTGTTTGCTTGGGATTGAGAGACAACAGGGAGCTGCCGTCATATCTCCCACTTTCACTCTGAATAGAGGCGTCGATAGACCTTAAGTTGACAGGCACCTTCTGCGTCGTGGTTCGTGTTGAGTACGCTTGCGCGGAAGCGGTCTGAGGGGCAGGTCTTTCCTCTCTCGACGGCGAGTTATTTGAGGAAATCATATCATTGCGTAATTGTTGTACATCTGATGCCACAGATAGAAAAGAGTCCGTCTGCTTTGCAAAAGAGGCATCGGTCTCTGGTAATAATTGACCCCTGAGCTGACTAGATCTTGTGGGCTTTGCTGGTAGCGAAGACTCACCGCGGTCCCCTGATGTTGAGATTCTTTGCTGTACCTGATTCTTACCCTTGCTGCCATCCACGGGTTTGATCGAGCTTGCATCATCCCGGGGTCCACGATGTGTACTACTCCCTGCGATATTCTCGAACAAGTCGTCAATGGTAGAATAGACCTTCTTCTGTCTCTCTTGCTCGTGATCCGTAGATTGCTTCTTGCTCTCAACAGGGCGAACCTGTCCTAGGCTAGCACTGAAAGGCTTGGATGTTAGAGGCGCTTTTGCAAGCCGTGGCGGTTGGGCCTTCGCACGACCTTGGGCGTGTGCCGGGATGTCTTGCTCGGTGCTAATGCTGAAAGATCTAGACGTTCGAGGAGCTTCGGCGAGGTTCGACGACTGAGGCTTTTCAGGGTTTTTGTTTTGTATTGGATGTTGTTGCTCAGGACAGCTGCTGAATGGTTTGGATGTTCGAGGTACTTTGACGAGTCTTGATGATTGAGGTCTCTCCCCAGTAGAGAAAAGTTTGCGCTTGAGCTGAGTATTGCCGTTCCGTGGTCGATTTGACAGGTTAGAATCATCAATATTAGACCCGCGGCTTGCTTCTTCCTGCCACAGGTCTTCGATATCCTCTTCAATCGCCATGCCTTGGTTCCTTGCAACTTCTTCGCCCTCTTCGCTTTCGTCACTATAGCTCTGATCGTCAGAAATAATGATGGAGCGGTTTTGCGGTTGGGATGGTGGGCTCAACTGCTCCTTTGCTTTCCGCCATGTTTTCTCCATGGCGTTTTGCGTTCGTAGCCACGCTCTTGATTCCTCTAGCCCACCCGACCGCTCTATTCGGGCTGGGGGCGATGACGGCAATTGTTGGAAAGTCGTGTTACGAATCAGGTCCGTAGCGTCCTCAAGAATAGGAGAAGAACCTTGTTCAGTTGCAGCCGGTGTATGACTTTGCATGCTAGCCACGCTATCGCTTTTGGCTGGGCTGTAGTCAGATTCCAAGGCCGTGGTGCGTTGAGATTGCTGCCCAGCAAGAGCAGTTCGAGTTTTAAGCCGAGAGCTGCTGGTGCTCTGGCTTTCTTTGTCTGCAGAGTTTGGTGTTGGGAGACGGCCGTTTGCGGAATGTGGTGCAAGCGGTGGTTTAGTAAGTGAATTGTCATTATTGACACTACCCTCTCTAGGTGAAGATCCATTCCTAAGTCTTTGTTGAATATTCGACAGCAAGAAAGAGCTGATCGGAGCTGCACCCACTGGGCTGCTTTCAAGATCGTTCAAAGATAGGCGAGAGCCAAGTCGTCTGCCCACATCGTTCTGGGACTGATGTTGTGGGCTAGGTTTACCACCGTTTGAGTATGATTTGGCAGGGTATGGAGATGAAAGTGGTCGTGACGATTGCCTTCCTCGCTGCACGGAAACATTTGGAGATAAGTGTGCACCGGACGAGCTTTCAGGAAGCCACACTTGCTTGAGCTTTGAAGGGTGCTTGACTGATGTTGATTGTTGGGGGATATTGCTTAATGTGCCAGGCGTCTGTTGAGGTTCGTTCATCGAACGTTCAGCCTGACTACCGCCTACAAAACTGCTATTTTGTTCGCGGACGCTTTCCAGTGAATGGAGTGAAACCATACTGAACTCCTCGCTCTGCATGAGCGTCACCTCGCCCATCGGACGGCCAGTCATATCGTCCATCCCTCCGTAGTCTGAATCGTCAGAGTCAGAGGCTGGCGTTGCTTCTTCATCGGTGGAATGGTTGTCATCTCGATGTGAAATCATCCCACGCCACATCAGGTCATCTTGCTTCTGCTCATCGTTCTGCTCCTCTGCCGAAGTCGTAGACCCCTGTTCGGATGGCTGGCTCTGTCCAAATTGGATCGGTACAGGCCTTGGTTCTCTATATCTGCTGCTTCTTGTTGAAGATAGGTCCTGCGCATTTTCTGGAGAAGCAGACTGTTGTAAGAAGAGGCTTTTCATCTGAGAATGCTCAGCATTCTTAGGCTCATTTCTCTCCTGCCTCCTTAGAACAGGTTCCCCTGCTTTCGGTCGTGGCGTCGATTGAGCAGGCATTTGTGCTTGTATTGGTTCCGTGGGCGTAATAGTGTGCTTTTCATGGAGGGGAGTCAGATTGGCGAAGTCGAATTGCAACAACGCACTGCTAGGTTCGAGTCCAGCCTGCGCTTTAGTAGATGGTTGTTGCAAAGATGAAGATTCGGGCGATTCCTGAGAAAGATGCCGAATTGAATTGGAGTCGTATTCCTTACTTGATTCGGACAACCCAGCACGCCTGGTACCGGTTGGACTCCTAAAAGACTCGAATTTTCTTCCGTCCATATATTGCTGCGACGATTGCCCAATCGAAGGGGTATCTGACATTGGCGTTGCTCCATCCGAGGACCCTGTTGGTGGTTCTAGAAGCTCTTGTCCTGCAAAGATAGCCTCAGCGTTTCCTGCCTGCTCCTCATCTGCTTGCTCATCGTCCATATATCCCTCATCGATCGGGTCGGATTCGGGCTTTTCTTGTGGGATTATCTTGCTTGGCCTTTCTAGCTTCTTCTGGCGCGATTGGGGCTCTTTACTGGTGTCAGTCTGCGGTGACTTCTTCGGCCTGCCCACCTTCTTTTTCGGCGATTTTGTGTCCACGCCGGAATCAGTTTGTGGTGCGATTTTGCTTGGCCTCCCCCTTTTCTTCGCTGGCAAAGTTTGGATCTCAAAGTCATCTTGCACCTCTGAACTTCCAGACAGTCGTTTCGATTGCCTCCTGATGGGAGTTGCTTTTCTCTTCCGAATGGCTGAAGGTTCAACGTCTGATTTTCGTGGTCGCCCAGGTTTCCGCTTTACTGGCTCATCTGCATCGTTGAGAGGCACTTTGATCACTTTTGTCCTGGGCCTCCCACGCTTCGAGGGCGTCCCAGGCTCATCTTGGGCGTCCATTTGCTCTGCCTGCATCGTAATCTTGATCCTTGCCGGACTGCTGCCTGGGACCCCTGGAGTCTCGAGATAGAACGATTTCTTCGGGGATAATTGAAGCTTTGAAGTTGCGATGAGGTTGACCTTTTGCAATTTGGTGTTGGTCGATCGAGGTGCAAAGGGGGATTGCCCTCCCAGCATCGACAGTGCCAACTCATCTATGGATGAAGCATCGATGCCACTGGTGTCTGCCACATGTCCTGTGTTCAAAGCTCGCGATACCATCTCGGGATGCCCAGCCCGTTAACGCGGATTGCTACCTTGAAGCACAAGGTAAGTCCAAACACGAAGAGTGGGCCTATTTCTGGGGTTTCGAATCCAGAGAGGAGAAAGAAGACAGCGAATCTCTCGGCAGGTCACAAGCTTCTGTAGTGATTGAGGATTGACAGGCCAAAATTGCTGGTGTACGGCGATATTTCGATGGCCCTCAAAAGTGCATAGATAATGGCATCAGGCTTCCAGTGAGTGCCTCTCCGTCTCCTTTCCCTGAGGCGTGGGTAAGATATGACCAAGTGTGCCTTTAACCTGCGAAGGGAAGGCTCCCCAATTCGACCAGGTAGTATTAGGACGCAAATCCACAGGAACCAGAACTGTACGAGGGTGATTTGGAAGTATTTTTTTCGAATCTAGGTACCAATGAAGAGAGATGGAGGCGGTATCAGGTCGTCGAGGGCGGGATCCAAGTGATCGCTTTTTTCGTTTGAAAGGCACGAGTCGGATTGAGAGTGTGTTTGGATCCTGGAGCGCTCTAGTGTTCTGGTCAGCGACATCAGGACAATGGATAGCGAAAGATTACAATGGTAAGCGAAAATTGCTATGGCAAGCAAACTGACCAGACGAAAAGACTCGTGAGGAACGGGTAGTGACTTCTGTGTACGAGATGGAAAAGAGACAATGATAGTGGAAGCATACCGCGACAGACAGGCGCAAGGCCGAAGAATACACAACAGAGCAGCTGCTTACTACGCGACTCGATTTCACAGGTCAGGAGGTCGTTATATAGTTGGTGTGGTCTCTATGCCGGATCGTGGTGGCTTTGTTGTTGCATTTGCGATACTGTAAATATAGTAAATAAACGCCCGCCAATCAGAAGCTCGGACGAAAAGTGACAAACATCAACTCGACCGACCATAACAAAGCAGTCTGTACACGGAACATATCGGATTGGAGATGGGTATCCATGGGTATAGTACTTCTTGAAGGGTATTTACAGATACATGTAACTAACACCATCCAACAGCATCTACAAGGAAATTGGTCCAGGCCAGCGGATCGCCCTCTCCAAGCTCGCTGTAGACAAGTTCGAGGAGACTGGGAGGCCTTTGCGCATTGCTATTGATATCTCTATTTGGCTCTTCCAGATACAAGCGAGCAAAGGTTTCAGTCTCTCTCAAGGAGTCAAACGACATTCGTCTGACATTGTGAACAGGCGGCACAAATCCTGCGCTTCGAACTTTCTACTACCGATTACTACGACTTATCTCCCACTCCATCCACCCTCTTTTTGTCTTCGATGGACCGAGCAAGCCACCTTTTAAAAGAAGCAAGCGAACCGGTCCAAACGTCGCCTCCATACCGGAATTCCTAGCGAAGCAACTGCTCAAACAGTTCGGTCTGGTCTACCATATCGCGCCAGGAGAAGCAGAAGCAGAATGTGCTTTGCTACAACGAGAAGGCATCGTGGATGCCGTTCTCAGTGAGGATGTGGACACCCTCATGTTCGGCTGCGGCATCACCTTACGCAATTGGTCATCTGAGGTTGGCAAGAGTAACAAGACTCCCTCTCATGTGAATCTCTACGATGCAAAGAAGACGAAGGATGGCTCTGGACTCGACCGGGAAGGCATGATACTGATCGCCTTGATGAGCGGGGGCGACTATGTCCCAGAAGGAATTCCTGGCTGTGGACCGAAGATTGCTTGTGAGGCCGCGAGAGCTGGATTTGGTCACGAACTCTACAAGATCCCTAAGAAAGACAAGGCCGCCCTCACTATCTGGCGAGAGAAGCTTGCTTATGAACTTCGGACGAATGAAAGCAAGTTCTTCAAGTGCAAACACAAGGCACTAAAGATACCAGACGACTTTCCTAGCCCAGATGTTCTTGGATATTATACCACACCTTGCGTATCACCTTTGGATAAAGTTGAACGATTACGACTATCATTGAAATGGGACCAGGACCTGAATTTTGAAGAATTGCGGACTTTTACTGGGGATGCTTTCGATTGGACTAAACTTGGAGGCGCAAAGAAATTCATTCGCAATCTTGCCCCCGCCCTTGTTGTCAGGGAGTTGTGCATGAGAGGTCAGGTTGAAGATCGGCCGTCTGAAGACATTGATGCTATTGAAGAAGAAGAAGCAAAACTTGTTACTGGAATACACGGTCGGCGTAACCATGCAGCGACAGATGGCGTCCCTGAGCTCCGAGTCAGCTTCATTCCTCACGACCTCGTCCCCATTGATCTGAGCGTTGAGGAGCCTGATGATGAATATCCAGCGGACGACGATTCAGACGAGGAAAATGGTCTTGTGGTTAGCGATGAGACACCAGCAAGCCCCTCGAAAAAGCGAGGGTCCTCTACATATGACCCCACCAAACCTGAGAAAATCTGGGTTTTCGAAACATATGTCAAAGTTGGTGCTCCTCTCAAAACACAGGACTGGGAGGCTTTACAACGAGCCAAGCAAGATGCTCTGGACAAGAAGGCAGCCAACAGAAATATGCCCAAGGTCGTGAATCCCACGAAAGGAAAGAAGAAGGTGGTGGGCGGCGGCGGGCCACTCGATATATTCACAACAGTCACCAAACCAGGCCACCCTCCACTGCGATCTCTTGATGGACCGCAGTCAACACCAAGTCTAACCATGTCCATCGTACCGAAAGAGCCATTACTCGAATCTGGGTCACAAGGACCGCCTCAGTCGAGGGAAGATCCGGTCAAGAAGCCTTCCGCAAGAGCAAAGCCCGAGGCTAAAGCTACATCCAAGGTTGCTGCTAAGGTACCTACCATGATCCCGTCGACACAACAAAACACGATCATTGACTTGCTGTCTTCTCCTCCAGCAAAGCCTTGTTCAAAGCCAGTCGAGACACATTCTCGATGCACCTCGGTCGTCGAGGACATGCCATCGTGTGTCACTAAGCGACGGCGGTCTCCATTAAGACGCAGTCAAACAGACACGGCCGTTTTAGATATGATGGAAGATCTACCAAAGCGAACCTCAGCCTCGTTTGGCCTAAGGATACCCCCATCTTTTTCTCCTCCTCCGTCCCCATCGCAACTTTTACCCATAAAGCGCAAGAAACGACTAGACACACAGCCTTCCCTCCCGCAGAAGCCCACAACGCCATCGCGGAAGAAGAGACAAGATACTGTTGATATTTTCTCGTCGCCTGTGCGTCAGACAGACATCACTAATTATTTCACACCCTCCAAAATTAGGCATGCAGATACAAGCAAAGTCAATAAGGCTGAGCGTCCGCGACGACTGGATTCGCCCTCTCCAGCTGTCGAGGCTTTGGACCTCACGATGTCGCCTATTCAGCAATCCAAACGAGCGCCTCCTATACCAAACGACCTGGGTAGAGCAGTCCGAATCCGTCCTCGGCCTGCGGAAAACCAGTTCTCTATAGATTCTCATTTTGCCGCATTACCCAGAGTCAAACCTTCGACTTGTCGGCCACAGCCACCAGTAAAGCTACCTGGACCCTCGAGTCGCTGCACAACTTTACCAACATCTCAGACTCCTGCTGAGCTAGATCTCACGGAAGTAGAGCCATCTCTTGTTCTTCCCACAGTCGTGAAGTCAAAACTGAAGGCGAAAACGACAAAGGCAAATCCTGGTCGAGCAGCTCAATCTTCAATCCGCCGCTCACCGCGCTTCAAGTCCACGGTAATTCGTGATAATAGCATAGCTACACCTGTCATCACAGCAAAGAGAAAACGAATCATCAGAGTGAGGGATAGTGTACCTGGCGCTTTTGCGATTGAAGAGTTGAACTTGACAGGTGATTTGCCGGCCACATCCAAAGGCAAGTTCAGGATAAGTAGTATTGGTGTTTTGGATTTGACGGGTGTTTAGCGTGTTGGCTATGATATGATAATGATACCCTCTCTGATTTTGGCTACATAGCGTTGGAGTTGGGGAACGCTGGCTTAGGTGTTTTTATGGCATAACGGATAGGTAGGATTTTTGGTGGCCTTCTCCAAAGGCGGGTGGTTGTGGGTTGACCTGTAGTTATGTCACGGCTAGTAGTAACTAATGAAAGGCGTGAACAGCAATCAGGTATGGACTAAATGCGAAAGTGAACTCCAGGTAGCTATGTAAATGGGGGCTGGGGGCAAGGCCTACTTATAGGTCTTGCTGTGGCCCGTGTACTGTGGCGCCTTGTTAGGTGCTTGGACACTGTGGCTGTTCCAGTAGCCTAGCAAGCCGTCACATGGCTCGTGTACTGTGGCGCCTTGTTAGGTGCTTGAACACTGTGGTTGTTCCAGTAGCCTAGCAAGCCGTCACAGCCTAAGATGGTAAGACACGTATCACACAAAGAGTGTCTGCATGTAAGAACTGTTGAGGCCCTCTTAAGAGACAGAACTGTTGAAACATCTTGATGTATGGGATGTTGATCACCACGCCAAGAGCACATGTTTGATATATATGATCTACAAGTGGCTGTACACACTCACTTCTTGACACTTCTCGAATCTTCTACATCTTATGTATATAGTTACGTCTTATTTCTCAGTTTAGGAGAATGAGCCATTCAATCTTTTTGATCCCTCTGCAAGCTGTTTCTCAGGTGTCCAATGAATACTTGGCCTGCACCATCTTATTTCATCACCTCTTAATGTCGGAGCCTCTATAAGAGGCTTTTGGCGGAATGGTAGCGACGTTGGTAGCCTAGGGCTACTTGGTGTTGTAAAGGGGGCGAAATAAGTTGAGTGACCTACGCCAAATGAGGGCAATTGTAGAGAAAAATTGACGGCGATGCACGATTGCAACACCACGACTAAATGACGAGAGACGCAAGGACGACGGTACGAAATTGATGAAGGAAAGAGAATGTCAGAACAGAGATAGAGACAGCCTATAAGAAGGGTGTTGTGGATACGATGCAATAAGGACTTCGTCCCGTCGGCGTCGAGTGCGATTCCATTTACGAAAAACCACTCAGTATTGACTTTTCGCGTATCTTTGCGCTGACTTTGTAAGTTTAAGGATCTTGATCTTTAATCTCCTACGTCAGCTGGGTCCTCTAACCGCCATGTAGACACGCGAGAAAACAATCCAGTTTGCTGCGCAAAAGCTTTCATCTCGATATAATCAGTGCTCGAAGACTCGTAATTCAGTAACAGTTGCGGCCATGGCTTCATGACTTGCCCGCCAACTGACAATGACTTCTAGGACTCCAAGTATTTTTCCACGCTCTTAGACCCAGCGAATCCTTCGACAAACCAGACCAGTACTGTACAGAAAGGTACGATAGCATGTGAAATGATAAAGTCTCGTGCCACGCTCAAGTCTTGTGTCCATTCAATGAAGGAACTAGTGGCCCAGTGGAACCTGCAGCCAGAGGTTGCGGATCTGCTTTCTGGAAGGTCGAGATTGCTGTCTGCAAATATAAGAGGATTGTCGGTGGCAGAAGTCTCTCTATCGATTCGTACTCTGGCGAGTCCAGACGAGCACATCCTTGTAAGGTCGTTTTTTTGGGAACATGAAGCGTAGGGCAGCATTATTATCCTCGTGTCCAAGAAATAACAGGAGACTGGGAGTTTTGGAGCAAGGATTAGGAAGACGCTGCACCAAATGATGCAGCCGTCGCGAGTATCTCAAAATTATGGAGCTGGGTTTCGAGGAGGAATTTGTGAGTTGAAACCATTCATGCTGATTGCAAGCCATGATGGAGTGGATCGGACAAACAGGCGGTCTAGAAACGAGCTGGGCAGAGCCTGCTCTAATATAAGGTTGCCGAGCCTCAACACGTTATAATCGGTCTGATTCGAGATTCTTTGTTGTTCGAGAGTCTTGGCCAACAGAATATCGATGTCGCCGAGACACAGGATCCCTATCTAGAACCTCCAAAAGTTCAATTTGAACACGAAAAAACCTTTACATGCCTCCACGGACTGCATCGCCTCTAAGCGGCCAAAAGGACTTTTCCGGTCGACGACCAGTGGTGGATAGTGAACTTCTATCGTGACAGTATGTGCCGTCCCCCTCGTTTATTCGCCATCACTTAGGAGAGTAAGCCATTCAATCTTTTCTTCCCTCCACAAGCTGTTTCTAAGTCTTCAATGAATCCTTTCCTGCACAGCTCTTATTTCATCAGTTAATACTATTGACACCTAGTCTACTGTGTAGGGACAGTACCTAGGACCTCTACGTCGTCTTGTCTTGCCAATTCTTCAGTGTTTGAAATGAAGATTTTGTATGGGGGTAATCCGGTCCTAATTTTCGTTCCAGAAGCTGTACACACTCAGATAGTAAATTCCATAGCCTTCGTATCACGACCTTGAGCTTTCCACGATTGTTCATGCTGGTCAGCGTGTCTGGATGCTCTGCGCCAAGCACCCTCAGACTCGTCTCCATCACTTGCAACTCCAGCTCTTCAGCCTCCTTCCATCGGCCTTGATTCCAGTACGTCGATGCCAGGTTAGCCATGCTAGTCAGCATAGAAGGATGCTCTGCGCCAAGCACCCTCTTTCTGGTCTCCATCACTTGCACCTCCAGCTCTTCAGTCTCCTTCCATCGGCCTTGATTCCTGTACGTTGACGCAGGTTGGCCATACTGGTCAGCGTGTCTGGATGCTCTGCGCCAAGTACCCTCAAACTCGTCTCCATCACTTGCACCTGCAGTACTTCCGGCTCCTTCCACCGCCCTTGACTACTGTACATCGACGCTAGGTTGGCCAAGCTGATCAGTGGACCAGGATGTTCGTTACCTATAACCCTACTGTGAGTCTCACACAATTTGACTTGTAGCTCTTCAGCCTTCTCCAATAGTCCTTGCGAAGAGTACCTTAACGCTAGACTGGACATGCTGGTCAGCGTGTAAGGATGCTCGTCGCCAAGTACCCTTTTGCTTATTTCTATCACTTGCTCTTCTGCCTCCTTTCACCGCCCTTGACTACAGGCCGCCTGGAGCGCGCTACCGTACTCTCCGCCCTGCGCGTTGACGTCGACTCCCTTCGCTAGCAGCTGCTCAACCACCTTCTCGTGTTCTCTCGCTAAGGCGGCCTGGAGCGCGTTGGCATAGACCCCTCTACCTTGCGAGTTGATGTCGGCGCCATTGCTTAACGGCAACTCGACGATCGCCGCGTGCCCTCTGTGCGAAGCCACCTGGAGCGCGTTGGCATAGACTCCTCCATGTACGATGAGGTCGGCGCCCTTGCTAGTTAGCGCGGGAGGATGCTCCTCGCAAAGCACCCTCTTAAAGATATCCATCACCTGGGGCCGTTGCCGCAGAATCTTTCTTGCACCTTGACGTCGCTGCTCTTTCCCAGCTGCTGCTCGACCACAGACGGATGCCCTCTGCCCGATGCCGCCTGGAGCGCGTTGGCGTAAACTGTATTCACGCTCCCAGTCTTAGAAACCCAATCTTCATGATGGTTGTGAAAAACGCTGTCTGTCAAGCTGAGAAGCGAAGCTGGGGTGAATGCGCGTTCCGTAATGATCTCACAAGAGCATCCACCAGCATATCAAGCAGAGACTCATCCTCGACGTCGCTAGAATTGAAGGATGTTACACTGCTGGTATCCGAGTCCGTCCCGTCGCGTCTCGGAGTACTTTGACTGGATGTCCGTGATTTCGGAGATCGAGTCTGCCAGATAACCTCTTCTTCCCAGTATTTCACACTGGCTGTCAAAAAAATGACTTCGCCTGGAGCAATAAGCTCTTGAAGTGTCCATCCTCGCAAGAACCATTTACTTCGTCTGAACTTGTGGACCCAGCTGTCATCTGTCAACGGGTTTCTTGGCTCTGCGAGATTCACGTCTGACAGGTATGCATAGCAAACTGTCGCAGCTCGGTACCATCTGTACATTGAGATGACGGCCTCCGTGACCTCAGCATTATTCGTCCTGTCAATGCAACAGGTGGCGACCCCGAAATGGGACAAGCCATCTCTAGCCGTCTGGGAGGCTGCGCCTAAAACCTTCTGATATCCTTCGTCGTGCTTCTGACCGGACTGCGAACCTAATTTGATTAGATTGACCTCGTCATCGACCCAAGTATGAGAGAGAATGGCGTATTTCGGGGGTGAGTCCGAACCATTCGGTCGCCAGCGTCTTAGTGTTGAGGAGACGCATTTCGAGCTTCTTCTAAGCTTGGTTTTTGTGTAAATTTTTGGATTTGTTTGAATTTTTTGAATTTCTCTGCACTTATGCTCGTTGATGGATTTTGAACCGCATTCCAGCGATAATTGCTCCAATAAGATTGAAGAGCGCTTCTGCATGTGCTCAGTGAGCACTGCGCAGCTGAGCACACCACAGGCTGCGAACCACGGGCTTCGCCAAATGCGAGCTGTGCTGGCTGATGGCGGTGTTGCGATCTGGCAGCACCATTTTTCATGGGGTCTACCTACCTCCGTATAAAATCTAATATATGCCTTCAAGTCTTGTGTGTTCCATGTTCCTTATTTCAAATGTCTTCGCCTGCAGATACCTCGAAAGTGCTCGAGGCCGCACTTCTACTGCCAACACCAGTACTGCAAGGCTGGAGCAACAACCCTAATATAGGCACCATAAGTGAGCTTGCTGGCCATCAACAGCCCGTTGCATCGAGTTCAGAGCCTAGATTTGCCTGCCCTTTTGTGAAGAAGTACGGTCTCCTTGGTGTCAATGGGCAATCTTGCACGGGAAAGGGCTGGCCAACTACCCACAGAGTCAAGTACGAGCAGCGCTATCTTCTGAAGGCTGGTAGAGCCCCTCTAATTCGTCTTTTCCTCTTAGAGAACATATTAAGCGAAGACACGGTCCCATGATAACGTGCCCTCGATGTCATGAGGTGTTCCAGAATCAAAACGAGCTCAGAACTCATTGGGAGGCAAAGGACGTGTGCGCGCAGACAGAGGAGCAGGCGTGAGAAGGAGTACGGTGCACGGAAGAGTAGATGGTCAAGCTAAAACCCAAACGCCAGAGCGATGTCAGTGGGGAGGAGTAGTGGAACAAGATGTACAAGGTTCTGTTCCAAGAAATACGGTGATGCCGTCACCATGTATGTCGCAGTGCCAGCCCCTGTTAAGTCCTCAGCAATCAATTAATGTCACAGCAGCGATAGGATGTATAGAATGAACTAGGGTTCTAAAAACTGAGTGTGATAATAGAATTTACGGTAGAGAGCGAGTTACTACGAGGGCGCGAAGATATCGCGGCTTAGCCACAATGTGGCTAAGCCGATACGCCCGAGCCACGAAGTAACGTGACGGCAAAGGAGCCATGCCGTGCCGTCACAATTAACCACTTGGCAGATGTACACGTGCACGACAGCAATGCGGATGTAATTCCATCGGCGGAATTACAGCTTCGTATCAGAGCAGATTTAGCAATTGGGCTCCGAGCTCTTCTTGTTGATGTCATTCCCAACGAAACGAGATTCCCAGGTATGCGCTCGCAGGTGAAGTCACTCATCGATACTGCATTCGACAGTGGTCTGGTCCAGGAGGCCGTCAGCCGGGCTGTTGATAAGCACAAGAGACGTCGCACGTCAGCAGATGCCATTAAGTTGGGATCTAACATCCCTGACCACGTTAGTTCGTCCGGGAATACACAAGGTGCATACATTGGCCTGAGCAAAACCTGAGCCACAATACTATAACATTTTACTTTCCAATGCGCTAGCAACCAGCGGCAAACGGCTTGCATCGAGATCACCAACGCGAGAGGAGGGGGGTAGGGAATGAGCAGCGTGTCTATTAATCAATCAATTGAGCACTTTAGCAACTTAATCGATGGATTCGGCAAATGTGAAGACTGATTAATCGCCTTATTGAGTCATTTGTAGAGGAATTAATGGATTGCTCAATCGTTCCATTGAAGCTACATTCACTCTTGAAGTGTATATACATTCATTCTGTAAGCGCCAGTCATCAGGCTTTTCTCGATTCCATTCCAGTACCAGTATCATTCTGCCATTTCTTTAGATTCTTATCATCAGCTAGCCTTTGCCGGACCCGACACGCTCACGAGCTTGAGCCAGCTTGGGTCGGTGTTGGAGGGCCTGGGAAAGTATGAAGAGGCGAAAAACAGCACACACAGCGAGAACTCAATTTTTGGAATTTACAGAAGTATCATCTAAGGATCATCAAAACACCTCTGCCAGTGGCCGCTCCGGCCTCTAGAGGCCATCGCGCGTCCCTCAGCGTCGATGAGATATCTCTAGAGTCGCCGTCGCGGCCACGGCAGAGCAAGCAGACGAATACATGAGCAAGCTACACGAACGATGCGTCCACCAAAGACAACAGCAACCATCTAGTCACTATCTCCCGGCTAGTCCATCACCCCAGATGACACTGCAACGCTCCGAGTCGACGAGTCACTGCTAGAACGGCAATACCTTCAACACAACTCAAACACCAGACGCCCGGTGCGCAACAATCGGCACCACACACCACTGCAACGACTAGACAACCTCTCCCAACGTCTTGGCAAACCGTCCTGCTACAAGCTGTTGCCCAGAGCCTTGAGCCTCTCCCCAAACTGTTGCCTCCCAGTTATGGCATTGGCAAGAGTAGGTGCGCGACACAGTAAGTAGTAAGGACGCATAGAAGGAGCCTATTGGCGGCAAATCCCCTCCCTGTAAGCTAGCAGACGTAGCCTTGAGCCTCTCCCCAGACTGTTGCGTCCCAGTTATGGCATTGGCAAGAGTAGGTGCGCGATATAGCAAGCAGGGAGAGCGACTAGCAGCAGATAGGCTCCGACTATAAGACGACAGGTCTACAACACAATCGGTGCGACACGATACGGCAGCTGCTAGAGAACCTCATCTACTATCGTCTCCGCAAACCGTCCTGCTGCAAGCTGATGTCCAGAGCCTTGAGCCTCTCCCCAAACTGTTGCGTCCCAGTTATGGCATTGGCAAGAGTAGGTGCGCAACACAGTAAGCAGTAAGGACGTATAGAAGGAGCTTATTGGCGGCAAATCCCCTCCCTACAAGCCAGCAGACGTAGCCTTGAGCCTCTCCCCAGACTGTTGCGTCCCAGTTATGGCATTGGCAAGAGTAGGAGCGCGATATAGCAAGTAGGGAGAGCGACTAGCAGCAGATAGGCTCCGACTATAAGACGGCAGGTCTATAGCACGATCGGCGCCATACAATACGGCAGCTACCAGACAGCCTCGTCCACGGGCATACCCGGAGTATCACACCCAAGCAGCGAAATCGCGACTACGATGGTTACTATTGTCTCCAGCATCACACAACCAAATACACCGCCGCATAGGAATCTGGTGCAAGGCAACTTTCACAAGCAGAAACATACTTAGGGAACCCATTGGCCTTGAGGGATAAGGCGAAATAGATAGACAAGCTGAGCATTAGAGGGAGACTGTAGGTAGAAGGATAGCGAAACACGAGGCATTGCCTCTTGAGTCTACATAGCACAGATATACTAGCAGAATAACCAGTATCTACAAGAGCCAGCGGGCATTTGGAGATACTGGTTAAGGGAAAAGAGGGAGGACGGAGGGGACAGCTGGTCTTGTTTCAGTGAACGGGGCGAAGTGGGGCGCGGTGGATTATATAATCTATCACGTGTCGGCTGTCTGATGAAGTCCTCCTAACCGGACATAGCTGCGTGATTAAGCGGCTGCAACCGAGTAGGATAAAATCAATCAATCAATCAGTATGAAGAGGCGGAAGCGATGCACCGCCGAGCCCTGAAAGGATGCGAGAAGGTGCTTGGGCCAGAGCACCCTGACACGCTCACGAGCGTGAGCCAGCTTGGGTCGGTGTTGGAGAAGCTGGGAAAGTATGAAGAGGCGGAAGCGATGCACCCGCCGAGCCCTGAAAGGATGCGAGAAGGTGCTTGGGCCAGAGCACCCTGACACGGTCACGAGTATGGCCAACCTGGCGTTGACATTTTGGAGTCAAGGCCGATGGACGGAGGTCGAAGAGCTGGAGGTGCAAGTGGCGGAGACAAGAAAGAGGATCCATGGCGTAGAGCATCCAAACACGCTGACTAGCATGTACAATCTTGCCTTTACGTGGAAATCTCAAGATCGTGATGCTGAAGCCTTGGATTTGATGTCTAGGTGTGTGCAGCTCCGGCAACGAAAACTGGGAGTAGATCACCCCTGACACAAAATCTTCACTTCAAACATTGAAGAGTTGGCAAGCTGGATAAAGGAAGTTAGTCTTCAAGCTACCATACTTATATACTGCCGAAAAGCTTTTCATAATGTTCTATATAGTAACGTGTTCCACCACCCAACCGCTCAAACCACCCAACCGCTCAAAATCTGCCAAGACTTCTATCATTCCTCTTATGTGATTATGTCTGAACAACGAAACGCACTATTACTCCAGCACGAAGGGAGTATCCAGCTCGCACTCCAAGCCCTCCAAGCCGGCCAATTCCGAAGCCAACGGGCCGCCGCTCGTGCCTTCGACGTTAAACAGCGAATCCTCTCTGAGCGCGTTAAAGGAGTCCCATTTATCCTCGAAACACCATCAAATGGTCGGAAACTTACCCTTACCGAAGAGAAAACGCTTGTCCGATACATCCTTGACCTCGATTCGCGAGGATTTGCGCCCCGGCTTTGTGAGGTAGCAGATATGGCCGATAAACTGCTAGCTATACGCGGTGGAGAGCCAGTGGGCAAAAAGTGGGCTGAGAGGTTCGTTACGCGCTCAGATGAGCTTAAGATGGCCTTCAACCGAGCCAAGGATAGACAGAGGATACTACAGGAAGATCCAGAGATTATTGGCGCGTGGTTCAAGCTCGTTGCAGATACCAAAGCCAAGTACGGCGTCCACGACGAGGATACACACAACTTTGACGAGATTGGCTTCCAGATGGGTGTTATTGGGTCAATGAAGGTCGTTACAGCCTCCGAGAGACGTACAAGGCCGGAACTCATTCAGCCGGGCGATCGCGAATGGGTTACGGTTATCCAGAGTATCTGCGTCGCTGGGTATGCAACCCCACCCTTCATTATCTACAAAGGACGCGTTCACATCTCTGCGTGGTACGAGGAGGCAGATATACCGCGCAATTGGAAGGTTTCAGTCTCTGAGAACGGCTGGACAAATAACGCGCTTGGTCTTAAGTGGTTGAAGCATTTTGACGCGCATACAAAGGCGCGGCAGGTGAGGGGGTACAGGCTACTCATTTTGGACGGCCATGAGAGCCATCTCAACCAGAATTTTAAGGACTACTGCCTCGAAAATAAGATTCTAACCCTCTGCATGCCATCGCACTCGTCGCATATACTCCAGCCCCTTGACGTGGTCTGCTTCTCGCCGTTGAAGCGCAAGTACTCCCAACGCATCCGGGACTTGGCGCGCCGACTCGTGTACCATATCAACAAGGAAGGCTTTCTCCCTGCCTTCAAAGACGTGTTTACAAAAGAGAACTGTCAAAAGGCAATAGGGCTAGTCCCTAGCGACGCGCAGGCGGTATTGGACCGCCTTGAAGTACGGCTACGTACCCCGCCAGAACCCCGTCTCCCAGACACGCCGTGGCAGGCAAAGACTCCAAGCAATACTCATGAATTTGGATCCCAATCCAAGCTCGTAAGCAACTCTTTTACTCGGTCACCAGTTACTGCGCAGGCTGGCTTCTCCCAGCTTGTTAAGGGCGCTGAATTGATGCTTCACCAAAACGCTCTACTCGTTGCGCGCAACCACGAGCTTGAAGAGCAATTGGCAGTAATAACGAAGCGAAAATCGCGCAAAAGGAAGCGGATTCAGCAAGGTGGTACTATGGAGTATGGGACTGCAGCAGCGCAGGTAGCTGCAGAGGCGTCTGTAGCGCCTCTGGGATTGAAGAAGGCTCGTGGTATCGGTGATCAAGAAATAGCCCGACCAACTCAACGGCGCTGTGGGAACTGCGGCGTAACTGGGCATAATGCGCGAACTTGTAAAAAAGATATCGAGATATGTTCTGAATCAGATAGTAGCACGACGGACTTAGAATCTATTGTTGATAGCGAAAAAATTAAAGAGTCGTAACATGAGATGGTCGTGCCAAGAAATTTTGAGCGGTTGGGTGGTGGAGTACGTTAATATTTCCTTAACGTCTTCTTGAGAAGCCGCTCATGCAACGAGGCCCCTGAATCAGGCCCCCCTCATGTAGCGCCTGAGCCACACTGAGCCCCACCCTGAGCAAATCCAACAGGCTCATGAGCTCGCCCTGAGCTAACGTAAGCCGGCGTGATCGTGCTTGATTCTAGCCTGAGCGCCTCTGATTGTGCCTGATTTCATCTTTAAGCAGCATGAAGGGGGGGTACGAGGAGTCACACACTGGCTGGTCCCATTTTCGGGCCCAAGTCATCCGTGGCTTGGCTTTTCGACTCCCTGTACGGACAATACTTTCCTTTGATTTGATCTACAGTTCTCAAGACCGCTTGAATAATTCAATTCGGATATTTAGCTAATGGTACATGATAATCTTTGCAGCCTTCACAATCAAGTTTAATACAGAGCAGAGTTCAAAAGAGTCTGAAAATCTATCTTCAATTAAGCTGTAAAGAGACTTGACATCAAAAAACTATCAGCTCACTGATTTGTTATTATCCAGAGCCCCCTAACAGAAGTAATAGTGGCCAAAGGCTCCCCAAGCCTTACAGCAAGGTTAGTCTGTTCTGTTCTGATCAATGGAAATGCTGCCACTGGATAGATAAGACAGGGTTACCAATGACTGGACGAGGATCGCGAGAGGTGACATTGAACAAAACATCACCATGAAGGAGTATAGGACCTGCTGCCGCCACTACCAGGTAGCGTCTCTTAGACTGACGAGTTGTTCGACGATACACCCCCCCCAAACGAATCGGAACCATACATTGCAGGACGTCTGTCGTCGTCAAAGCCACTATCAGGGAGTATCTACTGACGATTTGTTTGACGATACGCCTACCAGGAGAGCTGGAGCCATACATTGCAGGAGGTCTGTCGTTGTTAAAGCCACAACCAGGGAGCGTCTCTTAGACTGACGAGTTGTTTGACGAGACACTTCCCAAACGAGCTGAAGCTATACATAGCAGGACGTCTATCGTCGTCAAAGCCACGCTCAAGAAGTCACAAGCTCTTAGTAATATTCAGGGGCGAGCTGGAGATATCCGATTGGAGAATGAATCCTTTATGGGAGGCATATTAGCCATAGTTGAGCGGGGCTGCGTGAGAAACTAGCGAGTCACATTGTACTGTGTGTGCAGGGCCAAATCATGCTCACCGGAAGAAGAAACGTCGGGATATGGTTCCGTCAAGCGCCTCTCTGCTGCCTGAACTGCGATGTAAGCGGGGCATGATGCTCAACAAGCATGGTATAGGCAGCTAGTGCTAGCGGGCCTTCAGAGTGTGATCTGATGATGGAACAACTGCGTCTTCTGCGCAAGCTGAATGGATACAAGACTCCTGGTACCCCTGTGATGATGGCTCATCTATAACAGGTTGCTCATCCGTGCCAGCATGTCCAGGCGCTCGATGAGACTGAAGACTGCATCCGCGTGGCACAGTTACTGCCTGGAGACCATGACTAGGTAGCTGTACATTCATGCGAGCATGCTGTGCTGAAGCCTGGGTACAATGCCCCGCTAGTAGAACCGGTTCTCCTCCAAAAGTACGTGTGATATTCCAAAGAAGGGACATGGAACGGCGCAAAGAAACCTAAGGTGCTGATTGAGTTATAGTCCTAAGCTGCCTAGCTGCACTGGAGTTTTTGGAAGCCTGTTTTATTCTCCTTGCTCTTCTATGGCCATTCCCGCAGGCATTTCTGCGTAGATGGTGGTGAAATCCAGAAGCATGTCGACCCATAAATAGAGTCTTAGAAATGGAGCCTGTCCAGCTGAGACGGCATGAGCTCAATGTCATCACAATTATTGTGCCTTAGTGGTTCTCCATGGCGTAGCGAACGCGTGACTGTCACTTAGTTACGGAGTAAAGTCACATGCTCAAATGTGGTGATAGCTGCCGGGACTAAGTGGCAGGGATAAGGGCCCGTGCGTCGCGGTATCTAAGTGGCTTGGCGTTATCGTTGGGTTTTGTCCAACATCTCTTTTTGTGCTAGGTAACTCCGCGACAAAACCTCGCGGCAAGACATGAGCGCTCGATATCTCGGCTCAAACGATATGACTGCTCGTTCAAAACCTCCAGCCGCCGAGGAAAGACTGTCTATGCCGTCCTCAGAGATTAGAGGTATGTGAATGCACCTTGCTGCTGTATGCTGGTCCGGAGCATGTGCTGACACCTCAAAGCGCATCGTAGGAATAGCGAACGTGCTATTCGCATACAAACCTCCTGTATTGAGACGATCTCGGCGATTGAGAAAGTGCCAGCATCTCAGACGAATAACAAGCGGCAAAAGGCAAGCGTGCGACCGCATCTGTGGTAACAAGTGGTCTAATGATACACAGGAACAGGTTGTCGAAGGCAACTCTGCGTCGCGAAGAACCTTACGTCCCCGAACCGAAAGCCGCATACTACCAAAGACATCCTCTACTCACGAAGCGTCCACGCGAAAACGATCTCGAGAGGCCGAAGCTGAGCAAGCTACCGGCCTCAGACAATCGAAGCGGTGGAAACCAGCTACAGTTCAGAAGCTAAATCGGGCGACAGCTGGCCTTTCTTCACCCCAACCCCCCAAGAAGCGACAGCGACACGGAAACTCAAGAAAGAGAGCTAGAGAGGACAATCCCAATCCGACAGAACAATCACGCAAAAGACATCGATCCTCATTCCCAAGCGGCAAGACTGCCAAGTCGAAAATTGTCAGCGACGCCACCCTTCACAACACCTCGGATATTACAGAGTGGGAGGAGAGAGTTGCAGAAGAGACTGATACGGTGCAACAGCAAGCGCTCCTTGACTACGGACATCTCAACAATATGCATCGTTTGCTCGCAGAAAAGAAAACGCTCCATCGAAAGCGATACTCATCTAGCGTCACATCCAACTCGCCCAGCGATCAGGGATACCAGGACACACGATATGCCACCAACCTTGAAACGAATGGAAGTTTCATGAAAGCATATCCAGGCGAGGTTTCCGAAGAAGTTAAGGAGCTCAATGAAAACCTCTGTCAGACGCTTCTCGAGAACGAGCACCCAATACCCAAGCAATCTCTGTTTGACAACGACCATTTCGAGGCAACTATGGATTTGATTCAAGATCGCAACGAGACCATGATCAACGAAATCATTTCAGAACTGATGTTTCCAAACGTTCAAGTAATGGCCATTCGCGATGCAAAGTACGAACCTTTCATCCAAAGCGTTGATGAAGGATGGAATAACTGCAAGAAAATCACTCAGACCCGTCCTCAACGGGACCCAGCTGTAGGGTTCAAGGTGTCTACACTTTCAGAGAAACAACTCGAGAAGCTTCAACCTTGGCTTGGCGATTTGGACGCCAAGTCCCATTTCAGAGCTACATATTACATGCTTTTTTCATTCATAACGCGGGAAGTGAAACGCGGAAACATTGGACTTGATATTGCGGATCGGCAGAATGCCCATAGTCACACTGTCGCTTTACGGGGTCTGGCTGCACTCTTCAGGCTCTTGGGAGAGAACAAGAACTCCATGGAATTTTTTTGACTTACTCAATATCTCACGATCCCCGGACGGTCAGGCTATATGGCCACCAAGCAATAATTGTCGGTCAAAACACAACGTGCTGGCGAGAAGAGATTGAAGCATTTGACTTTAGAACTCGCAAGGGTAGGAACAGGTGGAAATGCCGTCAATTCTACCTCAATGCCCTAGATGAAGGCCTGAAGCTTCTGGAAATTATCCGGACAGCAATTGGTGACTGGATACCGGATCCCGCATCAGAACCTCTGCAAAGAACTGACACGCTATCTGCAAAGTCTTCGGGCCTTTCACCGCAATTTGACGACCAAAGCCTATCAGACGACGGTCCCAAAATCCCGCAGCAGCTGACACCAGACTCATCTGCAGCACCCCAACCGGCGAAAAAGAAGCGATAGATCAGGGCGTTCTTCAAGCGAGAACGATAGGTTAGAAGCATCTAAGCTATAGTAAATCAAGGCCTAGCTATCAAAAGCAGCGCTTCTCTCGGTATGGCGTTTACCTGCTGAGCGCGGCGATGGGTAAGGGAGGGAGGATAAGGCTTGCTGCCAGAGAGTATAGTACGTATTGATAGCCATTTCTTTTAATTTGTTTAGAAGTCTAGCTAAGTCAATTTACTTCGTGCTCAGCAGCGCTTCAAGTGCTCTGACCAATTTAGACAGCATCTCCATATAGATGTTGATATCAACCAGATCAAGACCAATGATATCCTCGCTCAGCATTCGCGATGTTTTTCGCATGGCCTGACGAATCACCCCTTCAACATGTACCTCTTGTCGCCACAGCTTTGACACAGTTTGTTCGGCTTCGCTCCCGTGGCTGTCATTCCGTTTTCTCTTTTGGCCTTAATGCGGGTTGGCAAACTCAACAACGATTGGGCCTTGCCTGTACCTCGATTGCGAGGTCTTTGAGCTTGCACGTTCTCCAGATCTTCTTCAGTATCATCAACGGCTTTAGTCTCATGAACGGATGGCGCGGCCTATCGCTGCAGGTGAAGGGACATCAAACTCTCAGCGCCCTCGATGTCGATTGCGGCTTCATGGTTCGCAGTACGTGGGTCAAGCTTACGCGTGTCAGTGGTGGATAGTACAACTCTGGCTAAGAGTACGAACCTCTCCCTCTCGGATGCTTCCCGGTGAGGATAGTTCGGCAGGCATTCGAAATGCGGAAACAGCGTCAGTGATCGGCCGGTTCATGGAGGGGACGTAGATTTGGCTGGTGCTTCGAGCGGATCTCAGACGACCATCTTTTATTCCACAACACTCGGGCTGAACAAGTACTGACAATACTGTAGCCTCAACAGCCGACCGATAAGCCTCCACATTATGCAGCGACGGTAGGCGGTGATGGAGATCCCTGAGTGGGACTTATGCGTCAAACCACTTCCTGCTGCTATGCAGAGTGGCTTTACCAGCAGTCTCGCACATGAATGAGTAGTTTTCAAACACGGTTACTCATTGTTTGCCGACGTGTCACGATCAATTGGATGATCGTGTACCATCAAGCATGGTCCAAATCCTAGCAGAAGGCTACGGGCAGGAGTATTGCTCAGCTTTCGAAACAACTTCAGCCGCTTGGATGTAATCTCGGCTTCGTCATCTCGAACACTCGTCCTCCGTACTTCACAGCCTGGCATAATACTTATACCTCATTGTGGTCCGCATCTGCCACTTCATGATCCTATCGCTTTCTCTGTCTTCATCACAGAAGTGCCTCCAAAACCCTGTGTTGTAAGTCTCTAACTACCTGGACAAAGCAACTAAATCCCATCTTCCAACACCGCCGTTTTGAGTTGAGCCCTTCCCTTCGTACCTACTACAATCACGATGGCCAAGACAAGAGTCGAAGGGAAACGTGTGACTGGCCAAAAGGCTCCAAACGCTGTGAAGAAGGCCAACCCGAGCCGTGCGACGCAAGGTGTGACCAAGCCAACGCGACTGAGAGGCAGATCGACTCGCCTGGAAGCCGGCAAAGGGGTTGACAAGCTAAAGGATGCCAGAGGCAGACCACGCAAATTACGAATTTGAGAAGAAGTGGAGGTGCTGGCGAAGCAGCAAACGCAAGCTACTTCCGAGGCCAAGACCAGCGACAAACAGGAGAGTAACCTCATGGCATCGAACGAGGCGAACACAGCAACCGTGAATGAGGCTAGCGCTCATGGATTTCTCGCCATCAATAGCTTAAGCTCTTCCCAGGATGCAGCAGGAAGCGCGAAGAGTGTGAGAAAGTCAGAACGCATTGATGCCGCGCATGATGCATTGCCAACTGGGTCCAATCCCGCAACAGTCTTCACCGTCCCACGCCCGAGAGCAAGGTTCGCAGCTAAGGGACAGAGTCAGAACCTTGAGATTGTGCTGGCCGACATTGGAAACTACACCACTACAGCATCTAGGGTGCTTGGCCTCGGCGAACTCGAAGATATCGATTTCTGGAATGGAGCGGCTGCGGCGCGTAGTAGGCAGATACGGACACGCGTTGTGGCTCGAAAAGGAGAAGACGAAGAATGGGACTTGGAGTTCGGGCCGGATACAGACGTGGTGTGCGAAAAGGATGGCGAAGTGTTCGTTTTTGATAACATGAAACTCGCCATGAAACCGGCAAGCGAACACTTCCAAGTACAGCGGATAAAGGAGAAGAAGATTGGGATGAAGGCAATCTATCGGAGATTTCATCGAGTGGCTTTTTCTCACAATCTTTGACTCATCGAAAATGGCCAACCCAGACATACAGTACTTTCGCGTTTACACCGGACTTCCAGCAGAGTGGCCGGAAAACGTTTCTCACCAGTACCAAACGATTATTGAAAACGTGTCGGGGTGGGAAGGAAAGGCTGATGTTCACATCATCAGCGAGCCCACTGCGGCCATCAATGGCCGTTTGAAGTCGTTGCTTGTGGAGCAAAGAAGAGGACTCGGGGTATATCTCGAAGACACCGAGCATGGTGGGGTGTTAGATATTAGAGATGCAACCGGAGTACGTCACACATTGCAAAAGCTTTACCCACTGCTAATACAGATAGGATATCACCATAATCTACTCGGAAGGGTACCAGCCTGTCGCCAGCGCCACGGAATTGGTGGGATTTGGCAATCTTAATAGGATCGTTGACGATATCCTGAGTACCTCGGAGTGGCTGAAAACTACTTTCGGCGATCAGTCTACAACGACCTTAGAGATTTGGATGCAGACGACTTTCCTGAGTCAGGCAATCCCGCACTGCTGGCCTCTAGGATCTTTCCCGGATCCAATCGGTCCATGACGTCTTATCGTTCTCAATAGTCAGTGGCTCAAAACAGAAAGATACAGCGCCCACCTCCGACTTCCGTTTTACTCTTCCCGCGCTCTCTCTACGCACGGTCATTGTAGCCAAGCTAAGCATGCATTTTATCCGGCCCATAACTCATGATATTGAAAAAGCACCACCCTTCCACTGTTGACCTTACCGCTGAAGCCAATTCAATCAACGCCTGATGCCTCACTGCACCACCATTTGGGGTATGTGCTTGCTCGCGCATCTCTTGAGTGAATCTTGTCCAACACCTACAGCACACGCCTGTCCCTCGCAAGTATTCTATCATTGTTCGGTATGGTTCACTGCGCTCGCGGCGTCTCTAGATTCGCTAACCTCAAGAGATAGACATAATATTGCTAGCTGATCCTCAAGTTGCCGTCCTCATTTCCTCCGCCTCCCTTTTTCTTCCTAAGCCTATGACATCCAAGCCTTGCCACACCAGATTGTCACTACTCGCATCCATCCCGCTTCGCGCGCACAATGCGTCTTTTAGAGCGCAGCAATTCTGGCGAGCTCAGGCTTCACAGCGTTAGAAATGACGATACAATACCTCTATATGCGATACTTTCCCACACATGGGGCAAGGACACCGAGGAGGTCACATTCGAAGACCTTGTGAATGGCACTGGCAAGAACAAGCCTGGCTATGAGAAGATCCGGTTTTGTGGTGAACAAGCTAGACGAAACAACTTGAAATACTTTTCGATTGACACATGTTGCATTAACAAGAAAATTTATGCCGAACTCTCGCACTCTCTCAATTCCATGTTTCGCTGGTACCGTAATACGACACGGTGCTACGTGTCCCTGTCTGATATTTCAGCAAAGATGAGGAGAAGTACAAAGAAAAGGAAACGAGATGAAAACTCAGCGTGCGCCTGGGAATCGGAGTTCCAGAAAAGCAGATGGTTCACTCGTGGCTGGACGCTCCAAGAGCTAATTGCCCCAGCTTCGGTCGAATTCTTCTCCCGCGAACGCAGGCGACTTGGTGACAAGAGTTTGCTAATGCAACAAATTCACGAGATAACAGGCATTACTGAGTCGGCGCTTCGAGGCGACTCTTTGTCTCACTTCAGCGCCAAAGAACAATTCTCGTGGACAAATCGTCACCAGACTAAGTTGGAAGAAGATAAAGCGTACTCATTACTCGGCATCTTTGATTTTCATATACGTCTTCGTTATGGCGAAGGGATGGCGAAGACGTTCGAACGAATTGAGGAGAAGATTGATAAGATAGCGAAATGTATCCAAGATTTACGCCTTATCGGTCCCCGCGATGACAAGAAACGTATTGAGGAGACAAAGGATGGCCTTCTAGAGGATTCGTATCGTGGGATTCTCCAGAACTCCGGCTTCCAACAATGGCACGACGATCAGAAGAGCCGCCTGCTGTGGATTAGAGGCGATCCCGGTAAGGGCAAGACTATGCTGCTTTGCGGAATTATCAGCGAGCTGGCTATGTCGACGGTCACAATAAATCGATCCTGCTTCTTCTGCCAGGCTACTGACTCGAAAATCAACAACGCTACTGCAGTGCTGCGAGGTCTAGTGTACTTGCTTGTCGCAATCGCTTATATCTCATCTAAAGAAGAAGCACGATCACGCCGGCAAGACTCTATTCGAGGATAAGAATGCATGGGTTGCCTTGTCTGAGATCTTGACATCTATTCTGGAAGATCCGAGCTTGAACAGCACCTACTTGGTTATCGATGCGCTCGATGAATGCGTAAAAGACCTGCCGAAACTACTGCACTTTATCGGCAAGCAGTCATCGGTATCTCGTCGTGTCAAGTGGCTCGTTTCTAGCCGCAACTGGCCCGACATTGAAGAAGGTCTAAACGGGGCCGTCAAAAGGTCAAACTGAGCCTTGAGCTGAACGCCGATTCCGTTTCGACAGCAGTTGGTATCTACATCCAGCACAAAACACTACAGCTGGCAAAGCTGAAGAATTACGACGACAAAACCCGAGTGACCGTGCAACAGCATCTATCCTCAAACGCGGATAACATTCTCCTCTGGGTAGCCTTGGTCTATGAGCACCTACAGAAAGTCAAGCCATGGAACGTCCTTAACAAGCTGAACCAGTTCCCACCTGGGCTCAAACCCTCTTTACGGGCAAATGATGGAGCAAGTTAACAATTCCGACGATACTAACCTTTGCAAGCGGATACTTGCGTCAATCGCAATTATATACCGACCAGTCACACTAAGAGAGCTGACGACTCTTGTCGACTTATCTAGAAGCATATATTACAACCTGAAATGGTTAGCGGAGATTATCGGTCTTTGTGGTTCGTACCTCACCATTCGAGAAGGAATTATCTACTTTGTCCATCAGTCCGCAAAGGACTATTTGCTCACCTACGAATCCGATAGTATCTTCCCGTCTGGAGAGGGAGGCGCACACTGTATTGTCTTCTCAAGATCGCTCCAGGCGATGACTCAATCACTAGAAAAGGACATGTACAAGTTACCTACCAGGAATCTCGATCAACTCGGTACAGGTACCTGATCCTGACCCGTTAGCGCCACTACAATATCCTTGCGTTTACTGGGAACGCCACTTTCAGGAAGCTTATAGAAGTAGCGTCTTATTCCAGAGTGATCTTGCTGACAGCGGGCTGGTTTACCAATTTTTCCAAAATTACTTCTTATACTGGCTGGAGGCTATTAGCTTAATTGGCAAGGTATTCTTGCGATAACCTCCTTGGAATCTTCTGTTTCAGCAAGTCGCCATTATACTAGATATATGATTCGTACTAATTTAAGCTAAGGCTGATAAAAGTCCTGGTCTCTATGCGTTCGTCCATGATACGACGCGTTTCGCTCTCTATAAGCGATTGATTGAAACGGCACCCCTCCAACTATTCTACTGGGCCCCCATCTTTGCCCCTAAGAAGAGCATCGTTCGGAAACAATTCAAGAAGTGTATTCACGCTTGGATCAAAAGCAAGCCGCAAGAACAAGAAAACTGGAGCAGTACGCTGCACACGCTTGAGGGTCATTCGTCCTCGGTCACATCTGTCGCCTTCTTGCCGGACGGCAAAATCTTAGCTTCAGGCTCGTTTAATGGGTTCACAAGACTCAAACAGCTGGCTCGCAAATAGTCAAAAGGCTGTGGAAGCAAAACAGGGAGAAGCAGAGCAAACCAACCTACCACATTCCGACACGTTGAAGAGTTACCAACGGGATAGAATAGGTCGTTCTGCAAAGGTTTCTTGACAAAAGCGACTCCAAGTGGGTAGCAATCACCAATCGCAGCCTACCCCACACAAAGGCAATTGATCCAAAATCTAAAGACATTGAATACTGGATGGGCAAAGATCGGAAGAAGCGAATATTGCAGCTAGCGGAAAGAAGTATCACGTTCACAGAAACATAGGGCGACGAACGGAACCCGAAGCAAAAGTTCACTTCGCGCTTTAGCTCAGTAAAAGGTAGAATAACTCTCTATGCTTCGAGACTGCTGACAAAAAGAGAGCTAAAATCCAAATCAAAAGTGTACTAGCAAAGCCTCCAAAAAAAAAAACCAAGCCATCAAACTTGCCACAGAGCCAGTGATACCACAAACTCCGTCCGTTATTCCGATTTACTTGCTGAACTGTGGTATCTGAGCATCCTCCAAGTTCATGGTGGAGTCGAAGCTTCAGGGGACGGTGGGGTGCTGGTCGGAGGCAGAAGGTTAGCATCTAGCTCTGATATTGCTCCCTCAAGCTGGTTTGCGAATCTACTTCGAAGCGACACGCAAGGGTCGAAGAAAGAAAGATGGACCAGTAAGAGGGCACTTACTTGCTGAGCTGCGGTATCTCAACAGCTTTCTTCGTCTCTTCTTCCTGAGCATTGAATGCTTCTGCGGTTTTGAAAGTAGGCAATGACGATACCGGTCAGGGGGATGATAATTCCGACAATGCCAAAGGTAATCATCATGATCTCTGTGGAAGATGTGCCAGGGTGTTCGAAGGGGATCAGCTGATTACCGCTCGTTGGAGGAGAGTATGAGGTGTTGCGTGGTGTGGAAAGCATTGGGAAACGGAGTGGGTTGTTGTCCATTTGCAATGTGAGAATGAAAGGTCAATGTTGGTTTGACAAAAACCATTATGGCCTTTGTTATATAACTGTGGAGGGTGGCTAGGGAGACTACGGAGACCACGAAGAGCAAGTGAGACCCTGTTCATCATCCGGAATGCGCGTCGCAAAATGGTCAGCACCAAATCGTCGAGCATATCGTGCGAGATGTGCGTATGTGGTGGGTGACATGTACCCATCCGTCTCATGTTTCTATGCTCTCAATTTCTCCGGTGCGAAAACGTGCGCTACTGGCAGTCGTCGAAGCTGTCAAGCTTTCAAGGTAGAGCTGCTGGAGCGTGCGGGCGTCCGAACACGCATTGCCGTCAGAAGAAGGCTCAGTTGATGTTTGGGGGAAAGAAGGCTGGGTTGATGTTTGGGGAGAAGAAGAGTGTTAAATGCGCACCAGTTTCTTCGTGCAAAACGTGCGCGATTGGACGACGTGATGCTAAGAATCGGAAAGCCTCTGTGTCTGCTGAGGCTTGGTGGGCACGCGTGGGCCTGCAGGCGTACATAGGTATAAGCGTGCGATCGTGCGTTATTGGCTAAAGCCATCTAGGAGATTGGGTCACGTCGAAAAGCGTGCTAAGGACGCACTAACGAAGCGACGCATGGAGCGGTGAATTGCAGAATCTAGTCTATGTCTTCTTAGACGAGCACAAAGATCATACCCATCGCCAGTATTGTATCGCCAAAGGTATTTCACTAGGTTGCCGAACACATCATGCGAGAGGTGATGGAGAGGTGGAGTATGTACAAGCTTCTTTCTTCGGTGCGAAAAGGTCGCTATCAACAGCCATCCTAACATGTCTTGACATTGCTGCAGATTGAGCGCGCCCATTCGATGCCTCAGTAGGCAGCCAGTTGAGCGTGCATTATTGACGAGAGCAGGAGTGAGAATGCGCAGCAGTTTCTTCGTGCGTGCGCGCGCGATTGGACGCAGAGTGATGTCAAGTGTTGAACTGTTGATACTGTAGAAGTCTGCCGCTGGTGTGCATGTGCAACTGTGCGAGCGTGCGTTATTGGCTTAGAGCCCTTGGGGATGCGCCGGCTTGTGAGTTTCAACCGCGCACGTTCCACCCAAAATGAAATATGTAAGGGTGCGAGCGTGCGAGCGTGCGGTATTCGCTGCTATTTAAACAATAGAAGTGTCCGTCTTTGTTCAGACGCCGAAGCGAAAACACGGAATAATCTTGTACAGCGCCGCGAACCTTGTTTTGGACAAAACCTCGACCGATCTCGTACGGATCTATGGGCTCGATTGCGTTACTTCTGGCAATCCTTCGAGAGCCTGATCCGCCTAGTAAAGGCGGTGGCTCTTCAGCGAATCCATCACCGAAAGCCGATGGTAACAAACGTAAACCTCGGCCACCAATCGAGAAATGCATTAACTGCCGAGAAAGTAAACAAAAAGTTGGTTCATTCATTTCTATATTCTAAGAGCAAATGGGCAGCGTAAAAAGCTACAGATTTCTCGCATTCCTACTCTCTCACTTACGGCAACACGTGATCTTTTTGACTGTAATCAATAACAGCTAATTAGTGCCTCCCAATCAAACGTCAGTGGCAACCAGATGGAATCCAGGAGAAGTGTGCCCGATGTAAAGAGGGTGGCCATGCTTGTTCAGCACCACAAATGAAAAAATGAAAAGCCCCTAGACTGGGAGAGGCAGGAGTTCGAAATACTGATGTAGAACGACCAGTGCAACAGCAGGAAAAGAATGTAGGCCTGTTGCATCTCATATATACGTGGCTTACATTCGAGATTAAGCTAACTGACACCGCAGGTGTTTCCTACTCAAATAATTTCTCCCGATTTTATATGGAGATCAGAAAATGTTTATTACGGGACGGTAGCTGGAAAGACGCAGCATACTCGTAGCCAAAGATTGTTTAGATTCAGTTAAAGAGTGAAGGTATCTACAAACAGAGAACCTCAATGAGGTTCTTTCTCTATACTAGGCTCAATCAGGCTTAGGCTCTTAGCCTATACCAACCATGGGCCATGCCCATAACATTACCCCCCTCCTTACCGGGTGTGCAGGACTAAAGAGGGTGTGGTAGGTGGGATAATCAAACAGACAAACGCCATACATCGCTTCTGCCAGCTTGTAGCAGATTCGAAGGCGCTGGCCACCGCTACTCGGTTTCTTCGGGCCCCTGTTTGAGCTCCTATATCTTCGCCGACACCGTCGCCCTTGCCATACTCTGCCTCGAAGCGGTCTAAGTCCTCGACTTCTGTGAATAATGAACGTGGCTGCCAATCGGGATCTGCATAGCCTTTCCATTTGATTAATAACTGACGAACCCAGCCTCGCCCAACCCGTTTCTTCTCTGCGCGAAGTATACGTTCTACTTCAAACTCAGCCTCTGTTTCTTCGGTTTGAGGCACTAATGGTGGCGGCTGGGTATCATCGGATTCTTGTGAGGGCAGTGTGTCGGTTGCGGCTCGGCGGAGTAGGTCAACGTGGAAACGGTTATGGATACCACTTGGCAGGTCAGCCAGCTCGTATACCATCGGGGAGATCTGGTTCTCGACAGTGTATTTGGCTTGCGTCCACGACAGTTTCTTTGATAGCTGCGGAGTATTGATATTCCTAAGGTTCAACCAGACTTTGTCGCCCTTTTTTAACGTTTCGGCAGCTTGACGTGACCTGTTGGCGTCGTTCTCCATCTTCTGCTGGGACCAGGCCATCGCTGCCTGTGCATATTCTTGTGCCTCTTCTATTCGTTGCACAAAGGTCTCGGCATCGGCTGTTGGTGAGTTACTGGGTGAGATTCGTTGTACTTTCTGGATTGGTTCCGCATGGTAGCCGTGGGTTAGATAGAATGGACTCATCCCTGTGACTGAAGAGTCACGATTGTTCAGTGCTAACATAGCCGTAGGTAGTAGCGTTGGCCAGTCTAGTTGGGAGTATGCGATGAAGGCGCGGAGATAGCGTAGAACTTCCTGGTTCATACGCTCGGTCGCGCCATCGGTCTGTGGATGAAAGGCTGTAGAGAGTCTCTGCTCAATCTTTGTAAGTTCGCAAAGCTTCCTCCAAAAACGACCTGTCCAATTGCTGCCTCTGTCCGACGTCAATGCCATGGGAAATCCGTGGTAGCGATAGTGGCATTGTAAGAACCTTTTCGCGCACTCTTTGGCGCTCATTGTAGTCATAGCCTCCAACGTAACACTTTTGAGGAGGCGATCTGTGATAACCATGAGGTATTTTGGGCCGTTTTCCTCCGCGGGCAAATCAGTCATGAAATCGATTGATAGCTCGCTGTGGAAGCGGGCCGGGATTGGAAGTGGTTTCAGAAGACCTCGCTTCTTATCACGCCATATTCCTGTTCTCCCACATACGTCGCAATTACGTACAAACTGCCGGACTGTCTTGTATTGTTGGGGCCAAAAGAAACTTCTGGATAGAATCGCAAGCGTGCTATCTCTCCCTGGGTGTCCAGTAACATGGGAATCGTGAGTTTGTTGGACCAGCGTTGTTCGCAGCGGTTCCCAATCTGGTACCCATAGGATCCCTCTTCTCGTGACCGCGCCGTGGTCGTCTACTTCGCATTCGGGTAGCTGTACCGACAACTTGAGCTCTGGAGGAAAGGAACGTTCGCCAGTAACTATAGCCGTATGAATAGCTTCGTAGGATTGGTCCTCTGCTATTGCGCGATCCCAGAGAAGTTGTAACTCTGGTTTCTCGAAAAGATCGCATCCTTTTGCAACTGACCGGTTTTGACCGTACCTAGTAGTGGACCGGTGTTGACCGTTTTCGGCAGTCAGCTGGTGTCGACCGTCCAGTCCAGTATTTTGCTGGGGCTCCCGTATAACGTCCCATGTACTATTGGATGTATTCGGTGTATTGACTGGGCAGATAAGGGCTTGTATTGCGATTGTTTCGGTCGTCCTCTCGGAAAGAGGAGGAAGCCATTCGTCCTTGATCAACTGGGCCACTCGCCCTTGTAGTCTCTCGTCGTTCTTGTCATGTGGCATATCTTGATGTCTTCTTGATAGTGCGTCTGGTCTTTGCGCTAGTTTTCCGGCGCGAAATTCCAGCTGGAATTGGTACTCAGATAGAATTAGCGACCATCTTGCTTGTCTCTCTGACAAACGCTGCGCTGTCATAAAGTAGCGGAGATTCTTGTGATCGGTAAGGACTTTGAAAGGTGCTGCAACACTGCGTAGTTCTCCTCTCCAGTGTTCAATGGACTTGATTACTGCCAGTAATTCTTTATCGTGGATCTCGTAGTTACATTCAGCCGCAGTGAGCTTGCGGGAGAAGTATGCTACTGGTCGTAGTTTTCCTTTCATATCCTTCTGCGACAACGTGCCTCCCAGCGCGTAGCCAGAGCAGTCGCACTCGAGTACCGTATCCAGGTCTGGATTCCAGTGAGCCAGTATTGGGGCGGAGATGAATAGCTCCTTCAAGACTTGAAAGGCGTTCTCATGTTCTTTGTTCCAGACAAAAGCGACGGCCTTCCGTGTTAACTTGATTAAGGGGTCGGAGAGCTCTGAGAAGTTGTCGATGAAGTCTCGGTAGAAATTTGCAAAGCCTAGGAAGGAGCGTACGCCTGTGACATTGACTGGAGCCTCCCATTCTTTAATCGCGGCAACTTTCTCTGGGTCGACTTTGATCCCTTCTCCTGCAGTGATAATGAACCCCAGATATTTGACCTCCTGAACAGCAAACTCGCACTTGCTTAAGTCTAGCCGAAGTCCAGCAGTCTTGAGCTTGGCAAGAATTTGGTTAACCTTAACCATGTGATCCAGATAGTCGCCGTCGCTCCATATCAAGACATCGTCCATGTAGGCTGAACAGCAGATATCTAGGGATTCCCGTAGGACTCCGTTGATGTATCGTTGAAAGCTCGCGGGTGCGCCAGCTAGTCCGAAGGGGGTAACTAGCCATTCGAATAGTCCAAATCGAGTGCGAAAAGCCGTTTTCCACTCATCGCCGTGCTTGATGCGGAGCCGATGAAATGCCGCTCTGACGTCAAGTTTGGTGTACCAACGCGCTGTTGCTAGATTTCGTAGGGTTTCTCGGATTAGTGGCAATGGGTAGCGGTCCGATCGAGTGATTCGATTCAGTGCCCGATAGTCTACACACATCCGAATGCCTCCACCTGGTTTCCTTACAAATAAGACTGGGGCTGCCGCTGGTGAGTTGCTGGCGCGTATCCAGCCCTTGTCCATATAGTCCGAAAGTGTTTTTCGTAGGACTAATAGCTCTTCCCTCGACATGCCGTATAATGGGCCCCAAGGAACTTCTGCCTCGCGACCTTGTTCATCTCGTATCAATTCGATAACGTGATCGCGACCCTCTTGATGGGGCGCGATCTCTCCGTCTTCGTCGTCGAGAAAGGCATCAGCATGCTCTGCTATTTCTTCTGGTATCTCTTGTCGGATTTCTTCCTCAGTCTTTCTCTGTTTTCTTTCTGCTAACTTGCTTAGGGCCTTGTTGATATCCGACATCGAGATAGCCAGCACTTGTGTACCATCCGGTCCATCTCTTCTCAACCGTCGCTGGGCCCTTCCAACAATAGCTGCAAATACAGATCCTGACACTAGACAAGCCGCCCGCACGTGAGCGAGCCGGTCTCGCGCTTTGGTGTTCTGTTCTAGCCACCCCTTTTCTCTTACCGTGATGCGCTGGGATCCTTGACCAATAAGCAGCTTTCTCTTAGCTGCTATATATCGCACCCAGTTTCTCTCTGCCCATGCCTTGCCTAGGATAATAGGGAAGCTCAATCCTTTCACTATATACCCATAGACTCGCTCTGCTCGACCATCAATGTCGATCGTAGCGTAGGTCATGTGCGTAATACGGAGGTCTTCTCCGTTCTCGTGGCTCTCTTTAGCCAGTGCCAATTGTTTGGTGTCAATTGGGATGCGCGGTAGACGATGTGTTTGGACACTCTTCTCGCTGAAAGCAGCATAAGGGAGGCAGCCGTTATCAAAGAAGGATTCGGTGAAAGAAGTTCCGTTGATCAAGGTATCTATCAAGAAGGGTGTACTTTCCATCCTATCCTTTGCTGCTTTGATTTCTCTTATGCCTGGTAGCTTTGTAATGTCTTCGCCATGTACATCTACTTCAGACCCTCGTGCGCGACGATGCACAAGGGTAGCTAGTTTTCCGACTCTGATGAGGCTTCCTGTAGGGAGCCATCGGTATGCTGTGTGATTACCGCAGTGACCTGAGTCTTTGGACGTGTTGCTGGTTGGAATTCGCATACGTTCGGATGGTGCTTGGGCTTCTTACAGCGCCCGCATTTGCCCGCTTGTATAAGTGCCAAGAACTCTGTTTGGGATCGCCATTTCGCTCTAGGTCGTCGGTCCTTCTTCGCATCCTTTCCGAGTGTATCGACCCGAGCTATCAGTGCTGCGATCTGCGCTGAAAGGGCGTTGATGCCAGTCATTTCGACATCGCCTTCTGCGTCACGACTGACTGTTTGGGGTGATTGTGGCCTCCCTCGAGTCGTTGGCGTCTCCTTATCCGTACTTGGATAGCGGCGTTGGTGGGATAGAGCCTCTGTCTTCGTCGCGAAGTACTGTACATCTTTTACGTAAGTGTCGTAGTCGTCCCTGGACAATCGCACTGATTTCAAGGTCTGTTGGAGGGAGTAGTTGAGCGCGTTGTTCATGATAGTGATCTTTGAGGCTCTTTGCGGCGCTAGGGATCCAGCTTGCGATGTCAGTTGTTCGAACTGCTGGCGGAAGTCTTCGAACGGTTGTCTGCTGCCTTGGCTAATCTTGTTCAGCTCGTCGAGAGCTTTAGCTTCCGCTTCATGATCTAAGAACTTGTCGTCCATATGCTTGATAAAGGACTCGGGTTCGTAGTTGTCATGTTGCTCTCCATTGCTTAGCCATTGGATGACGCGTTGTTGTTTCTCTGTCGGAAGCCCGTTGAAGATGTTCGCGCATATTCCTTGATTGCTTCCAAGCTTCCCATTTTCAACAGTGATTTTTGTCTTGATCTGCCATCTGAACAGCGTGTAGTTGTCTCTTTTCCCGTCCCATTTAGGCCATGCAATAGCTTTTGCACCGGTGTTCCCATCAACACTGACTGCGGTCAGAGCTGCCACCAATTGTTGTACGGTGTCAGGCGAATTTGCTCAAGCCATTGAGAGTTTGTCGATTCCTTGCGTAATGCTCGCGATTGGGTCGTCGTCGGTAGTAGGGGTGTAGGTTGTAGGAGTCGATAGGGTACTGTTGCTACGCATCAAGTACACCTAGGTTTGTAAAGAACTGAATCTATATTACGGGACGGTAGCTGGAAAGACGCAGCATACTCGTAGCCAAAGATTGTTTAGATTCAGTTAAAGAGTGAAGGTATCTACAAACAGAGAACCTCAATGAGGTTCTTTCTCTATACTAGGCTCAATCAGGCTTAGGCTCTTAGCCTATACCAACCATGGGCCATGCCCATAACAATGTTCGTAAGTTAAAGTAAAATTACACCCACGTTACCATCCATACCTCTACATGTTGAAAGATATCAATTCTAATTTGTTGCAGATGTTCAGAGAGCTTACTATGCGCTTACACAAAAATCTATCAAACAAATGTCCAAAGGCTTGAAAAAAGATATTTGTAACCTTAATGCCCCAGAAACACTTCTAAGCAACATTGAAAGAAGTCAACGAGTCCTCTTTCTTTCAAAGGAGCTCCAGTATGCGTGCAAATTCTGGGTTTATTATCTCCACGCTAGCCACAATCAATACTTACTCGACAGTGAATTGCAAGATCAAGTCTACAAGTTCTTACGTAAACATTTTCTTCATTGGCTTGAGGCTGTAATTCTGATCGAGAACCTCTCCTATGGAGCCGGTATGGTAAAATTGCTGGAATCTACACTTATAGTGAGTAATTAGCTCTATTATAAACTGCTGTTTCTCAATTAATGTAGTCCAACAGGAGTGGCACGTAGATCCTCAAATTCTGGAACTTCTTCAAGATGCACAGCGGTTGATTCTCCGTTTCGGCTCAATAATCGAAACTTATCCTCTCCAGATATATTCTTCCGCACTTGCGTTCAGTCCAAAAAATAGCAAAATCAGGCAACAGTTCTGGGATCAAAGAGATCTACGGCTAAGACATGTTGTGGGGACAGAGGATATATGGAGCTGTTTACGAGGCACGCTCGAGGGCCATTCTGATTGGGTCCACTCTGTCGCCTTCTCGCCGGACGGCAAAGTGCTGGCTTCAGGCTCGGACGACAAGACAGTGCGGCTCTGGGACACCGGCACGGGCGCGGCGCTGCAGACGCTCGAGGGCTATTCCAACGCTATCAATTCCGTCACATTCTGGGACAATGTTATAGGAGCGCCGCCGCAGTTAATCGATGGCATACTCTCCCCCCAGGCAGCGTTAGTGAAAGTGAAGGGAGATTGGGTGATTCTTAATGGAAAGAAATCAATCTGGCTACCACTTGAGTATAGGCCCAAATATTTTGCTGTTCATCATTTTGTTATAGCTATCGGCTGTCAATCAGGACGTATATTCTTCCTACACTTTCAAGAAGAAAAAGAATAAGAGGAAGTTTTAACACCTTCTTTTTCTCTTCTTCTCTTTTTTTTAGTATCTCTGATACAGAGGGTCAAGGGGAAGGCGTGTACTTAAACTTGTTAGAAATTTCCTTAGTCGATTCTATAAGCTTCTTGAAGCTTCCTTGCGAGTAATCCTTACAAATTTAACGGAACACTTTTTGTCTATCTTTCTTTTTAATTCTACGAGTATCTTCCAGATCTAGGCCTAAGTCTATCGTGTTATACTTATCTCGCGCGCTCAGGTTACCCCTCTAGTGGTGCGGGCATTCCTCAACTAAATGCGGCGAGCAGCTAGGGCGGTATAGGTGATGTCGGTGCACAGGTTCACAACTGTAGGCGACAAGGCAACAAAGATACCCACCATTCAAAAAAGTTCATGTTGGTCGTTTCCCACTTATAATAACGTATTCCGCCACCCAACCCGCCAAAATCTCTTGGCACGATTCACTCATGTTACGACTCTTCAATTTTATCGCTATCAACAATAGATTCTAAGTCTGTCGTGTAGCTATCTGATTCAGGAGATATCTCAATACCCTTTTTACACGTTCGCGCTGTGACGGCTTGCTAGGCTACTGGAACAACCACAGTGTTCAAGCACCTAACAAGGTGCCACAGTACACGAGCCATGTGACGGCTTGCTAGGCTACTGGAACAGCCACAGTGTCCAAGCACCTAACAAGGCGCCACAGTACACGGGCCACAGCAAGACCTATAAGTAGGCCTTGCCCCCAGCCCCCATTTACATAGCTACCTGTAGTTCACTATCACATTTAGTCCATACCTGATTGCTGCTCACGCCTTTCATTAGTTACTACTAGCCGTGACAGTTGCCTACACCGCCATCGCACATCTCCTGCCGTGGTTACGAGAGGGTGAGGTTGATGATCGCTATGAGGCTTTTAGTAGTAAAATCTAGGCTAGATGAAGTGCACGCTTGGCTGAAGTGTCCGTGCGTAGAAAGTGCGTTCCCAAAAAAAAGCCGAAGCCGAAGGTGGACCCTACTATAAACAGACATGTGTGAGTCATACATAGATAACACTCCATGTTTTATTTCAGCGAAAATCGCCACAGTAGGTGGCAATAAAGAGTTGATGCCTGATTTGAGACTCCGCCAAGAGGAATAAAAGCGATAACTAAAAGATATGGAAATCCAATGGTAAAAAAGAGGTTGATCGCGCCCGGGCTCGATCCGGGGACCTTCAGTGGACCATTAACTTGCATTGCAAGCAGTTGTTAGACTGACGTGATAACCAACTACACCACGCGACCTATTTACTGATTTGTTGTCTGCTGTTACGAAAATATTCATTATAATGCTATGTCCGTTCAGTGTGAAATCGCCTAGCTCCGAGCACGCTGTACCTAACGCCCCTGCCCAATAACGAACTTCAAAGTTCACGGAAAAAATGCCGGGGCGTTGGAAGAAGTACACAAATCGGTCGTGGGAAAGCAGTAAGATTGCAGATTCAAGGCTGAAGCGGACGATGAACCAACTCGAAACTCGATCGCCTGAGAAGGGCGCGGCCCAATCATTGGGAATATTTCCACATCCGGTCTAAGCAACAGAATCACAATCTCACACGAGGTCGGAGTTCGGGAACCACGCACGAATAGTAGGCAGCAGTATTTATCATTGTGGATTTCTGCCATTACAATCTACCTGTTTTCCTTCGGTTTATTTGCGCCTGGCTTCCATTATACATCGTTCATGGACGATTAACATCTAACATGCACCACCAGGGCAGGCAATCCCAGAGCCATAGTAATCTCCCGACACACCCGCGATCTGAAGAATGGCGTTGAGCACACCTCCGATTCCCTCTCCAGCAATCAAACCAGCAGCAACAGCATAACAGAAGATCTCGTAGTGCTTTGCGTTCTTCTTCTCCCACAGGTAGGCCGTAGCTGAGCCGATAACCATAGCGGTACCATCTTTCGAAATAATCAGCGTCGATCGAAGCAAAAGTGGAAGATGATAGGACTTACAGTATGTTTGTGGCAGAACGAAAGCCAAGGACACACACATCATGTTGGGGTGGTATGTCCTCACCCACGCGAGCTTGCCAACCCATACATAGTGTCTGAGGACACACATGAAGCAGCCGAAGGCGGCAAAGACGATGGCAAAGATACCAGCAGAAGTCGGAATGGGCAATGTTGGATCAGTGGCTGCAATGGCAACGATGCGCCACGCGGAGACGGATGGAGCAGAGAAGGCACACTTGTCTTCCATGAGAATGACGCAGGGGTATGCGGTCATGAAGAGCTGGAAGATTGCTGGGGCGAGGAAGACTGCGACAAAGGTACCGAGACCCTGAACAAGCCATTGCTGAATTGGAGGCGTACGGAGCAAGAGACCAGTTCGGAAGTCCTGAGTCAAATCGGTGGCTTGGCTGGCTCCCAGGGTTGCCAGGGCACCACCTAGTAAGTTGAGTCGCTGTGCGTGTTGTGTCTGCCAGTGCTCTCCCTTGGTAGCACCTCCGAGAATGATCTGAGATGCCTTGGAAGCAGCAGTCAATGGGGTGATATCTGTGACACCGGTACACTGAACGGCGAGGAAGGAGAAGAAGAAGGCGAGGAAGATGGAGAGAATAGACATGCCAATGGGCATATCATATTGCACGCCCAAGACGACACATATGCAGATGATGGATGCAATGAGACCCGGTGCCCTATCGAAGAGTTAGCTTGGTCCCGTGTTTGAGCTCGACATATCCCTGGCAGTTTGGGACGGAACTACCAGAAATTTTCGACAGGATCATAACATACCACATCCACATCTTGACTTGCTCACTCTCAGGAGCAGGATCCTCAACGAGGTCTTTCTGTGGCTGTTCCGTCTTTCCTCGAAGCCAGGCCAGGTCTTTACCGGCAAGTTGAGCCATATCAACCATACCCTTACCTAAACCGCGTCCAACAGCCTTGAAAGCGAACCAGATGACTTTCCATTGGAGCAAAAGTTCGGTGAAGGAGATGGCAATCATGGCCAGAACACCGGGCCATAATAGCCAATAACGTGGACTAGGTTCATCTTTGGTCGCAGACTTGCCAGAGAACGAATAGAAGGTCACCAACTCACCCCACTTTGGATCTCCAGGGGCGCTCAACTTCCCGAATGCAGCGCCATTGTGGACAAGAGCCGGACCGATAATTCCCCAAGCGAGCACACTGCCGCCAAAGAAAGAGACAGAAACATTGAGGCCGGTAAGCATGCCAGCGCCGATAAAGGCCGGAGTGAATTGGATAAACCATCCCCAGTTCTCCACGTGGATGGCAAGATTCTTGTAGTGGCCCCAAATGTAGAACCAAAGGAAGAAGTGCCATTCCCAAAGGATACCGAGGCAGTATTGCGAAACAACGCGTAGGATGAAGGAAGCGCTGAAGGCAATGGAAAGAGCCTTCATCTTCATTTTGCCAACCTTCTCACCTCTTGTTGCGTCGTGCATTGAACGAATGGTCATTGCTGTGGCTGAAGCAGATGGAAAGATGAGACGAAGCTCACGAGCGACGTAGACGATGAAGAACTTTCGCACTATCATGAAATTAGCGAGGGCAGAGATTTTGTCATTTGCAAATCTTACGCGGTGTAGCGAAGAAGAACCCGAAATAGCCACCGACAGCCGTCAAGGAAACGATGCGCCAGAAGTCCTCTTTGGGAGTTTTGAGCAGACCTAATTGGTAGAGAGCTGGGAAACCTGAAACGAAGACACTGGATAGACCTCCGGACGCCATGGCAGCAGTCTGGACGATGTTGTTCTCCCTGGGGCCAAAACTACCTCCAATGATGGGGAAGTTTTCCGCGACAGCGGTCGAGAAGAATTTCAGAACTGCGAAACCAGCGATGGCCTAACAAGCTGTCAATTTGCAGGCTTCCGCGGATAATCGGAGTACTCACTCCGAACAGATTGGCACCGAATGTCCATCCTGTCTTGAGACCAAGATAGACGTTGGATGCCTACGGCTTTGTTAGATGCTAATCTTGAAAGGGGAAGATAAACTCAGTACGTTGACCAGACATCCACAGCATAGACCAACAAAGACAGCACGAATGGTCATCACCCAGTGCTTCTCCGGTGGCAGGTCGTCGAATGGGCTGAATGGGTCTCGAATGAAACTGTCCACCACTTCTTCTCCTTCTTCACTGCCGACCTCGATGGTTTGACGTGCTTTATCGTCTCCATGGAAGAATTCGGCAGGGTCGCTGTCGTTTCGAACTGGAGTGTTGAAAATGGTAGCATCTTTCTCCATGTCGCTTCCAAGAGGCCTAGAATTTTGAGTCAAGCTCGAGAACAGACAGCTTTGTCCCACAATGCTAACTTACGCTGATGGGTTGACATGTCCTCCAAGGTCGATCTGCCTATCAAGAACTTCGGTAGCCATTGCTGTCACCACGAAGCGCTCGAGCGATAACAATAGCAACTCGCATGCTTGAGAGTCGGTGAAAGCTGAACGTCTTAACGTCGGTGGAGGAGGACAAGGCGGGGCGTAATATACTAAACACGGACTTGCAAAGAGCAACGAGGCTGGTCTGATCTACCGTACCATGTCCGTCAATGCTATCAGTGCCACCTTCTATCAGTTACCTTGCTACATAATACCGGAGGTCAATTGGTCGGCCACACCTGACGGAACGCTTAGAATCCATATGGAAGGTTGAACAGCAGTCCACAATGACAGAATGATCCCCCTGGAGCCATACTGGCCCGACGGGTGTATTGAATTCATCCATCCACAATGGCAGGGTTTGGAAGACAAGGTTACAGCAGCACTGGAAGATCAGCCATTGACATGGATTACAGTTTGACGGGCTCGCCCGAAGAAGGTGTGAAGGACATGTAACCGGACGTGGAAAGGATCCGTGCGACCAGTCGAAACGTTATCGCGATGCCAAGAGGACGGGTGCGATAGACTGCACTCACTGCACTCACTGCAGAATTAAGGCGTGTGGCGTTGCTTCCGAGGCTTGCTTGCGGCAAAGGTCCGCAAAGCCGTATTTACTGTCGAAAGTGACTTCGACAAAATAATCTCATGGTGGATTCAACAAATTTGCCATCGTGCGCAGTTGTGCCCGAGTCAGCTCCTTCCTGGTTGGAAACAATACAATTGCCTTCTTCCTCAATCAAAATAAACATCCCATCTTACTCTGCGATAGTGGTCGCTCGCCAGAGTACATCAATGGCGAATCAAATTATCCATTTTCATGGCTTATATCCACCTTCCCAACATCGTATAGCACGCCAAGTGAGATCGGCCCTTCGCATAAGATACTCGCGTACACCAGAACCAACCCGTCTCCGCGTCTGCATGCAACCTTAAGCGCTCAGACGCTATCCGTGCCTTGATACTGATGCTTCCCATGTCCAATCACATCAAGCCTGTTGAATATCGACGGCTTCAGCATGGAATTTTGGGAAGATCCATGCGTTGATAGCCATCCTTCTAGAATCCGTCTGGCCCAAGTATGCATGCTTTCGGTACCGTCGTGGAAGCGAAACAGGGCACGTGCGTTGAGTGGTTCGGTAGACATGAAGCAACATGACAATAATAGAGACTCATCACATGCGCCCTCGTGTCTCCCTTGGGAGCGTTGTAACCATCTAATCAGTAAGCGCACAATCGAAGTTGATTCTAGATACTGTGATGAGCGGGTGTTCCTATTTCATACATTGCTCTATGCAGTTCAGTAGTAGTACAAGCTTATATGTTTCTCCACTTCCCTCATGCGACAACTGGCTTCGCCTCCACGAATCTCCTCGATGCTTTATCAAGTGGTTTGTCCCAGTCTTTGACGTGGTCTCGTATCACCCTCGCAGCCTGATCCGCTGTGAAATTGCGGCCAATCGCTTCTACGAAATCGCCTTCCGGATCTGTTCAACTGGTTATTATTTATACTCTTGAAGACAAACACGTAGACACGTACCCATCAAATAAAAATAGATGCTGTGATCGACCAAGTAGTCCTGCCCAGCCTTAAGCGTAGGAGGTGTCGAAAAGTATACTCGATATTCTTTACATGTCTTCTTGATTTCATCGTACTCTCCAGTCAATCCGATAATGTCATCGTGGAATTCTTTCAGATATGACTTCAACACCGAAGGCTTGTCGCGAGCTGGATCACATGAGATCATGACCGGGACCAAAACATCGCCGCATTCAGCCTTGACTTTGTCAATCATGTCTGCCATTTTGTCAAGCTCATCGGGACAGATATCTGGGCAATGAGTAAAGCCGAAGTAGACCTAATGACAAACTCGTCAGCGTATACCCGCTATCGTTTCCATGCCTCCGCCTACCAAGGCGTATTTTCCCTTCAGGTCTTGTTCTGTGAACGGCTTTCCATCGTGATCGATCAGATTAAATGGCCCTCCAACCTTCGGCCTTCCAATACCCTTTGTCTGTTCGGCAATCTTTTTGCGTTCCATTCGCGATCGTTCTTCGCGGAAATATATGATGATGGCGGCGCCGGTTAGGAGGAAGACGATACCTGCCTTCAACGTTAAAGGCTGAGAAAATGGTCAGCGACTGGTTGTACGCACCTCGAACGAGTGCCTGAAACGGAGAGATTTTAAGTACACCTAAAGTTCCTCTTGCCCGTGCTTCCTCAACCGTCTTGAATGCATATGTGGGTTTCGTGTTCGAGAATGAGCGACATGGTGGTTTATTCTGGCGGAGAGGAGTGCGTATCGAAGTTCGAATGGAGGAAAAGGAGGCTTTGGAGTTTTGAGGTATACGGCTGGGGAAGATTTGCGAGAACTGACGCGAGGGCTTTGCCGGGCTCTGTTTGGAGACATTGGAGATGCCAAATATCTTGCATAGTGAGTCAATCGGGCTCCCTGTGTGCCTCGCACCATATCTAGAGGACGACATGATGTTTGGGATGATTCAGTTGATGATGCGTTCAATCATTGACATGGGAAGACGGGACCTCGAATTTGGATGAATAAGCAGCGAGGCCGCCAACCAACCCAACTTCATTAAGAGAACATCAACATCAACACCAACATCAACACCAACATCAAGCTGCCAATTTATTCTCAAAGAGCCCATGAAACCGGAAGATCCCCGTTGCCAAGGGGCGCTCTAGGAATTCAGAAGCGGGAAATTTCTGATCATGTCCGGTTCAGATGTGTGGTCTGCAGATTGTTTAATGGTCCCACGAGAGGCAATGAATTGATGAGACCACTGTGACCGGGGAGAGAGTGAATATCATAGGTGGGCTCGCAGCAATGGCATTACAAAAGCTTGGGTAAAATTGAATGGCATTGAAATTCATCAGTGTACTGATAATAAAAAAGTTCCCTAGCCCAATGTTCCAATCGCCTCCAGTTCCTTTCGAGCCGACAAGCAGTTGCTCCGTTCACTTTTACCGTGATACAGAGAACCGAGCACAGCCGAATTTCTCCTAGCGACCGACTCTTGGTTCTCTTGCCCAACAATGTATGCAATGGATTCAGCATCAGATGCCTGAGGATAACCTGGAAGCAACGAATGTCAACACCTCAGCGCCGTCCACGGCATCGCCCCATTCCCATTCCCATCCCCCTCCCCCAAACTCCCCGCCTTCCACCGCTCTGGCGGCTATTCTAACGGCCATGTGCCTGTCCTGGTAAGAACGACGGAATCTCTCCCATGAAACTCATTGGCGCCATTCCCTCCACTTTCTCAACATCCGGCTCCTCAGTCAGCCTCAACCATAATGCCCTCTCCTGCGTCAACGCCCACTTCGAGTAGCCCTTTTCCATACTCTCTGTGACTGTCTTCTTAAGAAGGTCGACGAAGTTGGACTTCTTTGGTATATGCTTGACGTCCATGGCCATAAGGAAGTCAACAAAATTGTCGACCTTTTGAATCTGGCGAATAGACTGAGCGATATCTGCAGCGACACCAGGGCTAGGGACACCGTGCGTTTGGAAGAGTGTTTGTCGCATCGAATCGAGCGTCAGGGTGCCTACAGTATGTGTACTGAGTACAACGCGACGCATGAGATTCGAAAATATGAGCAGTTGGTAAGAAGTGCGGCTTGCCTCAAATGTCTTCTGAAGGCGATAATCAGAGGTGGTAGATGGCTCGATGTAGCTCAATTCCGCCAAATCAGCACCCTTGGAATCGAGCATCCATACCACATTGCGAGTCACTGTCTCTCTGACGATGGCAATCGTAACGTCTTCGGCATTATTGGGGCTGCCACCGGCATCGATGTCTGCCAACAGCCGAGATATGAGGAGATGGCCAATATTAGGCACTGCAGATTTGTCCTCCTGTCCTCCTAAAAGTCTATCGAGCTGCCCCTTCGCTGCAGTGCCATGCATACCAGAAGGTGGAACAGGGAAAGATAGCCCTCCACAGCTTTCTCCGAAGCGTACATCAGAGTACTCTTCTGCACAACTCGGCCTCTTGGTACTTCCTCCGGGTTGCCTGATGCTGCCCTTGACAGACGTACAACTACATCATTCAAGAACGTGTAGAGAACCTGCACGCGGGTGACGGGCGATGAATGAGTCATGGACCGCCTGATACCGTCGAGAGAATCGTTGAGTAGCGATCTCTGCACTCGATGCCAATGAGCCTGGGAGCGAGGAAGTGGTAGCCAATGCTCGAAACAGAGACCGTATATGGACCGGCGAACCTGGAGATTGGTGAAAGCAGAAGACGAGATAAGGTCAAATTCAGACTGCAAGGATCCTCTCCTGACGTGCACTCCAACACCGAGATTTGCTTCTTTGAAGCCCTCCTTCAAAATGAAGCATCGCAAGTTGCGGATCGGCGTGATTGTATGCAGCATACGTCAGAAGGGTTCCCACGCTGATGCTGCACGAAGGAGGTCCTCTGTCTCGAGCTTTTCACAGATCTGAAGAAGCATCTCGTCGCCAAGTCTGGCGATGGGGCAGGTGAGAGGGTCCTTCACAATGGCACCAGCACTTGGAAGCGCATTGCTGATGGCGTTCACAGACATCCTTGAATCAGAGTTTTCCTTGCCAAAATCACACTTTCCGCAAACGAAGGCATATGGTTGTATAATAGGGCGGTGTGAGTACATCGAGTATTCACTGCGACTGATCACAGCCCCATGATCCTGCTCTATGCTTTCGGAAGCGAAAAAGCTGAGCAGCTGGATAGCGATTCCCTTCAGTGTGTATGCCGGAGTATACGCTTCGTCGTCATTGAGGATACTCGCGCATACATAAATGCCGTAGATGTTTGGGTGCTCGACATCGCTTTGTATCGAGACTGTTGGAGGACTGAGAGGGTAGTCCGGGCCAAGATGTATCTTCAAATGAAGCGGCTTCTGTTCTGGCGGCGAAAGTATCAGACAGAGTACTGAGAGGTTCGCATCCTGAACTCGAAGCTCGATGCCCGGGTAGGGTTTGCTAACGAGTTCGTCGATATCTACGAGGCGTCGGGTCGCCAGGATTTGGGTTCGAGTTTGAGCCATATTGAAAATGGATAAGCTTGGCTGGAGTGGAAAGAAATTGCAGGGACTTTAATTTATAGCGATGGCGTAGATGGTGGTGGACGCTCATTCCGTGACAGAGGTGTCTGGTGTCTCCTTCCGCCTGGTTGAACCGTGGAAAATCGACGGTTACCTTACTTAGGAATGCCCCACGTGCAGTGTGCATTCTAGAGACCAATAGGACATTTCCATTTCACGTTTCGCCTTGTCAAACTATGGTAAACCGAACAATAATGCAGTTCATGTCTCCTTGCCACGTGACGGGATTGCATGTCACTCGCAAGATGACAGGCCACTGCACCTCACATTTGTGAGAGCCTACCATAGAAAGTAGACCATACTTACTGGTAGGCTACCTAGCACTTTCCTCGCGTCAACTTGAACTACGCCAAAAAAATCAAATTCAAAACTCACCTTGTCGGAAATACTGGTGCCGTACCTGGAAAAAGCAAGATATTGATCAAACTATGAAAGCTTGGGTAAGAATGTATAGCGAGACCGTCAAGGGCAATAGGAAGGTCGTTTGCTGGGGAATTGCAAGATTTCAATGGCGAGCATTTGAAGAATACCTTTTAGGAATACCTTTCAGATAATGGCGACATTTACCTCATTTGATACCGTGCCCTTAAAGCTTACGTGACCTCAATAGAACGGCGTTGTTGATTCAATACCCTTCAAACATATGACAGTAATCGCATATTTCATTGGCTATGAAGTTCTTAGCCTCGAGATCAATACGATGAATTTCTGGCAAGTTGAGTTCGGCATCTCGCTTCGATCTTCAATATAGATGGTCAGATCAGACTTTTGAGTGTTGTCAACGGATAGAGAATTTGTAGTCCTACCATGTCAAGTTCTAGCAGCACAAATTCCTCTCCCAATAAACAACAACAAGCTTCCACAACAAAAAGACGGCGAATGCACGCTCATATTCGATAATAAAACCTGCAGTCAACTTGTTTATAGACATCATGTCAGTCGAAGCTCAAGGAAAGGGTAGCAATGGCGGTCAAAAGAAGAGGTAAGTCAACTTGCCAAGAACACACAGTGCTTCTTATCACCCACGTTGCAGTCCTTACACGGCAAGGCATCATGATATTGAGAGGCCAATCTAGCGCCCGCGAACCTACTACTTTCCCCCTCGCTACCACGCGAATTACGCCAAAAGATACTCCTGCATTCCGCGCGTCTCACGTCCGCCGCAAAAGCAACGACCTATCCCTCGGTATACTGGACCAAAAACACCATGGCTGTAGCCATTTGAGGCTGGACGGAAGAGCTATCTCGCGTACATGACAGTATTGCAGGGGATATGGGATTTGTGGAGAAGAGCTGGCTGCAAGAAATGGGGGCAGTTGGAGGCAGTGTTCCAGCTTTGTCAGTCTATCTATGTAGATCAGGATGGCTGTTCGGGTGCTTATGTTCTTTTAGGGCCTCGAGAGGCTCGTAAGTTCATGGACATCGCCTACGAGGCGACGGTGGACTATTTTCAGCAGTGGCTGTGAAGTATGGTTCTGGCTCATGACATCGGCCTGATGCTATTGAACAATGTGAAATGATGGCGTTGAATCGTGCAGCGTGGTACATCTGGCGCACCATTGAAAGGCTGGATGGGCGTCTAACACAATGTCAACAAAAGATCGAGGGTGAGAGGTATCGTGGAAACGTCTATGTCATTTGACAGATCATTCCCGCAAGATCTAATAAATCATCATTGCTTCCTCCCCCAGAGCAGAACTATGCATCGCCCAAAATCTAGCTGAGATTCAATATGCTTACCAAAAAGGAAGTCGCAAGCGCTCATAGAAGTGGGTTCGAGCGGTACTCGGGCACTATGTTATTGCTTGAGCTCTTCTCGGCCTGGTTCTCCTTCTCAAGAGGATTCTCATCACCGCCAGCTTCTTGCTCGCCTAGCCATTTCTCGGCTTCAAGGGCAGCGACACAGCCGGAGCCTGCAGATCGTGTTAGTGGATGCTCCAATAAATGTGATTTTGCTGCATGACTTACCAGCACTCGTGATGGCTTGTCTATACTTCTTGTCCTGAACATCACCTGCCGCGAAGACACCCTCTACACTTGTAAGACCTCGTCCAGGCTCGGTGATCAAATATCCGTCTTCGTCCATCTTCAATTGATCCTTGAACAATTGGGTAGCTGGCTCGTGTCCAACAGCATAGAACAGACCGCTCGCCTCGATATCCTCCTCTTCGCCAGTCTTGAAGTTCTTGATCCTCAAGCCAGTCATGAGACCACGCTCCTTGCTTTCGCCTAGAATCTCAACCGCACCAGTATCGTATTTGATCTCGACCTTTGGATTCGTCGTCAAACGACGGGCGTTCGCTCTCGATGCGCGGAGTACGTTCCTTCGCACTAGGACTGTAACTTTCGATGCCTTCTTTGTAAGATAGATAGCCTCTTCAACTGCCGAGTCACCACCTCCAATGACCACCAAAGGCTTTTCTCGGAACATTGGCAACGAGCCATCACAAACTGCGCATGCCGAGACACCATTGCCCCAGTACTTCTCTTCTCCCTTAAGATCAAGTCGCCGTGCCTTTGCTCCTGTCGCTATAATTATAGCGTCTGCAGTGTGTGTTTCTTCTTCGAGGACTTCATCGTCGCCCATGGGGTGTAGCCAGTATTGAAAAGGTCGCTTCGAGAGGTCGATTTTGCCGATAGTTTGGGTTACGATTTCGGTGCCGCATGCTTCTGATTGTTCCCGCATATTGTCCTAGCAGCTTTTAGTTGTGACCTTGAAGATCTGAGGTTTTGCCTTAACACACCATCAATTGGGATCCTTTGATCTCCTTGAAACCTGGGTAGTTCTCAACATCGTCGGTCGTTGTCAGTTGTCCACCAGCAGCGATTCCAAGTGCGAGGAAACCCTCATATAGCACAGCTGTTAAGAAAGTTGTTAGCTTTCAGTCTCCAGTGATATCCAGATGGTGAAACCTACGCTTCAAATCTGCCCGCGCAGCATAAATAGCTGCCGTGTGGCCAGCAGGGCCTGAGCCAATAATAACGAGTTTCGAATGCATTTTCCGGGACTGAGTACTTCGACTAGCAATACTCAAGGAAGAAGATACCGAATTCAAGCCCCCGGATTGGGTATTACGCTGGTTCACTGAGGCGGCGGCGGCGGCGAATGGGAGGGATATAGAGGAACGAAGTGGGGAGGGTCGCTTTCGGCGAAAGACTGAAGAGAACAGTTTGGCGGTGTAATTGCAAGTGTGTCTCTATGTATGGATTTTGTAAGATACGAGGACGAGCAGGGCTTATATTCAATCGTGAGCGTTGTCGGAGGAGCTGGTGATGAGTCTTTCGCGACTGGAATCGAACGGTATTCAAATCACAGAGAATAGTAAGCTTTTCAAGGAGAAGATACTGATCAAGGTTATTTGTAGCAAAGAACAGCATGAAGATCGTAGAAGCTGATTATTGATATTTGTCCGCAGATATTCGTGAGTACGTAATGATTTTTGGCCAGGCCATCAAGCCGCTTCTGTTGCTCGGCATGAACTACAACCCCGGCCCAGCTCCGCTGATAAATCTGCCCCACTCTCCTGGTCTTAGAAAGTTCCAAAACGATGCCACCACCGTGTGTCACATACAAAGCCATCTCTCCTCCTGCCTTGTCTTCCATCTGTGGTGGGTAGCTTGTGATCTTGAGCAGAGTATTAGCATACATCAATCCAGATGAGCCTCACGGCATCGGCATTGACCACGATGTTCAAACGAGATAGAAGAACAAACCGGGCGGACACTCTGTTCCTGTCCCTGCTTGTTTATTCGGCGTGTGAATGACCAGGAAGGGAAGCTTACCGATGGTTCGAGACTTAATAAAGTTGATGGTCATATATTTGGAAATCCGAATCTGCCATTATTTTTCCACCATGCAAGATAAGAGTTAGAGAATCACGCATCTTGCTGAATGATAAACTTCCCACTCGGGCATGATGTTCGTATCAGGTTCCTTGCGCTTCTTTCTCTGGTTTGGAGGAACAACTCGTGCTCCGGATGACTGCGTAGATGATACAGGAACGGGTTGATGGCAAGTTGGACAAGTTGGTAGGTGTTGTAGACAAGTGGAACAGGTGGTAGTATTCCACCCGGAGGAAGTCTGAAGAGCCTTTATTGGTGACGTTGGTATCGCTGATGGGACGTCTGATGAATGCAACTGTTGGTTATCACATCGCTAAATACAAACCGTAGACTAGGCTCACACTCAAGACTTTCTGAGGAGGGCGAGCGCACTTGTAAAGGCATCCACTACGCTTATGTCTGGAGAATACAGTCAGCAAGTTGATCTCGATGAAGACTGTGTATCACCTACAATGCTTCAGCTTTTCCTCGAACTGATCCTCGGAAGACTGGACATGGTGTATGCGTGTCTTCAGGCTATGTTGAGATTAGCTGCACCGGTCTGCATAAGAAGCCAGTAAACTACTAACCGTTTGAACGATCTATCGACTTCATAGCTTTGAGTTGTCTCAGACCATATAGTGAAGTACTGGACATGTGTGAGCGTGGTATGCTGACGCGCGTTGAAGCGGAAGCTCGCACATTTATGAGCTGCAAGAACTCTTCATATAGCTGTTCCTCGGCAAGAGTTTGGTCTCCAATCATGCGGTGGTAACGCTGCTCAAGATCTTCCCAATCAAACTTTTGGATATCCTGTTTTGGGTCTACTTCCATCTCATCTTCGCGTTCGACAGCAAGTTCGGCCATTGATGCGGCTCCATTTGCAGATCCGGCTCCGGCCTTACCGCCAGGAGCGCTTGAAGGGGTTGATGGCACTTCAGTGATATCTGACCTGGCTTGGGTTGGTGTAACCGTTCGTGTGAGAGACTCCCGCTGGGCGTCAGCTGCAATGGTGTCTTGGATCTGGTCCTTGTTGTCTTCGTCCTTCTTGCGACCGAACAGAGACTGCGGAGAGGATCCGACACCGTTCATTGTATTGAGCTGCAGCCAAGCGGAGCAAGGGAGGTGGCTGTAGGAACAAAGGATGTGGGATCTGGAAAGACGAAATGGATGTTGTCGCTGGTTGGAACCTGACGCGCTCTCAAGTTGAACCCTGAAATGCGGGCTAAATGAATCACGAACACGAACTATCAACGAAGTCACCCGTGTGCCACTTCCAGTCACTCAACGCCCCAATCTACTATCCCCCTTTCTTTTCGCACCCATCTTGGAATCCTACATGTATTTGAAGGTACGCCCTTCGCCCAGAGCATGCGCCAATCTCCTGCAAACCCAACAGCAATGACCAGGGACTTATCAGCATCCACAACAATCGATAGCATCTACTGACTCCCAAAGCGCAGTTCGACCTTCTTCCAGACTTTACCCGTCATACCATGATATGAGGAGCACCCTGAGCTTTGCCTACGGCCACGACAGGCACCAACACCACGAACACGAGCCATGGAATGCGATATATGCGGACAACATAAACCTCCATTCCACTGCCATATCTGTGCTCGCTCGGCCCTCTATCCTGTTCGACACGAATATGCTGTTACGCTCGCCGATAAAGAGGCCATGGGCCGGAGAGTGGAGGCTGTAGTCAAGGCTGCTGACAATATTGCACCTCGGGAGAGTCTGTCGCTGTCCGGGGCGATTATAGACACGCACGACTGCGCAAAGGCACATGAGCTTTCGGTTATACAGTCGGAGTCAGCAGCACTTTTTGAGAGAATCCGCCTCATCAGCGAGAGAGCAGAAGCCTTGAATCTAGAAATGCATGAGCATAAGAAGAATATATTTAGCAAGAAGGCAGCCCTTTCGCAGCGACGCTCTGATGCCGAGTCTGCTACCTATGGCCGAGAAGGTCGCGAGAAGAAGGAACTAGAAACAGTGGAAGGCTCGATCAAGAGAATGAAACGCAGATGGGAGATGAAGCACGAGGATATCGTTGTTGGCAGATCCTCCTTGTGCAGAGAGGCTGCAAGACTTGCTGGTCTAAAACGTACTAAGAGAGCGAGAGAGGATGGTGTGATACGCGAGTACTACACGATCGGTACGGGGTTAAATATCTTCGACCTGCGCGAGCTTCACAGTAAGTCCTCATCTTCATTGCTCTCCAGTCAAGTGCTCCATTTCTTGAGTTGCCTTTGAAGCGAGAAGGCTGGTATTTCTAGGCCACGATCCTCTTCTTGAACCGCAGTTGGCATGATAGTATATTGTTTCACCAGAGATAGGTCTGGTCTGCAAAAGACTCGAGGCGGAGACCGTACACTGTCAATTTTGATTATGATTCTGACTGACGTTTCGTAGCTGCCAAACCGGAAGAGCTGACTGCCTCCTTGACCCAGCTTGCGTACTTGACAGTCCGAGTCTCGACTTATCTAGCCCTCCGTTTACCAGCCGAGATTACACTGCCCCATCGCGACTATCCGCTTGCCACCATATTTAACCTTCCGTCGTCATATACGTCCCACGACTTGCAATTCTCTTCTGCTGGCAGTGGCCCGTCGTCCGCTAGCAGCCCAGCGATATCTCGAACTGCTGATTACAGAACCGTACCTCGACCACGACCGCTATTTGTGCAGTCTCCACTAGCCAAGTTTTCGAGAGACGATCCACCAGGCTTCTCTATGTTCGTCGAAGGCGTCACACTTTTGGCATGGGACATTGCATGGCTCTGTAAAACCCAAGGCATGGGCGGGTTGAACTCGGAAGTCGACATATGTTCGATGGGACGGAACCTTTGGAATTTACTGTTAGATGAGACGAAAGACTCCATGCCTCGGACTGAGTCTATGGGGCCAGAAGGCAGGGAGTCTGGTCCAAATGCTATTACGTCAGAACCTCGGTCACGTGTGCCGGCTCTGTTCGGTCAGTTCTCCCATGGCACAGCCCATTCGTTTTTCGGATATCAGAGCGGTAAAGAGATAATGCAGAGTTGGAAGCTGCAAAACCCCGCACGGTCTCTTGACAAGATCAAGGAGTATCTGCGGGCGGAGATTCAGAGAGCAGAATGGGAGGTAGTTGATGGAGTGGAGTGGGAGCTAGACAGGGCGGAGGATCAGGCTGTACTTGTAGGGGGTCGCCAACATGACGACAAAGGCGGAAAGGCTGTGCAGAGCAACGCAGTGTCGGAGAATCCAAGACGATCAGCGGGATCAAACTGGCCCGTGCCGAGAGCCAGAGCAGCGCCGGACCCTCCCCGTTATTGACGAAACCGGGGGCTGCGGTCGGCTGGACAAAACTTCGAAAGAACAGCACGGTGGAATCGGCGAAGAAGTCATCCAACCAATGAAAAGGCATCTCTCTGCGGGTTTCACCGGGGTACGATGGCATTGGTCAAGCAATTGATGTCGTCAAGCCCACGATCCGATTGTGAGGGCCCCGTGTTCGAAATGAGGACATTCGTCGACTTCGTAGAATTCAAAATGATATGCTGCAGATGGCCGAGGGTGTGATGATTTTGGCCTAGCCAATGTCTAGCGTGCTCTTGCAGGGTCTTATTTCACTATTCTTGGAGCAAGTGTGTATGCGAACTGCTAACACGGTTGTTTTTGTTTCTGACGACAAAGCAATTTCTCCGGTTTGTGCGATGACGAATCGTCACGATTCTGAAGCGATTCATTTGCTGATGGCTGCCTGGACAAAAGAAACAGCTGGTGGTCGATAGTCGACCATTGCCGTTTCGTCCTGTTTGGGTCGAGATGGGTCTTTGTTTACCGTTTACTCCACTGATGTTTGTTTTGATAAACAATGGAAAGCGGGTCGCTTGCAAAGCGGCTGGCGTGTGCGACTGCGAGACGACTTGCGACCTACGACAACCGCACCTCTACAACATTTCCCCTCCAGCAACAGAACTTCACCCTCGCGTGGCATTATGAGAATGCAGGGCGTGACAGAGCCACAGCGTACAATAAAAGTTCGCGAACTCAGAACCCAATGGAATGCCAGCGCTGTTCGCGCCGGGTTGCTGTTTGCCAGTAGCACGTCTCTCCACCACAGGGAGAGGAAATGAGGCGCCATCTTCCTTCAAGGAAAGAAAGGAAAGATACAACCCAAGCCTTTCCCTCCGTAACGTCAAGCCACTACCGTCTGGGGTCTACCAATGGGAGCCATCCTAGTGCGCCATCAGTGGCTTTTACCCCTTGATGCTAACCCAGCTTGGACAAGGCAATGCCTCACGGACTGCCGTCGACTTCGTGCTCATTTCCTGTGCCTCCTCTCACCGTACCTGCTTTCTACCATAATACTATCTTTGTCCTGCTTTCCTTTGCTCGACAGTCTGTCGTTTTCCTCTCATCAACCGCTTCACTCGTTCAGCGGCCGTTCATTACTACTTGCGATAATAGCTATTGTCTTAATTGGAACTTACGATTCAACGCGCATAACGAGAATCTGTCGATATGAAGGCCGGCCTTATTGCCATCGCGGCAGGCTCTGTCGCTGCTCTCCACGAGCACCACGCAAAGAGAGCTGAGTACGGCTACGACTACGACATGCCAGTTGTCTCCTCGGCGACACCCGCGTCTGCCATCAAGCCTTCCACCTCCTCAGCGGCTTCGTCTTTATCCTCAGCCTACAAGACGCCAAGCACCCCAGCGAAGCCAGTGACCATCAGCAAGAGCTCCTCATACAGCGACTCCAAGGTTCCAGAGTATACCAGCAGCGGTACCTTGGTCGCGCCAGTGAAGCCGGTCGAGACTTGCCTGGCTACCTTCACCAAAACTGTCACAGTCTACGCTGATGACTCCACCAGTATGTTTTGATTATCAAAACAGTAAGTGACCCAACGCTGACTAGATATCTAGCCCCGGTCAAGCCTATCGTCCCACCCACCAGCACTGCTTACAGCACTGTGACCCCAATCATTGTTGCCCCAACTCCAGTGGTCACCATCTTCAAGACCCCAGGCACTTATGCACTCCCAACTGTAACCGTACACCTCAACAACACGATTACTGTTGTTGCCAAGAAGACCACCAGCCTGACCTCGGGAACCAATACCTTTGGAGGATACTCGACCACTGTCAACGGATTAAGCACCATCACGTGCCCATACGTCGCACAAGAGACGAATGGCGGCAAGGTCACCGATGTTGTCAGCTACACTACCACCGTCTGCCCATCCGCCGGTGTCTACACCCCAGTTACACCAACCGTCACTGTTCTCAGCACCAAGACTATCATCGTCTACGCCATTCCAACAACCTATACTCCTGGTGACTACACTGTGCCAGCCGCGACTTACACTGCTACTGCCTATGATGAGGTTTATGTCTGCCCATACGAGGCCGTTACCACTACCAAGGTCGCCACTGTGACTGCCAAATACACCACGTCAGCTGTCACCTCTGTGTACTCCAAGTCGACTCCAGCCCCTCCAGTCGTCCCATCAGCAGTTGTCCCATCAGCAATTGCCCCATCATCGGTCGTCCCATCCTTGGCTGTCCCATCATCGGTCGTCCCATCCTTGGCTGTCCCATCATCGGTTGCCCCATCTGTCTACAGCTCTTCCACCATCTCATCATCCGTCTCCTTCGCTATCTCATCACCCGTCTCCTCCGCTAAGCCATCCGCTTCTGCTCCAGCTGTCAAGGTCAACGGAAAGAAATGGGCCATGACCTACACTCCATACAACAGCGCTGGCCAGTGCAAGACTGCGTCCGAGGTTGATGTCGATGTAGCCGCTATCCAATCAAAGGGTTTCACCACTATCCGTCTCTACGCCACCGACTGCTCCGGACTTGTCAACATCGGTGCTTCCGCTAAGAAGTACGGCATGAAGCTCATCCTCGGTGTCTTCATCAAGGCTGCAGGCATCGATGATGCCCGCCCTCAGATTAAGGAGATCTCCGCCTGGGGATCTGCCGGTAACTGGGACATTGTTTCCATGATTGTCATCGGAAATGAGGCCATCTTCAACAACTACTGCTCCGCATCTGCTCTCGCTGCTTTCATCACCGAGGCCAAGTCCACCTGGTCTGCTGCAGGTTACTCTGGTCCATGCACCACCACTGAGCCCATCGACAAGCTCCAGGAGTCCGCTGGTGCCCTTTGCAGCGTCATCGACGTTGTCGCTGCCAACGTCCAGCCATACTTCACCTCTAGTGTCAGCTCCTCTGAGGCTGGTACTTTCGTCAGCAGTCAATTGGCTCTCGTTGCTGCTGTTTGCCCTGGCAAGACCGCTTACAACTTGGAGTCTGGGTGGCCATCAGCTGGTAAGCCCAACAATATGGCTATTGCCTCGCCACTGGACCAAGCCAAGGCCATTGCCGACATTATTGACAAGGCTGGTGACCACTCGGTCATCTTTTCCTACGACGATGATGCTTGGAAGTCTGCCGGCTCTTTTGGTGTTGAGCAATTCTTTGGTTGTGCTAAACTTTTCTAATCGTTTTGCATGCATGAAATGAAAAATGGTTATTTTTGCTTTGCCAGAGGTTTGGAGATTCTATCCCGTGTGTGTGCGTAGGTGTCGTGTACCAATATTATCTTTGTTAAGCCTATCATTGGAAAGCTGAGCGTGCTTGTTGTTTTGGCCTGATATCCCCCTTTCTCGTTTTTAATGTCTGCTTGCCGATATCTTATATTTGCATTTTTGAACGTTTGAGCGTGCATATGATGCATATTTAGTGTGTAATTGAACTATTCGTCTACTTCTCACTCCTGTCGTTTGTTCCGTGACCTTGAATATAATTCAATACGCGACCATACTTCGTATTCATGATCCCTATGAAGCGCTTTAATCCTCTCTTGACGCACGATACGGCTGAGGATGGGCGATTTCTCGGCTGGAAATATCCACGATTCTGGAGGAACTCTTGCTTTGTTCAAACAATCTGCATTGTTGCTTGTTACTATGTAACCATCGATCTCCTTTGTTGGTTCGAATGCCACAGACTGATCAGCGCCTTGCCTGGTCAGAGCTGCGACCCACTTTCAGCTCATCCCCTCGTCCCCTACAGCCAGTAATCTCCCCAACCTCCCACGATCCCTACTTAACCATCACCGCCTAAACGGCTGTCCATTAGATCATGGTCGATCGGTACCGTCAGTGCCTCTGCTGCCTCTGCGCCTCTGCTGCCTCTGCGCCTCTGCTGCCTCACAGGATTGTACATGCCTCAAAATCTCTCACTGCTGCCTCGGGCCCATGTCTTCCCAACAGGCAGCATCACCATCTGGCGTTACCATTTCGCGACAGTGGCGTTACGCGCTTTGCCATAAATCAGGCATGACGCGTCGTCTTTTCACTTTCCCAGCCAGCTGCTTTCAAATTCAATACCTGCTTCACTGTTCCAACCTCATGCAATCCTGCTTCCACCAGACCACAAACAGCATCAATCTTTCGGAACACCTTTGACTGCCCTCCAATTTCCATCTCCTTTCCCATTGTACTTCATCATGACCATGGCAACTTTGTCTCTTCCGGAGCTTCCTGTGGAGCGAGATGAATTTATACCATATCTCGCCAACCCCAAGACCCCTGTTGTGGACCTCATCACTCCCTACAAATTATTTGATACCAAAATCCGTGAGATCTTTGCTCAGACACCTGACAATGCCGCCATTGGAGACACCCTCGTCAACGCCATTCCCGTCTTCGTCAACGGAAACGAGGCTCATGTCAAGGTCCGAGCCAGAGATCTAACCACCGAAACCCAAGAGGAGAAGGACAAGTACATGATGCCACTTGGGGATGAAGATCGCATGGCAGAAGGTGCTCCAGCCATTGTTGATTCTATCAAGGAATTTCAGCAGAACTTCAATGTCTTCACCGAGCTGGCTTTGTCCGATATTGATTGGAGCAACGTTGTCGTTGCAGGAAGTGCTGCCGTCACCCCTTTGATTCCTGTGCCCGAGAAATATCGTGGTAGTAAGCGTGCTTTACGCCAGTACTATCACGAGATTCTTGCACCTGCCAGTGATGTTGATATTTTTCGTAAGACCCATGCATTCATCCATTTCGGGTTTTCAGAATGAAGCACTTGGCTAATACATTACTTAGTTTACGGCATGAACGAGGAACAGGCGAAGGAGAAAATCAAGCAAATAGAGACCAAAGTTCACGATGCCATTCTCACGGAGACCACTACTATTCGCACCAAGGTATGATGTCGGTTCTTTTGTAAAAGGCTGTTCTAATTTCTGACTATGATCACAGCATGCAATCACCATAGCCTCGTCTTATCCTACACGTCACATCCAAATTGTTCTTCGAATCTACAAGTCCATTTCTGAGATCCTGACTGGCTTCGATGTCGATTGCAGCTGTGTTGCTTTCGACGGGAATCAAATTTTTATGGCTCCTCGCGCATTGGCTGCATTCGTGACTCAGATTAACCCTATTGATCTTACCCGTCGTTCTCCTTCTTATGAGGTTTGCAATCCAGATTTCTGTCAAAACCGCCAGCATAAAGTGGCTAACGATCATTCAGAATCGACTGTCCAAATACAGTCATCGCGGGTTCGAAGTATTCTGGAAAGATCTTGATCGCTCTCGCATCGATCCAACGATCTTCGAAAGATCATTCCAGAGGCTCGAAGGGTTGTCTAGGCTTCTAGTGCTTGAGAAGCTTCCTAAAGCTTCGGACAGAGAGACTTATCTTGCAAAGCGCCGCGAGGAGCGAGGCAGACCCTCACTCAATAACCAATACAGACGCTTTTATGAACTTCGTGGCGATATCAAGGCTCAGCATGAAGACGAGGTAAATTAACGTCGCGTCCTGTGTCAAGAGCTTGGCTAATTTGACAGGTCGCTGAATGGGTAGATCAAGAAGAAGTCTCTAACTACCACACCTTCACTATGTGAGCATTTCAACATACCTCTAGAATCGAGATCGAAACTAACAACTCGTATAGTCCATATGGCGAGAAGTTCAATGCGAAGAAAATTGAGAAGTTATTATACACAAAGGATCTGCTGCTCAATGGTGCGTCCACGGCTTCATTGTAATTACATATTAATCTCACTCACATTCACTAGCGGAATGGAACAAACCTAAGGATCGTGAAGTTCACCTTCACCGCCACCCTGCCTTCTTCGGTCACGCTGAGGATGTCTTCGAAGACTGCTGCGGATATTGCCCAAAGCCATCCACCCCTGAGGAAGAACAGGTGGTGGAAACCGAATCCAAGATTTATGTCTCTGGTCCAATCTCTTTTCTCAAGGACGACGCAGGTCGACAATCAATTGGATCCTTCAATCCAATCACGGATTCCGATTGGGCGACTGCTTATGTAGGCAACACGGCTGTGAGTCTCCTGTCCAGCATCGGCTTCAATACAAAACTCTCAAATAGGGATCGATATCCGATATTTCCAGCACCTGTGGGAGTAATCCCCAGATATCTACCAATATTGGTCTTCATTTGAGTTTCTCGTATTAGAATTTTGCTGACAATTCTTCTCCTACAGATCTTATGCCAGGCAATTGTGGATCACGATCTCGAACATGTTGAGGCTTGGCTCAAGCGCGAGGATGCTGATGTCAACCAGCGCGACTATACTGGCCGAACACCTCTGCATCTTGCCGTCATGTCATCTACTCCGGAGATTGTGAATTGTCTTGTCAAGAACGGTGCGCGTCTTGTGGCCCGAATCGTTGATGGTCGGACTGCGTTACATTTGGCGTGTATGCGTGGTGAGCCGAAGATTGTCCGGGTCATCATGGAAAAGAGTGAGGCCAATGAAGCTGAGGAGGAGCTCAAGATCATGAGACGAAAGGATGTCAAAGCAGCGGCAAAGGAGTTAGACAAGAAAAAAGAAGAAAGCGCATCAGATAAGGCATCTTCTACGAGCGAATCTGAGGAAGACGCTGAGCTTGTCGATGCTGAAGACAGTTCTGACGATGGCATGCAGTCAGTAGCCACCGGATCATTTGTCAAAGTCGCGGGAGAACAGGCTACCGACGACGTCAACGCGCTGCCCCAAGATAGGGATGAGGAAGAGCCGGACTTTTACGACGTGAACGTGGTTGCATGGGACACTCCCTACTCTCCTCTTCACATCGCCATTGTCAACGGCCATACAGAGGTGGTGAAGATCCTCTGTGCAGAGTTTGGTGCTGATGTGATGCTGCCCGTCAAACTTCTCAACCACTACGACAAATCTCCGAGAGCAGCAATTCTCACACTCGTTCTGGCGCTCACTCTTCCCTTGGAACAAGCGAAAGCCATGGCGCAAACACTGCTCGATCTTGGTGCCACAAGTGCCCAGGCTGATCTCAAACAAATCACTGTCTTCCACTACTACGTCGATGATGGACCCGATGCAGGACAGATTCTTCTAGAGAATGACACAGCAGCTGCCACCGCTGCTCTAAAACATATCTTGGTTACTGGGTCCTATTACAACCCGAGCACCGCCTCTCCACTATTGACAGCCATTCAGAACCGAGATGCCGTCACGGCTTTGAAGCTTCTGGACTCCGGTGCCGCTGCCCAAATCGAGTTCGCTTCTTGGATCAAGTCCGCAAAGATCTCGTTCGAGGCCAACTATGGGTTCAGAGATGATCCTGAACAAAACATGAAAACCTTCACCAAGTCTGTTGATCAACCGCTTTGTGTTGCAGTTGAGGCGGAACAGCCTTCCATTGCAGCTGAGCTCTTAAAACGTGGTGCTGATCCCAACACGCTTACGAAGAGTGGGGCTGAGGTGGTTCAAGATGAGTATCAGCGCAGATACAGTAAAGGAGAGACCGTTCTTGATCAAGTCCAGGAAAAGCTCAAGACTCTTCGGGAATACGGCACTGAGGAGAAGGAAGACGGCCCCACAGCTCCCGAGGAATTGGAAGAGTATGGCCACTACATCAATGGTCTCGAGCCTGGCAGCTATAAGTACTGGGTCGTGGCGACTGGCTACGAAGAAGCTAAAAATCGGTACGAATCTGATCTCAAGTCGTACAAGAAGCTCTCGAAGGAGAAGAAAAAACCAGCTGGCAAGATTGAGAAGCAGCAAGCCATCAATGATTTGATCAGTGCTTTTGAGGGGCTCGAGAAGCAGTTGCTCAAGAAGGGAGCGAAGACCTTCGAACAGCTCCATCCAACCATCAAATGCGAAGTCAACTCCCACATTCCATACAACTACGAGGCTGCCAAGCTGAAACCGTTCGAAGCCTCCTTTGGGTTCGCCGTGGGAGATCTTACCGACAAGAAAAAGGAACTTTATCTGGAGCTCTTCCAGGCAGCTTGGGATGGAGATCTTGAGACCATCAAGCGTCTCACATTGATGCCACAAGGCGAGAAGAAAGAGGAACCACCGCTGCAGATCGCTGTGCGCGACTACGTAGATCTATCACCGTTCTCAATTGCGGTATTGAGAGACCATCTTGATACCGCCGCTGCCATTCTGGAGATCACCCGTGCTCAGTATGTTCCCAAGGAGACAAAAGGTATGGAACGTTATTCCATGAATCAGTATAGTAAGTTGTCCCTACTTTCTCGAAGCACGCAATGTACTGACGGCTATAAGACAGCGATGAAAACGATAGCGATGATGACGGAGCCAGCGACCGGCTCGCGATATACCGCGAGATTGTCGATGACACTTTCACAATTGAGAATATCGGCGAAGTCTCTCTTCAAGTCAAGAGTTCAGTAACACCTTTGGCCTTCTTCAACTGGACTGCTGCGATTCAACGCTTCGCTGATGTTGACCCAGACGCGAAGCGCAAAATTAGCGGGGTCTCGCAGACACTGCTCGCATATGCCATTGCGCTGGACAAGAAAGACCTGCTTATTTTCCTGATCAACCTTGGGGCGAAGTACACCATTCGAAAGGACGATGAAGGCTCAAGTCCTTCACAATTCTACAACTTCGGTGTCAGTGAGCTCAGCTTCGCGCTTGACCTCGGCCACACACATCTAGTGTCAGAGATCCTTAGACTCACTGGTTGCGGTCTCCCACTTGACGATCTTGTAAAGAAGAGTGGCGTTGAGATCAAGGAGAAGCCAAAGTACTACCAAGGACTATCTATCCACGGTGCAAAGCGAGCCGATTGGGCAGCTCAGGGTCGCCTCATGCACGTCGCGCAGACGGGACCCAAGACATCACTTGCTCTCATCGCGGCACACCAAGGCAGCATCGAATCCGTCGAATTCCTACTCAGTGACACACCTATCCGACTCTATTCGGAATTTGCAAAGGCATTCGAGGATGACAAGCGACTGAAGTATCTCAGCAAAGCGTCGGGCGGAATATCCAATGCCGTTTCAAAGTGGCTCGCCACTGGCGGCCATCTACTCCTCCACGCCGCTGTGCTTGCACCAGCTAGTGAACGCAAAGAGAGACTGATCAAATATTTGCTGCAAAGCGGTCGCTCGTCATTGAATATCAAAACCAAAGCTGATCACACTCCTCTTATGTTGGCTTACATGACGGGTGACATTGCGTCCGCCAAACTGTTGGTCGAAGCCGGAGCGAGCCAGTCTACTCACGCGTTCGGAAACAACCTGGTCCACGGTGCGCTAGGCTCGATCAAAGCTTACAGAACAAATGTGGGTAAACTTGCAGAAATGCTTGATCTTCTGGATCCTCAGCTGCTCAAGGACCTCCTCTTGCAGCGCAACTCAGCTTCTCACTCGAATGGAGCAACGCCTCTTCATCATTGGCTTCTGAGTTCTGGCGTCAATATGCAGATCGACTTTGCAGCTGACATTCTTAAACTTCTGCTCAAGTATTCCCAAGGTAAAGAGCTGGCCATGATCAACAGCGCTGGCGAGACGCCGCTCCACGGTCTCGTCGCCCACGGCAATCTCACTCTCGCCAAGATTCTGCTCGACTTTAACCCCGCCCTTCTGTATCGCGAGAATGCTACTGGTCGCACCCCAGCCGAAGTTGCGCAAGACATATGTCTCGCGACCAAGTTCTCAGGCCCCAAAGAATTCTATCGTCCCTTCTACGGCTACGGATACAATCCGCAGGATATTGTCAATCGTGACGTTGCTACCTTTGTGGACGCCGAAAAGGGAGACGCGCGCAGTTCTCAACAGAAGATGTGGGATTTATGTGCTGAAGTCATGGAACAGCATCCGCAGAAACGTAGGTTAGTGTCTTTGCCTGAGGCAAACGAGGTCGCGAAGAGACTCGGTGAGATGACGAAGAAGAATCGGAGCTCGAGGGGTCGCATTCGAGATGAGGAGGAGCAACAGGATGAGGAGATTGAGGAGGAGGAAGGTGATCCACTTACGGGATGGCTTGTGGGCGCGTCCAAGTGGGCTTTCCGCGATGAGGCAGAAGGCGAAGAGTGATGATCCGAGGGTGACGAGGAGAATGACTGAAGGTTGCGCGTCAATGTTGAATTTTAGTGTAAAGTATGCCCATTGAGCTTGAGGATCTAGAGTGAGAGGTGTTATGAGGTATGAAGTATCCAATTCAGGTTTCTTTTGTCCTTTCTGAGACACAAGGAGGTACATACAACGTGGGGAAAGATCTCTCGTTCAAAATGGGTATCGACGTCACATTGGACTTATCAGTTGAGTGGGTACACGTGGAGTGTTAACTGGCCCTCAGTCTAACCTATTATCAAGAGCTGCTTGTCACAGCAAGAACGGAGGGAAACACATCAACACTTGCTAACAACAAAAGCTCACAATGGAAGCCCACAAAGATGTGCATGGACAACTCCACTTCCCTTCCATCCGCAAACGAGACACAAGACAACCAAAAGGTGAAGGAAAAGCTCTTCTTCAACGTCCCATCCGCAGATGAAGCCATCAATGAAAAAAATGAAAAAAGACGTCAATGATCAAAAATTCCGGCCGTGATACACCCGAAGGAACCTCATCCCAAAGCCAGAACCGCAGTGTGCAATGCAGCCAGCGATGAGAGATCAATCGACTGCATGAGCTCAAAGAGTCGCTGACACCTTTGCTACTCGTTCTGAGTGCGTAGGTGAAGGAAGGAGGAATGTGAACTCAACATGTGGAAAAACCACTGACTTTATTAGATACAGAAGTCCTGTATAGTGAAGAACTCGCCATCATCTTTCTTCAAGCCTAGGCTACATTGAACGTGTCTGAGAGACGCATCTAAGACTCTCTCATATGTATATTTTGCTCTATCCTATCCAATGACTAAACAAAGACGTCACTTCAATCCGAGCAGGTAAATCTGGACCTTCAAGCCTCAACTCTCAGTCCAGCCTCGAAAGTGAGCTGCCAGAAGTTTGTCGCCACGGTGACACCTTAAATTGATGTCCCTTCGCTGCCCTCGAACTTGTCAATATCGCTCTCTACAAGAAGATGCTCACCTCGGAATCGCCATCGATAAATTTTCCGGCCAATTCATAGAACCAGATTGCCAGAATTCAATCGATATCGATCTGATCTGAAGTTGAGCATCATAGGCTATATTGGAGCCCGGGTGTTTGTTTGTAGAAGGCCCTCCAATGGCTAGACCCACTGTGCTGCCCTCAGCTAAACACCATACAAACCCGTTCCTCAGAGACAAGAGAAACATAAACTCTCGATACCGTTGGTCACAGTAGCAGAGCCTTGGTACTACTGAACAAATATAAGGACATTCGTACGAAAAAAACTCCACTCCCCCTTTTCCTAACGTAGTCTACGTATTTGAGGAGACCAATTCTATACATCTAATCAGCTAGGTTAAAATATCTTACAATGTTGGCATCAGACCTCGGTCGAAACCACGTCCGCGAATAGATCGCTTCAACGCCGCACCCTCGAATCGAGCTTAATATCGATGGATTTCTAGAAATCTGCAAGGATGACTTTGCCAGGAATTCAGCCGCGTAGCTTATGGTTCGAGAGTGCTGTTTGGAAATTGTACAATTCTTGACGGGCATGGATTGATGAATGGATGGGGGACGGAGAGGCGAGAACATGGCCTTGATCAATCTGGCAAAGTATGACCATTCGCTCTTGTTTGACCGCCGAAGGAACGACTTGGAACAGCGTCCTTCACTGCCATTAGGTTGATATCGCTGATTCCTTACCAACTGATATTGCACTCGCCAGAAGGGTTGAGACCCGATATTGTCTTGACTACTTGGAATTGGTCGAGTGCATACTACCTATCCGTCACAGCACCCATCCTCGCTATCAAACTCTCAATCCTACCATCCCCACTCAGTATCGTCCGCTCGATATCTTTTCCTCGTACACTAGCTCCTCCCCTTGAACCATTCCTGACAACGACTTTCTCAATCTTCCCATCTGTGTCTATAGATATTCTGGCAACATGCTTGTCCACGAACTCAATTTCTGCTTCTCTTCCCTCTATATCCAGAGCCCGAACCTCCACTACCCCTTGTGTCCTTCCCAGTTCTTCCTTCAGTATTTGCACAGCTTCAATCCGTTTGTGCAAAGAAACGCATTCTCGACGAATAGCTCGTAGGAATCTGAGTAGATCTTGTCGTCGGCTCTCAACCTCTTCTTCCGCAGATGCGCCTGGGTATGGTATATACCTCTCCCCCAATTCTTCCACAGGCACACAGACGGGAATGGTATGCCTGTGTACCCTCATTCTTCCCCCTTCCCCATCCGGTTGATTTAAGAGTAGGTAATATGGTGTTCCAAATTTCCTCTTTCTGCCTGAAAACACATCGATTCGAATACCCAGGACTTTGCCATTGTTGACGGCGTTTGGATCGGGATCTTGGACGCGGAACGACGTTACACCGGCCAAGGAATTGTATAGATTTGTCGTATTCGTGTTCGTTTGAGTTGCTGTGATGTTAAGGGCGCTGTTGATCTGGGGGTTGGGGTCAGCGCGTTTTAGGCGTTGCTGAGTCTTGGGTGAGGATAGGAGGGCGGTTGAGAGGAGGGTCTTCTGGGTGCGGAGGCTGGCGACTGCAGTTTTGTGAGGATGAAGCATTGCGAATGAGGGGGGAAGACTTACTTTGAGCGCGTATGGTCGCAATGTCGTTGTCGAGTTGCGATTCGGGCATTATGGATGCCATCATGCTGGTCTCTTGACTTGTAATCAAGTTATTGGTGTTCCCGCAATCGATTCGGGAGTCCAGTGGTAAAGACGAGAGGCTCGTGTTGTTGAGGGTTGTGTTGATGCTTCGCAAGTTTACGCGTCGCGCTATTCTCCACCAGACCTCGGCAGCACAGGACTTTCGGCGGCGGATGGATATCAGGAAGCATCTGGCGATATGAATTTGTAAATCTCCAGGAATCAACGGACTGAAGAGTTCCAGAGCCAACCAACGGTCTCGTGTAGTCAGAAGTCAGAAGGCAATGAAGCCGAGACTTCCCACTTTCAGCCTTGCCAACTCCAAACCACCCACCCAAAAACCCTCACCTCCGTTATCAATTCCGCCGCATGCAAAATCCCGCTCTGGAACTCGACGCTCGTCTCATCAACGGCATATATCGTTGAAAGAGAAAAACAAGAGGCCTTCGCCAACAGCCTTACAAGACGCGTCCGGTCGTCGTCCATGTGTTTGAGTTTGGATTCCTTCAGTCCGGCAAATCGTTGGAGGAGCCATTGCAGTATGGCAATAGGCATTAAGGGAATCAGGTAGCCTGACATGCACTCCTGTACTAATCTGACTGCTGCGTCCATGGCTTGCGAGCCATTGCCGTTCTCTGCGCCGAAGAGGATGGCACCTGTGAGAAGGACGTAGAGTGTGGTACTCATACTTGTTTATTTGACGTCCTTGAAAAGCAGATGAAAAGGCGAAGTAGATGGGAGTGAGATTGCTGGGAGCGCACCGATTGTTATTGCAGACATGCAAGTCGCATCGTGCGAACTGCTATCAACAAAAGTGACGTACAGAGCAAACATGTGCTCAACTCAGACATTTGGTGGCTTTCAGATTTGTTATTGTAATCATCTCACCCGTTTTAGACTGAGGTGTACAGTCTAGGGCCTAAGGTATGAAACGGCGGTTTGATGATAGTGGAACGAAGCATGCTGAAAGATTCAAAACCTAATCATCGTCCATTCACAGCTCTATCCACATAGCGACACGATAAAGCAAGGCTGGAATTGAGGGATTGCTCGTGAAGCATCTCAGAGAACATGACGGGCGCCTTTTCCATGCCCTTCTACCTTTATCATGGTCGCATACCTTGCTTCTTGGACCCAACAAAGCCAACACAAAAATTATACCCTCAATAGTGAGCTCCTATGCAACGCTGTTCACAACCAAAGCCGCGACCCCATCTTCTTCTGATCGACATTTGATCTGTACAGTGACACCGGTCTTTGCCGAATACGCCATCCTGACCAAAGCAGCCACCTTACCACCCGTTACAGTCTTGCCATACAGCTTGAGTGTATGCGTGCTTAGGCTCAAGGCAACGTCACTGCCTTCGAGAGGCTGCAAAGAAAGCGTTTTTGCGAGTTGTTCTGTTGCATCTACGAAAATCGTTAACAGTCATCTCAATAACCTTGATTGCTAAAAACTTACCAGCAATACTCTTGATGTTACTCAATTGTAGCGTCTCTGATGCCTCTTCACCGTTGGACTGTTCCCAAACATTGTCGAAACTGCCTGCATATACAGGGAGAACATAATCTGAACCGGTGATATCAAGCGCTTCAACCTCGTAATCGTCATCATATCCACTCTCTTCGGGTTCGTTTGTGGTTGGGTCGATTTCCTTGCTAGTGAACTTGAGGGTATTAGTGAATGTCGTCGCTGCAAAGGCTCCTTCTGGCTTCTTGAAAGCAACGTATACCACACCCGGCTCATTTTGCTTGAGCTCAGCCGCCGGAATGATAAAGTCCTCTTCCAGTCCAGATTCCTCGTCTTCCGGTATCGACATGACAGTCACGTCGGTCAGTACGGTGGCGTCGAGTGTATTCTTAATGTCAAACTGCAACACAACTGCTTCCTTGAAAACGTGCTTGATGACAGAGACAACATATTCCGTCTCAGATTCTGTAAGCTCAACAGGAGCGGACGATTTGAGCACGATGCCATAAGCAGCGAGTTCGGGAATGAGTTGGAGTTGTTCGACGAACTTCTGTTGCACGACGCTGGCTGAGGCAGCAGCAGCTTCTCCAGATGCTTTGCTGGTCTTGAGACCAGCCGAAGGCGCCTTGAGTGTGGGAGTTGCGTGTGTCAGCTTCTTTGTCCTCTCCTCGGCGGCGGCTTGATCCCTTGTCACGACGGGAACCTTAGAAAGATCAAAGGGCGACGAAAATGTATCGCGGTCGTCGTTCGTCACATACATAACAAGTTGGTGTCTATATGAATGGAAGGTTAGTAATTTGAACAGAAACAATTCCCAAGGGAAATCTCACTCTAGGACAGGGAGCGAAAACATGGAGTCGTTTCTGAGAAACCGTCTGCCAAAGTCGCGATCCTCAGATTCATCGCAGATTCTGAGGGCCAAAGCAGCTCGGTCGCGAACCTCGTCGTCAACGTCTGATCGGAAAGTTAGCCACGCCTTTCGAATAGATATTATTCATTATGAGCATACCATCAAGGCACCTCGTAATCAACACGCGTATCGATGACCGGGTCTCAGCGTCCTCAACGAGACCAAATTTGGCCAAAGCAGTGACTGCGCTCGCTCGGACCTAAATAACATTAGCTTCATAGGCGAAGATTCGGCAGCCCACTGTCACTCACAACTGCGTTCTCTAAGAGCAACCTATTGTAAATGTATCTGATGTATTTGGTGGGCTTTGACGTATGAGGGCCCTGTGCGAAGACCCATTAGCATTCAAATGAGCAAAGGGGGAAGTATGACTTTACCTCTTCTCCCAGGAGATGGATGATGCGAACCCTAAAACATATTGTCAAAGCTAGAACCAGGCACTGTGCGGATCAAACGTACGCCAATTTGGTAAATTCGCAGTCTTCAATGAATTCCGCAAGCATTCCGAGGGCGTCTTCTTTCGAATCGGGCACAAATTTGATCAAGTCCATCATCGACTCGACACTGTTCTCGAGTTAGCTTACTCCATCGTTTGCAAAACCACTAACATGGCGGCAGAACATACACTGCTTGCTTAAAGACGAAGCCCCCTTCGTCGCGCAGAATTCCACTCAAGAAGGCGAGCATTTGAGCCTGCTTGGCCGGGAACTTGAGGCAGAGAGTTCTTATTGCTTCGACAACCGTAACCTTGAACTCGTCCGAAATCTCGCCCATGAAAGTAGAGATTGTTTTTAGCAGTCGATCCACGCTCTGCTCGTTACCCGTCTTGAGCAGTGTAGTTATTGCAAATGTCGCGATGCTCCTATTTGAATTGCTAATGAGTGCTTCAATATCTGGATTGCATGGTCGCACAGCATCAGGCATAAATGACGCGAAGTTGTGGAGGATTCGAATAGCGGCGAATTTGGTAACAGCTCTTGGTGATGTCAAGAACAATTGTAAAACATGAATTGCCTGAACTGCTTCGGCTGGCTGAAGGTCTGGGAAGCTTGCCATTGCCTTTGCAGCCTCAAAATTCACCATCTCGCTCTTGTGTCGTAGGAAGCCGTCCAGAAGCTTGAACATTGGTGTCCTCAAGCCTTGATCCTCGTCAGCAAGCTTCGATGCCAGCCTGACCAGTAGCATAGTTGCCGCTGGGCTCTTGATAACTCCCGGCTGAGAATATTGCTGCAGCATCTTTACAAGCGCCATGCGATCCGTTTTCCGCATCTCGTACAACAATCCAAGTGCGTGATATTGTCCGTGAAACGATGTTGATTGCGGCACTGCCGCGGAACCACCGAATCCGAAGAGAGACCCAGATTTCCCTCCTTCTACTGCGCTTTGCACTTCGTTTCCCCAGCGCCGTATGACATCGCGTGCTATTGGCAGCAGGTGGTAGGAACTGACGAGGGCGGCGCTGGAAACACTCGGTACTTTGTCGACGATGGCGGTCTTGATCAATCGCTCAATGGCCTGTACTGTAGAGCTGTCTATGATACGTGTGAGGGCTCGGATCGCATTTGCACGATAAATCACGTCCGATTGTAGTGCCGTGTCTTTCATTATCGAGCTGGTGATCATGATGACATCTTCGGCTACATTGGACAGCTCCTTGATTATAATGTAGACCATTTGTCGCAGACTCGGATCCTTGTTTTGGAATAGCTTCGATATGCCAAAGAAAAGGGAGGTTGCTTCATTGGTAGGAAACTTCTCTCCAGTGAACAGGAGCAAGCCAATCTTTGTGAGGAGGATTCGACATTTTCGAGGGGAAATCGGGCTGCTGTTGAAGACTCGAGCTTCTTGGAAGACCTGGGTCCGGTCGACCTTGACGACCGCCGCGTCCTCATCTTTCTTGTCCATGTCGTCGTTCTGTGTATTCCAATGAGGAGCCAAATGAGGGGAGGTTTCGGTGGTAGAGGGTTCAGGAGTTGGACCTAGAAGAAGACCATAGATTGGGGGTCTGGCGGATTCTTTCGCGAGTCTCAGCGGGTAGGCGAGGTGAATCAGATATTCAATTGGTGGTGGTATGGTAATGTCAACTGTCCCGTCGTGGATTGACACCTAATCCACAATTGAAGTGAATTTGGCAGCCACATGTGGCGGTGCGCATCTGGCCGCAACTTGTAAAATAGCAATGCTTACTCCACCATCATAGGCAACAACAATCTATTAAAGTTCCTAGGAGACTCTCTATTCAACCTTTAGATCTCGAGCTGCTCTACGGGAGCCTTCAATATCCTCGGTGATGAATAATATGCCCGATGTCCCCATCCAAGTCCAAGTAGACCCAAACGAGGACACGGAATGGTAAGAAGAAACCATCAATATTGTTACAATTCGGAGACTGACTATAGTAGGAACGATATTCTCAGAAAACATGGTGTGATTCCTGAAAAACCACCTTCGCCAACACCCATGATTCAGGAAGCATTGGAGCAAGCACGACAATTGGCTCATGAAAACCGGCTTAAAGGCAAAGATCTCGATGAGCTGGCAGAGCTTGAGGATGAGGAGGATGACGAGTTCCTAGATTTCTACAGGTGAGTAATTTCACCAAGATCCCGGCCAAGGGCGTAGACCCAATGAAATTGCGAGACGTGATGCTGACTGATTGTAGACAAAAACGAATGGCAGAGCTGTCAAGTATCAACACCAAATCAGTTTACAATCAAGTCTATCCACTTCAAAAACCTGATTGGACAAAGGATGTGACGGAAGAGTCGAAGAAAGCCTTCGTGTTTGTTCTTCTCACATCGTCACAAGGAATGAACGTTGAATCACGATTACTGGTCGAGTTCTGGCGCGAGCTTGCCCGAGTATATGGGGATGTCAAGTTTGGTCAGATTCGAGCCGAGCTGTGCATCGAGGGTTATCCTGACAGAAACACACCCACCATCTTGGTGTACAAAAATGGAGACGTCAAGAAGCAAATCGTCACTCTGCTGCCTCTGAAAGGAACTCAGACGAAACTCCCAGGTAAACTTAAAAAAAATTGCCCCTGTTGAACCATAGCATGCGTACTAATGTATGTGCGCACTTTTAGATCTCGAACAACTTCTTGTTGAAGTGGGCGCGGTACCTATCGGCGATCCACGGCTTCGTCGAAACAGAGATGAAGATGAAGATGAATCGAGAAATCTACGAAGTTCTACAGGCAACAAGAACGCAGCCGTTGAAGACGACGATAGCGACTGGGATTGAATAGAGCTCCGTAAAGCTCTTCTCAAGTCACTGTGACCTGTCAGAAGTCAAAATCTTCGCCTAAGGGAACAAACGCGACGCATAGTCTGGAGCCGCTGCAAAGACAGGCCTCAAAATAGATCCTACCGAATGTAGAGACCGCACCTTGGAGGTGCAGCTTCCATGGTGATCGAAAAGGGCATTGTATCGACGGACACAGATCTTACAACGGAAATGGCATACCGTTCGCCATTACCACTTGCCCATTATGCGTACAGGGTTGGTTGTTGAGAAGTGAATCAAATATCCTGGTTGTTTGTAGGCGACACGTCCAGCCATTTATACCGGCATTCTTATCCACTATGACAGCGAGTCACAATCAACCTCGTTTGTGCTTGCTGACCACTCAGCCCTACAAGCCATTTGTTGGCTTAGATAACTTGCTCCTAGTAATTTAGCAGTGCTTACGTTCCACGCCTGAATTGACGCTAAGCCACAACCGCTTTCACAAACCGCAAACCTCGCACCATATCCTCCGAGACCAACTCACCGGTTGTCGATGCATGCAGGATGCAGAGCTGGGACAAGGGTGGCGCTGCCTCTGGGATCAATGTCCCATTTCTACTGACGAACCAGACTGCTACAGCATTGCCACGAAGAATATTAGGCACCAATTGGCATATCTCGATCCGTGATTCAAGTTACATTGCAGGTCGACGCCCGGTCTATCCCCGGACGGTTAGTTCTAGTTACATCTTCGTTATCCGCTCCAATCGCAGTCTCGCACCTCGAGCAATAATCTGATTGTTCACTTGCGACTTTGCCGCAACGGAATCCATCATGGGTTTGTCCACTACAGCACACAGGCTACATGGGGTTTGAGCACCCGGATTCGGTCTTTTCCTTCCAATGCCTTTCTACATGAGGGTCTTCACTTAAGACGACGTGGCGTTCTTTCTGACTCAGTCTGGTCGTTCTATCAACCCATGAAATTTTCGCGAGGGCCATACCTGAGTTTAACTGACAGATTCAACACGAAAAACGATCGAAATGCAACGAGAGTTGTCTTCGTAGCTCAATTATAGCAAGCTGCGAACTCACTGGTGGAGTTTTCTACATTCCTGGCTTTGCAGACGACCACCTGTGATCGTGGCCTTCGGTTTGTTTGGACGCCTGCTTCGCAACATGCTTTCGTGTGTCTGCGGGGGCCTATTCCATCCGTCCACATCAACATCAGAAGAGCTTATCCCAACATTCGATCATGATCCCGACCTTTCTCTTACAAACTTGATTCGATCTAGGCTACCCACTAGAAGGAACCAATGAATTGATGCCACTACCCACGAACCTTAATTGTTCTCGTGGTTAGACTTGGAAGCAATGCGCGACAAGCGAGGGCTCCTGACCTAATGCAGCTCTAGAATGCAGATGTGATAACCTACTTGTTTGCCATACCCCAGTACCCTACCTATCGAAGAATATCCAAAGGCCTGGAATAACATAAATTCATAACGTGATATCACAATGCATTCTCACGACGGTACGATGCGTCCCAATCAACAGTGGTCTTGGGTATGGTGTACGAGGCTGAGAGATGAGCTCGAACGAGTTAGACATGCGCAACATACATGGACCCGGAAAGCAGAAAGACAAAATGAATCCCAATACATCTCTTTATCATGTTTGACCTACTGATTGATAGCTGAAATATTTGACATGTTCATTACTTCCCTAGGTTACCAAATCACTGGCATTCTCTCCGCCACGAACTCCGAATCAAGGTTCCAATCAAGTCGATCGGGTACGCCGCATGGAGATAATATCTGCAAACCAGCCAAATGTATACAAGCTTGAGAATGGGGAGCAAGATGAGGAAAGATATTGATCGAATTGAACTCGCCAATTGATATTCCATCCGATAACCGTTTCAGGTCACGGGTATCTGCGATAAGGCTAGTGCTGACGCACACTGACAATCTTGACCTTTAACACAGTAGAGGCGGGCGCGGGCGCTGGCGCTTGTAGATCCGCTCCGTCGGGTTCTATAGGAGTAGAAAGTCGACTTGCTTCTGGATAGGTATCTGCACGACTTTCACTGCTGGGCGTGCCATTCATACTATGGTCTGGAGGGTATTAGTTCACAACCTTAGGGACGGAACTGGATGCTCGTATCATAGTCGGCCTGTACCGACCTCGAGCTTGAGATTCAACTCAGTGGAGTAAGTGCATCAAGGCTACTCCTACAAGGCTGCACCGATCCCTACCATGCAGGATCCGTGATACGGAATAGTTCTATGGTGCTTCCGCTGCTTCGCGTGCCGTAGTTGCTTCACGACGCTGCAGGACGAACAGGTGGAGGGCGCTTTTATACGTTAGCTCCTGCAGTCTACTGTTTCCGAGCTGCTGAGCTCCATGCCAGTAGAACTGTGAGGATGGCTTATAGAAAACGGGACTATCCGACCCTTGTTCGTGATCTTGCTGGCATATGGAACACATTTTCCCCCATCTTCTCTCCTCCTCTTTCTAGCCCAATGTAAGCCTACTCGGCTCCTTACTCGTACGTGGGCCTGTCCAGGATATTCAGAAACACAGCCCCCACGCATCTTCTCCAACTTTGAACTTCACGAAAAGTGTAACCCCTAGATTAGAGAAATTATCACACTTGTTAGGAAAATCTGGCCTCAGAATTCGAATCACCATGGACTATGCTCCATTCTTTGCGCAGTCGCCGCAACCGTTCTTCCACATGAGCATACCTCCTAGACCATCTCATAGTGGGGATGATCCAAAGCTTGGCTTGACTGTAAGCAGCATCAACCTCGCAGCAACCGACTTCCCAAGCTGTATTTCCAATCCTATCGCTCCGCACCTGGATCGCGTTCCTCATAAGCTGACCATCATGGATATGCAGGATCCCATAGATGCGACCATGTTCTCACAAAACCCCTTCGACACCTACAGCTTTTCCGGCCGCCTCCCGCAGGACGATCTGACATCTACAGGCGATGGAATGCCCATAATAGGCAGCGTGGACAGCGGACTGGGCAATGATGGAATGGCCAACGACGGACTAGACTTTTTGAATCAAGGCGAAAACTCATACCAGCACGATCGAAGGAGTAGTAGTGAAGAAAAGGACAATCTCACACCAGCACAAAGTAGAAGGAAAGCACAAAACAGAGCAGCGTATGTATAGTTTTCTTGCTTCAGAAGAGAAAGAGAACGCAGCCCCCACGGTAGAGTCGTAAGCCACAAAACTACAAAACTAATCAATCTTATTTGCATGCAGGCAACGAGCGTTCCGCGAAAGGAAAGAAAGACACGTCAAAGACCTGGAAGCCAAACTCAATGCCCTCGAATCCTCTGCCTCCTCCCTAGCATCAGATAACCAGCGCCTCAGACTCGCGCTACAAAGAGCAACGACCGAAAATGAGATTCTGAGAGCGTCATCGCGACCGAGTTCGACCATGCACAATATAGATACCGACGCTCTACCGGATCCGGATTACACAGCTCACCCGCCAGCTTATGGGACCCACGATGCAGACGGTGCGTTATTGCCTGCTGGAGCAACATGGGATCTCATCCAGAATCATCTCCTGGTACGGCAAGGCTTCGTAGACATCGCCGACGTATGCGATCGTCTTCGAGGAGCCGCTCGATGTGATGGTTCCGGTCCGGTCTTTGCGGAGAAGGAGGTCATAAGAGCAGTGGAATCAAGCAGGCGAGCTGGCGGTGACGAACTGCTCTAGATCTCAAGGAGACTACACGTTTACATTGGATGATGGAATCTGTATCCTTCCCCGACCAGGATTTTGACGCAGCGTTGATGTTTTTTTATACCCACCTACTCCACTTCTTGTTCATCACTTTTGGGGATGTTGGGATTGGAATGCGACGTTGTGGATGACGTACGTAGTTACCTGCAAGAGCAGAGACCTTTCATGATTGTTCTCCGAAGAAAGACGAGACTGCTGTAATGTCTATAGACAGTATTGGCTTCTGAAAGGCATGACGCCTAAAATGCTACTCTGGACTTACACACCGTTTCAAAGAAGACTACTCACAGGCAATTTTCCCTCGAAAGCAGCGTCAAAGGCCCCTTCCCTGAACCTCGTCGCCGCAATATTCGCCTTCGAATGGCCAATTCTCGCAAAAACAACGTCTTCAACTTATCGGCGATAGGCGTAAAGTCGTGAAAATCTCAAACTACCAGGAACGCTTCAAGAGCAATCTTACGATGGGCCGGTCACGCAAATCTTACATCGCACCATCTCAAAGCAGTATTAAACCCCATTCAATGAATCCCTGGTCCCTGATAATCATGGTAATCCCTCTTTGACGGGAATGCCGTTTTACCACCGCGAATACAGTCTTTCACCACATCATTCACACTTACTAGGAGTATTGTGGTTTTCTTGTAATTGAAGAATCTGAAAAAAAAAAAAGTTAGTAGTAGTCAAACCGGCGCTCAGGCAGCTAAGACGAGAAGCACTGGCTAGTTTCCTCAATCACTCACTCGAAAAGCGGACGTACGGTACGTCCAGGTCTGTAAGCTCAAATCGGTGCCCATTGTCTTACTCATTAATCTCGTAAAAGCCCTTTAGACCACTCTATCTATAATTACGGGGGGGGGGAGGTGTAATAAAACTGCTTATTTTTCCAAGTGACGAGGGAATACGACCGGTGCGTTACGTCTACCGTCAGCGAGGCGAGTCTAAGCGCCAGTTTGACGACTGCTCACTTTTTTTTTCAGAATCCTCAATCACGAGAAAACCACGGCATTGTACTTGCGAAGTCAACGAGGATGTTTACAACCTGTGGTCAAGTGGTTTTCGGAAGCCAATGGCAGGATGTTCATAAGGACCGGCAGGGTTTTTATACGATTTTTATAAGATTCCAAACAAATCTAGAGACTTCATATTGTACTTTGTGCATCAACATGGATATTCTCAACTAACTTTTTTTGGACTAACTGACTGAGTGACGCCCGTAATTATGATCTACGCTAAGGTGATTCTACTCCACTGTATATTCTAGGTAAGGTCATATGTCATGGCTAAGGACTCGGCTGGGACCGTTTTAGAAGCTCTAAAGCTAACGTATTCCACCACCCGAACCGCCACACCACCCAACCCGCCAAAATCTCTTGGCACGACCAACTCATGTTACGACTCTTCAATTTTATCGCTATCAACAATAGATTCCAAGTCTATCATGCTGCTATCTGATTCAGAAGATATCTCAATATCCCTTTTACACGTTCGCGCATTGTGCCCAGTCGCGCCGCAGTTCCCACAGCGCCTTTGAGTTGGTCGGGCTGTTTCTTGATCACCACTACTACGAGCATTCTTTGATTCCTGAGGCGCAATAGACGCCTCAGCAGCTACCCGCGCTGCTGCAGTCCCATACTCCATGGTACCACCTTGCTGGATCCGCTTTCTTTTACGCGATTTTCGCTTCGTTATTACTGCCAATTGCTCTTCAAGCTCGTGGTTTCGTGCAACAAGTAGGGCGTTCTGGTGCAGCATCAATTCAGCGCCTTTAACAAGCTGTGAAAAACCTGCCTGCGCAGTAAATGGTGACCGAGTAAAAGACTCGCTTACGAGCTTGGATTGGGATCCAAATTCATGAGTATTGCTTGGAGTCTTTTGCCACGGCGTTTCTAGGAGACGGGGTTCTGGCGGGGTACGTAGCCGTACTTCAAGGCGATCCAACACTACCTGCGCGTTAATAGGGACTAGCCCTACTGCCTCAAAGGCCTTTCGACAATTCTCTTCCGTGAACACGTCGAAAAACGCATCTTTAAAGGCAGGGAGAAAGCCTTCCTTGTTGATATGGCACACGCGTCGGCACGCCAAGTCCCGGATGCGTTGGGAGTACTTGCGCTTTAACGGCGAGAAGTAGACCACGTCAAGGGGCCGGAGTATATGCGACGAGTGCGATGGCATGCAGAGGGTTAGGATCTTATTTTCGAGGCAGTAGTCCTTGAAGTCCTGGTTGAGATGGCTCTCATGGCCGTCTAAGACAAGCAGCCTATACCCTCCCACCTGCCGCGCCTTTGTATACGCGTCAAAATGCTTCAACCACTCAAGACCAAGGGCGTTGTTTGTCCAGCCGTTCTCACAGACTGAGAGCCTCCAATTCCGTGGTATATCTGCCTCCTCATACTACGCAGAGATTTGAACGCGTCCTTTATAGATAATAAATGGCGGGGTCGCATACCCAGCTGCGCAGATGCTCTGAATAACCGTAACCCATTCGCGATCGCCCGGCTGGATGAGTTCAGGCCTTGTACGTCTTTCAGAGGCTGTAACGACCTTCATTGACCCAATAACGCCCATCTGGAAGCCAATCTCGTCAAAGTTGTGCGTTTCCTCATCCATAATCAGATAATGGGGGAAGTGGTGGTCTTGGCATATTTTGGCGGGTTGGGTGGTATGGCGGTTCGGGTGGTGGAATACGTTATACCAAGTATTTCTAGAGATAATACAGGATATCTTATTACTAGGACTTTAAGAGGGAAGAAATAAGTAATCTACCCCATAGCAAAGCCTAGCTAAAATATATTGATTAGCTACCCGTTACCAAAAGAGACCCTCGTAGACCAACCCCTTCAGTAATAAGAAGTTCTTTAAAAGGGCTTAGAATAGCTTAAAAGCCTCCGGAGCGTCCTATCCGAGTCCTTAGCCGTCAATATATCATTTTAGCGTAGATCCGGGCTTTACTCACTCACCCAGTCACTCAGTCACTCGAAAAATACCCCTCCTCTGCACGTTGATGCACAAACCACAATGATAGATGGAGACAACGTAAAAGGCACCCTCCCTTTGTCCTATAATTTTGGTCAAGGACCTGAATTGCCGAATCGCCCCTGCCCGTCGAAAGCCAGATAAGGGATGACAAGCTTTCACTTAATATAATCATAGCGTAGGCTTGTTTCCCATGCTTGACGATCCGGGCATGGACTTCGCTCCGGCCCGCTGACCAAAGTCGGGCATGGTCAGTCGTGTCGTTGTGGATGGGATGGTGTTGACTCACTGGTGCATGCGCAGGGACTCGGATTTCTCATTTTCTCACCCACTCTTTTTGAATACCGAGTGCCCCGGCGCCAATGAGGATGTATCTTCTATTCGGTGTCTTTGTCTTGGGTGTTGAGATTGCAAGATATTGTGGCTTTTGGGTGAACGAGGACATTTGCAACATGCGATCGAGTGGTGTTCTAGGTAAGAACCAGGTCAGCGAAGTATAAAAATCATCCCGATTAAGCGCCTCGCTCAACTCCGTCCATCACGCCCCATAAACTTCCTTTTATGTGATATAAAATCTCAAGATTTAATCGGAATCTTATAAAAACCCCATGGGTCTTGATCCATGGCTGTCTTAGCTCTTAGAAAACCACTTGGTTATATACTCAATTGTCCTCGTGTACTCAAACACTACAGTAGTATGTGAATGACTGGTTGTGCAGGCGCAGGTGGGATTAAGAAGCATGTCAGGGCAGTACTTCTCGCGAATAGACGCGCGTACGCTCCCCGCAGATAGGGTAGCCTAAATGTCTGAGAACATCGGTACAGCTAAGAGCGTTGTTGGACGGGGTGAAGTTGAACACCACGATTGTAAGGATTTGAGGTCGATCTGTACTATCTATATACTATGGTCTGTTGGATATCAAACGTCAGTGAAATCCCCTTGTTCGATCCATGCTTCACAGCAAAAACACCCTTATGAAGATCTAGCGGCTAGACGTCTATTGTCCAACAACCATAGTAGTGTAGGACTCGATAGAATCTCTCCGGTCTCCCAAGTTGACCGCAATTACTGCTTTACCTCCATGGTAGTTCGTCACTGAGGATGTGGAACTTACAATCTAGGACGATATAAATAAAGCATAATGTAGAGGGTGACTGCGAGTAACAATAGAAACAGCGGTTTTGCAGTCCTCTGTCGTTGGTTATGGTGAAGTCCCAAAGAGTGGAGTCCCAAGAGAGTGGAGTTGGCACCGGATTTTCTCCCACCTGTAACATCGACCCCCTGGCCAATACTGCTTCGTAAGGCTTAGCCTTGCATTAGCTGCTCTATGTTTGGCCTTCGGCGACCATGATACCAGAAGAGCTCAGACGAATTCTACCACCTGCAACAAACACAGCCACGACAATCGACTCTCTCCGACAGCTCTACGTAGCTAGCGTTTCTTTAGGCACATATTCTTCCTCCTCGTATGCGGGCCATTCACAATTCTATCTTCTTGGTATTACGCTTGCTTTTCTTAGGGCAGGACCTCCCGTTTTGAATCATCCGTACTCCTCCACGAAGTCACTCTGCGCGACCAAGGCAGGCTTAAGCTGAACACAATTCTGATGCATCAACATATCGCACTCCATCTATAAGCTGCTCCGTCGGCGTCTTATCCTAATGCTCCAGGATGGCTCCTTTCAATTGGGGACGGTCTAAGAAGGAACGAAGCAAGAGCACGGCCTCGATTCACTCTCCCCATGGTACGAGGGAACATGACAATGGTTCTGTCAACATGCTGACACCATGCCATAGAAGACGAACAATATGCCAGACGTTTGGCGAGCGGAATATTCATGGCTGACGGATTCCCACCTGCAAATCGTAACCTCGGTCGGCATGCGCCCAACAATTTCGTCTACTCCGACGATTCGGAGACTGACGATTTTGGGATGGTACACAAGAGAAAGAAGTCCGAGCCCATTCACTTGGGGCACACGAGAGTTCCGTCATACGAAGTGAAGCAAAGGTCGTCCCAATGTCCTACCTGCAACGAGACTTGTCCAATCGACGAGAGCAGCGATTTGGTTCAATGTCCAACATGCGACACGAAGATGTTCTACCCCTCCAACGATCCTCTCGAGAAAAGGCCACTGCCTCCAGTCCCGGTCCAACAGCAAATGTCCCTGAAAGAGTTCGAAAACATGATGGGAGATATGTACCGGCAATATGGCAAAATAGTCTTTCGGCAGGAACTGGGGAATGAAGGCTTATCGCGCAGCCCTGTGCCAGTACCAAGCGCAGGCAATTTCTTGAAGCTGCCAGAAACTCCAAACGGGCGAGCAAGAGCTGGCAGCGACTCGAGTGGCATGCGCATGCTTCCTGGATATCGACAGCCTCCGTCTTGGCCAAGAACTCCCAATGGTCATCAACAGATTGACAATATGCCCATCCGCCATAACACCATGCTCAGGCTGTCTCGGTCGCCAAATCTCGATTCTCGAGACCGAGCAGCTAGTTCTCACGGGACTCCACCTCTGATCCCCAGTCCTCAGGTCCCGCGCACACCTCGGACACCTCTCCTCGATATATCGTGGCGTAGACATCTGGAAAGAGAGCTTGAGCAGGCCAACTTTAGACCGGCACAGATTGAAAGAATGATAGAAGCCAAGGCAATGGTCCTACCTATCAAAGACAGGTTGAGATCTATCTTTGGTAATTCGAACTGCCTCAATCAGTCGTTCTGTTCGACTCGTAGACCAATTGGGGATTCGCGATCAAAGAGTGAAAACGCCCTTGAATCACCAAGACAAGAGAAAGCGAACCACGAAAAATCACGAGAACTGCCACCAAATCAGCAGCCACAAACACCTCTACCGTTAACTCCAGATCATCTTTATCGAGATCACAAAGCCCTCATGGTGGGTGAAGTATATGATGTGGTTCGTCCGCTTGCGGATAACACCACGGATCAGACTGTCAGATCTCGTCCTTCTCAAAGCCAACGGTTTCGTCGATCCGCGTCTGCTTACACGGATTGGGATAACTTGCGAAATTGGTACAATGCCATTCTGTATTATTTCATGAATGTCGAGAGTTGTCTGAAATTGGTTTGTGACGGTCACCAAAATACTCAGCAAGCAGGACCGCTCCGAGATGAGGTGAGATGGATTGGACTTGATGTGATGAAAGCCTTACTCGAGATGATCGATTTTCTGGTGACAGCGCCTCGTCATACTCCAGCGCACGTCAATGATTTACGATATCTTGTCCTGCTGTTGGTTAACCCAATACTGGGTCCGAAGCAGTCAAATCTGGCCGAGGCTGAGTATCGTCGACGGGATAGGATAAGGACCATAGACTCGAGTTTGTACCAGGCCAAGCATGGCTTGGATCGGCCCGCCGGCAACCACGATGCGAAAGATTGGAGAAAAGAGGTCGAAAGCCCTCGTCAAAGGATACTGGGGATCATTCTTGGTCGATTGGCGAACGCTCCAAGGCAGTTCCATCAGCCTTTGATTCACTGGTTCGCCGAGATTCCTGGGAGAGATTTCAAAGACCTGGTAGAAGCTTTGAAAAGGTTCATTGTGGAGCGTCTCAGACTGCTCAAACCTCGTTCCAAGGACGAGCGTGATGCCCTTCGTACTCAGCGACATCTCTTTGCTGGGATGAAGCTTCCGAACATGCCACCGCCAAAACCAAGTGTGCCTCGATACAGTAAGAGTCGATCAATGTGGGCGCTTCGAGCTGCATGCTCGGTATTGGAGATGCTGTTCGCAGCCAACAGCAAGCACGTTGACAAGGCGGAGTGGTGGGAGAGAGTAGGCGAGAAGATGGTTCGTCACCCAGCTGTGAGGAGGCGACTCCTTCCAGTCGATGAGTTCAGCTTCTCACTTCTGGATCCGTCGGCGGGTCGGATTGATGTGGAGGAAGACTTTGAGGCGTGGGAGACGAGGGCCGCGAGCTTCACCTTCTGTCAGTATCGATTCATGCTGACCTTGGGTACAAAGGTCAAGATCATGGAGTTGTACTGTAACCGGAGACGGAGAGAGATGGCGCAGCAGGACTGGTTCAAAAGCGCCAGGCTGGATCGAGATGGGTACTTTCGTATGAATGTGAGGCGGGATTGCGTTGCGGACGACAGCTTGAAGCAACTCAGGCAAGCTATTGGCTCGGGCTCAGGAGAGACGATGAAGAAACTCAGAGTCAAGTTTGAGGACGAAATGGCGATCGATGGAGGCGGACCAGCAAAGGAGTGGTTTCTTTCACTTGCACAAGATCTCTTTCATGGAGACCATGGTATGTCCTCTTGTTTGCGTGGGACAAGCAGTCTTTACCAGACGTGTTGCTAACCGTGTGTAGGACTCTTCTTCTTCAACCCAGACTCCCAATACTGCTACTTCAACGCCCATTACTACGATTCAACAGAAATATATGAGCTTGTCGGGGCCCTCTTTGGCCTAGCAGTCTACAATCAGACATCTTTATATGCGCCGTTTCCGCCTTTCCTCTTCCAGAAGCTCGCAGCAGCGGCTCCAATCTACTCGCCCAAGCTCTCCTCCGAGCCATCCACTTGGCGAAGTAGCTGGCGACCATCACTCGAAGACCTTGCACAGCTTGACCCTGACCGAGCGACCTTCCTTCGTAATCTACTCAACGAGCAGGAAGACTTCGAGATGTTCTGGGAGTACCCGCTCTTCAAATATGACATCGTCGAAGTCACACCAATCGTTCCGGGCGGATCAGACAAGCTGGTCACGAAGGAGAACCGAGAAGAGTACGCTCAGGCAGCTGTTCAATTTGCCATCGATACGTCTGTCGAAAAGCAGTTCACTGCTTTTGCCCGTGGCTTCTATTTACTTTGCGGTGGCCCAGCCCTGTCCCTCTTCCGAGGTGAAGAATTAGAACTGCTTCTGCGCGGGTCGGAAGACTTCGACGTGGATACGCTCCGCGCAGCAGCTATGTATGATGGTTGGGATGATTTGATGACCGAGGAGGAGGTTTGCAAAAAATTCCCGATCGTTGGGTACTTCTGGGATTTCTTTGCTTCATCCTCTCTTGCAACAAAGCAGAAAATTCTCCGCTTCATAACTGGCACCGACAGGCTACCCCCGGCTGGAGTTGCGAACCTAGTCGTTCGTATTTCAAGACTGCATGTGGATTGTGTCCATCTTCCTCAAGCTCGCACATGCTTCTCCCAGCTTGAACTTCCCGATTTTCTCGTAGAGCGAGCACAGTTTGAAGCTTTGTTCCTGAAAGCGTTGGAGCATGGATCGGACTCCTTTGGGCGGAAGTAGGGGCGGACTTGGACACGACTATCGACGGGTATTTCATAGCACTGTCTGGGTATCTACATTTGCAGTTACCCGAGATGGTTTTATGGTTGAGATGTTGGATGTTCGAGGATGTAAACACACGGTAGTCATCCACCAGTCCACGGTCGTCCTCACTGGGTCTCCACGGCAGGCAACCTGTTCAATCTGGGTTTTGGGCGACGTTGGACATGATTTGGCTTTGCGGCAGGAGCATTTTGGAACGTTGGTAAGAGCTGGCGTTTTATTGCATATCCTCAGAATTGGAATACCCCTGCATATTGGAGAGGCTTGATCTTTATGATTGTGGATAAGAGCAAGCTTACATGGATTCGGCCAAATCACTTCTTATATGGAGATTGGGATGGTTCAGATTTGAGGTTCCTGGGATCTTCAATTGACATATAGAGCGAGTACATAGTGTTCAATTGATTGTTTCAGGACCTCGATGTCTGCATCTTCTACCATTCAGCTTCCAAACACGACTATCATTGTGATATCCAGAGGTGGATTGCTACTTCGTTTCCTCTGTCGACAAGAATTCCGATAGCATGACAGGGTAAAATTGGAGACCAGGGTTTTGACTCACGATGATTGCTTCTGGCTAGATCCGATAGCGGCGAAAAAAAGCTTAGACGTTTGCAAAGTACATATGCGATCCAATTCCACCACAGCTTCCCCATCTTCTTCATCTCCACCCACATAATAAAACTATCCATCATGGCCTCAAGAAACGCAAGCAGAGCTCTGCGCAGCTCTTTGGCTCAATTGGCCAAGCCCGCCGTCCAGCGACGAACCTTTGTCGCGGCTGCCAACGCGGTGCGGAGTGCTGCTCCAAAGGCTGCTGTCTCGACCTCATTCCAGCAGACCCGCGGTGTCAAGACAATTGACTTTGCTGGTACCACTGAGAAGGTCTACGGTATGACAATTGGACTGACACCAGACTTCAATCGCTGACTGCCCTTACAGAGCGTGACGACTGGCCAAGAGAGAAGCTGCTCGTGAGTCAATATTTGCTGGGGAAAAGCGCCGTGAGCCCGTAGTTGCTAACAAAAATTGCAGGACTACTTCAAGAACGACACTCTCGCCCTCATCGGATACGGATCGCAAGGTCACGGCCAGGGCCTTAACCTCCGCGACAACGGCCTCAACGTGATCATTGGTGTGCGGAAAGATGGCCAATCGTGGAAGGAGGCCATTCAGGATGGTTGGGTACCAGGAACCAACTTGTTCGAGATGGACGAGGCCATTACCCGGGGTACCATCATCATGAACTTGCTTTCTGATGCTGCTCAGAGTGAGACATGGGCTCACATCAAGCCTCAATTGACCAAGGGAAAGGTAAGTCAATATGGAGTGTTTGCCTGGATTAACATGCTAATTGTAATCGTAGACCCTTTACTTCTCCCACGGCTTCTCCCCCGTCTTCAAGGACCGAACTGGCGTCGACGTGCCAAAGGACATCGATGTCATCCTCGCTGCACCAAAGGGTTCCGGCCGCACCGTGCGATCTCTCTTCAAAGAGGGACGTGGTATCAACTCATCCGTCGCTGTTTTCCAGGACGTGACTGGCAAGGCTTTGGAGAAGGCTATCGCTATGGGTGTCGCTGTTGGTAGTGGTTACCTATACGAGACGACATTTGAGAAGGAGGTCTACTCGGATCTTTACGGTGAGCGCGGTTGCCTCATGGGTGGTATCCACGGCATGTTCCTCGCGCAGTACGAGGTTCTCCGTGAGCGTGGCCACTCTCCCAGCGAGGCCTTCAACGAGACTGTTGAGGAGGCTACCCAGAGTTTGTACCCACTCATCGGTGGCCAAGGTATGGACTACATGTACGCTGCATGCTCGACGACAGCTCGTCGTGGTGCCATTGACTGGAGCAAGAAGTTCAAGGACACTCTCAAGCCAGTGTTCAACGAGCTCTACGACCGCGTTGCCGACGGATCCGAGACGCAGCGATCCCTCGACTACAACAGCCGCCCCGATTACCGTGATGCTTACGAGAAGGAGATGGAGGAGATCCGCGGTTTGGAAATCTGGAGGGCAGGAAAGGCGGTTCGGTAAGGCTTCGCACTCGGACAAGCGTCAGTGCACATGCTAACTTTTGTGATAGATCCCTTCGCCCAGAAAACAACTAGAAATGCCTCGTCTAGAAGAAATGTGATAACGCATTATTTGACCGGATTCCCAAAACATGGAGCGTGCAGCAATGCTTCTTTCCGGGCATGGACCATCTGTAGGATGGTTGGCTTTGCTCCTTACTCTCTTTCTCGGGAAAACAGGAGTTGGCTATCCTTTGCGAGCTTTTGGGGGCGTTGTGTTTGTCGTTTTTGAAAATTATGTCCACATGTAGGTAGTTTGTTATACTAGGTACACCGGGCGTAATTCAAGGACACCACAAAAGTTTGTCTTTCGACGTGTACCACTGCTTGATGATGTTATGAATTGAATTATGTTGCACCTAAACCATTTCGGGGGCTTCATTCGCCCATCCAATGAGATGGCGAATATTATCCATGGTCCCGAGCACGTGTGTCGGAAGCAACAAAGCCAAGATGTGCACGTGATGGGCTACAAGAGACAGTCTTGAAGCTTGAAAACTGTCACGAACCTGTTTCCCTGTCCTGAGCTGGACATTCTTTGCAACTCTTTGACACACACACCCTACACAGTGGAGGATGGCAGATGGCTCGAGCTTGGTCACCAAATCAATGGCTGTGATGGTGTAACTCGAACCAACGAGCGCCACATTCACCTTTCCCAACCGAGCCAGGGCCTCGAGCCCTCCATCACCGGGTCATTCCCATTCCATTTGGCGCGAAGGCCGTTTTGCATCACTATGCCATGGATGGCGCCCTGGGCGTAGAGGGTGACATCGCTCAAATGGTAAGCTCATTTCAACCGTTGTTCGCTTTTGATCACAGCCGAATACTACTGTTTCCCTCCGAACCGGCAAAACCCTACGCGTTTTTGATTGTGCTTGCCCCATGTATCACTACTATATTCTATACCCGTACAGATTGTCAATTGATTGAGCCCGACCTTTGGCTAGACGCCTTTTTTTAATTAAGGTTCTTTACGGCCCTTATAACCTCCATTCTTCACCCTTCCCCCGTCCTGCTAATCTGTTCCTTCCCAATTTCGCATTCCTGGTTGGTCGCTCGAGGAACGGTCAATTCCTTTGGAACAGCGCGGCACTTTATGAGCAACTTCTATACGGGACTATCCGCTTAAGATCGCCCAGTTTCGAAGCTTGATCCTCTTGGAATTGAATCCCCCAACGAGTCAAATACCCTCCTCCACCACTCGACATACTGAATCCATCCACAAGCTGCACAATGGCTCGAACGACAGCAGTTCTATTGTTTGCACTCAGCTCTTTGGTTCCTTCTGTCGTTTCGGTCCCAGTTCTCGCCCAGGAGGAATGCATTTGCAAACCACTGGAGGGACAGACCTTCAGCAACAGCTCATTGGCATCATGCAATAAAATAGCCGAAGGTATTCAGCAATGGAGAGCCGTAGCTTTCCACTCGCCATATCTGGCTGACGCGTTTGTGGACGCGGAACAGGGTCTTCGAGTCTTCCGTGATGGTAAACCATTGGGGAGGAGCCCACCTGTTCGAAGATCTGGTTGCCATGGTCGCGTACCACCACCCGCAGTATTTGGTAAGTTCCCACGCAGTCGGAAAACTGGTGTGCTTTACTAAATCGCTAGTAGACAAGGCCGTTAGAAGGCTTTTCCGGCAATGGAAAAAGCCAAAAGAGGAAACGACGGCGTCTATGAAAATACCGAATGAAGACAGTAACTTTGCCCCAGCACGGCATACATGGCCATGGGAGCACTCTCAAGACGAAGACAAGAGTCCAGGCCGTAATGTACAACATGCATCTGAGCCGGCCTTTCTGGAATCTGCACAGAGATACAGGATTCTTTGCCGATCAAGGACCACCCAAAACGAGTATAGCTTTGCTGGCAGGCCAGAATTGATATTGCTTGCGGGGCTGATAATTGTTGTTGCCTGCATGACCCTTTTTGATATGTTGGTTGTTGCTTGGAGAGGGTGAGTTCGCACATTGTGGAGATTCGGGATATGTGCTAATACAATCTTGAAGATGCAAATGGGCCATAGAGCCCACGCCAGTTGCGCTTGTTGGGGACGAAAAGCAGATTTACGCACTGTATAGAATTGACGAGGAAGAGTTTGAAGACGAAGTAGTGCCTGCGATATCCGATCTATGAAATCTCGACCGGAATTTCATTACGATGATTTCAAACGCATTACGTGGCACAGGCTGCCCGGATCACGACAACGTTACGACAATGATACGAAGTCTTTGTGGCGAAGAAAGAAGACCTGCGTTACGATTCTCCGCAATCAAGAACGACAAATTCAACCATCCAGTACCAAAAAAAGCCATCAGCAAATTGGAAAATCCGCAGCAAAGATTGTACGCAGAGTAAGAATTCCGAAGGAATTTTGCCTAGCAAATGTCAAAGCATGGAACTGAGATGATGAATTGTTAACCATAAATTTGGAATCATCTTGGGGTATTTCCAACATTGCCGAATCTGTTGGGAGAGGGCCTTGGCCTATTTCGTGGCTTATTGTTTAGTGGTATTGTGTCTTGGAAGATGTAGACAAGCCGAGTCTTTCTTAGGCGTTCAGAGGATTTTCGAGGGTTTGGAATGGCCTTTTGTTATTGCACATGCTCCGACACTAGAATTGAATCGAGTTCGTTTCTGAACAGTGTATGTCTCAATCGTTGACCACAGTCAGCTTGATGGGAGAAGGAAAAGAGCAGGAATTGCTACATTTTACGAGCTACAAAATTACAACCTCTTCGTCTTCCTCTTTGATCCCATTCGTACCATCATCATCATCATCACCATCATCACCAGCATTACCATCATCACCACCCATCCCACTATTCCCATTCAAATCCCCAAACGCTCTAACAAGCTTTCAAATCCTCTTAAAAGTATCCTCATCACTATACCATGGAAACTATTCCTGCCAAACAATACTCTTCGCTCTCCTAATAATCCTCCTGGAATGGAACAACTCACTCCTCAACCTAGTATTCCTCCCATGTAACTCTTTTATCCTCTTCGCCGCGGCATCCTTTGCACCATCCGCGTGTTGAGGCCCATCCAAAAGTCTACACTCGATTGCGAAATCCATTACCTTCTAGAGGCGATCCAATGTCCGTTCCTGGAGTGCGATTTGATTCCCAGTATGAAGAGGAATACCTAATGCGGCCGGGTGAGGCGTACATTCCCTTCAGGCAATGTTGAAGCATTGTTCTGGCTATCAGAGTTAGCAGTACGATAAGCATTGATCCAAATCACATCGAGGATACAACATAGCGCTGGTGAATCATAGGTGCTGAGTGAGTAGGTGAGGTTCGCCTACTGAGTCCGAATGTCAGTCTTCAGCACAAGATCAAGCACCCCTGGCGGACAAAGAAAGGCCCGGTAATATCAACCGTCATTGGCAAGACCACACCACGAATTGACCCCCAATAACAAAAGCTCCAACTAGCTTCATTGAGGCAGGTATATGCACGCGGATTCGAACCAGTCGCCTTCATACACCCGTCGTCAGAATGGCCAAAAAATAAATCTGAAAGTTGCAGCTCGCAATACGCGAACTGAACCGCGGAGCCCATACATGTTCTTTTCGCGATTGGTATCGATATTGAAAAAGGATAGGTCGTTGATTGTTATTTGAAGGAGACAATGGATACCCATGTGTTTTCTTATCGATCAAGCTCAATGTGCTATCAACACTGACGTCCATCATTTCGAATCCGAGTCCGAATCTGAATTCGACTGTTTTGGCCTCCCCAGCTCATGCTAAGGCTCAGCACGAGCCTCAGGCTGATACCCGAGGAAAATCATCTATCTCGTTAAAGAAGCAGGCACAGATAACCAAGAGGGAGCAAATATCCATTTCGTTTCCCTCCAAGTAATGGATCGAAACCTAACGCCACGCCTGCCAACCTCGTATATGATGCTAGAAATATGATACAGCAAATCCCCTTTTGAAGATGGGTATCTCTCCTCCTCCTAAGCTAACGCATTGAGCCATGTCTTTTTCGTGCACTAGCACTCCGGTGCTTTCTTTCCACGCTGTCGAACCATAAAGGACACGTTTGTTGCACTATGAGACGAGGATGTTGTTGACAGGGATGTGGATGAGCTTAACGACGAAGCCGATGGCGCCCATGATGAGGAAGCCGATGCCGACGGCTTGGGAGATTTTCATGAACTCGCGCTTGTCAGGCTGAGAGATGGGTTAGCTGGGCACAAGAAAGGAGGTCGTGCCGTGATTCAGTAGGGGACAAGACTGGGATGCTCGTCGAACAAGCAGAAGGCTTTGTATGGTGTCGTACCTTTGTGCATCTGTTCAAGAACTGGGTTCCCTCCTTGAGGAATTCGCGAGGGATCTCGGCGAGCTCCTGAAATATGTGTTAGTGGTTGAGGACAGGAGACACTGATTCCTGGGCGTACTTTGACTTGGTCTGCCATTACGATTTGCGTGTGAGGATTGGTGAGAGGGTGTATATGGTTTGTTTTATGGTTTGGTTGGTGGTTTTGGTTATGGTGGAGAGGCTCTTTATGTTCTGCGATGTCTCTCTGGCCAGATATCGCATCCAGAGTCGCAAAGCGCCCGAGAATAAAGTGGGCCACCCATCCCTAGAACTAAGGTAACTTCCGATCTCCGCCTGCCCATCATCCATCACCCATCATCCATCATTCATCAACCTTCACCCATTAACTTGACTTCACCAACAACAAAATCGGCCTGCTCCTCAACCCCATCAGCTCGCTCACCTCGAACTCATCTGAGTTGCTACTCGCTGCTCCTTGCTTTTGCTGTCCAGAGACCACTGTCAATTAACAATCCCTCGCCGAAGCTTAGCCGACCCAGCGCGAACGACAGCCTGGCTTAGAACACGACTCTTGCACCAGCTTTGAAAGCTATCCTCTCGTCTCGACATATAATCTCACTTTGATCAAAACCCTGCAGCCAAATACATACACGGCAGTGACGGAAGCTTGTTGCGGTGACGGAAAGCAGTGGACGAACAAGGGCGGCATTTCACAGGATCCAGCCTTCACTTTCAGCTTCGAATCTCATTCAGGGGACATTGAGAGTTCTGTGTGGACTGCTTCTTCATACCAACAATTTGGATTTCAAAACACTTGTACCCAGACGTCATCTACCAGAGCGTTATTCAGCATTAGGATCATATTCACAATCGCGTCAATCGTTGTACCAAGAATCAGTCATTCCGATTGGCTGGGCACGTATCTGTACTTGTATTAAGATTTGACTGGGAGGATTGAGGGTACGTGTACAAATATGGCACAAGCTGTATTTTCTCTTCTTCCTTTGTTCAGCTGCGGTTCTACTAGGTTGGCTTCCCGTTCGAGCTCGACGTTCTCTACACTTCCCTTTGGCGTTTGTAATTATCTCGTCCCTAACAACCAAATCCAGTTCAAACAAAGCCTGCTTTCTATCGCACCTTACCTTTGAGTTGACCACTCCTATTCCTTCTGAAAAACTGTCGACAAAATGGCCTTCAATGACAACGACGACCTCGATCTGTCCTACATGGATGAGAACCCGAACGATACCAATGGTCAGTCCATATTGAAAAGCGAACCAGAGGATAACGTCGACTTTTACGACGACGACTTCGATCCAAACGTAAACTCGGAACAGAACATGGCAGACGCTCCCGCTACCGACGCGAATAATGAAGAGGTGAAAGACGAGAAAACTGAGGAGACAAAACCACCGGGCGAGAATCAATTCGTGAACACCGATCAAGCTCCACATGAATCAAATGGCTCGCGGAAGCGCAAGGAACGCGACGACGACGATGAATTCACCCAGACTCAGACCCCATCCGTTTCGCAGACACCACAACCGCCGACGTCAACCGCAATGCAACAGGCTCCCAGCTTCGGGCAAACTGCTACCCAGGCCCTTGACATCAAGCAACTTCCAATTGAGATTACCGAGGAGACTATACGGGAGTGGGCTAATACAGTGAACGTTGAGAACGATATTGACGAGCTCAAATTTGACGAGCACAAGCAGAATGGCAAATCGAAAGGGTAAGTGCATCCAGCAGCTGAGAACTTCTCTTCATCTCGCGAAGTGCACCCTCATCGACGAATTTCTGGCAATCTGAAACTGCCAGAAATTTTTCGTATGGCACAGTCGATTCATTCATTCAGCTCCGTCCAAATTTCGACCTGCAATCCACCGACAGCGGAAGTCAATTGCCGAATCGATTGTGCCGCTTTTGGGTGACATCAGTGCAAATTAACTGCTTCCCTGGGATACCCAGCTAATCATGGATCGTAGAGCTTGCTACGTCAAATTCAAAACACCAGCAGCAGCGCAGGCCATGAAGAACCACATCACATCTCTTCCTCCACTCCCTGGAAAGCCAGCCTACACAGCATATTACTGCGCTCAGAATCCATACCATCATCGTTCAGGAAAAGACAACTACTCAAACAATGGTGCTAGCGGTGGATACTCGCGTGGTGGACACCAAGGCCGTGGTAACTTCAGCGGTCAAGGTTATCAGGCACGAGGTAATTTCCAACAGCGCGGAAACTTCAACAATAACGGTGGATATAACCGTGGTGGTGGCTATCAACAAGGTTTCCAAGGCGGACGCGGAGGCCAGCAAGGTGGCTACGGCGCACAAGCTTCTGGCTTTCAGTCGAGTGGAAACTTCGGCACAGGCTTCCCCAATAACGGCATGATGCAGCAGAGCAATAATTTTGCTCGCGGGGGTAACATGAACTATCGCGGCGGCGGAAGAGGTGGCATGGGCGGGGCCATGGGTGCTAACAATATGGCTCGTGGTGGCATAGCTGCCTCGCCGATGGGCATGCTACCGATGGCTGGTCGCGGTGCTATGCCCATGGCTGGTGTCCAAAATTTCGGCATGAATCCTATGATGCTGGGTATGATGCAACAAGGTGGAATGGGGATGGGGATGTCCAATGCTGGTGCTGCTGGGATGGGCAGAGGAGGCTTCAATCCCATGGGAATGATGGGCGCCATGCAGGGACGTGGAGGCTTCCAACAAGGTGGTGCTCCTCAAGGTGGACAGATGGGTGGTCACATGCAGAAGAAGACCAGATATCAATAGGCGGCATCCTCGGTCTGCACCTCTCTGCTTGGACTCTTCTTCTAATATGGTCGTTTTGTGGTAGCGACGCCAGTGCAGAGTTTCCAAGGTAGCTAAAAGTCGGGGCGCTCAGTCTAACAGGGGCATTACTTCTGCGGAACGGCCTCCAAAACTGTCGGTATTGCGAAGCGAATGATGTTTTCACAGCTTAGTATGAGACTTCCTCGAGAAACAAGGAAGACAAAAAGAGCAAGGGTCCGTGGTTAGAATAGGTAGGGTTATCTGGCTTGATGGTTCTTTTTTCGGCTTATTCATTCGCTCATTGATGTCTTTTTTTTCTTGGGCGTCTCTAGATGGTGTGAAAAAATGAAGGTGCGTAGGATGATGGAACTTTTGACTGCCTGTTTGGGCTGACCAGTCCTTTTGGAGGACTTGGCCTCGACACACTTAGAGCTGGCAGGCTTCATGGAATGAAATGGCGGCGTTTTGATGAAGAGACTGGTGTGGTCTTTTTTCTCTTATTACTCTTCTGTTTATCAGAATTGTATTACTCATATTTTCTCACCTCTTCCGATCGTACACTCTGCTTTTTGCTTGCTCGGCGATGTTGCACCAGGGTCGGCTATTCCCTTTCTTTCTTGTATAGCATGGTGTTCTCGGATATATTACTGACAAGACTTGTTATATGTTGTTGACAGCTGTGAGGGATATACGGTTCGCTTGGATGGCTTCTGTCTTACTTTGTAGCCCTGGGGAAAGAGTGAATGTATCGGTAGTCAACTGCGGAAATGGCATTGGAAACGACAGTGAACATGATGCATCATCCCGGTCACTCGCTAGACATGTGTTGCTCACTACTTGATGACGCATGTCCGCCTCCATCAACCACCACAACAACGACTTCAGCCTGGACTTGGTGACTGCCCCATCCTTCATCGGCTTGAACTACAACCTCGGCCATCTCAGCCCGACCTCCTCCCTTTTACACAGCATTGAAGGTCGCTGTTGCTCAGCGCTTGGTCTTAAATACATCCTAACTCTAAAGACAGCTCTCACAACATTCCAAAACAACTGCAGGTATATGTTTGGGATGTCCGTAGTCTTGAGGCTATTATAACTGACTTCTTTCCAGAGCAGTTGCAAACCACCCACCATGCCTCGTTACATTCTCCGAAATGGCTTCAAACCAACAGGAACGTTTAGCTTCCTCAAGCTTCCCGCCGAAATCCGGAACATGATCTATTTACTCGTGGTCGTCAAACCAATTTCACCTCTGAAACAAGCGCATAACAGGAAGCTTGGACTCCCCGTCTACGATAATACGCACCAGATTCAGCCAGAGGTCACGAAGGTGTCACGTCAACTTCGCCCGGAAGCACTTCCGTTGTTTTACAGCAAAAAATAGCTTCGTTATTGAAAATGCTTTCGGTTTTTATCACGGTGGACCCTGTCATCATCTTAAGGAATTTCTAAAGATTGGATGGGATAGTTTCAACTGGCTCCGGAGCATCTTCGTCCACGAGGCTTCAAGTCTTTCCACTGCGATGAAAATAAGTATCGATCCAGAGGGAAACCTGACAGTCTCTTGCCACCTTTGGCTATATTTCAGCCGATGGCCGATGCCCGTGAAACTCAACGACAACCAGAGGAAACTTTTGATAAGTGGTTTAGAACAGGACTCTGAGCGGGCAGAGGCTCAGGCGCTTTCTGGATCTCACCTCATCCGGATTGTGACAAAGGTTATAATGGAGATGTTATAAAGACATCCGTCGTACACAGCAAAGGATCGACAGCCTTTAAGTGCTACCGTGCAAGCCATGGACGAGATTCTGGAGGTTGGGTATATGGAGAGACGGCGAGGACGCAGGTAGACTTGGAGGTATTTTCGACGACTTCGGCCTGATCGCGATTTCAATGCAATGTAGGTCCGCAATATTTCAACGCAAAACTCACCAAATTTCAAGATGAAATTGCAAACGGGCCCACATTGCGCGGCTAATAGCCTTTATCCAATCATCTTACCGGACTCCACTGCATTGGGAAGGACGTCGCGGTTGACGTCGCGCGCGATATACATTATATCGCCAAATTTCACCAATTCCTGAATTCTGTTGAAACCACCACATTTCCCTGTGGTAGACATCAATCAAAAGTGATTTAGTAGTAACTATGTAGACTATAGCTTCTAATAGAATCAGTGGTATAGTAAAGCTAGAGTACTATCTAAGACTCTGAGGCGAATGGATAGAAATTTGTACAGTACGTCAGCTACGTTGAAATTAGCGAATATATGTGCGATGTAGAGCGTTTGTCAGCTAACTAGTCTGCTAAATTACATTGCGGCGGTTAAGCCAAAAATCGCGATTAGGCCCTCAAGGACGTCCTCTCTTGGAAAACGGGTTCCGGTTTTCCTAGCCAAGACGGAATGTTCTTTAGCAAGGCGAAGAGATAGCAGTGGATCCCATCGTTACTATAGTCTCATGGATAATAAACGTCAGTGGATCCCCCTTATCCGATCTATACTGCACAGCAAGAACACCCCCACGAAGATCTAGCCGCTACACGTTCTTTTTATTATCTATCAGGCCGTAGTAGAGGTATTAATATACCACTATTTTTAGGTTTTATAGAGGAGGTGGAGATCTCTATCAAGATCTAGAACGACAACGATAAAATGTATTATTGCCAACTCCCAACTTTCCCAACTGAAACACTTCCTTCGATATCGATAACCTGTAGCTACCAATATCCTATCTACTAAAACATGCGTCTCACCGGCCTTATCTTCCTCTCAGGCCTTCTCCAGTAAGCCTCTTGAATAATTATTACTAGTCTCCTTTACTAAAACCTGTAGTCTTACAATAGCCTTGGATGCGGGTCGCCCAGGCTTTACTGATCGCGATTGCTGCAACCCTAAAAACTCTGGACTCTACAAGAATACAGCCACAGACTCTTGTTGTAAGAGTTTAGGGGGAACTGCGGGTTGGTATGATGACAAGAGAAAATCGGTAAGCCTAAGGCTCTATACTATTACTATAGTTTGATTGAAGCCTTGCTATCATTATTAATCGCTTGCTAATTTTATTAATGTTATTGTTCTTATTTAGTGTCGCTTATCCGAGCTCGAGATAAAAAGATGGGATGGTTGTTGTCGGGACCTGGGGATCAAAGCGAAGACCCCTGATTGGACTGGTTGCAGGCTTACCTGAGTAGTGGTGTGGTTGTTGGCACTTCCCAACGGCAAGGAATGAATGGTTGTCGGGCTACCTTCACAGGGTCAGGAATGACAAAGTTGTAAACGTCTGACGCACAATTGAAATGAATGCTCTTCACGATTGTTATTCGAACTTCGCCCCCCAAGACCATGAAACCGTGATGACATAGCTCCAGTTGGATGTCGCTGGTTCAAAATACGTATTAGCGAGTGACGGAGCCCGGGCCATAATCTCAATCAGTCTGGAAGGCAGGCTTCCTATGGAGACACGGCTGTTCTCGCGGTGCGCGAATGAATTGCTGAGTTCGATAGGACTACGTACGGAGTTAGGAAGTACCTTGAAAGATCATTTTTTTTATCTTTGACGGGCAGGATAAGCAGAGGTCATACTCATCAAAGTCGGTCACGCCAGTGACTATATTGTCCCAGTTACCAGACTGACAATACCAAAGTTAGTGAGAAGACATCATGGCATCGCGATACAACCTGCCGACCAAGAAAAAGGAGCCCACAACAACCTTCGAGTCCACCAAGCCGCCCGGAGAAATTCGCAATGCCATCTACCGATCATGTCTCACCTGGCCCCGGGATCCAAACCTCAAGTCGGAGAAGACCAGCTTCAATCACGCCAGCTCCATCAGTAAGCTCTTCCCTTGTACTAGTTGAGCAGGGTAAAAGTGTCCAAGGTGTTAATCTCGGTGCCGCTTGCGATGCATTTGAGGAACTGGCCGGGCGATCATGACTGGGGGAGTTTTCTGGTGGTCATCTGATGAGGATTGCAAACGAGGTTGGAGACATGAGGGAAGTTTCTATTGCAGCTGCAGCTGTATTAGTCGCGACTGGAGGAGTTCTAGCAGAAGAAATTGATAAACAGAGCCTTTGTTGATAGCCTCCTGGTAGGATTGTATAGTCTGCTCTTGCTGCCGATTTGAGCTGTTGAAATTGATAACCGGACTCCCCACCCATGAAGTCAACTTGAAGAGAGCGGCTTACATGGATTCTTTTGCTCCGTCCGTACTCTTAGATTGCCTTTGCAACGCTCAAAACGCCAGGCTTGCTCAAAAACAGTTTTGCAACAGTCTATCCATCGATTCCAGTGTATTACCCAATTTCCATAAACTCCACCAAGCCCTCGATCCAACAATGTAACACTCAAGCACCCATCTGCGCCCTCCTCGAAGGATGGATACCAGCAAGCTTATCAGCAGCAGCCTGCTTACCATCGTTTCCGTCACCGTCACCGTCACCCTCCTTCGATTTCTTGGCGTCCTGTCGTCGCTCTTCGTACAACTTGTCGTTCTTGACTTTGATCTTCTCGTGGCGATTTGCGCCTTTGCCTCCGCCGCCGGCTCTGTGATTTTGTTAGATTAGATTGGATACATCCGAAGAGGAAGACGTAGACTTACGATAGCTCCACATTGATTTTCCTAACCTTCTTTCCAGATCCATCATCGAACTGACTGTGGTGGTACAGCTTCAAAGCGGTATTCATACGATCCCAGTCTTTCAACTCGACGAACGCCGTTCCCTTTGATTTACCCGTCTCTTTGTCGGTAAGGAGGCGGATGGAGACAGGCTCAATCTTCTTGAAGTGGGCTTGGAGGAGTTCTTGAGTAGCCGTGTATGGAAGATTTCCAACAAAAACAATGAATCGTGCTCCCTTCTTCGAGACCTTTTTCGCTGAACCCTCACCAGCTTCTTCTTTGGCTGAGGCATCAGCTGCTACTCGGGCTTCCACAGCTTCGACGGAGGTGACACCGCCTTCCGCTTGGAGTGCAGCTTTAGCCTTCTTCTCTTTCTTCTTTTGGGATCCAGATTTGTTCTTCTTGGCGGCTTTTGGGGTTGCTGGTGCATCAGTCATTTCCTCGTCTCTCTTCTCCTCTGACTTGGATTTCTTTGCCTTCTTGGACTTTGGGGCGGCATCTTCTGGAGCGTCATCGAGTTTGATAAATTCTGCTCCTTCGGCTACATGGTCGATTTTCCGCTTCTTGGATTTCTCCTTTTTGGGCTTTGATTCCGATTCTGGTTCCGCGACCTCATTTTCGGAGTTGGATATAGATTTGGATTTCTTCTCCTTTTTTGACGTCTTCTCCTCGGTCTTCACCATTTCCTCCTCGCCATCGTTCTTTGACGTCTTGGACTTCTTCGAATTCTTCTCGGAAATCACTTCAGAAACCTCCTGACTCTTGGCTTTCTTTTCCTTCTTCGATTTCTTCTCGGAGACGGGCTCGGGTTCGTCGATTTCATCAGTCTTGCGTTTCTTCGACTTTTCCTTCTTTGGTATCTCGGGGGTCTCCTCAGTCTCCGTCTTGCGCTTCTTTGACTTTTCCTTCTTGACCTTGACTTCGGTAGCAACAGGCTCTGCAACGATGTCTTTAGACATGATTTCGAGAAGACGGACACGTGTATACCCAACAGTTCCTGCGGGATGGAATTATCGCAAATAATGTGGCTGTTGCCGTGTTCGTCTTCGGCGACCGAATCTTGGATGAACTTTTTCAAAGACAGGGATGATTCAATCTAATCTAATCTAATCTACGACTAATCGCGGGAGCGAAAAACACCCACCGAACTCGACAACTCGATGCTCGATAACCTCAATTGTTCCATCATGAACTCCCCGAGAGTCTTCATACGCCAATTCTCAATCATCAAAGTTTCTCAGAAACCATACTTAAACCCAACAATACCCCTCCGCCTCCGATGGCGCCTCCAATGCGCCCGAACATTTCAAAGACATCAAAAACGCTGCTATGCAAACCCAGCAGATGAGCCCGGATTCACATCGGTAGTAGACCTCCCCTCCCGTCTCGTGTCTACAAACCGAAAACATGGTCCGGGCCTCATCCTCCTTGGTACCCCAAATCCCTTTCCCCCCCATCCAACAACCCACCAATTCTAACATTACATAAACAGCATTAATGCCCATAACCGCCTTCGCCCTCGGCTGCTGGCAAGTCCACCGTTTAAACTGGAAAGCCGACCTAATCGCCCGCTTTGAAGACCGTCTCATCCGCGATCCCTTAGAACTCCCACCCCACATCGATCCCACCGCCATCAAAGAATTCGATTACCGCCGAATCCGCGCAACAGGAACCTACAGACATGATCAAGAAATGCTGATCGGACCACGTATACACGAAGGTGAGAATGGATATTTGGTTGTTACGCCTTTGGAAAGACCGAATGGTTCGACGATTTTGGTGTGTAGGGGTTGGATTAAGAAGGAGTTTAAAGATAAAGAAACGAGGCCGGCCGGGCTACCGAGAGGGGAGGTTACGGTGGAGGGGCTGCTGAGGGAGCCGTATAAGAAGAACATGTTTACGCCTGATAATAATCCTGGGATTGATGAGTGGTATTTCCCGGATGTTGCGCAGATGGCTAGTATGACCGGTGCTCAGCCCGTATGGGTTGAGGAGACTTTGGTGGGGGACTTTTTGGAAGAGCAAAGCAGGGAGGCGAAGGGCATTCCGATTGGAAGGAGTCCAGAGGTGCACTTGAGAAACAATCATGCGCAGTACATTTTCACATGGTATGTTTCGTCATTTCACCCTACTGAAATTCAGAAGGATGTATGTCGTCAAGATTGGTAAGAGGACTCAATTCATGATGAGCCTCTTATCCGTCACCTTCAGCTCCCACTCTCCATAGGCTGAGCTCCCCCAAAGCCACATTGCTAACAGATTCCATAGGTACACTCTGTCCCTGGCAACCGCAGTAATGCTCTGGATGGTCGTCAAAAAAAAGCGCTCGATAACATCTCAAAGAGTCCGACAGAACAGAGAGTGGTGATATTTCCCAAACGACGTTCACAACAATTACTCCTCGTCGATCGTCTCCAACCTCGATCTCTTCCGCTTTTTATTCTTCCCACTTGGCGGCGCCATCCGGACTTCTTGTAATAACTCTCGCGGTAGGAACTTCTGTGCAAGAGAAAACGGTGTATTTGAATTGTTGAGCAGGCGTTGTCTGAAGAAAATGTATATTAGCAGTGTACAACAAGAGATTTAAGATACCATGGGCCTTGTCCTTTTGAGGAGCGGCTGGATATGACGTAGACCTATGTGCACAAGGGACAGATAGGCAAGCCGATAACATCGCTCTTCACATATAACCCACCTACAGTGATCACCTTGGGATGGCGGTGGAAGATGCCGAAGATGATTTCCAACTGCAATTCCAAGGTGTTCACGGTGGGTAGGTAAAGTGGGAAGAGCGGTTTCATTGGGCATAATGCTGATTAAGATTTCCCGATATAGTTCCGGAGCTGGGCCTCGTCCCTCATCTATGAAGCAAACTAGGGTTCGTCTCGGGGCATATTTTGAGTACATGGAAGCAGAAACAACATACCGTTTCATGAGCGTGATAACATCACTTTCCTTAATCGTCTTCCGTCCAGCATGATCAGCATATGCAGATAAATCCTCGGAGATCTGTTCGAAGAACCAGTCCGATGTTTGTGATATGGCAGTGAGTGTCTCTTTGTTCAGCTTTCCGGTCCCTCCATATGAACGAGCAAAGGTGCTGGCTAGGCGCTTGATGGCTGTTGGTGGTAAAGAAGGATATTCCATTCCATGACGTGATAGCTTGACTTCCTTCCTTGCACGCGTGGCAGATTTGTTAGCTTGAGCTTGTGGTCGTACTTCTGGCGCAGGAGAGTCACCCCGAAGTGGTGCTGTGGCGACTTCTTCCTCATCGTAGATATCTTCGTAACCATCGTCTTCATATTGCGCTTCGTCCGCGTCTTGCACAGGTGCTAGTTCGTCCTCTGGTTGGTCTTGGTCTTGGTCTTCATCTTCCACTGCTGGAGGTAGAAGGGAATTTCTCGTCCGTTCCGGTATCCTGAACAAAAATGTGGGTTCTCCCGTCGTGCCAGGCGAGCTGCTGGGACCAATGTCTTCACTCCGCCCGGATTGCCGCCTATCCATGAGCTCTCGCAACTCTCCAGTCTCGCCGTCCATGTCTAGCTCGTCGTCCATGTCATCATCGACCTCCGCCTCGTCCATCATTTCTTCCTCTTCCAGTGCCATTCTCCTGTCATGATCATCCATGCCAAATTCATTCAATTCTTGAAAACTAAGCTCACCGAAACCGCCGAGTGATCGTCGATCTCTTGCATTGAGCATGGCACGTCGAGGGTTTTCGAATGTATCTTCATCTTGATCCCAGCCATGAGATAATCTTGGTGGATTCTCATGAAAACTGTCGTCGTCCAGGTCTCCTAAGGCCATGGAAAGCCGAGGTGGTCGATCAACGGGACTCAGTTCATCTTGATCGTATAGAATACTTCTGCTATGTCTCCTTGGTACTGATGGAGCGGGTGATGGTTCAGCTGGCTTTGATGTCTTTGCGAGAACTCGACTCAATTGTCTTAGATCATTCCTGGGAGTCTCTCGTTGTACCCTTGCACTTCGCCGCCGATTACCGCCAGGTGTGAGTGCAGCATTGCGACGCTGTTGTAGAGCTCTGATTGCATGTGGTGTCGTTGGTTGTGCTCGACGCGGTACCCTGTGAGTGGTTGCGCCCGCAGTAGGCGTCCTCGCTGCTGCTGCCGCTGCCGATCCTGGAGTCCTGACCACTATTCTGTTCGCCGATGTTTGCGGTACTGGAGTGCGGGCTTGTGGTGTATTCGGGGTTTGTACGAGTTTCCCGAGAGCGTGGAGCTAGAGTATGTTAGCAGCAGATTGCGATGCGATGCGATGCGACGCGGTGCAGAGCTCATACATCTTCCGTTATTCTCGGCTTCTTCTTGGATGGTTCTGACATGGTTATGGACTTGGAATTGAAGAGATTATTCAATGGTGTGAGACACAATCAACGGGAGCGGTCAACATTAAGAATTCAGACAATAACTTAGAGGTGTTGGTTGTGTTTGGCGTCTCGTCGCGCATCGAGTTTGAAGCACGCGTTTGTGGCGTTCCAGCTTAAGTCCAACAGGGACCGAACTTTTTTCTCTCCAACACGAAAAACTTCAGAATAAGTCCCCGCCATGTCTGATGAGGAATCTGGAAACGGCGTGCCCTTGATAGAGCCTCTCTATCGATCAGTGTCGCCTTCAGATAAAAATGCAGGGAAGCGAAAGAGAGGCGACGAAAACGACGGCAAGAAGGCGAAGAGGAAGAAGAAGGCATTCAAGAAAAAGGTGCCCAAAAACATCAACGACGATGACTTGGACCAAAAGCTTGGTCTGAACCTTGCTATTGGGCGCATGGACGGACAACTTCTGGTCGACCATGTAGCTCAGCAGACGAAGAGATTTGAACCGAATTTGAGCACAGTTGAGAGAGAGGATCGATATTTGCCTGGTATGAGGAAGAAATCCAACACCTCGCTTCATTTTCTAACTCTTCACAGCGAATGCGGTACTAGATACAAGTTCGTGGGAGGAACCACGCACGCTTGAAAACCTGCCCAAGTTCTTGCAAAACTTCGCCAAACTAAAAGAGAAACTGAATGCGCCTCCGACAGAGAATGGGAGTCCTCATACCATTGTCGTTGCCTTATCTGGTCTGAGAGCAGCCGATGTGACCAGGTTTGTTGTTTGCCTAATCTGATCCAACACATTTCCCCCAACTAACTACAAGCAGAGCACTGAAGTCGTTTTCGTCAAAAGATTTTGCAGTGACAAAGCTGTTTGCAAAACATATCAAACTCGCAGAAGCTGTAGAGACATGCAAAAAGACGAGGTAAAAATCTTTGATCCAGTTCATTCATGATCCAACCATCTAATGTTCATGCCGACAGAATGCCAATGGGCGTAGGTACCCCTCAGAGGATTTTTGAGCTTCTCGAAGATGGTAAGTTTGGCCCTTCGGAGACTAATGCTTTGCACACTGACCATTCTGCAGGCGCTTTGTCTGCGAAAGACTTGAAGCGCATAGTGATCGATGCGTCTCACATTGACGCAAAGAAGCGCGGTATACTTGACATGAAGGAGCTCCAGATTCCTCTTGTGAAATTACTGAATCAGTCGGCACTTCGATTGAGATACGGGAAGAAAGATACGCAAATCATCTTCTATTGAAAGGCAACTGCAAATCATCTTCTATTAAAGGCAACTGCAAATCATCTTCTATTAAAAGGCAACTGCTGCACCAGAATTCGAACGAACATGTGTTCGGCCAGGTTCAAGCCACGGATCATCATGAAGAATGGGGGCGCGAACTGGCTATGGAATGGAGAAGACATGAAGGAGTTTGTGGCTGCAGGTTCTCCAGGGGCTCACTGGAGTCGAGTATTTGTCATGTTTGCAAAGGATTCTAGTTGCCTTGAAGTTGTTGTTACGGCGCACAAGTTGGAACCTAAGTCGATTGAAGTCGTCATTGCGCGGACGATGGATTAGAGGTTGTTGAACGTTAACGTTATTGTACTATGCTGGAGGGAGCGTTAGCACCTGCATATATACCCAGAGAACAATGAGAGGGACAGAGCCTATCAACGCCCAAGACCGCACCGCCTCCAGACCCTCAAGAGTCCCGGTTTATCACGCACACGCATGGCGGTGCAGACATGTGACTCTGGAGCGCTTAAGATGGCAGGCCAAATAATCTATCTCTCAGTGATTTTATTCGGTCTCTGCTCTGCTAGTGGCCAACTCGGCAACTGGCGTCGAAATCAGTATCCCCGAGTCATTGAGCTGCTTCCATTACAGGTTCGCAGCTCCGTCTTTACAAAACTCCACTCCACTCCCTCCTGCCCTCCAAGCATCTGCTGTGTCAGAGTATCCAAAGAGTTTCGGCTGTCAAGCACCCGTCGAAGACACATAGCCAGCATACCTCCTACATCTCCCACCCCATACGCTCCCACTTGCTTAGGAAACACCCCTAACTCAGTATCACGCTCGAGTGGACGCGCTGGTCGTTAAAACAACATCGGCTATACCCAGTCCCAGCACGACCAGCTACTATCAAGGCCGCAGCGCACGCGCAAGGATCGAATTCCCCATCCCTTGACCTTGCTTCGCCTCCCGATACCCTCAGTCCGTGCTGCTTCCGACTTATCCCAGCGTCTCTTACCCAACGGTAACAAGATGCCCATCATGTCAACGAGCTTCACGCTCCACAGCAGTCGCTAATCCAAGATACCGCACAGAGCTAGCCAGAAAGTCTCCAAACCCGCGTCGCTGAAATCCAAGCTGCCCTCGGAAGCGCACATAGATCCAAAGTCTCCGACCACACCACTACTGTTTATCCACCCACGATGGCTTCTGCACCACCCACCCAGTCGCTCAAGGTCCGCCGATCTCGCCCACAGATGACCGTGGCACCGCTAACATACTTTCACAGTGCGTAGTCACAGGAGACGGAGCTGTTGGCAAGGTACATGATCAATCCGAATCGGCAGAAGGCGGAAGCTAACTCTCGGTAGACATGTCTGCTCATCTCCTACACAACGAATGCCTTCCCCGGTGAATATATTCCTACCGTGTATGGCTTGCCCTTATTCCAACGCTCGAAACCCCTCTGACACCGCTCCAGGTTCGACAACTACTCGGCAAATGTTATGGTAGATGGCAAGCCGATAAGTCTTGGACTCTGGGATACAGCCGGCCAGGAAGATTATGACAGACTCCGACCTCTCTCATACCCACAAACCGACGTATTCCTGATTTGCTTCTCGATCGTTAGCCGCGCTTCCTTTGACAACGTCAAGGCAAAGGTGAGAACTATCGTCCGAGGAAAGTAGCATAAAGCCATGCTAACATTGTACGTCACAAGTGGGCGCCCGAAATTGAACATCATGCACCCGGTGTCCCGATCATTCTTGTTGGAACCAAACTCGATCTGCGAGACGATGAGGCTACTAAGGAGAGCATGAGGAAAATGCGCACGCAGCCTGTGCAGTATGAAGAGGCGCTACAAATTAGCCGGGAGATCAAGGCCCAGAAATATCTGGAATGCTCAGCTTTGACACAAAGGAACTTGAAGAGCGTGTTCGATGAAGCTATCAGGTGAGCAGTTACCATCCGTCAAATGCACGACTCAATACGTGCCGATACTGATATGCCATTTCCAGAGCTGTTCTCAGTCCCCGTCCTCCACCAAAGTCCAAGAAGAGCAGGTCTTGCGTCATCCTATAAATAAAGTTCTACTCCATCTCATTGGTTGAGCTGGATCCCTAGGGTTTGGCAGATATAGAGGATGGTCTCGGCTTGGACATACCAAATATACACTTGTTTTCGACCGAGCGCCAAAGTATCAAATTACGGGGCGTATGGTGTCCTGGTGCTGCGTTGTGCGAGGAGGCGAGCAGCATGTTTTTTTTTTTCAACGGACAGACTGCGACAGAGACTCGCCCTCATTCATGATTTGCACAGGATTCAGAAGGAAGAAGATTTACACGTTTTAGTTGAGCACTTCATATTACAGCTGATTTCTCTTGTCAGAGTTTCACATTGGGCGAGAGGATCCGTCGTTATATCATAATGCGTTGGGTTCAAATTGTAGATAACGAACCAGAGGGCGACCCTCTTTTTTGACTATAGTTGTAATGTTTTATCGTGCTGGCCGTGAAGTGACAGATTGACAAGAAGTTCCCGGCCGTTTTGATCTCGTTACGACCGCGTGCTATCCGTTGACCTATATACAACGACGCGATCCAATACATGTCTCTCAACTCATATTCGCCTGCCACCCTTTGGACTTACTTACGAGTGATATATATGCAAACGCCATGTTCCATCAAGGCGACTTACAGAGCGGCATTGCTCTTGCGATTCAACAATCCAAGTCGGTTGCATGCTTCGTGAGAGGTATGCATTCCACTCGTAGTCATACAATCTACGCCTACTAACAGACACCGTTAGATGATGAAACAGAAAGCTCCAAGTGGGAGAACGAATGGCTGAAAGAGGAACAGGTGCGTGGCGCGAACAATAAGCTGTCCTTGCATGAAGGTCGCTGTAGCTGATAGACTACAAGGTCGCCCAAATCCTAACCACCAAAGCCGTTGTTTTGAGGCTACAGGCCGGCTCACAGGAAGCTGGTTTCCTTGCAGCTTTCTGCCCAATCAATGTGGTACCACTCCTGGTGGTTATACAGTGTGCACGTCAGCGATACGCGACATTCACCAGCTAACATTCCATAGTAACGGCCAGCTTCGAGAAACCCTCACTTCTGGAACTGAATACGACGACTTCAGAGAGCGGCTTTATAGAGCTTTGGGAGAAGAGAAGATTGAGCATCCAGTCCCCAATGCGCCCGTACCGTCGCCAGGACTACAGTTGACTTCGTCGAGTACTCCCACGATACCTGCTGCAGGAACTAGAACCCAAGCTCCAAGCCTGCATTCACAAGCTACTCCAGCTACGACATCTTCTCCCCCATCTACACCTACACCCACACAACAAGATTCCGCACCTGTAACAACAGCACAAGAACTACGCAAAGAACGTGACCTTGCTTCGAAAGCAAAGGGCAAACAACGAGCAGAACCGGCTCCGGCCAAAGACCAAGCAAGAGCAGACTGGCTAGCCCAGCAAAGACAAAGACAAATACAAAACAAGGGCGAGAAGGAGAGGATATTGGCAAAAATAGAATTGGATAAGGCTGAGCGTAAGGCTCGACAAGCGGAGGAAAAGCGGCTACGTTTGAATCAGGCAGCAGAATCGGAACCGACACCAAATGCACAATCGTCAAGATTGGCTAGATTATCAAATGCGAAGACAGCGAATCTCCAGGTTCGTCTTCTGGATGGCGGAACGATACGAAATCAATTCGCTGCAGATGCGACGCTTACCCATGATATTCGTCCGTGGATAGACTCGAATCTGGACTCGAAAGCTCCTTATACATTCAAACACATTCTTCCACCTCAACCGGCTCGTGCAATAACCATATCCGAAGAAAACAGCACCCTCCGTGATCTAGATTTACTACCAAGCGCAACACTAGTCCTCCAACCAGTATCTAATTACACAGAAGCTTACTCCGGAGATCCAGATGGTATGCTAGCTCTTCCTTACAACGCCGCACTCGGAGCATATGGACTGGTAGCCGGTACTCTTGGAGCCGTCACTGGGACGCTCGGTGGTGCTGCTAGATGGCTAAGAGGTGGCACTTTTACTGAGCAGACGATTGGCAATCATGATGCTGGTGGGCAGGTATTGGGTCAACCGGGTGATGAGGTCGGAAGACAGCAGCAGCAGGGTGGAAATGGGAGTTCAAGATCTAGTGCTATGATTCGGACGCTTGCTGATCAGAGGGCGGAGAAAGAGGATCAAGAGTTTTATAATGGGAATAGTCTTGATACGCAACCGAAGAATGATGATGAGGATGAGAGGAGGTGATTAGGGTTGTTTGGGGATTACACGATAGCGTGTGTATGTCTTCTAAAATGCAAGGTCTCTGAAAGCCTTGTGATTCTAGGATTGGAAGGGAGTGTGGCTATATGTAGGAACCTACTCAAGTATCAGGTAGTTTAGGACAATTGTAAGATACGATTCGAAAGAGTTCATATTCCACGTCAATCAAGATCGATCTCAATCGTTTTTCGCTGACGAGATCAAAGATTGTGACTACCCATCTCATCGGTATTGAATTTGAATCAAGGACTTTCCTTCTTCATCATCATCGGGTCAGAACCACCATACACAGCAGTATGTAGTTGCAAGGCTAGAGCTATTTTGAGAGATGCATAGATCATCTGCTACAACAGATTGACATTTGTGCATCAACGTAGATATTCTTCAAGTTTTTGACTGACTAACTGAGTGATGCCCGCAATTCTACCTAGGTAATCTACGCCAAGGTGATGCTTTGAAGGCTAAAGACTCGGATAGTACCGTTCCGGAGGCTTTTACGCTACACCGAGCCTTTTTAAAGGAGTTTTTATTACTGAGGGGGTAGGAATTAACCGATCTTTATGTTCCAGCTAGGATTTGCTGTAGGGTAGAGCTCTTAGAATTACTCAGTCAGTCAGTTTAAACTTGAAGATTGTCCACGTTGATACACAAACCACAATGATCATAGCCTCTTCAGTCAATTTAGTTGCACTTCTCGCCTGTAGAGATTACGAATGGAACATTCAAATAGCATTATCTAGATATGATGCCAATCTCAATTGATGTTCTCGCAGCATGAAAATGGAGGGTTCCGTTGTCGGGTTTGGCACGGTGTCTCAATTTGAGTCGAGTTCTTGGTGGCACTGGATCAGTCTGGATTGACGAGCTCGCTGTGAATATCATCTGGATGAGTATTAATAATTGGACCTCGGTTTCGTTTGTTGTCCACGGTTTTGATTGCGTCTGCCTTTGGAACGTGACATTTACACACCGCTGATTGGCTGGCTGTTTGCACGTTGAAGGACATGGCATGAATGATTTTGCGGGAAAACGGTGAAAGCTACAGCGCCAAATGGTGAACGGTTCGAATGTAAAACACATAGCTGAGAGAATATACTGAGCTGAATATTTCATTTGTTTATGCCATTTCCCGCTTTTTGTCAGATGTGCTGTTTATGCAGCGGGCCAGCTCTTGTAAATTGACAAATGCAACAAACTTCATTTCACAAATGCAGGAAATGCCTCGAGTCGAATTTCTTCCTCCCCTCCTTTATATGGCTATATACAGATTCCTCACTGGATATCTAGTACTGAGAAGCAGCCGACTGGCAAGCCTTCAATTGATCCAAGTACCACCCGCAAATGTTCAAGCTTCCCTGGTTCTGATCCATACACTGTCTGAATTGTGTAATTTGGCCTTCGCATGCGGCACCGCTTGTGCTCGAGGTGGATTGCATTGTGTCCGGGTTTGCCGGGGCGGCAGCTGGCGCTGCTGCTTCGGCCGAGGAGCCCCCTGAGAACCAACCACCTACTGCGTGGCCGATGGAGGATCCGACTGCAACACCGCTTTGGGGATATTAGTTGTTGTTGTTGTAATGTGAGGTGGGGTGCCCATGATGTTGTTCTTTTGGCCACGGGCAGTAGTAAATACTTACGCAGCGGTTGAAGCCATTTGTCCAAAAAGTCCTGGGCCTTGGGATGCTGCCTGTACTGGTGGTGCAACTGCTGCTGGAGCTGGAGCTGGAGGCGCGGCAGCTGTGGAGGCAGGACGAGATTGAGCTGGTGCTGATGGGCGTTGAGGTGCTGGTGCGGGTCTGGCTGGTGCTCCCATAGGTCTGGAAGGGGGAGCAGAAGAACGTCCTCTTGATTGACGGGCCATGTTCGCGATGAGAGTGATGAAGTTCAGTGGGTGATAGTTGTGGTTTTGGTGGTCGCAGAAAGTTGACGCCCTGTGGATCTTTCTACATGCGTGCCACACGGAGCTAGTGAGATCCGAGGATTATTCCACGTGATCCTCATATCACATTTTATGGGAAAAGTTTATGAAATGACCATGGAGAGAGAGAGAGAGAGAGAGAGAGAGAGAAATCTATTAGAAGTACTGCCAAATATGTTTGTTGCGCCGAATGAAATTATGCGACACCGACGCGAGGCTGAGGTATTTAACTCTCATTCGTCGCACTACCTCTTTCACACCCAACATTGAAATATGATGCTAAAGAGATCAGATTGTTCACGTGTCTCGATCGTAACAACGGTCTGCGATTCAAAGGTCGGAAGCTCTAACAGCGCTGTCGTGAGGCTTGTCGCACAGCAGGACCCGGCTCTTAATCGAACCCAGAGTTTTGGGAATTGGAAATTGGCGGATGGCGAATTTCTCTCTTGAGACCTGAAAATGATGCTGGTGGCTAGAGGAAATTTGAGGTCCTAGAATAGGCAGCTTTGCAGTGAGGTGAAGAAAAAGAGTAAATATCATCTGAAATATCGATGGTCGAAATTACCAGAAATGGACAAGGCTGACGCTGACTGTTCCTACGCGTGATCCGTTGCTGCCTTTCTTCACACAACCCGAGAATGAATCCAAGGCTACTGTTGCAAGCCCCGAGCTATCCGACAGAAGCAACAGGTGCGCGGTTACTAACGGAACAATAACATCGATATGTTGTCCCCCTCGAGAAGAGTCGCTGCGATGTGTTTATGAGATCTCGCTACGATCAAGTCTAGTACTATGAGCCGCCGGTCTTACAGTAGTATGCTAGATTGACCAAAGAATTCGCTAGACGTTCCGAGATGTCTATGAGAGGGATGGGACATGAGACAACATGTGAGACGAGATGCCCAAGGTTAATCTAGTCGGAGAAAGCGCTGTATGGCACATAGCCACGTCGCTTCCTTGAGCTGGTCATGCGGCGATCGGATCCGCAACACCAGAACATGATATTGTATACTCTGTTGAGTTTGATCGAGGTGTTGTTCTTTATGGCAGTGAATAGCTTTACGATAAGCATAATCTCAATATTCCTCGTAGCTTGCTAGTATCTCAAAGCGAGATCTTCCATCGATCCCGCGGAGTATGCTACTGATAACGTGCAAGAATCATGGGAAAGAGAAGGATGGCCACTTCCTCATCCATCACTAGCAGTCGCGTTCCGTTGCAAGCCTCAAGCCTTCCACCAAAACAGTTAGCAATACCCTCCCCCCTCTTCCCTTGTGCCACCTCTTCAACAGAACTCGTTACATCGGCCCTCACACTATCGACGCATCAAGCTTACCTGAGCAACCCTTCTCTTCTTTGTTTCTTCTCCAGAAGTTAAGAGCAAATTGTCTTTCTTTTGGTCTACTACTCTCTTCGTCCTGCCACTCGATTTTGGAACCCGATACTCACTTTTTGAACCTACTACTACTACTACTCGACCAGCTTGCTTTGCATACCTGTACCTTTAGCAACCCACGAAGGAATCACTTCCAAAATGAACAACGCTCGCCCAGCAGATCAAAATGTCGTTCTCCCCTTCACAAGAGCTCGCACATCTGGAAATCCACCACCAAGGCCACTCAAGCTCGCCCATTGGTTGCCACCAAAGATTCGAAATGAAGTCGTTGCCTTCCTGGGAGAGCTTGTCGGCACCTTCTTGTTTCTGTTCTTCGCTTTCTCTGGAACCCAGGTTGCCAACTTTGTCGGCACCAGAGACATCGATCCAGTGCCGCAGGTCGGGACACTGTTGTATATTGCGCTCTCTTTTGGCTTCAGTCTGGCTGTCACTGTTTGGGTGTTCTTCAGAATCAGTGGAGGCTGTAAGTGATTTTCTTCCTAATCAAGTGGCTCGTAAGGATACTGACTCTTCTCTCAGTGTTCAATCCAGCTGTAAGTGGTCGTCTCTATGTGATGGGTCGCAAATTGTACTGACCCTCTACTCAGGTGAGTCTCGGACTTGCTTTGATTGGCGCAATCGGCTGGATCCGGTTCGTCGTCGTCTTCATCGCTCAAATACTCGGTGCTATCGCAGCTGCTGGCATCGTCTCAAGTCTCTTCCCAGGCGATCTCGCTGTACGCACAACACTGAGCACGCTGCCGCAGACGAGCATTCAGCGTGGACTATTCATAGAGATGTTCTGCACGATCTTCTTGATCTTCACCATGTGAGTCCGGAAAGTTGTACGCTCAGGCCTCGCTTCTGACTGCATACTCCAGCTTCATGCTCGCCGCCGAGAAGCACAAAGGCACCTTCCTGGCACCAATCGGTATCGGTCTTGCTCTTTTCGTTGCCGAGCTTGGCAGCGTCATGTTCACTGGCGGTTCACTCAACCCAGCTCGGTCGTTTGGCCCCGATGTTGTGCTCGGCAAATTCGATAATTATCACTGCAAGTTCTCCAACACGTTAGCTTTTTGAGCAGACACTAACGCGAGATAGGGATCTACTGGATCGGACCTGGCCTTGGAGCTATCGTTGCGGTTCTCTTCTACCGATTCATCAAGATGCTCGAGTACGAGACAGCCAATCCAGGTGCCGACGCCGACCATAACCCTCAGCGATATGAAGAAGGGCCTAACGGAAGGGAGAGTGCGGGGGCATCTGTTTGAATAGGCAGGGTGCGAAGGGAGGACGAATAATGATGCTGCAGTATGATGATTAACGAATCGGTATTGGACCATGATTTTCTTAGGTTGTATGTTGATTGGATAATTTTGCCTTCATGGTCGGGAACTGGTTGCTCACCACAGATTGCCGTTACTCCTGAATAGCTTCATAGGCCTCATAAGCATAGCATAGATTAATGGAGTATCAATTATTTTTCAAGCTTTTTGATTGATTTTCTTGTGCGTCCGATTTCAATCTCCAGGGTACGGAGTTCCTTCGTTAGAGTGACCAGTTGAGGGATTGGACCTTCGACGATTCCGATGAATTTGGATTGTGCTGAGCGGAGAGGTGGTGGAACGAGCACGCCGAACCATCTGATGGGGTCTCTTGGGTCGATCTTAGGCTTCTCAGTCACCTCTTTTTCCTTGTCTGTCGGCTTTTCGTTTCCCTTCGCCGACTCAGAATCGGGCTCAGTGGAAACAGACTCGGATTCTGGTTCAACTTGCTCTGAAGGTTCCAGGTTGCATGTCACGACAACATCTTCTTCACTCGGTCCCTTATCGACAATGTTTCTGAAAAATATCAGAGCGGATCGGATACCAGCACAATGTGTAGCTTACACTTTCCGTGAAGCTTGCATCCGCTCATCATAGTAGTCCGGGCCATATTTCGCTCTTGAAGTTGAGGCGAAATTCGCCTGAGCAAGTGACATGTAACCCTGTGCTTGTTAGTCTTGAAGTCAAGATCCAAAGCTATGCTCATACCGAGGATAGTTGTGCAGAGAGTTGTTGTCGGGCTTTCTGATATTGGTCGAGGAAGTTGAGATATTGCTCGAAAAGGTCGTCGAGTTTGAGCATCAGCTTCTCAGCACCTCCGCCTTTAGCACCCGGATCTGACATTGCTTTCTCTATTGTCGAAGTCATTCCCTCTGAGATGTTGATGAGGTGTTGTGATGAAGGAATCAGGCTCAGGCGTCAAGATGAGAGGAGCTTGGAGCTTGGAGCTTGGAGCTTTGACATGTGCATCGCCAGTCCCACTACCTATACCAAACACCAAACCATGGCGACGATATGTAGGAACTGTCTACGGACACTCTCAAACCCTTCGAGCATATCTTCGGCCCTGCCATTGGCTACTTATCGCACATTCTCGGTCCTCAATCGGCCGCCGCCAAAGTATGAAGGCCATGTCCCTCTTACTAGAATCGAACGTGCTGGACTGGCTGCAGGCTCAGCCTTGTGGTCCTTCTTTGATCCCACACGAGCAGGTAGTAAACTTCACGCAAGCATTTGTTTGTATGGAGGCTAAGTGATTCCAGACCTGATAGCAGCCCTCGGCGAAGCAACAGCCCAACCCTACTTCATAAACCGACTCCGCGATGCCATGCTTTCCAATCATACAGGCCGCCGTATCCTCCGTGGCCGCCCACGAATAACCTCCAAAACAATGAACGTAGAATACCTTCGAAGCCTGCCAGAGAACACGGTAGGCCGCTCCTACGTGAGCTGGTTGGATCGAGAAGGCGTATCACCGGATACAAGAGACAATGTACGCTACATCGATGATGAGGAATGTGCGTATGTTATGCAGCGGTACAGAGAGTGTCACGACTTCTATCATGCTCTCACTGGGCTACCCGTGTTCAGGGAGGGTGAGGTGGCGCTGAAGGCCTTTGAGTTTGCGAATACACTGTTACCCATGACGGGGCTTAGCATGGCGGCTGTGGCGACATTGAAGAAAGGAGAGAGGCAACGATTCTTCAGTACCTATGGGCCATGGGCAATTCGGAATGGCATGGTTGCTGAGGAGGTTATCAATGTGTACTGGGAAGAAGAGCTGGAGGGAGATGTGGAGGCTTTGAGAACGAGCCTTGGGATTGAGAAGCCCCCGGATCTGAGAGCTATTCGCAAGGCAGAGAGAGAAAAGAGGAAGAAAGAAAGGCCGGAAAGGGAGAGAGTTCAATCGTGAATTGCCAATGAGTCATGTAAGATATGAGGGAGCAGGAAGACCATTAATAAATAGTGCAAGCGTCCGACAGAATCGCCGGACTGGATTCCAGTTTGGTATCTGAGCTGATGGTATGAAAGAAAGACTCATCTTCAAGGAATATGAGCTTCCGCGCCCCCACTCAACAGGATCATAATATGAAACAATCTGATCGATCTCACGCGCCGCATGAACATGAGAGCATCACTGTTCCTTCCATGTCGCATAATAGCATGTGCTCGTCACTCATTGGAGGCTTCGCTCCTAATACAGGAACACTAACAGCTCGCAGATAACTATGTAAAAAGTACAGCTGTAATATACATTACATCGTGCAGCCTCCTGGTGTCCTTGAACGTTCGCTCAGCAGAAGCGAAACATCAACTCGACATAGTAACAAAAGAATTACATACCCCTTCGACATTGCTTGACCCCGCAGGTCACTGGTCAACCTTTACCATGCGCCAGATCAGCTTCCAGTTGTGTCTCGTGGTTGTCATTATATAAATTCCCCATGACAGAGTTCACAATGTGCCCAGAAGTAAGTTTGATAGAACGAAACGCACGATGCGAATCTCACCATTCCCGCAAGCTAACGCTTTGCAGTGTTCCAATAGCGCTAGAACGAGTTCCCCTCTTCCAGCGAGCATGGTGTGACATGATGGGGTGCGAGACTGATGGGCCATGTACTGCCAGCTGTGGGAAGTGTGTTGCGACCCGGTATAAAAAGAAAACTGTACTTCGTGGGCGATGAGGAGCGACCGGATGATCGAACTCCAAGGGCGCAAAGCAACCAAACATGAGCTGCGATAGCTTCTCGAAGTCGCGGCCTCAATTCACTCAAGTCGAATGTAATTATCCGGACAATTTAAAGAATGCCAGGAGGTGGGTTTTATCCGTCTCGATTTGACCAATTTACAATCCGTCCTTCGTCTCAATTGCTTTGGTTGTCGCATCCCCTCATCCTCACCAATCCCACCATCTCCAGAATTTGGTCTTCACTCTATATCTATCGCAGATAAACCATCTCCATTTCCCCACGCATCCAAAACAAGTTGTTGCTGCTGTAAATCAAGAGAACACAACGAAGGCGATTGAGACCGTTCCTCGACTCGAGGAGGACTCGCAATCGAATCCGTCCGCGGCCTCAATAAATCCTTCCCTTGATCGTCTTTCGTCGCCCAATCCATTGCCTCTTCTACCGTTTCCTCTCCAACCGTTGCCTCTTCTACCGTTTCCTCTTCAACCGTTGCCTCTTCTACTGTTGCCTCCTCTACCGTTGCCTCTTCTACCTCTTCTGCCAATTTCTTCTCAAACGCAAAATCTCGTATGCTTACCCCATGCTCGACGACGAGCCTCTGCTCCCTCTGCTTCAACCTGAACTTCCCGTCTGCTGAATTCGCATCATCGAGGAGATGACGATTGTGCGCGTTTTGGAGACGATAGTATGCTGTTTGTAACGTGTCGTCTTTGGCTTTTGAGGTTATCGGGGGTCGGTGGGGCGAATCCATTCGGGGCGTTTTCTTGCTGGGGGCCCTTGGATTGAGGAGGGATATAGCTTTATTAAATATGTTTTTGGAGGATCTTCTGACGCTTCTTTGATTGGACGTGTGAGAGATAGACATGGTGGGCTTTCTAGGGGCACATGTCTTTGAATTGGAGTGGTAGGTGGAAGTACTGGTTGGAGAATGGATTTGTTGTGGCGTTGAATTCTGGGCATGGTTCGCAAGAGCTGTTTTTTATTAGCCATCGTCGTTGTAACACACCTGTTCTCAATCGTCGGAGTTCCATGGTTAATGCAAACTTAAATATCAGGTGCGAGAAGCCATGGTACTACCACTTTCATCCGCCCTGTTCGTATTGTTTCTTTTCCACGAAAACACTATAATCAGGTCTCTCACCATCGAAAATTTTCAAAAATACCCAGGGACGATTCCTAATAGAAATTTTCAGCGCCATCGAGGGTTCTAGACGCAAAGGAAAACCCACCGCCACTTCTAGAGTTTTGTTCTTTCTCGGACCAAACTCGACTTGATTATAAGATGCTCGAGTAATGCTTCTCCCTGCTCGACTTGATCTTCTGCTCGAGAGAATCTCACACCGGCGGTCACTATGGCCTTGCGTGTATAGCCTACATTGGTCCTAGCCATCGTGATCAAGCTACTACGTCCATTCTTGAAGTAAGCCAAGAAGAACTATAGCTGGACGAAAAGATTGTTTCTAAAGTCTGGTAAGTTTACAACTGGCACTAGATGTCGTAGATCCATCCCATCTCCCATTCCTTTTGTATACCTCACCTCTCCCATCCCCATCTCCATCCTCTCTCTAAATGCTTCTCGACTATCTCATCCACGACGCTTCCAACAGCGGGCCATGGTCTAGAGGTGTGTGTACCCGAATACTCCTGCTTTCTATTCAAGAATGAAAACTGACTTTGAAAAAGAAGAGTTCTGCTCCGTGTGATACCTAAGCTTATCAAGAGTTAATATACAGGAGGTCACGTGTTTGGTCCACGGTTTGGCCCCATTTTTGCTTCCCTGGGGAAATTCCTTAGACCGATTTGTAGTGGGATGGATGGGGATATTTAGAAATGATGAGTTTGTGTTTTGCATAGGGAGTGATGCCTCTCCAGCCCACGAATCGAGCCAGCTTTCGGGATCATGCACTTAATCTCCTCCATCGCTTATGCTCGTGTTCCAGCAAGCAGCGGGGCCTAATATTGGCCATGAAATACAGCAGGGGGCTGGAACAATGTTCCGCTCACAATATAGCTGCCGCTATCTCATTGCTCTTGTTGCTGACTGTCCGCTTCTGTAGCATACTAACAACCCAGATGAATTGGAGGCCGAGATTAGCGTCTCTGAAGAGGACTTTGACATCGTTGCCTCCTTAGCAATGGCTTCTGCGTGAAGTGGCACGTGTATGTCTCCGGTGAGGTGAAGGGCGAATTTGAAAGCATCGACGGGCTGAGTTGTGGGTAGGTCTGGATTCAGCAATTGCTCTGTCTGAACCTCGTTAGCATTCATCTTGTAGATAAGGTTTACACGTGCCATGTTCTTCACTGCAGCGATGATACAAGTGCGTGTGCTTTGCAGTCTCGTGTGTAAAACACATTGCAAGTTATAGGTGGGTCGTCTAGAGCATCCATGGAATGCCAGCTGTTAGTGTAGGCACCGGCGGGTGTGGTCTTATATACATCAGCTCAGACTGCTGCGTTGTCGTAGGCCATGCCACCTAGCAAAGTGTTGCAAAGGCTTTGCCATCCCTAGCGAGGTATTTCTGTAATAGGAGAGCGACATTCCGATGGCCTAAGTTGTCCCAGGCGTCCCCGAGAGATACCAGAGGTGCGATCAATGCGAACGTCTGGAATGTTTGATTTGTGTTGGGAGAAGGTTCGGAAAGAAATCACAAAGGTTTGTATCGAAAAGATAAATGTCAAGCAGTAGCAGCCCTAGAGGGTGATGTGGATACGATCATGATATACCAAGCTATCTGCTCCTATTTACCCAATGCTTACTCAATCTCCAGACAACTACCTCTTTGTGATGACTTGACACCAACTCTATGTGCTAGAGAAGGCGGATTTATAAGTCTCCCATTGCCCAATGGCAAATAGATCTGCTCGAGGTCGCGCGCTGGCCCGCTCGAGTGGACTGGATTCTACATGGTGGCCGCGGAGTGCGAAGACGTCCAGCCTAAGTGGTCACGAACAAAGCATCTGCGTGTTGAGCTGAATACGACGTGTGTGGACGTGTCTCGTCTAAGAGGCATCTACCTATTCAAAAGACGTTAGCCACATACAGAGAAATGAGAAGGTGACACTGTAAGAAGTGATGATATCTCAATCATACATCCAAGGAAGGTGCATTAGACGCTCAGTTTATGCTGCGCGTCCTTCTCCTTGCGGAGTGGGTGTGGACGCTGACAGCTCGCGTGGAAACTGCGAATAGGAAAAGGTTGAATCATGCAAGATTTGCGTGCAGGGAAGAGCAGATGGATTTACCTACATGATGCATGCATCTAGTAGTAAGATGTGGTGATTGGCAATGATTGGGGGAATGGGAATGCAGAAAAGTTGCGTCGGACAAATTTCTTGAAGACCCTGCAGAGCAGGGGTCAAAATCACATGATGAAGCTGATGATCATGATCAGAAATGCGCACAACAATGCCAGAAAATGTAGCAGCGTGATTTCGATCTTTCTTCCATCGATGGCTCCACCAGGGCAAACGATATCCGGATACAAGTTATCTCGCAATGAAAAGAAAACTGAGCGCTACCATATGCCTTCTTAAAACCGGTCCATCGTCGTCGCTGCCCATTGAGAACAACTCCACAGTTCGATAAGAACTTTCGATCGAGATACCCAATTTGTATGATGATCTGTACTAAACCTTTATGGAATATGCTGGAGTTGCCCGGGAAATGGTGTGATGGCCGAGTGGTCTAAGGCGGTGGTCTTAAGCACCATTATCGAAAGATGCGTGGGTTCGAACCCCACTCGCACCAAAGCGCGACGCTCGCTTCTGTTGACCATTGTTTTTGCTCCGAGAGCTGAGAGTGACTTTAGTCAAGGCCTGAGCTTAGTTTGATCCTTTGACGAGACTAGCCGTAAAGCCAAAAATTGATCGGAGATACTTTTTGTGAAAAGAGGAGGTAAGAATTAGGGCTGGTTGACGTTTAATAAAGCTGGAATGGTAAAGTATTGCGTGGATTCGACTGGTTCTATTCTTTCTTCTCTTTTGACTTTTAGCAGGTCTAAGACATTTGCACGTTGGATACAGTTCTATCGATATGAAGAAAGGGTAGAACCAAGAAAATTAAGAGGGTAATTTTAACTTTGAGATCAATCCTTTATTTACGGTATCTAGCATCCAGCCACCTTATAATTCGAACAGGTTATCTTTCCGTCGCCCACATTAATCCCCTTCAGCACAATGTTTTTACAAGACGTCGACGTGGAACACTGCACACTGCCAATAGCCCCTTTCTTCCCCTTTGCGCTCCCTGAAAAGTCCTTCATCAAGACATTTGATATCGTGACTTTACTCGGATCTGCCGCGCATTTCGCCGCATCCTTCTCTCCGTAGCACTGAGTGATAGTGATAGCACTCTCGACCCCTGACACCTTGAATTTCTCAAAGGTAATGTTGTTAACGCGACCTTTTCCACCACCGCCTGAGCCGACACCAGACATGGTTCCGTGACCGGCCCAGGTCTTGATGCGGGCACCGTGAGAGGCATTGGACATGGAGACGTTGTAGACCATAACGTTTTCGACGATATCAACCTCTTGTGGGTACTGGCCTAGTGAACCAACTGACATGCCGTGGGAGCCCACACAAACACAGTTCTGTACGACGATGTTGATGCTGCCGGGTTTGAACGAGACGCAGTCATCGCCGTTGTTGATGTTTGAGTTTTGGATCACTATGTTGTTGCTGTTCAACGTGCTAAAAGGAACATGTTAGTTTGAAAATATAAGGCCGGGTACAGGGAGACTCACTCCCAGCCATCGGTATTCTTGTTCTTGCCCTTGATATTAATGTTGTTGTACACAACGTCCTTGCTATCTCTGATAATGTTGAACCATTGCGGAGAGTTTACGAGGTTCAAGTTGGAGATTATACCTCCCTTTAGGCCGTTGACTGCGAACAGAATAGGTCGTATGGCTTTCGTTCCCCAAGTGCCGCCATTGCCATCTAAACTGCCCCCACCGTAGACATTTACATCGCTGCCTCCAAGCTGAAAGAACGATTCTGCTTTCTGGAACTTGTGCTTGAAGGCGTTTTTAGACCAGTATTCTACGTCTGGAGTGAAGACGATTTTCCCCTGAATAACTGTTCACATTGTCAGTACTTGAACCGATATCTCGACATGTGCTCATCTTACCGAGATCGATTTTATTGAGCTTGGTCAAATCAAGAGCCTTTCCAATCGTGTATGTCGTCCCCGACGAGAAGACAACCTTACCACCATCATTGCAAGATGTGATGGCAGCAAGTATGGCAGCAGAATCCTCAGTAGTTCCTCCTTTGACGATGCATTCTCTGTCTCTCGGGGCCGAGGCTGGCATAGGCTTGAATGCAGGCTTGGGTCCGATCGTAACTGAGAAAGGCGCTGCACTCACATGCCGGACCAAGAATTGAGGCTCTTCAGCAACATCTACCAGCGATCTCGCTGACGCGCCTGCGCATAGAGCAAGAAGAGGAAGTAAGTTGAACATGTCGAAAAGTGAGACGTTCTCGGTCTTGAAGAACACGTCCCCGGTGTGAACTTATCCATTTTTCTATCCATGTAGCTAAGAGATTGGATTTATATCGGTATAAAGTCCCCAGATTTTAATATCGAGAGATGTTCCGGATGCCTGTACAAGGCATGATATAGGGCTTTCGCCGACTCGCTTGTCGGTCTGCGCTCGTGTTATTCAAGACGGGAAAAATTTCGCACCAATGATGAAGGTGCAAGTGATCAGTATGGCATTATCTTCAGCTACTCCACGGAACTCGTATTACAACACGACTGACCGGTTTGATACCTGGGTAGGAGGTGAATTCACACGTTGACAGGAAACAGGAACGCCAATGCTTCGTGATGCGGGGGAGATTGAGATCCCATATTTCATCCAATGCCGGGAGCAAAGCATGCTGTCTACTCCAGAACAACGAAGGACATGCGAGCCGGAGATATGGGCTGTTTCCCCTTTCAGTAACCTACCAAATCTGATGCACAATGAGAAATGAAATCGCTACTGATGAAATTCCAGTAAAATAATGCTTAGGTTGGCCGGAAGTCCATTCGCCATTGATTTTCTAACTGGTACAGTAGCTCCATAGTATTCAGGTCACCGTCAGGGGGGTGTTGGGATGACGCCTCGCTGTGAGAGGAAGACAACGGAGTCTTGATATGTGATCGGAAGTGGGAGTGCAACAATGGTGGTCGAAGCACGTTGCTCACTTCATAGCAAAGGCGGATGTGTGAGCTCAAGGTTGAAGGTAAATTGTATGCAGGTATGCTGCTGATTAATGCGTGGTCGATCACTCGAGTCATTGGCTCTCCCTCATGTCTTACCGCATGAGGATGCATTTGTCGAACCAGTCACAACCACCAGTGCAGTAATACCTACGCCCTACGATTGCACAGTGCATGACTCAATTGAAATGTAGCTATAAGATGGTTACTTCAATTCACTTCATCTCTCCACCCAATTACCCCGATTGAGATTGAACCTCAACCAAGCGCCTCAAAATGCCTCTCGAAATCCACCAGATCACAGCAGATGATACCGCCGATCTCCTCGAATGGGGTCACATCCACTATGCAGCCTTCTTCCCTTGGCCCGTAGGTTGCATGTGGACCCGCGAACCCTCCGCAGAATCCTACCAGAGTCTCGCAGACACACGTCGCAAGAACCTCCTCTCCAATCCCAACAGTCGCGTCTTCAAATGCATAGACACAGATCTGGACAACAAGATCATAGCCGTGGCAGAATGGAGTATTCAGAAGGAAGAGGTGACGAGGGAGGAATTGGAGAAGACATTGGTTTGCCGTCCAACGTTTCCGGAGGAGAATAGACCTGCGAGGGAGACTTTCATGGAAGGTATATTCATGAGTAGGAGGGAAGTTCTGGGGACGCAGCCACATGTCGAGTTAGATGTGCTTGTTACACATCCGGACCATCATAGGCGAGGCGCGGGGAGTATGCTGATACAATGGGGCGTAGATGTGATGGACAGGCTGGGACTGATCGGGTATCTGGAGGGTAGTATGGCTGGTAGACCGCTTTACGAAAGATTCGGGTTTGAAGGAGTGAGGGAACTGGTGTGGGACTCGAGGCCGTATGGGGGAATAGGAATTGATAAGCACATTGTAAGTTGCATAGGCTGATGAGATAGTTTAGTGCAATGCTGACCATGTGCAGGCTATGTTCAGACAACCAAAGACTCCAAGGCAGGCTTGAGTGATGGGAAAAAAGTGCAGGCGCATGGGAGTAAAGAGTAGGGAGTGACATGAAAGAATCCGAGCGCCAAATCAGTCCAGTGACCACTTCACTCACACTGGTGTCCAGTCGTCTCGTGACCTTCCACTTTCAGTCCCGCACTCCCTAGACGTCCATATCATCCTCGTCTGGCAGTGAAATTTCTTGTATAATGTCCATGTCACGTTCGTAATGTTCGACATCTCAATGTACAGGACCAGTCCCGTTCCAAATCACATCATTTCCTACTGCTGTTAGTCCAATCACTTCTCTCAGAATAATGGATGGTTTTCTGGAATGGCGGCTGGAGCGTCAAACCACTTGGGTGTTCTCACACTATTTGCTGTTGGTGTCGGGTATCATAACCTGCCCCCGCCATTTGATTCGCAGCATCCTCGGCAGCAGTTCGAGCACGTTCAGCTTCTCCATCGATCTCATATGGGAGGTTCTGATACCATGATGGCGGCGCCTGAACCTCTTTCTCGCTGCGGGTTTTCTTCCAAGGATTAGTTCGAACTAACTCCGCCGTCTCCCATCAGAAACCGCGATTACAATGGATGCCTATTCATGTGAGTCGTGCGCTTTACCGTACTGCAAAAATCAAATACTTACAGGTCATGGAAGGACAGCCGCCATCTTTGATCACAGCCAAAGAGCAGTGTGGGCATCGACGAGCCTTCTGCTTCTGAAGCATCTTCAACGTAGCGGTCTCTTCTTTTGACTGAGCCTCATCGACATTCTTCAGGCGGTATTCTTGACATGTCATATCCGTATGCTATGGTACCGAACAATTCATACAATGACGGACTTTGCATGCAGGACATTCGAGCTGTGGATAGCCGGGTCGAGCGGTGTCCACCCAGGCAGCTACGCCGCATTCTTTGTTCAAACAGTGCTTAATCATTTTGTTCGTGGCTGTGAAAGTCTTGAGGAGCAATTCAGAGTAGCGCGTAGTGTCTTCCGCCGACAGGTATGGGGCAACGTAATCCGTCTAGTCCCAAATAGCATCACAATTCTCATCCAGACAACCAAGCAATTCCGCTGGCTTTAGATCCAAGCTCGCAGATAACGAATATCCAATGCATTCCTTGCAGACAGGTCCTTGCTTATTCCATTGAACAACGGCTAGATGTTTGGCGCACGATTGTGGGATTTGTCCTGGTAATAATCTTTGTGGTAGCCACGGACGGATCGGATCGACTTTCTCGCGCTGTCCATTGGCTGCTGTGGGATATTCCGAGAGCGCTTTGTTTTCGATACAGATACGGCAGGTGGCTTCTTTTGGTTGGATGTACTTCGTGGTCGAGCCTTTGCGCGCTGTCCTGGGCTTGAGTGGGTAATCCTCACCACGACGCCTCCGCTTCTTACTTGGTGCTGAAGCTGGAGTGGGCTCTGGTTCCGGTACATCCTCCTCCAATACCACTTCCATATCGTCCAAGTCCAAAAATCCGTTACCGATATGCCGACGGCGCCGGCGTGGGATTGCGACATCTCGAAGGATGGTTCGCTCTTCTGTGGGAGTGACAGGCACGGAAACTGGCTGAGTGTGTAACCTGACATCGGCGATGCCCAAAGCCTTGAGCTGTTCTTGGCGGTTATGGCGTGGGATATCACGAACCAACAAGGTGGCCTCCTTGATCACCGCTGGCGAAAGGATAATCATCGGTAGATCTGCGCCTATTGCAAACGGCGCAGGTATGCCGAGTCATCATTGCGCGAGTATTTTAGCCTCGTGATTCAAGGTGTGCGAACTTCTTGAAGATGCGTGTAAGAGGTGACATGATGTTGGATTTATACTTCCGGGAGCCTTGCGCTTCGACTCGGGTGTGGTCCCAAGAAAATGTGAACATTTGAGCAAATCTTCTAAGGAAATGATTTGGTCTTGAGATACAAGCCTCTCGGCACGGCTGATATCGGTATCTTTATAAGCTTGCTCAGCCTCGAGTGTCAGTAACCGCAGTCACGAAATCGCACTTCTGCCTACACTAGCGAGTGCAGCCTTGATCTATTGGTTCATCGAAGAACTTCTCAGTGTGACTCATTCACATTGACAGAAGCAAGAATATCAGTGCAGATGGACGTCTATAAATCAAAACATTCCGAGCAGAGCTCGCAAATGTCTGGAAGTTCAGTCACGTGATCTTCATCAACTCCAAAAAGGTCAGCCAGGGAGCGTTCTTGTGATTAGGATCGCACTGATATTACAAGAACCCGATATTTGAGTCGAGGAGATTACCTGGCTGTTTGTCTTGTCAGTGGAAGGGGGGAAGAGTGAATAGGGAGCTCAACTCTACAATACTAAGTTGACAGAGGGACTAGCACGCCATTCTTGTCGTTCTTGGCCGATCATGGGCATAATCTCAATCCTTGAGAGAACGATTGTGTCGGCGAGAGCATATACTCCGTAGTAGTGATTAAAGTGAAAATTGGGCATCCACCAGGAGGTCGAAAACGACCCAGATATGCTGGTCAGAAGTTCTCCTCCCCAGTGAAGTCCTGCACGGCAGGAAGGCCGATCAGGTCTTCGGTCCGATGTCAACATGTCGATTATCGATAAGAATAGATTCGTTTTGCCTACTTATAGCGGCCTCCCGGACGAGTGGGTTTGTGTTGGCGATCCTGAAAATGGCCGAGAATTCCGAAGCGAGGAGCCGCCTCACGGCTGAGGATGTTGTTATCTCACCCGTCGAGGAGAAGGACTTGACATCGATAGTACGTCCGCCGTTATGATACTGGCGAAAACTGGAAAGAAGATATGGGTGTTGATGAGAACGTTGTCTAACCACAATGTATAGGCCCGCGGCTATTATGCAGCTTTTGGTCAGGATTGGTAAATCCAATCAACCAAGCCGATCAATCACAGTCTGACCATTATACAGGCATGATCAGATGGAACCCACACCCCCGATCCTGAACGTACGCGTTGAAAAATTTGCGAAGCGTATGAAGCCTTGGTTGACCTCACCTCACGGAAAGTGGATGAAAGCCACTCTGGTTGGAAAGCCTGATGTCGCGATTGGCCACGCCGGGTGGCTTACACCGAGTTCCACGCATGTCCCCAATCACTGGAGAAGAGATGCGGCCGACAAGCTGGGCTGGGCCAAGAAGGAAGGCTGGACTCCTGAAGAACAGGTTGAATTGTGGTCTCACGTTGACCTGGAAGCATGGCAGCATGTCTTCTTAGAAACGGATAATGTTCGCGAAGAGCTGATGCGAGATACACCTCATTGGTAAGTGACACGTCAAGATATCTTTGGCTCTTTCTGACACTATGGAGGTTTCTGGCTCCGCTCTGGGTTTTGCCAGAATATCAAAAGCGAGATGTATCTTCTCTGTTGATGAGAGATGTTATTGAGATTGCAGATGCACATGACCCTTCCATTCCGATTTACCTGGAAGCAATGCCAGAAGCTCGACCCATCTACGAGCACTTTGGTTTCATTGGTGTCGAAGGTAAACCGATCCAAATGATAAGGCATGGGCCAAAGGAAGCCAGGAAGTCAGCGGAGTAAAAGTCTAGTCTATCGTCCGAAATACGGAGGATACGGCAGCGGCATTGGCGGTACATGGACCTTAGGTACATGGCAAACCGGTTCGAAACGTTCAATGGGCCTTCTGTTTCTATTCTTGTTCTTTCGCGCAGTAGACGAGACATGCAGCGAATGACGTTGAAGCAAGCTACTGAAGCTTTCGCACGGTACCTCCAATATCTTCGACTGGATCTATAGAGGGACACCAAGCTTTGTGACTTTGGAATCCAAGCAAATCGCAACCCAGGAACGGACGGAGCCGAGTAGGAGCTTTGTCCGTAGGTAATTTACATAGAACAGGCACACAACATGTCAGTTGAAGCAGCCGTCAGCCTAATACAACTGGCGTCTCGTCTGTGCACGCTTTGCTCTCCAATTCGATGAGGCGGCGAATGCTTGATGGTGTCGGTGAAGCTGTAATATATAATAATGATGGCCATGTGCCGTGGGGCTGTAATATATGGTGTGTAGTCATTGATGGCTTGATTGTACCAGAGTACGGAGGTTTCGATCATGGTCAGCAAAACGATCGAAATTGGTACGAGACAATGAAGTATATAGGGATTGTCCTGCAATCTAGATAACAAGATAACAATGAATGGTGTTGATGGGTGAAGAACAGGGGTGCCAGAAGAGAGAGCGAGAGAGCCCGGCGGAAAAGGGGGGGTCTGCCTAGCGTGATACGCACGAGAGCCGAAAGTCAGACTGTCCAGGCCTTCATTCCTTCGTGAGGCCCAGCATTACCCTGCTGTCGTCGACGCATCGAGTCACTATCGACCTTATTTTGGTCCTGAAGTCATATAGGTGACGAAGCCAAGTCGAGACATTGTTTGCGATGTCCGTTGACAGTCCAGCTTGCCCAATCGGGAGACGGCTTCTCTGAAACCCACAGCACAGATGATGGTCCAGCAGAGTCAAGGCCGCGAGGTCGCTGCTTTGTGTTAATTGACTGTAGCACTATACCTCGAGTAGAATTGCCATAGCAATTCTGCTCCAGGCCACATCCCAGACCGCTTCCATATCACATCCGATTCATCGCTCACCAATCTGGAACGAAGCGACCGAATGTTCCTGGCCTACGCGTGAGTAATGAAGGTTTAGCTTTTGTGATCCTTCTTGACATCTGCGTATCCCGCCTGATCTATATTCCATTTTGCTATACTTCTACTAGTCCATCATTTTCCGTCCGTCATCCTGCCTTCCAAAGTCTTCGACAACTTCCATTCAAACCACTCTGGTCTGTCACCATGGAGAGGCCCGGGTCTTCGGGCCAACGTAACAGCTACCTTCCCTCCATACCAGAGGGGTCCTCACAGCCTAAAAGTCTCCCGCGACTAAGTGGACGATGGGAGTCCGGCCCGGATCCTTCACGCCAGAGTTCGGTCGAAATCTTTTCGCCCATAAAAGCAACAAGCAATGAAAGGAAGTCGCCAATCATCGAGACGGTCGGTAGCGCCGGACCATCCAGCACGGAGAAGGAGAAAGAGGCCCCTTCGAAGTTACTGGTTTTTTCACTATTCGTATGCGTCTTCTTGTCCGCATTGGACATTACAATCGTCACTACGGCGCTGCCCACTATTGCCGAACATATGCACGCCAGCAACACGGGATTTGTGTGGATAGGATCTGCGTACCTACTTGCCGGAGCAGCGTCTGAACCGATATGGGCAAAGACGAGTGATATATTTGGCCGAAAACCTCTTCTGATGCTGGCAAATGCTACATTCCTGGCTGGAAGTGTGGTTTGTGCGCTAGCAAGTGATATAACCACTCTTGTAGCCGGTCGGACCATTCAGGGTCTGGGATCGGGCGGCCTTCTTGTTCTCGTAAACATTTTGCTCGGTGATCTTTTCAGTCCAAGGTAGGTGGAGCTCCACACACAAAGATAGCACCTAACATCACTAAAGGGACCGTGGCGTTTATTATGGACTCCTGGGCTTGGTATGGTCGATTGCCAATGCCAGCGGACCTTTTCTAGGTGGCTTGTTCTCCACGAAAATGGATTGGAGATGGTGCTTTTGGGTCAACGTCCCTATCGATGGGATTGCCTTGATTCTTACCGCCATATTTCTCAAGGTTCAGACCCCGATCACACCTTTGTGGGACGGCATCAAAGCCATTGATTGGCTAGGATGCCTCACGGTGGTGGGGGGTACGGTATTGTTACTACTTGGCATCGAATCTGGAGGCGTGGCATTTCCATGGGCATCGGCGCCTGTTATTACCATGATCATTGCTGGTATCATCATATGGGTCGTCTTCTTTCTGATCGAGGCCAAGGTCGCAAAGTATCCACTGGTACCCATGCGGCTACTCCAGAGTTCCTCAAATCTCTGCATCCTCGCAATCGACTTCTCGCATTCATTTGTCTTCATCGCGGGATCCTACTTCTTGCCGCTGTACTTCCAGGCGGTGCTAGGAACGAACGCCTTACTATCGGGTGTTTACCTTTTCCCATACGCCTTATCACTCTCCTTCACCTCCGTCGCTACTGGCTTCGTTCTCAGGAAAACTGGCGCTTACCGGCCTCTCATCACCGGAGGTATGCTATGTCTTTCACTCGGATTCGCGCTCTTCATCGATCTGCCAGAGTATACATCATGGGGCCGTGTCGTCATCTATCAAGTAATAGCCGGTATTGGAGTGGGACCCAACTTCCAGAGTCCCATGATGGCGCTTCAGAACAGCGTTGCACCTCACGATATTGCAGCTGCATGCAGCACTTTCGGCTTCGTTAGGCAGTTTGCTAACGCTATCTCGGTTGTCGTTGGTGGTGTCGTTCTCCAAAGCCAGCTCAAAGGACACCGAAGAGAGATGATCGACGGCGGGATTGAATCTAGAGTTGTGGACTTGTTGACCGGCGGCTCAGCTATCAGTTCTGTGAACGAGATTAACCGTCTGCCGAGATTTGCTCGTCAAGTAGCGCAAAAAGCATTTGCTCAAAGCATGTCAAAAATGTGGATCATGTACGCATGTGTTGGCATAGTTGGTTTGGGATTGACGGACTTCATTCGAAAGTACGAGCTACCAACCGAGCATAAGCAGACAGTGACTGGCCTGGAGGAACAAGAGAGGATTAGGAAGCAGGAAGCCGAATTGCGCAATGCTAGGAAGACGAAGAAAGGAACGGGAGGTCTGCCGGACCCAGAAGAAGCACCACAGCAATCGGAGCGTGGACATGATGGTTCAGGTGGGAAGAATGCGGAGGTCCTTGGCCTTTCCTTACCAAATCGAGTACCTTCACGGCTGTCCATGAGATCAACCATGGACGAGGGCTCGACCGGCTTCCCAAGCATACAAGGACCTTCATCGTCGGGCAATCGGGGGCCTGCGCCTCGAAAGGAAGGCGCCATCACCGCAGCAAGACGACGCGCCAAACTGGGCCAAATAGGAGCCAGCATAGCAGAAGGCCAACACCCCGTCGCACCCATCCAAACCGACACGCGATCACCGAGCCGTATCGGCGATTTCCATCGCGAATTTGATAAATTTTACCAGGATGACGATTTCTTGAATGACAGTTCTTCTGAGGAAGCAGTCGATCTAGGGCTGGATGGAGGGACTAGAGCTGAGATAATCAGGACTTCACGTAGATCGTCGCTGTCCAAGCTAGCTCTACGAAGTCCGTTGAAGAGATCGTCAGGGAGTAAGAAGAAAGGGGAGGATTGGGGGCCATTACTGTAAGCTTTATGCGAATTTGAATCCTATTGCTTCGGAGCCTACGGGTGATTCTGGCGTTTCTTGACGTGACTTGGCTTGAATGGACGCTGCTGTCACTGTTTGCAAATGAAGGATTTGGAATGGAGTTGACACCAATCACCCTCAACCTTGAATCCTAATCCATTCGTCTCGTCTCTCAGCCCCAAATAGTTGATGGTTACTTTTCTGATTGGCACCGAGAGTGGAGGGCTTCTCGATCACGACTCTAATGGGTTCCCGCTGCTCTGTACAGCATTGTAAGGCTGAAGCGTTCGCGTGCATATTGATTGGTAAGGCTAGCCTCGTGATCGGTGCCAGATGGTCCCGACCCCGACGAAGGGCGAATGCCGGTTCCGATTAGCGCTGTTGACCTGCAGTGAAGTCAGCCGCACCCAATACTTTCCTTCCCAATTGTGCTTACAAATTTCGCTACAAACAAGAAAGCGAAATCCTCTCGTGCCACATATGAATAAGGCAGGGGAGAAGATCCAGAACAATTCACACGTCGATATCCATCCGCCCACCTCACCAACCACAAGATCTTGAACCACTAACTCCCTGTTTATATCACGTGACTCTTGGCAAGTTGGACATAGGGGAATCCGTGTCATTTGTACTTAGAAAATCAGATATCAATTACCAGACTCATTTCTCAATGCTTTATTCATACGTGCACGTTATTTCATGATTATCCCAAGTGATACCAACACTCCCATTCCTCAATCGCGATCTCTCCCCTTTGCCAGTTTTCAGCATGACATCGACGCTCCAATTCCGTAACGTAGCACTACTCGCCAGCACAGGCAATCTCGGATCCAAAATCCTCAAAAGTCTGGTCGGCGCCGGGTTCAACGTCACAGCGATCCAACGGGCTGGGTCGATGAAAAAAGTCAAGGCGGGAATAGAATCAATTCAGGTTGATCTCACCAATAAGGTCGACTTGCTGTCCGCGTTCAAAGGCCAAGATGCTGTTGTTAGGTAGGTTCGCCTCTATGAATGGGCTGGAGACGTAACTGCTGATTGGAGAAACTAGTGCTGTACCTAATCCTGTTCTTAAGACAGAGAAGATCATGATTGATGCCGCCATCGAAGCCGGAGTGAGAAGAATTGTGCTGTCGGAGTTTAGCAGTAACCTCGAGGCCAAAGGGAAGGATGTTAACTTGGATGTGGTCAAGGATAAATTGGAGATCAGGCGATACGTTGAAGAGGCTGTCAAGGGCACCAAGACCGAATGGAGCAGTATTAATAACGGTCCTTTTCTAGATCTTGGTGTCAAAATGGTAACTCATTTCTACGATGGGATAAATAAACGGATGCTAATATTTGTTCTAGGGATTCTTGGGGCCAAACCTGAGGACGAAGTCGGCGAGGTTTCATGATGGAGGTGACATACTTGTCTGCTCGACCTCGACAGAAGATATTGGAAAAGCTGTGGCGTTGATGCTTCAGAAACCGGCCGAGACAAAGAATAAGCCTGTCTACGTCTACTCGGCCCTCATTTCTGAGCGCAAGATGACAGACATCGTCTCCAAAATCACTGGGTATGAATTCAGTATTCAGCATGCGGACGTAGAGAAAGACGCCGATGACTATCTTGATGATTTAAGGAGTGGAAAGACACTTGCCAATCCGTGGGCGAGGTTTAACCTTTATATGTTGATGATGTATGGAGAGGGCTACGGTGGAAACTACGCCGATACTGCCATGAATAAGACATTAGGGTTGAGGGTAATGGATGATGCGGAACTTGAGGAGAAAGTTGCAGGATGGTTGAAGAACTAAGCAAGGTTCTCAGGGCATAACCTCCACCGCAATCGATTGAGAACGTGTTCTTTGATAGTCGAATCTCCACCATCAAAGCTCGTATGCATCTATCAAGACCATCTCCACATTCTTAAATCTCTCCCTGCGCAACTACTCGGGATCGTGAACGCAAGCCTCAATATTGTTTCCAACAGGATCAATCACAAACTACAAATCATCAGCCAAATCGCACTTGATCAAGAGAAAGAAAATACTCACAGCGCCAAAATAATGCTCATGATATGGCCTCAGTCCCGGCGGCCCATTATCCTTTGCACCAGCAGCCAACCCCGCCTCATAAAATGCCTTCACAGCAGCTCGATCTACAACACCTCGTCAGCCAGTTAATCTTCCAAATAGCACAAACCACCCTCGTACTTTCATCCCATCTCCTCGCCCCGAGCCGTTAGCACAGAAACAACCCTATCTCACCTTTCGCAGTAAAAGCCAAATGGATCTCATTGCCCGCATCTCCCTCCTTGGTCATAATAGAAAAAGACGGTTTGTTAACCCCAAAGCCCGCGAAAGAGGGAAAGTCCATGATAAGTTTGTAGCCAAGTGGTGCGAGGATGGTCGTGTAGAATTTGACAATTTCTGTGAATTTGGTGGTGGGGACGCGGAGGCAGAGGTGGTCGAGCATGTTAATGTTTGAGTTGTGGAGGACTTTTTGGTTTGAAATGGAGAAGGCGCGAGAGGAGGGTTGAATGGTGTAGGAGGTGAGAGCAATGGAAAATGGCTTTGACTTATAGCAAAGAGTGTGAGAGCCAATTGCCTGTTTGGGAGATATTGGAGATCTGCAGTGCCAAGTTGAGATGCATACGCAGGTGCAGTATTGCTTATCGTTCTGTTATTAAGTAATCCTCTTTTTGTGCGTAGGGAGAGCTGACTCATGATTGTACCGCCTATTAGCCGCAATGTACATTCTGATTGTTGAATCTGTGACGTACCGATCTTGTTGCAAGTGCAAGGATTTTACCTCGGATGATCTCAAATCGAGCCAGGCAGGATAAATACTCAGAGGATGATCCAGGTCCACAAATCGAAAAGTGATGATATTTGCTACTCGAAATACAAACTACCTAGAAGCAAATTCGGGTATAGTGCAAGTGAGAAGAAGAGATCCAGGAGCCATCGCGCATCATCCAGAAATACAACAGCATCTCCTCACCGCGTTTCACTAACAACCTCGAAAATATCCGCTGCTTGGCATGTGAATTGTTAGAGTCATTACTCCTCCGCGCCCAACTCTTGTTTGACCGAGTTTCTTTCCAACCTTCCAATTCCAAATTCCCTGCACATGTCTATCGTGCATGGTGCTCTGCCATGTGCCCAGCTACATCAGGTTGCTTCCTCAGTACGCCCATTTCCGCGTCATTTGGAATGTATGCTAGAGGACTGGAGAACTTTCCCTTCTTGCCAAACTTGTCCTCGGTGAGCCACCTGCGGAACTTGATGAGGAAGTGCACAATCACGAAGATGATGATTATAGCAGCCAAAATGCCCAAGATGTATCCAGCAACTACGGCTTTGCTGTGCGTTGTTTCATCCAGGAAGTCGTAAACGTAGAATCCAGAATCGTGTAGGGTGAGGTATGCGACGCCTAAGTATCCTGCGAGGATGAGGATGAGCGGCACGATGTGTAGCCAAGGCGTTTTTTCAGTTCGAGCGAATAATATTTCGAAGATCGCAAAGACTGAGTTAAGGCCGTGTGCGGAGATATTTCGCCAGACGCCCGTCCGATTTTCGAAATGGCTGAATATCAGACCCCAGTAAACGACTACGACCTGTTAGCTATAGACGAGCAGTTTTCATGAATTTTTTTACTTGTGACCAGAAATGGAAATATTGTGATGGTAGAATAGAAGATCGAGTGCAAGATTTGCAAGAATTTTGGCCATCGAGCCAGCATTGGAGTTCCTGTTCTCGCATAGCTTCCGGAGTGCAATGCAGCAAAGGCAAAGTAGAAAGCGAGTCCGAAGAAGGTGAGGTCGGTGAAATAGCTAAAGAAATAGCCAGCTGCACCATGTGAGCCGTCCATAACAAGGAATGTGATGATACAGGCGAATATGTAGGCCGAAAAGGTTGCTCGCAGAATGCAGAGCACTATTGGCGAAAACAACCATGAGGAGGAGAATCTAATAGCATCGAAGGGCTCCGAGGAAACTCTGCGAAACAGAGGCATAGCTGTGGATGTGAAGGTCCTGGAGTGAGTACACGGCAGAGATGAGAATAGACGATAGCCACAAGGATAGGTAAAAATGGGCCAGCGAAATAAGCACCGCAACAACGACAGGGCAAAGCGAGAAGGGAGACAGGAGATAGAATTTGCTAGAGTCAAAAGCGGACGTAACCCGAGCGCGGTCTATTCGAGCAAAGAGCATGTTGATGAAGAGAGCCGTTGCCAGGCTCAGCTTGAAACCAGCGCATCTTGACTGATGGATCATGGCGAAGCCAAGGCAGCCTCTAAATTGGTGGCTTGCAGCTGTTCGTTCAGCGGACTTGCCATTGGTAACTCAGAGGAGAGACGAGATGACTCGCCACTGGAGAAAGAGTGCAGGCTATACAGCCATGTTCCGAGGAGAGTTTGACTTTGCGTGAAACAATGCCTCACATCACGTGAGCTGACATCCGCTGTTAGTAATCAAACTTTATTGAGAGGATGAGTCAACCAACCATCGCTTGGGCTTCTCATGTGCATCCATAAAAGTCGACGAAAGCTTGTGACAACATCACATACATCGACACCGAAAAATTGGATAGCTCTCGAATGAACGAGCAAAACACTTCCTCAATCAACGCAAAGATCCTGCTCAAAAAGACCTTATCAACAAACTATGGCTTGGATGGATGTCCCTACTCTCCTCCCAAGAGCTTTCTCGCTGAAGACGGCATTGTGAAGTACCGCTGCATCGGCGAAGGCAGCTACGGCACGGTATTCGAAGCAGGGACAGGCGCTATCAAGATCTCACCATACGAGAAGAGTCTGTGGTATGACTTTCATCTGACAAACAGAGTGCCTGTAGCTTTACAGAGTCGAAATGGTCTTATACGCCATCTGTTCCCGACACGTGATGTTCCGAGAACGCCCAGAGTTTATGCTTTCATGAAGGCGAACGAAGATTGGAACAGCAATGGATGCAAGATCAACTATGTCCTAGTATCCACCTCATGAATTTTCATTCTGTTGGCTCCAAGTAGAACTCGATGCCGCAAGATATCGGCATCTCTTTGGGAACGAAATGTCAGATATTTCGCACAACGCATGCTCAGAACTTCTGGACACAGCACTAATAATGTACTTGGTCCGCTCCTTTCCGAGCTCAGCCAACGTAGAAGGTCAAATAGCCATCGCGGAAGACATCATCCGACCTTTATCACTGTCCACTCGGGCCGCACTAATTGAACGCTACTTTGATCCTAAAACGTTTTCTGATGCATTGGCGGATCCTGATAATAATGATTGCTTGATGTGGCTTTACTTTGGTAGAAGAGATCCTCCTGGTTCCGGCAACTGGCGATCATCCCTACGGAACTTCGAGTTGACCTTGGATATCGCTGAGACTGGGAGCTGAACACCAAACAGTTGGCTGCTGAAATGGCGATCGGTCTAGCCATCGTTCATTGAGAGGCAAAAGTGGATGCCCAAGACGCTGAATGGGTTCTCGGACGAGCCGCGGCAAAGGGTGCGGTGCAGACCAGCTGGGATGATTTCAAACATAAAGCCCCCACGGACATCCAACCAGATTATACCCACAGATCTGTTTCTCTATGGATCCTAGATTTTGACAAGTCCGACACGTTCGATTTTGAAAGGTCTGACTGTCACAATTCCGAAGACGATGTCGCAGACGAGAGTTGTATTGAACTTCTAGTCAGGGGTGTAACTTCCCACGACCCGTATCTTCCAAATCCTGAGGTGGATCGGGAATTGTTTGAGTATTTTGCTACGGTTTATCTGCAGGCAAGCGACTCGATATTGCGCACAAATGGCTACTGTTCATCTATTCTATCACTACCAGGGAAGTTTATGAAAATGGGCTAGTACACCGGACGACGCGGGTTTCGTCTTCGACGAAGATAATAGCCAGGAAGAAGAAGGAGGCTGGAGTAAATCAGATTTGGAAGAAGGTTGCTTTAGCGATGACTCGTCGGAAGATTTCGTTGATTCCGAAGAAGAGGATTTGAAGGAAGGACGGAAAGGAATAAAGAAGTAGACGGAACGCAGTCCTGTAGCTATGCGAAAATGAGTATACTCAATCATTCTGGTAACCAGTTCTGAATCGAGTTGCGAGTTTCTCGATTCGTCGCTTTTTTTTTTCCCGGCAGCGCCTCCATGGTCTCTCCTTCGTTCAAGTTAGACAATACTCAATCCGCTCCAAAACAACACTCTTAAATTAGCATTTGGCTCTCTTTCGGAACATACCTAGCTCTACACTAAGCCCCTTTCTCAACCCGCAAAACCTCAACGTCCAATACACCGCGACGATCATGAAAAGTCACTCTTCTCTCGCCGTCGGAGACGAGCCATCAAGGTACGTGAGCTCATAACACCTCATCATGAAAATTCAATCCACGGGCTCTATCAGCCCTCTCAAACGCAAGACAACAACATTCCTCTCACTACCACGCGAGTTACGACACCAAATCCTTGTGGATACCCAGCACCCCAGCGCTGCATACACCCACCAACTCCAGACTCGAGTCCTACGACAGAATCCGCGGCGCCATCAAGACCTGGACTCAATTGTTGCGCGATATCCACGGCGACATGGTGGAAGACGCGGCGAGAGGCGCGCGAGTTGTTGGAAAGGTGGGGGTTTTGGAATGGGTTCGAATCAATTGGGATGCAATCTAGTTACCGGATGTAGACCTGTGGCATCTGTCTATACTTGTCAAGGCATGCATGCGATCGAGTCTGAGAAGAGGAGTCGGTGGGTTTTAACCTACCGTTACACGATATCTACATACCTATTTCGAGTAATATCACCGTTGAGGTGATCCGTAATCCCGTGTCTCGGCTTAGCCAAAATGATAACAATGTCCAACATATAGATCGTGTCCCTCTCTCCTCAAGAACCATCGAGACCCGATGCCTTATATTCCCTACTTAATCTGCATAGCATAAATCCTCACAGGAAACAACTCTTTCGGCATCCCCCTCTGCACCTCCGTTGCCACAATCTTTAAACCCGCCTTCTGAAAAAGCTCCCGAAACTTGCCATCACTCCTAGTGACACTACTATCCGTATCATCAAAAACATCATTCCCATGCGCATCCGTACTCATATTCTCCTTGACCACAATCCAACCCCCCTCCGTCACAAACGCCTTCGTCCTCTCAAAATACTCAAGTAACTGTGCATCCGTCAACTGTCCCAAACACCACTGATTCCAAATCAGATCGTACTTGTATTCCGGCGTCCAATCCTCAAGTCCAACATTATATATCTTCCCTACCCGTCCCTCTTTCCTACATTCCTCAAAGTCCTCGCCTTCGGTGATCACTTTTGTGAGCTTAACAACTGGCTCGACGATGTCGACTTTATCCGCGACTTTACTCAGGAATCCCTTTGTTATTCGTCCGATGCCGGCACCGCAGTCGACGGTCCTTGTGAGGCGCTTGCCTGGACTGTGTTGGGTGGATTTTCGACGTAGTTTGGCGAGGAAGTTGGAGGAGGATTGGAGGTCTATTCGTGAGACTTGTGGGTAGCCGCCTAGGACGCCATCATTGTCCGCGGAGACGGAGGACCAGTATTCGAGAGCGGCTTTGTGATCGATTGCGCTGTCGGCGGGTTCGAGGGGATGGTTCGGAGGATCGGTGGTCATGTCTTTGGCAGACATGGTGGTTTCTGTGGTTGAGAACTGGAGGAGGGTTGAATGGAATCAGACTTGTATGTACAATAAGTGTAGTAGGTTGTATGTGTAATCGGAAATGGTAGTGGGATTTGTTTATGCTGTTTCAATCTCCGTGGTGGGGCATTGTTTTCCCTGCATGAGGCCGCCGAGAAAGGGTGATCCTTCTTAATTTGGAAAGAGCCAGTGGGGGAAGGTCAAATCAATATCGATCTCTTGACTATTCAACATTTCATACCGCATCGAAGCTAACCAATTCTCGAAGCTAGAATGCCAGAAAGTTGTCGATTTTGATCATGGTTTGTAGGATCAGCTCAAAGAGACTTTCTTTGCTATGTGGAAAGCTGGAGCGGACGATTTGATGAGCTTTTCGGAGAGCTTTGTATGTAGCAATATGTTACCACCGTGACAAAGATCAATCTTTTTAGTGACTTGTCTTCATCATTGCTGGCACTTGCAAACTAAGAAAGCTGATGGCAAGTGCAGCATCCTGTGTTTGCTGGGAAGGTGGTCAAGACTCCTGACTCAACTACTCACTGGCTGTATCATCTCCGTGCGTTTTTTTCGTGGTATCAAAACATATCATGCCATCATATCATGCGTACCTGATCGGAGCTATGCCCTTCCAACTCCGCCCTATGCCTGGTATTGTGTATTCCTTTCCGTATCTCAAACATCATTCAACAAATCATCCAAGTCGTCGTCGTCGTCCCATCCTCCCTTTCGTCTGTTGACCGTGATTTTCTGCTCGTTCTGTGCCTCATTTTCCGACAACGAGCTTAGCAAGTCCTTCAGTTGGTCTTCCGTGACCTTTGACTTTAGCTGACCCGATCTCGCCAACATGATGAGCCTATTCTCGACATCGGTTGCGCGCGAGGCCTTGACGAGGCGGATTCGGCCCAGTCGGTCCGCTGCTTCAGGGAGAAGGATTTGGTTTAGGATGCCTTGTCGAGCTTCTTGTTCTCTAGAAGCATGTTAGATGTGGGCGACTCCATGACTCGTTGCTTGAGCATACCTCTGTGCCTGCTCTTCTTGACTTGGTTTCCCGCCGCCACCTCGTCCCGCGCCTCCGGAGCCTTGTTGCAGTTGTGCAAGGCGGGCCTTGCGAATCTGCAGAGCGTAGATTAGTCGGATACATAGAAGCGTGGCAGCGACTCCTTACTTGTTCCAAATCTGCGTCGGCCATGGTTGCTTCAGGAGAGTCAATGTTTGCGAAGCACCAGCACTAGGTAGAACGACTGCAGGTGCGGGGAGAATATTTAGTTGAGTGGCTTCCGCTCGCTGTGTCAGAACCCAGGACCCTGTTCAATCACGAGCAACGATTGGCTTGACGCAGCGCTTACTGGAAGAGGGATGGCCACTGAAGTCTGGTTGTATCTAGCAGCTGGAAATAACCTCCGATATGGTAGGCGAGTCTGTTTATAGAATAGACGTAGGGCACGTTTGTTTTGTTTTGACTGACGGAAGGCCATGGATGTAAGATACAATGGTGAACAGAACAGCGGGGGGTTCGAGTACGAGCGTGTGGTACAGCTGCTCTCCTGCTTGTACCGAGTTCCCGAGACCGAGTAACCACTGTCACACCATGCGTACATATGATGTTACTGTGACTTGCCCTGAAAGAAGCAAATACGTCGGTCGAGCGTCTGGGCAGAGGCAGTGCGGTGCAGCAGTGCATGAACGAGCATCTGCATGGTCCATCTGGGATGTCCATGTCCATGGCCATGCCCGGTTCCGCTCCCTCCGAACTCCTCACTCGCTCTGTTCGACCTGTCCTCCCCCGTCCTCCGTCCTACCCCGTCCTCCCCCGTCCTCCCAGTCCTCTTAGAGACATCGTGTCTTCCCCAGTGGTGATCTCTCGTGTTGTCTGCGCCTCAATCAATTCCGTGGCCCCAATGCTTGCTTGCCTCTGTGTTCCTACCGCAGTACGACAGGCCAAGCCGTGTTCGGCTCCACAGGCCCCTGCTACCAACAAAGCTGTAAGTTTGAGTTCCAAGCCGATGACATCCCCCTAGTCCGCGAGATGGATGCCTTCTGATGCATCGACTCCGCAGTCTTCTCGGTGCGAGACCCAACAGCGACCGAGCTACTGATCCGACAAACCACTCCTGCAAGCCGACCATCGTACCCTTAAGCTCGTCGCCAACCATACCATCAACACCACCCATCATGGCTGCCACTGTTGCAAACTTCCCGGATCCCTCGCGCTTCTTCCCATCAGAAACTGACGCCATGAATACTCTCCCAGACCCGAGGACCCCGAGTCCCTCGACGCCGTTGTCACGATCAGATTCCGCGGCTTCGGGGCAAGCAGTCCGCCATCCAGACTTGAGTGATGAGGTAGCCATGCTCAGTACAAAGCTCGTGAATGCCATCAATCATCAAACGAATCTGGATGACTCGCTACAAGGCACCAGACATGAGCTGGACATTGCAAGACAGCACATTGCCCGATTAGAGGCCGCCACGAAGAAGCACGAAGCACTCATAAGCGGCGGATTACTATTGAAGCGAGACGATGTGAATACCACCATAAAAGCCGCCGAGAAACTACGGGACGATGAGCAGAAGCGCCTGAACAAAGAACGCAAAGAGGAGAAGGACCGGTTACAAAAAGAGTGGGATGCTGTGCGGAAGCAGTTGATGGCCGAGGCCGCCGATGCGCACAAACTGCGTGCCCTGATGGAGAAGGAGAAACTTGAGGCTATCAAGCAAATGGAGCAAGAAAAAGCCAAACGAGCGGTCGCAGAGAAGGAGAAGAAACAGATGGAACAAGAGCTGGAGAGTCTCACTGCTCAACTATTCGAGGAAGCCAACGCCATGGTAGCAAACGCACGAAAGGACACGGAGGCATCTGAAAGGAAGAGCGAGCAGCTCAGGAGTCAGTTAAAAGATGCAGAGATACTGTTACATTCCCACCAGGAACAATTACAGGATCTCAAGGCGGTCGTTGAGAAGATCAGCTCGGAGCGAGACGAGAACGAGAGCAACGCCCAGATCTCAACAGCTCCCTCGACGCCTGGCATGGCTCCCTCCGACAAGATGAGCAGAATATTCGAGTCCGCTAGCTTAACTCCTGTCACTCCTGGCGTAGACGACATTGTGCCCGACCAGCCGCTACGATTCTCACATTTGATCAACCCTGTACTTCGTCACGACCTAGGAGCCTATCAGGATTTCAAGAATCTGCTGAACGCTGCCACAAAAGCTACGCCGGCTCAGAGTAGGGTGGTTAGCGGCAGCTTTGGGAGCGTCAATGTTCTCGGACTGGATCGCATTGGACTGGAGCGATCTGATTCGGTGAAGTCCTCACCTGGCACACCAACTTTTCCCACCATCGGCAGTTTTCCTTCAAGCTTCGGTGGTTATTCTTTACGAGAGGCCATGGCCCCCACTGTGCCGCCACTGAAAGACACGCCAGTATATAAGCGTGCCCTTGCAGAAGACATCGAGCCAACACTACGGCTTGATGCTGCCCCTGGCATTGGATGGATGGCAAAGCGCACAGTTATTAACAGTGTCACTGCTGGGAACCTCGTTGTTGAGCCAATGCCTGCGTCAATGTCCAAATTCCATGGGCCCATATTCCCTTGCGCTTTATGTGGCGAGAACCGTAAAGGGGAACAGTACACTAGGCGACATCGTTTCCGGGCCTCGGAGGCAGAAGATGCTGCACGATATCCTCTATGTGACTACTGCCTCGGCCGCGTCAGAATGACTTGTGACTACATTGCATTTCTGAGGATGGTTCGTGATGGCCATTGGCGCGCCGAAACCGACGAGGAGATCAACGCTGCATGGGAGGAGAGTGTAAAACTTCGCGAGAGAATGTTTTGGCAGCGAATTGGAGGAGGCGTGGTGCCAGTCTACTTGAGCGTAAAGGACAGCCCACGAAGCCCGATGTTTGCGCAATCGCAGGGACGAGACAGCGAAGATAGCCAGCAAGCACCTGCTCTGCCACCACGGAACAGTGACGATAGTCAACCTCCATCACTCCCTCCGCGACACCATGGCGCAGAGGATCCGTTCAACGGTATCAAGACTACCAAGCGCGTCTCGATCGGCAAAACTTTCATCTCGCCTGATGTCGAAGAAGGTCAGGAAAGCTCACATGCTCCATTGACTGCTGAAGAGGAAAAGGCGATTGACGAAGCAGCTGCGAAGCAACTTCAAGATGCTCTACGCCAGTCCACATCATCCAAATCGAGCGGAGCAGAGACAATCACCCACGGTGAAGAGCACGAATCAGTGGAACCAATCACCACTACCGAATCGGTAACCCCTGCCGAGGCACCAGCACCCACCTTCTCGACCCCAGTAGAGTCTCCGTCCAAAGAGATGCAACGCTTGTCACTCGCTATACCCGGCGCCTTTTAAAGCGTCATTTTCCCACAATAATACCCCCTTTTTTTGATTACTCGGTTGTAATGATTTAGAGCATACATTCGCTTTTCTGTTAACTCATGCATAAGTGCTGTTGGTTGACAGCACTTTGGGCATGAAGAAAAAAGCTGGCGTCTCATTGGATTATTGGCGAGCTGTTTTTCTGTCGAAAGTGCATATTTGGGACACATGGTAATAGGATCTTGCATATATGGTGTGTATGAATAGAATAGTTCGCTCTATGGTAATTGCGAGGCTCGCTTTTTGGTTGGGAGGCACTGGGGTAATGTATGATATGATAATGCTTAGTTTGTTAGTTTGGTGTTTATGTGGTTGCAGCGGCGGCGGGAATGAAGAATCTGTTTTGATCATCATCCGAGTTGCTTTGCTTTGATCAAGTGGATTTCTTTCTTCACATATGTAGACGTTGTGAACTGACTGGCTGGGTGATATGGACGGTCCCTTACGCTCTTTCGATCCAGGGCGGTATCATTTTCGCGCACGATCTGTTGGGAGAAGAGAAGAAAGGATCAGGAGCTTTTGTGCGTTAAACGGTTCATAGACCAAGCGCTCAGACTTTGCTAATATGGTATCATCATACCAACTCTAACGGACAGCAAATTTCCTGTCCACGTTCCATCGATCGATCAAGCGCTCCCTTATATCCAAGTTGAAATCCAACGCGCGTATCGTATTTACAAATTCATATCGCTCCACGCTCAAGTACATTCTCAAACAAACAAACAAACAAACAAACAAATCAAGCAACCCCGTGCACAAAAACAAACAAAAACGAGCATGCATGCAACAAAAGATGGACAATGAATTGCCTCCAAAAACACAGACGAAACAACCAAAACGTAAAAAAATCAATCAATGGTATCCTCCTCTTCCCTAAAACGGACAAAGGAAAAAGTGCGTGGCGTGTTGGAGGATGAGGTACGTGCTCAATCCAACCCATCCCAACTAGGCACCCATTCATCCCCTGGATACCCACTAGCCTTCATAACCGGCACCTCGTCACTCGATCCACTCGCACTCCTCTCATGGACAGCCCTCCCAGTGGCAGGTTCACGAACAACACCCGCCTGTGCCAACGCCGCCGCGATCCGGCTCGCGCCGAGACCCTGTCCGCTGACCGCCTGCGCAATGTGATGGATCGGCTCGGGCTTTTGTTGCGAGAGGGGGGTGTAGATGTTGTCGTCTTTGGGGGGAGGTGGTGGTGGGATGTCACTGTCTTCTTCTTGTGCATGAGCAGGTTGTGTATTGGTAGTTTCTCCGAGGGGGAGTTGTTTGGAGGGATCAGCGTATAGATCCTCAGTACTTGTTGAATGTGCAGAGTGTGGCTCTGGTTGCTGTTGCTGTTGTTGATGATGCAAAATGTGTTGGGAAGGCGGTTGAGCGTAAGAATGGGATCGAGGTAGTTGGTTAACGCTCATCGGAATATTAGTAGTGATACCCAGATTGGGGATACCACGTGGCGACGGCGCACTGCCTACACCTCTTGAAAGAGGTGAAGGTTTGACAAACGTGGCTTGCGAGGTTGGATTGGCGCTTGTCGTTGCTACTCCGGTGGCGGATACATCGCTTCGAGAGCGGAAAGACGGATCAAGTCTTGGGTCTTGGAAGGCCTGCTCAAACATGGGAGCAGCAGGGGCCACTGGACTGCCATTGTAAGAGAGTCGTTTTGGCTGAGGCTGCATAAGTTGAAGGCGAGCTTGTGGTAGAGGCGGGATCTGAGGTTCATCTGGTCCTGTTGGTGGTGAATATTTGGGCGGGTTATAACCTATCCGCTGATACTCTCCTGGTATCCCAACTGGCTGATATTCTTTCGATGCATCGGGAGACTGAGCTAGAGATCCGGTAGGTCGGTAGATGGGCACCTGAGGTGGAAGAGAATGTGAGGTTTGGGGAGGTGGATATGAATATGCAGGAATGGCCGGAGGTTGATATTGTTGCTGAGCCCTGGATTGTGGATGTGAAGTAGAAGTCGGTGGTGGACTTCTTGAATACCCTGGAGAGCCTAGAGGCGACTGTAAGGGCTGATCCGTTGGCACTGCATACATCTGACCATCTGACCCTCGCTTCCATCTTTGCGAAGCAGCATGGAAAATCTCCTGTCTCATAATCTCTCGATCCCCATCGTCTTCTTGTTCATTCGGGATGTTCAGTGCCCAAGGTCTTTCTTGATGTTGCCCTGGTGTTTCGTTGATACTGCCCATTCGAAGTCCTCTCGATCGTCGACCTTGAAGCTGGCCAGGGCTCGAGTCTCGTCTAGTGCTGACAGGACTGATAGACCCGCCGCTGTTATGTCGCTGATATTGCTCCAGAGACGAGCCTACAGATAGTTGAGGCGACAATAGTGTACCTGATCCCGAAGATTCTTTTCGACCAAATGAGAGCCACCTGGTCGCACTGCCAGTAGATCCAGCACGACCACCTCCTGGACTCGTGCTGTTAACAGGCGAGGACACTGCAGGACGATTCTGTTGCGTCGTGGTTGCATCGTAGCCAGCAACGCCCGGTGAAAGGCCAAAGTTTCGGTCAGACGGCGGAGGAATGCTTACAGGAGCGTAGTAGCCGACAGGGGGTGGTGGCTGTCCTGAGTGTCCAACAATCTGATTCGGAGAGAGCGGCAGATCTTTTGGGTGCTGGCCCTGCGTTACACTCTGCCATTGAGCGGCTTGTAATCTTTGCTGTTCTTGAAAGGCTCTGCTTGCTGGGTTGTCGGGAACACGATGGAATATTGTACCCTTGGGCTGTTCTTTGGATAGCTTCTTGCCAGTATTTGGCGCATGGCCTGTTGTTCCAGAGCGGCCAAACAGACTGCCTAGACCGGAGAATCTCTTCTTGCCTGGCAGCTCTTGTCCGGTGTGTGTCAGCGCTCGGTGTGGCGATTTATACTTTTTCGACTTCGATCCTGCTGTTCGCTGAGGATCTTGAGGCGAAGGAGGAATTAATGTCTGCATGACTTTTGATTGTGCAGGTGAAGGCTGGTGCGTCTGAACAGGCGAGCCTGATATTGTGGGATTGTCTTCGCCATTGGCTGGACGCTTCAGGCCGCTCAAAAATGATGGTCTCTTCTTCTTGTTCTTTTTGCTTGGAGCCTCTTCACTGTCAACCGTGGATGTATAAGACTGTAGAGACATAAGTCGTTGGGATTCTACAGGTGTCACCTCCTGCGCAGTGGTTACACGAGGCATTGAGCCGTACATTGTGGGCTGAGGGGCAGCTGGCGCTGGAGATGCCTTCTTTTTAAGCTTCTGTAAGAGACCTTGTTTCTTGATTGGATCAACTGGACCTGGCTTGACGTGCACTTCTTGCAGCCCGGTGCCCTGATGCCGGACATCTGGCGTGCCGTGGCGTAAATTCGAATTGACGAGTGTTTGAAAATTTGTTGGCGGAAGGAAATTGGATGAAGCTTCAGAAGAAGAGCGATCGTAAAGCTGACCGGGACGATATGGATCTTCGAGCTCCATTGAAAGTGACCTAGAACCAGGTCGACTTTTAGTATTCTGTAGTGCTCCCATGGGCAGGGATGCTTGCCTTGGTTTTCGGCGTCCTTTTGGAGAGGCGTCTCCTTGCCCTTCAAACTTCCTAGACATCCTTCGCAGCCCACTCGGAGACGTGCTTTGAGCATTTTCGAATTGCCTGGACATCCTACGAATGCCTCCAGAAGGAGGGGTGCGTTGCTCTTCTTCGGTTTGCGCAACCCGTGTTTCCAGATTCAAAGGATACTTGGCCGTGCTGATCAGCTCTTGAACAGGTAAGCCAGAAGAATCGCGTGCAAGTGGAGTGAAAGACATTGGTCTCTCCAAAGGTGGCCTCGGCAGATTGTATATACGCGTGTCAAATGCGGATTTTATAGGGCTGACAGGCGGTTCCTGTCCTACTGGACTATGGTCTGCAGAAGACTTTGTATCTTCCTGGCCCATGGAGGAAATACTTGGTATGGAGCGAGGAACGACTCCTAGCAACGGAAACGTCGACGAAGGTGGCGGCGCTGTATTCTCGCTGGTTGCAGCTCCTAAGCTCTCGGTTCGATGAGAGTTATCTGGCATCGGCTCTGTGATGATCATGCTCGGTCCCACACCATTTGGCATTGTCTTTGTAGAGATGATACTGTTTCCACGGCCAGCTCCCCATTGCTGGCCAGGAAACTGAAGTGATTGCTGCACCATACTTGCTCTATCGAAATGCTTCGCGGCAGATTCCGCGGCCAGAAAATCATGTGGAGTCTCTCGAGCACCATCCTCTTCCTCAAACTGAGCTCTCATTTTCCTATGCGCCTCCGCAATTTCAGCAAGGCGGTCAGCACCTTCTTTGAGTCGATCGTTGGGTTTCAAAGCAACATGTCTGGTTGGCTCCAGGCTTGCCTTGCTTTGGAATTGTACAGTCTGTGCATGCTCCAGTACCGCAGGAGAAGCGCTAGTGTCCCGAGAAGGACCGGCAGATCCCAAACTACAAGCAGGAAGAGGGAATTTTGCGAGATCATCGACCTTTCCTTTACCTTTCGGCTCCCTAGGCTTGAATGATTCACCGGATTCAGAGGCTGATTCATATGAGACAAGAGCGCTAACACCATTTTTTCCAGCTACATCGACCCCCTCCCAGCTGTCCATTGAGGTGCTATTGTCAAGGGCATGAGATCGTGGTTCTGAATTTTCAGGCGACACAGCCTTTACGGACCTGTCCCTTGATATGTCTACGTAAGAGTCTCCGCTCGGGGGCAGATGTGTACAGATTTTGTGTTGTTTAAGTGATAAAGGCGAAGCGACATCCAATGAAACAACGGGAGACGACGGACCCAATGGATCGCCCACTGGCTTAAAGTCATGTGCGAAGCCTTCGGAGGTTGCATCCTCTACGGGAGAGATGGGAGATACAGGATCGTCCATGACATTGTCTGGAACGATCTCCTCTGGTTGTAACATGCTAACAATACGCTGATGATGGGTCAATCTGTTGAGCTTTTGGTGCGCCTTAGTGTTTGAATCTGCAAGTGGAAAGCCATAACCCTGAGTGGGAGTTCGGTCGACATCAACAGCGGGAGAGAAAGGTGTCGAGTGTCTGGCCACACTCTCAAGAAGGTGATCTTTTCGGAGCGTATCTAAGTCGTTTAATAGGGGATCAGAAGCATATGCACTTCTCAATGGACTAGGAAGAACTCCAAGTCTAGTTGCTAGTGACTGAGGAGTAAGAGAACGGTGTAGCAGTGTTTCGGGTGTTGGATTGGAGCTCAACTTTGGAACAGAGGCGGGCTCAGGCCAGTACTGTCCTTGGACTGGGGTCACACTTCGGGGTCGCTGGTCGATAGAAAGTGGTCTCTTAGAAATGGCCCCGGCATCAACTGGGAGGATGACGCTAGCTGGTCGTGAAGAGCGGTGGAATGGCGAAAAAGAGCGAGATGTACGTTTACTGGAAGGCGGGCGAGAGTCTTGTGAGCTAATAGACATGGATCTTGGAGTTTGGGGACGCGAATAATCCTCTTCGTCCTACAAAGCAGAGAACATAAGCATACATTCTTACAGGGCACTATGGCAGGGTAATGATAATTAGAAAGATACAGTACAGACTGGATGTCTGAATCGCCATGTTTCTCGTCAATATCGTGCCGAAGTAAACGCCAAACAAGCAAATCAAGCCATCAAGTCCGCCGTTGGTGGCCAAAAAGCCACACCCAAGTCTCGAGAGAACACAATGAAAAGAACACACATCGTACAAAGAAAATCAATCTACCTTGTCAGTTCCGCTGCCTCTAAACCTCGATCTGCCCTTGGAGAACAAGCCTTTGGCCTCCTTCATACCCTTACCGCCCAGCACACCAGCAGTTTTGAGTATATCCTTTCCAAGGTCCTTGCTCTTGCCTGTCGAGGCACGCTGATCGCCAGTGCCCGCAGACATTGGGCCAGACTTGTATTCTGCACCAGGATCTACGTAAGCGCTAGCCGCCGGACTGCTTTCTTTTGAGGAGAAGACTCTCGAGATGGATGCATTGGTTTTGTGCCGAGGGCCAGGTGGTCCGATAGGATTCATAGCAGGGCGAAGAGCAGCGACCGCAACTTCTCGATGCTCAGGATGAGCCTCAAGAGTACGACTCAACCAGTTCCCAAGTCCAGTATTGGTATTCGCGAACTGGTGGCGAGTTTCCTCATACCTGGCGATACGGGTAGGAGTGGACTTTATGGCCAAGATTTCACGAAACGAGGCAGGTCTTACTTCCTCTTCAGGCTTCGGTCGAGGGCCTGATGGTGGACGAGGTCCGGCAGGAGATCCTGGTACGGGCGACACAGGGGATACAGGTTCGCCTGCGATTGTATTAAGACCCTCAGGCGCTCCGAGTTCACGTTCAGGGTGCGCATAAAGCTCTGGGGCCATGTGACTGAACCTGTTGGGTGACTTCGAGGCAGCTTCCACAGGAGTGGGCAGCTCCCCAGGCTCGGCATTGACAATATGAAGTCCTTCTCCACTGAGCTTGGGGTTCAGTGAGAGAGGGTCCACCTCAGGCTGAAGGGTAGTCGATGGCTTATTGCCATCAACAGCAGTGGAGATAGTTGGCGCTGGGTGAGCAGTGATACTGCTTGAATTGTGGTGAGCAGCGATTGCAGCACTGCCCCCAAGAACTGCGGCCGCAGCCACTGTCGCGGCTGCTTCGTCTTCTCTTTTCTCCCAGCTAAAACGCTTGTCGAGATAATTTGGTGACGTCGACTTTGAACGAAGTTTGGATGGAGACCGTGGCAGAATTACAGAAGTTGAAACTTCTGTAGGGGCTGGCTCAGCAGTCACTACCTCCTTGTCGTCTTCACCAGCAGCCCAGTAGCTATCATACTCGCTGGGAATGGCATTGCTTGTTCTATTCACTCCACGCGAAGCCGCTGAGTCCTCGGCCAAGACACTCAATCGAACATCGCCTTCGGGGCTGAGACTCCGCACGATCTCCCGACGTAGACGATCACTCTCAAAGTCTCCAGGTCCCGATTCCATGCTTGGCTGCGAGTCAAACGTAGGTCTTGATGGCAAAGGCGAGACAACCTCCGGTGTTTCGGCAGCTATATCGCGCTCCTTGAAAGGTACCAAAGGCTGAAACTCGTCGTCCTTGGGTAGAGGCGTTGGGGGAAGAGATGATGTATTTGTCTCTAACCGTTCAGGTGGAGCGGGTCGGCTGTAGACTTCACCTCGAAGGCGATCGCCTGCTTTTGCAATACCTGCCGGTTTGTCATCTGGCCCAAGGGCCGTCCTGAAGGCTTCGCCCATCGCAGCGCCCGCAGCAGCGAGAGCGGCCAAAGGACCAGCATTAGAGCCAGTCAAGTCTTTGCCCTCGATGGTATGTTTGGCACTTGTGGGAGTGAAATCTATATCACTCGATTCGCCGGGCTCGTCCTTGGATGGGGGAGCTGGAGAGGATGCCAAATGCTGGGGAGGGGCGGGGCCGTCTGAGGCTTTGACCGGAGAAGTCGATCGAGCAGAAATATAGGATTCAAATGATCCAGGGAGCTTGGGTCTGAAGCTGTTTTCTCGTTCTACTTGAGGACGTTCAAATGTAACTGGCTTGAGAGTAATGGGGGTTTCATCTTTGACTGGCGACGTACTCCTGCTCCTTTTAGACCCTACTGACTCAGCCTCCCACGATTCAGCCGAGCCTCTTCGCGTTGGGCTGACGTCGAATCGTCCAGCAAGATCAGCGACCCGGCCCTTGCTCGGTGACTCGGCTCGAGTGATCTTTGAGCTTGCATTAGGAATGTCGCTCTTATGCGAATCAATAAATGCGTCCTGGGCTGATTTCTCGATGGATGCTAAGAATGGAGCGTCTTTATCCGGACTGGAGGCAATAGCTTCCACGATATCTGCTTCTCGAGCTGCAAGGTCATTCGGTCCAACCTCAGCAGCAACACCATGTAAAGGTAATTGCGTGTTGGTCTCCACTGCCGGTGAACGAGCAGGACTGTTGTTCGGACTTGGTGTGTTGAGATCACGCCGAAAGCCAGGAGTAAATCCAATGGGAACACTGTCTTGCGTCGCTTGAGAGGTTGGCCTCGATGACCCTTCCGCCTCTTCTTCAATGGCTGGCGTAGCTTGTCTCCGTTCAGCGAGCTTTGCACCGGCTGTTGCAGAGCTGGGCACTCGGCTTATGATTGGACTGATATCTGAAGTGCCCGTTGTGTTGCTTCGGGACACGTTCGAATCCGTGGCGTCTTGTGAACGGAGACTGTCCTGTTTGGATACTCCCTGGGTGGTGTCGAATGCTTGGTGGACAAGAGATGTGAATCCGAGAGACGGTTGATGTTGCAAAGCAGGATCGTGTGGCTCGCTGAGAGGCGAAAGACTTGGAGCTGGAGCTGAGAATGGGGCTGGGGCTGGGGCTGTAGCGGTCATGCCTGGGCTCCCGCTCATTGTAGAGCCCCAAAATTCATCGCCAAAGCCAGTGTCTCCACCAATACCTGTTGGCATAGCCAGACCAGCAAATGAAGATCGTGCGCCAGCTGAAGTCGATGCAGGAGTAGTTATCGAAGGGAAACCCGACAGACCACGCTCACTCTTTCTCTCTGCCACGGATTCCAAAGGTGCTCTCCCCTGCGGGCTTGCCATCTCTTGGCTAGGATCTGAGTCGAGACTTTGCCGCGTAGACTCCAGGGACCGTTTCTGTTCCACCTCCAAGCGTCTCTTGTATATATCGGCTGGTCGGATGAAGGATGATGGAGAAGTAGCTGGAAGGGGAGGCTCGGCGGCCGATGTATGCTGTGCAACATTAGAGCTGGCTTTTTGCGGAGGAGACTGTCCCGTCGGAGAGGTGACAGCCGGTGAGTTTCCAGCTCGCAAAGGTGTGGGCAGCGCGGATGGCGAGAAGTCGCGTCGATGCTCTGGATTTGTTGAAGACAAGTCACTGGAAGCACTAGGCAGTCGAATTGCGGAGCCGTATTGACTCGGACTGTCTGTTGCTGGTACTTTGCCAGCAGCTATACTCGTTTCAACGTGTAGAGGTACTGCGTGTCTTAGCTAGACGTTTAATATGCGCAAACATAACATACCATGGATCTGACTAGGGACCGGAGGAGGACCAGGAGGAATCTGAGGGAAGCCTGACGAGAAAGCGCGTCGTTCGTCTCCAGCATCGAAGGAATTTCGGCGGTCATTCCTCACAGCCGGAGGCACTGGTTGTGTGAAGCTTCTACCATGGCCTGGTAGAGGAGGACGGGCAGCTTCCACCCCATATTCGTCGTCGTCGTCGTAGTCGTCCCAGTCGTCCCCTCCGTACGAGGGAGCCTTAGCCTCTACCCATTTCTTCGTCTTTGCGCGATTGACGTTCGTCTTGAATGAAGGTGCCTGGCCTTGTGCATATGGAGCGACAGCTCGTCTGTCCCTAAAGTCGCGCCCTTAGTGGTAACACAGGCAGCGGAAGGAGAGGCGCAATCTTACAGTGGTGAAGTGACTCTGTCTTCTTTATCGCCGAACTGATAGGGCCGGGACATGGTGCTCTTCCGGCAGTAGTCGTTGGAGTGGGCGACAAGATGTGATCCTCATGGGGAGGAGGCGGAGCGTTGTTGTTCGCAAGCTGGCATTGCTCTGCCAGGATATTCTATTGACTCCTAGTCTAGTTCGACGTAGGCCGACAATCTATTTGACTAGACCGATTGTCTTGGTTGTGATTGTAAGAGGCAGAGGCAGCCAGGAAAATGAATTTATTGTACGATGACAGCTTTCTCAGCCTCATACGGTGGAGCACTGGCTGGCATCTTCACCCTCCCCCTACACTCTCTCCATCAATCATACACATGCAACATGTCCTTCCCGCAGGCAATTCGATTGAGAGTCTGCTATGCTCATTACAGACGCTTAGGATACATGCTGGCATTTCCACCTTCGGACGACCGAATTGATATGATCCCTCAACTCATGATTGACATCGAGGATTGCTACTGCTAGGAGAATATTACACCTGACATTACAGTCCATGCCGAGTACTACGAGTGCTACGAGTGCTACGAGTAGGAATGGCTGTTAAACATCGGCTTCATATCATCCCAGACCACCATCAGTGAAGATCAATTGCGGAATAGATGTACGTAGTATGTATGCTATATGGAGGCTCGAAATCGAAGATGCCTCGCCTTGTCAACCTATATATAGTAAATGCCTTGTCCTGCAACCCTGAAAGCACCGCAGACTAGAACACGTTTACGCCCCTTGCGACTCCCAAAGTACACCTTCCAAATACAATACAACAACAAATCAAAGAGCCCACCGATTGATCCCACATAACCTTACCATGGCGCGCATAAACATACAAGACAGAACCCCGGAATTCCGCTCCATCCTGCAGCAAGCATCGCGCAACCACGCCAACAAGAAACTCTCCCAGCAGCGCCAGTCTCTCCTCACGCCCTCGGAAAAGGCAAATGCAAACGGATCCCCCCAGAATGCTTCCATCGGACAGCGCTCCGAATTTGCGCGACAAGCCGCAGCCATCGGTCGCGGTATTAGCAGCATCCAGGCCAAACTGGGGAGACTCGCATCCCTAGCAAGGAGGAAAACCCTCTTCGACGACCGCCCCGTCGAGATCAACGAGTTGACCTACATTATAAAACAAGACCTCGCGAAACTAGACCAGGACATCCGAGCCCTGAAACAATTCTCCATAGCATACAAGCAGTCTGGCGACCAGGAGGGCGAGCACAACAAAAATGTGCTGTTCCTGTTAGGAGGCAAACTTGGAGAGGTCACAACCGGCTTCAAGGAAACCCTTGAACTGCGAACGAAGAATATTCAAGCCTCTCGATCGCGCACGGAAAACTTCATCTCAAACGTCTCTGCGCACTCAAATCCGTCCAGTCTGAACCCGTCGAGGACAGATTCGCCCTTGTACCAGTCAGACCAGCAAAGACAAGGGCAATCGTTACAACAACAAGGCCCAAGAAGTCGCTCTCCCTACCAACATACCCAAGCAGCACAATCCGATATCCTCTCCCTCGACATGCCCGAATCATCTTCCTCCTCTGCCCTCGCGCGAACAGCTCCCGCTTCGTCACAACAACTTATGCTCATGGAAGAGGGAGCAACTTCAAACACCTACATCCAAGCCCGTGGCGAAGCAATAGAGACAATCGAACGGACGATAAACGAACTTGGCGGCATCTTCACTCAGTTAGCACAAATGGTCACCGAGCAAGGCGAGCAAATACAACGCATCGACGCAGATACAGACGATGTCGTTGAAAACGTGCAAGGTGCGCAGAGAGAACTTTTGAAATATTGGAGTAATGTCAAAGGCAATAGATGGCTGGTGGCGAAGATGTTTGGCGTGCTTATGATATTCTTCTTACTTTGGGTACTGGTCTCTGGATAATCGACTGGTTTCGATTGATGAGAGATTTTGTATTATAGTAGACTGTATTCTTCATGTTAAAGAGAACACTACCATTTCAGATGTCGCATAGTCGATGGTAATTTCTTGTTGGCTGGTCTAGTTGCGGTTCTGGGGTGTAAGATGGATTGTAATTGAATGATGTGATGTTGGGCACGTTAGGTATGTCCAACCTTTTTGTCTTGAATTTTGTTTGTCAGGTACATTTTCTTGAATCCCGGATGCCACCACCTTTCGCAGCCACCGAGACCGATGTCGAGGACCAAGGATCGCAAGTCTACCTCCTCTTTCGTGCGTACATTGTGCCCTGGGCACTGATTCAAGAAATTAGACGAATACTCTGAAATATACTTCGGGTGGTCAAATCACAACTTGTGCCTTCAAGATCTCTCAAACTCTGGCCTTTTTTCAGAAAGGACACTGTGACGAGAAAGATAGCCAATAACCTATTTTGACCTTAGATGATGCCTCACCATGTTAAATTTTCAATGAGGGCGGGGATAAGCTACCTTCGTCTCCATTATCCGCTACCTATAAGAACGAAGACCAAACAAGCACCATCATAACCGATATAATAATGATCAGATTTTACGTGGTATGTATTGGCGTATGTGCCGTGTGCCCACAATCTCTATCTACAACTGCAAAAACCCAACTCTCTGGGATAAAAAAGCCTTTCGTCACTTTCCAGACCGCGTCCCGTCCATGGACCGGCGCCGTCGAACAATGCCCCCCGTTCACTACCCGAGTCATTTATAATGTGGTCAGTATAGGACACCCTCCGGTCCTGATGCTCCAATCCTCTGTTCCGGGCCCGGTGTTGTCCAGACTCCGAGTTGGCCATTGTTGTTGTAAATACAGGGTCCAGAATTTTTACAACACCAGGATCCAATATGCCAAGCATCGTGAGGACCCAAACATTGCGAGTCCAGGTGAGGGCGTGGTAACGGACACGGCGCGCCCTGGTAACGCGCCGTTAATAAATAAACAACTTCCACCCCAATCTCTCCTCCCTCCATTTCCTCACAGCAATCTTCAGTCCACACCTCCTCTTCTCTCCTCAGTCCCTCCTCAAGACCCTCATCGCACCTTCAGCTCTCCAACGCTTCCTTCTGATTGCCTGGAGTTCGTACTGATAAACGGTGTTTGTACCGTCCATGGTTCGGGAATTCCGCTCATTTCTCACTTCAGCTTCTCCCCCCTTTCCGTCCGTAGTCTCTGCTCGTCCCCTCCTCCTATCGTGTCATAACCGATATAGTGATTCATATCTGCGTCCGTTCTACGCCTCGAACTTCCTTTCATATTCTAGGACGGCTCAATCTATTGGATCGTGATGCCAATGCCAATAAGCAGACCATAGCAACCAACGGGGTCTCAAAAATCTGCAATAGCATCATGATCCCACGCTACACATTGGAGAAGCATCCCACCGCCAAGTTATTGGCCTACTTGTCCCTCTTTTGCGGCACGTGCTCCATCTCAATCTTGATGCACAATAATCCACTCAAATGCTCTGGCAGAACAACCTGAGATCGGCAATTGGAGCAAAGTTGGAGGTCGACTGCGTTTAAAGGTCTGCACAACTACGCTCCACAGAGACTCCCTGCTCAGCGCACGAGCTCCATCAAAACATTGACTGACGAAAAGGCGCCTCATGGTAAGGCCAGCTACAGCCTCCTCCAACTATCCAGAGCCTAAGATGCAAAAAACACCCCTTCACGCAAAGCCAAATAAACCAAAATATCGTCACTCCGTCGACTAATATAAGACATGCGGATAGATCCCCTTAACCAAACCTACCTCGTTAGCCCATCTAGCCTGAAAGATGCAAACACCAAATCAAACTCCCCAAACTATGCAAAGTAAATAGCCTCTCAAGAAACTCCTTTTCAAACCGACATCAGTACTGACCAGGACCCTGTGTATCACCTATGCCATAGAGCAGCCAATCATTTAAAGATATGTCCGAGAAATCCTACCCCGTGATCTCCGGCTCCTCTTGCTGGGCTTGAGGCGGCGGAACTGGTCGTCGCGGACCCATGCGCGTATCACCTGGGAACATATTTTCATGCGCTACATGGGCGAGTGGGTCGTAGCGAGGTGCTCTCTGTTGCTGTGGTGGTGCAGGTTGCTGGAATTGGACCTGAACAGCACCATGGTATCGATTCGGTGGGACAAGAGCAGAACCTGGATAATGACTAGGTGGGACTAGTTGCGGCGGACGTGCTCCGGCTTGTCCTGACGAGCCCGGTGCGCGTGCAGTACCAAATCCACGCCGTGGTGGGAAATGGGTGTGGTCATGTCTAGGATATCTGTCCCTAAGAAGATCTCGGCTCCCATCGGCTTGTAGGGCGCCCTTGATAGGTTGCTTATTCTTGGGCTGAGGCAGTTTTGAGCAATCCTTTCCCGTCCATCTGCAGCTGTCGCACTATCCATTATAGAACTTCCACCCAAAGGAGCTGACGATGCGGGAGCTCGGCTTGGTACGGCACGTACAACTGGCCCGTTGATCTGACCTAGACTAGAAAAAAAACCGCGTATGCTGTTGCTGCTGCTGGCAGGTGTCGATTTTGCCTTGCTGTTTCCCTACAGTCCTCACACATCGGAATACTAGGTCTGCTTTGGTATTGGGGCTGGAGTTCACCAGGTGAAAGTGGATTATCACAGCGGTTGCGTTTTAGCTAGAAAGCGCATTCCTTTTCCGTTCTGTTCTGTAGGGATGCGTACACGCAGGTTTCATCCAAATTTGGTTGCACATAGATACTGATGCTGAGGTTTGTAAGGCTCAATAAGGATTCGTATCGTATCTGATGATATGCTTGGTGAAATGTGTGCTTGATGCTGGCTGGGTTGTCTTGCAAGTGCTTGATTCTGTCTTGCTGTAAGTTATTGTGGACTGTAAACGTTTAGATACCTGATTCAAGTAGGATATGGCTTAGAATTAATACCCCGTTTCTGGGCTACTATTCACAGTGGTAGCTGTTGATAGATGAAGCATAGGGAGAAATATGACTAGAGCATGTGAGCCAAATTCGCCTAGAACATACAACGGTGATAGAAAGATAGACGGGTAGCACCGTTTTGGGGGCTCTGACACCATACGCGTCGATGTAGGTGGAGACCTATCGTAAGTATTTGCTGCAAAGCACCGAGACTATGCGGTGGATTGAACAATGTATCGAACCTTGGAATGGAATCGTAACATCCTCGTAAAGATAACACAGGGACCGACCTTTGCGAGATAAAAAACAAGATGTTTGCGCAGAGACTGTTACCAGCCGATAGTAGATGCTCGTTTTGTCGGAGCTATCTTGTCGACATAAAGCGCCGTGGTCTTGCCCATGCATTCTCACCGCTTGGGACTTACGAATCAATCGATCATTGTTATTACATGTTAGGCTGTGCTGATGCTGTACAATGTCCTTTCGTTCACAACACCAAGTCCTGTTCATACTTTTCAAAATGCGGCATCGAATCTTTACCAAACTACTTATCCTGAAAATGCCTTTTGTATACCTAAAATACACCCTGCACAAGTCAGCTTCGATTTCATGGTTCTGTTTACATAGATGACTTACAGGAATGAAAAGATAAGGCACCCGCCTCGTATACTCTTCCCACGCTTCCCCATACTTCTCCTGACACCTCTCAATATCTCGGATCGCGCGATGCACAATCATAGCGCAGAAGAAAACGCTGTAAAACCAAGGAAACGGGCTCTTGAATCCAGTAATCAGGCCCCAAGTGATGGCAAAAAATGCATCGCAAGTATAGTGGATCTTCCTGGCCTTACCGTACCATCCGTCACACAATAATGAATCGCCAGTGGAAGTTGGTATTTTGACGGGATTCTTGACTTCCTTCCATGGGAGCTGCGGGAAAGCTGCTCGTTGCGGCGCAGTGCCGCGCTCGCCTGCTCGGAACATGTTCTTCTGGCTGTTGCAAGTATCCCAAACCCAATAGACGAATAGATAAGACGTGTAAAAAGCAACGAGAGCAGGAGTGGACCAATGGTATTCAGATGGGTGATGGTTGGCAAGGTAAATCGTGCAATGACAGTAAGAAAGGGGCACGCCGGCAAGATTCCAAAAGATGAGCATGAAACCCCATTTCTCGTAGTACATATCCCTATGCTTCTTAGAATGGATGCATGAAGAGGACAGGGAGTGCACCTACCAAGTTGTTGGAATCAATTCTTCGCCTTTCGCACACGCATTGGCATACAAGAAGTGAGCCAAAAGAACGAATCCAACCTCGCCGCTAACGTAGCCCAAAGTCTCGTATTGACGGGCAGCAGCTGCGAGAGACAGCAGGAAGAGCATGAACCAAGGTACTCGGACTTCGAAGAACATTTTGAAATCCAAGATGCCGAACATTCTTGGGTTAAGCTCTGCGCCCATGAAAAAGTCGTAGACCGGCGATCCAGTCATTCTGTGCTCAACGCCTCGGTGTAGTGCACTGAAATAAGCGACGATGCTCACAATATAGCCCGAGATAATTGCAACAGTCATAATGGGTCCGAACTCATCAATAATGGTGTAAAGCTTGAAAATGCCGGTGTAGTGAAGAACGAAGGCTCCAATAATGGTTGCGTACCAGGATGAAAGGGCCGAGCAATAGTAGTCAAGCTGCTTGCCACCCAAATAACCAAGGGGCTTTCCTTTCGTCCAGATACCAGGCATAAGGCAGTACATCGCTCCTTGCACGATGAAGAATGTCCAGTAGATAGCCCAGGCGCGAGCATGTGGAAAAGCGCCAGTATAAACCAGATTTCCAAGGTGCTTGAAAAAGTCCCCCAACGACTGTCCCGGTTCCCGGGTCGGGAACTTTCCATCATAGTAGGTCGCGCCAATCCACATATACCACATCAAAATCGGAAACAGAATCATCATGGCACTCACACCCCAGGCTCCTCCAAACTCGTACCGTGGCTGTTCATCGACCTTTGGGTTAGCGACGACTTTCTTCGGTCGACCTCGTCCCCGTTTCACAGAGCCATTAGGTGTGCCATTAGAGGAGCCATTCGCGATGCTATCGGGAAATGCACCAGCATGGCCATTCGATGGGGAGTTGGCTGTATCCTTGTGTTTGATGTGGCCGTTGGATTGTCCGGGCGATGGTGATACAGACTCGGAAAGCTTCGAGACGTGTGGGGATCGACGGGAGGTAGACTCCTGACCTTCGAAGGTATTGTAGCTCTTCCTGTGTATATCGCGTCAGTTTCGGCTCTGTGCTCGATCGGATGTGACGCGACAATGGGCTGGTGCTGGAGAGGAGACTCACCTCGGCGTCGCACCTGTCTGCGAGCGCGTCACTCGAGAAGTCATAGTAGATGGGCGGGATATTGTTGTTGTGATGAGATATACGGTAGTTTTCGAATCGATCGGATATTGCGATTCACGGCATAAAGTCTTTATTTGGTTGTTGGTGAGGAAGTCATGCAGGGAAAGGAATGGCGAAGAAAATGGACTCGGGTGGCTTTGGATGTAAACACTCGGCCCTTTTTGGAAATTCCCGCCATTGTCCAATCACCGTCACGGTAAATCACAGCCTCGACTATCCACAGGTACTCTTCAGCAGTGCCACAGCGAATTCATCATGATACATAGCTAGACTAGCATCATCATCTGCGAATCAACATCTATCCCAGTACCATCATATAAATTCGCGCAAGAACAACGCAACCTGTCAATTCAACATCTGCAAAAAAGACTTCTCTCCTCCATCAAACGCCCTCCTCATCCGAAGAAGGCGCCAGATTCGATCTCATACCCGACTGAAACTCCGTCGAGAGTTTTTGACACACAATAGGACCATCGTCAAGCAACTCACATCGGTTTCTGACAGCACTAAAGGTGATGTACTTACACCTATCAGTGCCAGTGCAATCTTGGGAGCACGCTTGTAAGGAGATCTGATCAGTCACCGCAAGTAGTACAGGACCGGTCGTAAAGTAATTATCACGGTAGTCATAACGATTTCCTGTCTGATCCTGGGCCTCGTTCGGAAATTGTGGGAGACCATTGGCGCAAGCAGTTGTCGTTGCCCTGGCATATATGGTAGTGGTATATGGGGTGGATGTAGTTGCGACTGCGTTACGCGTCGTTGTGGTTGTGACAGGACTGTTATGATTAGGTTAGCTCATGTGCCTTGACACTGGCACTCGAAGCCTACATGGTGGTTGTGTCTGTGACAGAGCTATTGAAACAGATTAGCGTATGTACAGTCGTGGATTTGCAGAACTCGACACTTACATGGTACTGGTAGCTGTGACTGAACTGGTGGAAGAGATCAGCGTATATAATTTCGTGGATTGCTAGTACTCGAAGCTTACATTATTGTTGTGGCTGTAACAAAACTATCATGATTAGTTAGCTCAGGTAATTTTGTGACTTGTTAGTACTCGAAGCTTACATGACGGTTGTATCTATGAAAGACCTGTTGTGTTTAAATTAGCTAGTGTACTCTCTTGAATCATCAGTCTCGAGGCTTACCTGATGATTGTAGTCGTAGCAGGACTTTTTCGATTCGATTAGCTTATGCATTTTCATAACTCATCGCAGAGGCTTACATGACTATTGTGGCGGTAGCAGAACTGTAATGATGGGGTTAGCTAGTATGCCCTTATTGGAGCAGTCGCGTGGGTGCTCGAAACGTACATGGTGGTTGATGCAATGGTAGATAGCGTCGTAGTTTTGGCCTTTTGAATACAAGTACAGATACTGGCTGCCAGAGCGTTACCAGCAGCTAAAAGCGCGCTGAGCGCAGATGGCTGGGCATTTTGAGCTACGAGATGGTTAGTTAGATGCTAGTAGCTTTCAAGATATTGTGTCTCACTCGTGACAGTGGCTAGTGTTGAAGAGGTTCTCGTTGATGAAGTGGATGTTGTCCTTGTGGTACCCTGTCTCTTCAAAAGCTGTGCAGTGATCAGATTCTTATTCGGCCTGATAGTTGGATGCCTTACTCTTGTGCTTGTGGTGGGGATGGTTTGCGTCGCAACGACTTGCCTGTCGCTAGAGATTAATTCACGTCTGACGTTAGAGTCTCCAATGCACTTACCTGAGTGCCGTGGTTCTCGTGAACGTAGTGAATGTGCTTGTGGCAATTGCAGAATTGATAGCTTCCGTTGATGCCGTAATCGTCGATACAATCATAGATACCGTAGATGTAATCACACTTATCGAGGCCGTGGAAGTAATTGTGCTAGTCGACGCTGTGAACGTAAGTGTGCTGGTTGCTGCCGTGGACGTAATTGTGCTTGTTGATGCCGTTCTTGTGATAGTATTCGTCGATGCCTTGACTGTAACAGTTACCACGGGCAGCGGATATCTAGATGTGCAGAAAGATTGTGCTACTGCCAATGGCGATACAAGAGAAGCCACAGTTCCGATGGAACTAGAACATTGTGCCGCAACTAGTGTCGATTCAACATTGCCAAAGAAGAAGATTTTAAAGAAAGTCATCTTGAATGCCGCGCGTTATTCAGTTGGAAATGTTGTCAAGGTGAAGCTGAGAACATGGAACCATTGCTTTGGAATGCTCGGGAAGGGTAAACATACTTCATTGCATCTCTCGACGAGTTTCCAACCGGACCAAGGTAGATCTCGACCCTAACAGAATCCCGCATTACATCTTGGCAATCGCTATTGAGGCTGCGTTAAACTTAGTGCAGAGATAGTACCTCGTTTTGGCTCTACCCAATTGAGAAATCCAGGTAAGCGATCCTTTCCCTCGGGTCATTCACCTAAGAAACGTGCGAACGTGGAGCAAGCGGCTCCTCCGAGGACAGGGCTGTAAGGCTGTAGAAGTTCTTCGCCAGCGTTCAATATCTGAAGAGAGCCTATCCTCAAATGTCCAAGCAAGGGCTGAGGGAAATGTAGAGCTGATCAGCAATCATACAGGAATGAAATTCGATGATCAATCATAAAGATACATCGTCGCAATTGTTCGTCAGGTTCCTATCAAGAGTTAGTTGGTATACCTGCGCCGGTCATTTTCTGAGTAATTGCTGGTGTTCTCTTGCTGAGGCAGATAGTATGCTCATTATTCCTCATCGGCTATCCTGTAAAATTTGGTTTAGTATGTATAAGCTCCTACCCTGGTCAGAAACGTTGATTGTCGACTGATGGAGCCTCAGCCTCCTAGAACCGGACTCTCTGGGCGATCGTTACACATCCTCTTGCTTCTTTTGGGTCAGCCCAGTAATCGTAGGCAGAGCTTGGCTTCGCGTCGAACACGGAAGCGTGCAGATCCTGTGATGCGAAGCCCTCCGATCGAAATGGCTACCCCTGCAGGTGCAAACTAAAAGATGCACCGACAACGGCACATGAATGTCAATAGAATCACAAGCCGGCTTAGAATACACTGTGTGTACAGCCTGTGTTTAAAGATGGCCGGTGGCCCGGTATCAATCGTGTCCAATGATCTAAGGATCGCGTCAAGCGTATTGAATGACTGGATTGGCTGACGCTTGCTTGCATAGGTCGTAGGGATAAGCGAAGTGGCGAAGGACATCGGACCGAATTGTGAACATGCTCCTCATGGTAGCGACCTGCAAAGCATGGCCTGGTTGAGCATCCCTTTTTATGTCTCCCGATTTTCATACCCAAAACATTGCCGCTGGCAACAGACATGTGAAATTGCTTTCCAGCAAGCCTTTCATGTCAAAATCCCTGCCATGTTACGTCTTACTAGCTAGGAGTAGGTCAATGTAAATGGGCTTGAATTTCTTTTCTCACCTTCGCCTACACACAGAAATACCTAATTGGTGAGCTAATCTCTCCGCCAGACGTCCAGCGCAAAAGATAAGTGACCACACTTCGCAACCTCCCCTCAAATAATTCCCCAATTTGTACAAAGAAAAAACGATCTTCCCGCGATGAAGATGACGAAACAACAAGAAGAGAAGAGTGCCTAACGAGCAGAATATCATCGTAAAACACAACCAAATACCATTCCTGCCACCATTCATATCAGAAAATCAAAGAACTCGCTATTTTGCAATCGAAAAACGTACAAGATTCTTTCTCCTATCAACTATTCCTGGACAGCCGTGTCCAGACAAGATCGATGACGCAAAACAAAAGGGGAAACGCACTGGGGGTATGTTGTTGGGACATGAGTATGACATTAAAAACAGACCTTGTCAAGGTGGGCGAGGGATATGTTTGAGGTAGATAGTTCCCCCCAGTCACTAGTGAGCGTGCCACGAACTGGAGAGCCTTTTGAATCTCGATCAGTCGTATCTGTATCTTAGCGGAGAGGCGACCCGACTTCGCGCATTGCTAGCTTCGCAAATTGTAAGCGCAGGTTCAACAGTGCTTGAAAGTTTAGAAGGCGTTCATGCCATTCCGATACGCACCACGTGCCAGCTCTGAACTTGATGTCGGATTTGGCATGGGGATTCCAGCGTTCGCCCGCGGACTCTGGCCTTGATTGAGATTTTGTACGGCTCCTCGAGCGGAAGGACTCGTTGTGGGTGCTCTCTTTTTGAGCCTGCTGGTGCGCCATCCTTCGTACCAGATTTCACGACTGGCCTCTCGCAGCTCAGCGCGCCACTCCGAGAAGACTGCATCTTTTAGGCGAACGAAGTCACAATGTTCTTGATTGTAAGGATCGGCAAATCCCCATGGGAATCGGCGTCCTACAACGCCGGGTTCGTAGCTGTCAGGACTGAGAATGCTGAGAGGAATGAACGGAAGTTCGTCGTTGGAGGTTGCCGCCAATGTTCCGGACATGCTTCCACGGTGCGATTTGGGATCCTTGTGTGGTGAGGTTGGGGGAGTCGAATCGTGGACCTCGGGTTCGCCATCAGAAGAGCGATCGACGAGGTTGTCTATGAGATCAGAATTGTCCTTGTCATCGGCTTCATTGTCGGACTGCAAATAGGCATCTTCATCACGCTCATCAAAATCTTTTTCATCGTCATCGTCGTCATCGGCAATGTTGAGTGCTTCGAGTGGATCGATTTTGGCTTGCTTGAGACTGTCCCAGACGGCTCGTTTCAACATTGACATATGTGATGTGGTGATCGTGTCTGCCTTGCTAATGACAGGTATGACAGTTGTTTTGCCTTGGAGCGTGCGCAAGACCTGAATGTCTAGATCCTCATCAAGCACACCCATCAGATTTACAGCTTCATCGTACTTGGTTGGTTGCTGTCGCAACTTTCGAGAGTAGGCGAGATTGGTATCCAGGCGCCTAGGATCGAGGATGAGGAAGACGCAGTGGATGTGTGTGTCGCGCACACCGGGGGCTCGCACGACCTTCTGCTCCTCGGTGAATGTTTCTTCGAATTTCGATTCCAAGAACGAAGCCATCTCTCTGAGCTGTAGATCCACAAATTTCTTCTCCAAGCCCTGCGAATCCCACAGCGTGACGCCAATGCGCTCCTGGTCGACATCGGTCTCAAGATAGTGAGGAGTGAATGGAGAGTCTCCGCTGATGGCGGTCTGCGGTGGTGAGGGCTGCTGTCGCTTTCGACCAGCTGAAGCTAGGGCGCTGTGAAGGAATTCGATAAAGGAGGACTTGCCAGAATTGGACTCGCCAATGACCAGAATGCTACCAGAGTGAGTAATAGACGTCAATTCATGTGCTGGTGAACTTACTTGAATGGGGTTGGGTCCCTTCTCCTCCTCACACGACGGGGGCTGTTGATGCCCGTGGAGGTGCTGACAGCACTGCTTGCATAGCTGTATCGTCCGCGATGGGTCATGCTCTCGGACCTGGAGTAGGCGTCGGATCCGCCATTGCTGGAGGTCGGCGGGCTGGACGGCATAGGTGCAGGTGGCATTGGAATTGCGTGTGGTGGCATTGACTCTTCGTGCTGGTATTGCGGGGTTCCTTCACGGTGTTGTTGCTGGTCGTTGGGGTTGTGCTGCTGGTTCGAGATGATGGCGTACGAGTCTGGACGACGGGCGTTGTCACCGCCAAAGGAATGGATCTTGGGTAATGGCGAGTGAGATGGAAGCTGAGGAGGAACCCTCGGGACGGTGGCAGTTGGCTGCTGGTACTGTGCCGGCAGCCCCTGCTTCTGTTTCTTGATCATCTTGCTGGTGCCGCCGCCGTTCTTGCTCTGCTGTCGGAGGAAGTTGAAGCTCGATCTGCGCTCACCGTTTGTGTTCGGGCCTGGGGAGGTAGGCGCAGGTGGTGTTGACATTTTGTAGCCGGCGTGTTGTACAATTGAGCGTACGCCTTAATTTTATTAAGGTAGCAAGTAGCAGGGAGAGGGACCCCTAGCCGATACCTATGTTAGGCCCAACTGACGAATCGGCGGCTAGCAAGCGGACAATGGCTGGGGTAGGTAATTGTAAGGAACAGAGGCAATTGAATTGTATGCTGGAATGGAGGCGTCGTGCGGTGTTGGATGACTGAAAGACGACATGGACATTGAAACGACACACTTTGTTATTGCACGCGTCTATGGCCATGGCGTGAGGCTACAGTAGGTAGTTGGTGTCTGCGGACAGCCTTCTCTTGCGCAAAGCAGAGTCGTGTCGTGACGGGACACTGCAGCACAAAGAAGGGATAGGGGCTTGCAGCAGAGGGATGCACAGTACCATAGATTCTGCATATCCGCCCTATGGCCTTGACTCTTGAATTCCCGATGTGTAACATCTCGCATCTCTCGTCGTCCAGCGTAAAGGAAGGCCGGTAAACGTCGGGCTCTAACGGCGCCGGCATATCCCTTGAACGACTGCCCTGCAGTAGTGGCCCATGGGCCCTGGCTGCAGCTGTAAAAGCCTCAGATTGATTGCATCTATGCTTGGTTGCTGAAGTCTTTAACCGAGTGAAATTATCCACCTTTTATTTGCAACCTCAGCGCCTCAGCACCAGGACAGAGAAATCCAAACAAAGCCACGTCTGCATTGTGTTTTTTCAAGGCCTCATGTACTCGAAGACAACATTTGAACAGACCAGCGGGTGCTGGTGGCGAGATCCAATCAACAGTCATTCATCACGCATCTCGCCTGGCTACAAGTATAGCTCGTTGAGCAAACATCCACACTTTATTCGAGAGCCTTCAGTTGCTCTTCCAGATTGAACGGGCTATGTGAGGTACTTGAGCCTCTGTCTTGAACAAGGCAGAAGTCGGTACGTCAAATCTTTACCTGCCAACGACCATCCAAGAACAGTCCTTCATCGTAATAGGCAGCGTCTGAAAGGTTTCTAGCAACATCGGTTTTCATGTGGCCAGAATTTTTGCATTAGCGAAATCAGGTTTGAAGAACGCTGCGCGTGAGCTATCTGCCTGGTAAGAGTTTGCAAAGGCGAATGATGGCGCGGATTTTCGAGGCTCCTATCGAGAATCAAACAGGCGGCTCTAAGTTTAGGAAAAGAGGCTCTCTCGACGCTTCTGTATCGATTCGGTATCTCCCAAGCGGTCTGGGAATCCTGGAATGTTTTCTCCAAGAAGACTCTCAAGCCTTCCGGTCTCCTAAGACAGGAGCACGATGCTACTTCAATTGAAGGGGTTGATGTTTCTGCGAGAATCCTCGGCAAACAAACAAAGGCTTGGAATGGCTTTTCTCAATTAATACTCCGATTCAAAGGATGGCGTCAGCGGAGCGAGCCGAACCCTGATTTCCGACTTATCGATACCGAGCAACCATTGTTTGTCGAAACATGGCCGCTTCAGCCATGATTATACTCCGTAGCCTGAGTCTAAGAGATCCGATCGCCAGACCCTGACGAGACTTGAAGCCACCGCAAAAAAAGGGACTTGACATCATCTCCCTTGCCGCTTAAACCTCCTCCTTCACGCTAGAACCTGCAGGTTTCAACCTAAACCTGAGGATATCTACCCGACATTGATTTTCTCGTTGGAGAGGCTGAAACTCAATTCCTATCTACCATCAGAAACACGCCAATTTACCATGGCAGACTCATCCTCGTCTCAAGCAAAGATCGAAGAAGAAAGCATCCATGTCGAAATTACCTATGATCATCTCGACGTCAATTCCGTAATTTCAAAAGTCAAATCACCCAAAGCTGGTGCAATCGTTCTATTTGCAGGTGAACCTTCTCATCCTACTTTCCTGATATCGACGCATCGACCTAATTTACCAAAGGCACAACCCGCGACAACTTCAACTCAAAAACAGTAACTCATCTTGAATACCAATCTTACATCCCACTCGCTCTTCAGACCCTTCTGAAGATTGCAAGAACGATGAAAGCCAAACATAGCCTCAACGGTATGTTAATGATTTCGTTCTACCCATGATTCAACCACTCTTACATTTGCCCCACCATTCTCTATCATCGCTAATCTCGCTATTTACCCTCATCCCTATCCCTAGCCCTCTCCTGTTTCTCCTAACAACATCCCAGCCATCTCCCTAACCCACCGCCTCGGCATCGTCCCCATAGGCGAAGAATCTATCCTCATAGCCGTCTCGTCCGCACACCGTAAAGCCGCCTGGGAAGCAGGCGAAGAGGCCCTAGAAGAATGCAAAGAAAAGGCCGAGATATGGAAAATGGAGAAATTCGAGGGCGAGGATGGGGTGTGGAGGGCGAACAGGGATGGAGGGGTGGGAGAGAAGGTTGGAGTGTAAGATTGGAGGAAAGTTGGATGAACACAATGGAGAAGGGGGGAAGGGTAAGCAATAGGCGTCACGCATTTTCAATCGAATGATAGCTCTTGCTCGTTCGATCGGAGGAGTAAAGATTTCATAAACTTATATAGGATCTCAAGAGATCTTCTTCTGGAACCACGTGAAATGGTTCTCTCTTCATATTGTTCAATGGCTCATTTTGTGCCACAGACGTGATGCAAATCTCTCATCATACATGTAGCCACAACGTCGTGGCACCTACATCTTGACAGGAGGGGTGCATCATATCATGTCAGATCTGGCATGACCTCTGGCACGGCCGTTGAGATATGCAGTATCACTACAAGCATGCATGTAGTCGCTCCTCCACCTCTTGTTCTCGTGAATTTTCAAGAGTATCTCTTTGATACCAACCGCTCATTCCGAACCCTCACGCCCCCGTTTCCTCGATTTCCTTTCCAGCGTCTTCAAAACCTCATCCTTGACCGGCGTAGGCAGCGCCGTCAAAGGCTTCTCCTTCCTCTTCCTCTCCTCTTCCCTCGTGAGCGTATTGTGTATCCACTCCTGTTCCATAACACTCCCCCCCTCCCTCCTCTCCATCTCAATAACCTCCTCATACCCCAACCTCTTCCTCGTCCTCTCCCTCAACTCCTGCACAGACGCGATATCAAAAGCCCAACACGTCCCTCCCACCATCATCATCCCAAAACTGAAAACGTTGATTGTAGAGATACTCAGAGCCTCGAGGGCTTCGAGGGGGCCGTTAAAAGTGATGGGAGGTGGGTCGTGGGAGTAGTGGAAGAATTTGGGGCGGATGGCGCGGTAGCGACGGTCTATTGCTCTTCGAGTTATGAAGGCGGAGAGGAACATGAAGGCTGCGCCGCCTGCCCACAGTTTTATTTGACGCCGCGAGCGGTCGGAGGTGAATGCGTTGTCTGTGGGAGGTGGTATTGGAGGAGGGGAGGCATCAGGTGTCTTAATAGAGGCCATTGGACCTGTGTGGCAGGTTGGAGGATGGGTTCGAAGCAATTCGTTTCGTGAGCCAGAATAAAAGATGGGAACGCAATTGGTGCAAAGGTATCCAATTGGACCTCATTAGTCTACAAGTCGAATTGAAGTGTAACGAGCGAATGATTGCGCGTTGTTGTGGTGGATTTCGAGTCCGTCCGAAGCTGTGAGCTTCCGATAACTTTTTTGACGAGGATACTCAAAAAGGTTAGGTCTGCCTTCGAAGCTCCCGTCGATAATCGGGCTGGCGATGTATCAATCTACTGCCTTTCAACAGGCAGGTTCAAGAAGGTTTTCAACGCTTGGTTCAAGGTCACCAGCACATAAATTCTAGCGGCCATGTCCAAAATATGACAGAAGACTATTGATGTGAACTGTAAATTGAGGAATTGCAATTCCAGATGTGCCTTCAACGTGTAAGATAAGTAACTAGGTGGGGAACAGGTTGATTTCAAAGTCAAGCTTGGCATATTCCTGGGGCTTCAGTTCATTGGACCCAATTTCCCGATGAAGATCAACAAATTTCATCCTGAATCTAAGAAGAGTTCAAAAAAAGGAGGCCTTCGATCGGACTTGGTTGATAGATACAATCTACTGAGCCTATGGTAACAGATCTATCTAATCCAGCCAGTGCAGCCTAGAAGCTGAGGTATTCAAAATGCCCAGTCTTTGTCCCAGAATCATGTGTTATACAGAATTTACCTCTTCAAGTTTTTCGCGTCCATTTCGTCATCAAGCTCGTCAACAAAGGCATCTCCCATCTCTCTGGCATCCTCATCATCCGCAATCTCGTCTCTATACGGCCGGGCAACGGGCTCGTCGATTTGGGCCTCCTCATTCATGTCTTCTTCGTAGTCTTCGTCCCAGGTTTCTCGAAGGGAAATGTCATCTTCCTCTTCCCTCAAGGCCTCGGCGGCTTCAAGAGCAGATGGATCGTCGGCATATTCTGCTGCAACTCCATCTCTGCTATGCCGTCTTACGGTTTGTCTCTCCTCCTCTTCGAGTTGACGAGCACGAATTTTGGTCTGGCGATATATGACCCAGCCTGTGATCGCTCCAGCGCATATGCCGATTACAATGGAGATGTATGATATCATCTTCGTTTTTGTGTCCATTTCTTCGCCCTTTTCAGCGAGCTCTCCCAACTTGGCGCCCACGAATACATGGAGCAAAAGTTTCGGTGAAACAATAGCGGTAGATAGAGCAAAGCTCGATAGTGACACGGTCGGGATAGTACTAATCGCGCCGTTGGAGAGCGAGTACGGTAACGGACACAACCGAATCATGATCAAAAGTTTGATTCCATCGTGTTTGAGTGTAAGAGCCAGGGCGGCAAAGCGAGGGTCGCGGTTTATCAGACGTGAGACAAATCCAGATAAAAGGTAACGAGAAACGAGGAACGAGCAGGAGCTTCCAACGACGGTAGCTGAGGCGACTATAAACCAGCTGCATATCAAGTCAGCTTGAATCCAGATTGACGTTTCTAGGTAGCGTGTGAACAAGCCTCTACGCTCCCTGGCAGTATTCCTACCTTGCATCGCCAGGGTATAATAGAGGCTGATCTCGAATCGAGAAAATCATATTTGAAAGGTATAGATAGTGAGAAGAACACACCCATTTGGGAATCCGTAAACAAACCCAGCGATGGTAACACACGACGAATATCCGATAAGAGGAGGGAAGGACACCACAAACGTCATTGCCCACAGTATCAACCAGCCTGCTGATACGTCTCGCCATTTCTTTGCCCAAGGCGCCAACCATGCAAAGATGCGTTCGTTGTACACCAGGAACAGTATGCCGAGGACGAGGCTTACTACACCAGCAATGCTCAGCAGAACTCTTTGCACAATGGAGAGTCTGTTGTAGTGTTTCATGGCTTGTCTCTGTAGTTTTGCCGCATTGCGGGCCATTCGTCCAGCGAACGTCCTGGGCGGCCGCTGTGAGTTCGAGATGGATGTTGATCGGCGATACGTCGTCGGTCGCGCCCAGAGTGGACTTGTACTTCTGTTTTCGGGAGATGGCGAGTCCTCGTCGACAGGTAAAGCAAGAGCTCCACGCGCTTCGCCGTGTAGATTTGGACGAGACATGGTGCCAAAAGACAGCTGGGGGATGGCTGTCAGGGCGGAAGAGGACGGAGGAGTCGTGTTTGTAGGTAAATAGTGGGGAGGGCGATAGGTGTGATGGGTATTCCAGCAGCTGTTTAAATCATGTTGTACGGAGAGAGGATGCTCCTAGGGATTTGAATCTTTTGTTGTTGCAGGCACTGCCATTATCTGACGCTCGCCATGTATCAGGGTGAAGGGCGCGGGGCGCGGTCCACGCAGCGTGCAGGTGCAGGTGCAGGTGCAGCAGCAACAATCAGGCCTTTTAGGCTTCGGCGAGCGGCAGCTAAGTCTGCCTCCTAGTCATTGAAGAGACAAGAGACAAGATGCTGGTCACTCGATCCGGGATCTCGGTAACGAACAGAGCAATCCAATTCATTATTGACGCCGTCTCATTCTCGCTCTTCAAACAAGATCCGAGGAACAAGGAAAGAAGGACTGAACTGCAACATGGCGACAGAGAAGAGAGGCGCATGTTATATCTTATGATACCCTTCAAACAAAGCGACTTGGGAAATGCTCGAGTCAGGATGGAGAATATCAACAAATGTCTGGCAATATCAATCCTGTAATCGCCAGACAATCAGCCGGGATCGAGGAGCATATTCCTATCTACTACCTTAGGATAGGGAGCTTTAGTCATCAGTGGTAGAGTGACGGTGGACGCCCGGACAGTAAGCTGTGAGTTACCAAAGGAACAAGGATCGGTATTGCTCAACTCGCCGCCTCCAGCATCACAACACTGGCGGCGCCATGTACATAGTATTCGTCCTGTGAGACTGGAACACTGCCTGTTGTGTGAGGCCTCCAATAGCCTACCCATCATTAGCGCGCTTCAACCGCCTCGCTCTCGTTGCAAGTCTCACCATTCACTTCTCCCTCTCGAACCGGCCTCTCCCTCTCCCCTAGGAATCCCGCAACTCTCTCACATCACTTTAATATAACACCGACCTACAATGATATCCGACGAAACGTACGACCTCTGCCTACCTGTCCTGCTGGACGACGGTCTGGAAGACGAGGATAAGATTGAGAAGCTTGAGGAGCTGTTGAAGACGACTCTGAGCGGCAAGCAACTCGAGAATGCTATCCTCGATACCCTCTGGCGGTACAAGAACTCGACCTCAAATCTGCCTTCTCCTCCGCCAACGCGACATACCGTTATTCGCAGACAATCGCCAGCCCCATGGCAGCTTTCACGCACTCCCACTCCCGCCCAAAGCTCTCCTCGCATGATAGGACCTCCGCCAGGCTTCGGAGGAACTGCCTCGCCAGCATTCAACCGCACCAAGTCCTCCACTGCCAATTCCCCCTTCACCTCCCCTCGCGCCTCGCCGCGCCTTGCACTCGCAACACCTTACATACCCCACAGTCCGCGCCTCGATGCATACCAGTTCAGTGACTGCAGTCCTACTGCAGATATCTATGGTGATATGGGAAGTGACTCCGTGGAGTGGCTGGTCAACGATGAGACTGGCAGCAATGCGTCCTCGCTTACAGGAGACGGCATGCTCAATGGTGGCGCTACGGAATGGATGGGACCACAAACCATGGACCCATATGATATGATCCGTGCCATCATGCGAGATGACCGCTCGAACGAGGACATAGAAAAGACGCTTGAAGAGAACGGCTACGACCTCAGTGCTACGATTAACGCGCTCATGGACGCCCAAACCTACGTGACACCCAGCCCACCCATTGCACTGCCAGAATCCGGGCAGACGGTCCTGGTTGGCAAATCTATGAGTCCTCAGTTCAGACCTGCAACCCCCCTCGGACAACAGAAATCCCACATCTTATGCAAATACTACCTCGCGAACGGAAGCTGTGCTCGTGCCGATTGCAGATTCAGCCACGATGCCAGCAAGGTCGTTTGCAAGTGAGTGCTTGACATGCTTACTAGCATACCCTCATACTAATCAACCAAATAGATACTGGCTGTCGGGCAATTGCTTGGCTGGCGACTCGTGTATCTTTTCGCACGACCCCACGAACTTGATGGCACGCATGATGATCGAAGGCCAATCTACGCCACCAATGCAGACTCTCCAGCCAAACTTCCAGATCCAAGATTATGAAGCTTTTCCGACGTTAAACACGGGACAGTTTCAACCGCCTGGCAGCTATAATTATTTTCCGATGGCGGGTATCGATTGGAACGCCTTTGAGCAGCACAATGGCTCTATCGGAGCAGTTGCGCCACCGCCGGGCCTCAATCCTCTTGCATCTTACACGCCAAGCAGCTCTAGCCGCCCTGTTTCGAGACCTGGCAGTCGTCAAACCTCTCGCGCACCTACTCCTTCGATCCCAGCCGTTGATGATAATGAAGCATTCCCAACCCTAGGATCTGCTGCAGCAGTCAAGGGAGGCAAGAAGCATCATGGTAAGCGTGGGGGACATGGTCATGGTCACAAAGAAAGCCCAGGCACTTTAGCCGATCTTGTCCGTATGTCGCCATCGCCAGGGCCTGTGGCATTGCGAAAGGGTTTCCAGAAGTCTCGCAGTTATGTTGGCAGCCGTGAGACCAGTGGAGCAGCGATGGCGATAGCACCTCCAGAGCACATTCCTTGGCTTGCCACAGGCGAAGCAGCAAACAAAGCTTACCTCAAAGCACGCAGTGAAGCGATCAAGCATGGTGGACTAAGAAATAAGTTCTTGCAGAGTGCGGCCCAGGCCTATAATCGAAATGATTCACGTGCAGCCAAAGCATTGAGTCTTCGTGGCCAGAGTGAGAATAACGCTATGCGCGAGGCACATCGTGAAGCTGCAAGACTTCTATACGAAGACCGCAATAAGGATGCTGGTCCAAATTCCAGAGAGCTCTACGCTGACTTGCATGGTACTGTGCTTGACATGCTTCCAGATGACCTGTTACTGATGTGTGTAGGTCTCCATCCTGAAGAGGCAGTGTCTTATCTTACGAAAGCGCTCCGCGAGCACGAAAACCGCAGTCCTATGCGACCTGTCTATGCGATTACTGGAACCGGACATCACTCCAAAAATGGGAAGGACAAGATCGGGAAAGCTGTTCGCACGTTCTTGACTGAATGGCGATATGCATTCAAAGAGTTTTCAATTCCAGGTGATCGAGGTAATATGGGTGGCATCATCGGTATTGATCCAACCAGTTGGGACAGGAGTCTAGATCGTGATAATCAAGACGGGTCTGTTCCTACGGGTCCAAAGTTGGGCGAAACCACCAAGATACAGATTTTGAAGAAGGAAGATCTAGATCCCAGTCCATCGGCTGCTAGCACGTAGCATGAGTAGATCAAAATTAAAAAAAGAAGAATTTCAAAGTACCCAGCTTCCCGCCCTGTTCCTTCATGGTAATATATTGCTGACAGGTGATCTCTGGATTTAGAATCATACTTTAACGAAAGAGAGACCTTTATTGGGTTCTTCGCTAGGAATGCCTTTTCCTTACTTTCGACCACTTTACCCCATCAACTGGATCGGATCATGTTGTTACCAGGTTTCCAGCCACTGTGTTATCGAGGATCTGTCCTTTGTTCGGCTGCAAGAATACGCGTATTCGGATTTTGTAGACTCTTCCTCGACCCTCTGACCTCCACTTCTGCCGCACAACTTTGCAACGACCTTTCTTGGTCGCGCACTCTTTGACAACATCTCACAGAGACCAAGAGTGTTCCAGACCTAATAAAGATCGAGACACAATCATGGAAGAGGCCGAGGTTCCAACTTCACCTCCGTCGATAGCCCAGTTACGGTGGTCTATAAATAAGCCTTGCTGACAACGAGTGCTGAGGCAGTAAAGGTGGAGCACAAGGCTTGGCCAGTAACCTGTTTGGACCATTTCAGCCTCCTCCTGTGCCTGGGCGAGGCAATACGGCAGAAACTTGCGAATCACAAAGGACTTCATCTGCGGTGCAACCACATCCCAATCATGATGCCCATCTCTTTCACTAGGTTATCAATCTCACCTTTTACTTACTTTCTCCACCTCTCAACGACAGACCTCTAATATCACTAATCTACGACAGAAAGACTTCCATTTTCAATGGCCAATTTCGACAGTCAGAAATGGTATCAAATAACCCTTCAACTCTACTCGAAACGAAACCTCAAAGGCCTTTCTTTAGCAACCTCTACCGACCTTAGAAATGCGACCGGCCCCGTCATCTTTCAAGATTCCAACAACGCTTCTGAATACCAACAATGGCAATTCTTCTCCTCGCCGCGCAACAGACCAAATGAATACGTCCTCCGCTCACACAGGTCCACTTCCCTCGGCTACCTCACCACTCGTCGCATCTCGGACGACAAGGCTTCTGTAAATTATGGCAATACAATCCCTCGCATGACGAACTTCTGGTGGATAAGAGATGAAAGTATGTACTGGACAATTGAACCGTGGGGCGATGGGAGTTTTAAAATGTGGAATGCGCAAAATGGCAGTTCGTGGCATTTGGGAAAGAGACTGGATAACGCGACGGAGATGACTAGTGATTTTGTTAAGCCGCACGAGGGGCAGAATTTTATCTTCAAACCGTTGGGTAAGAAAATTGGCGTTAGTGCTTATGCGACGTTGACGGTATGTTTTTCTTTAGCTCCTCTGCCGGGTTTGTGGATACTGATTTGAGGGTTACAGATGCCGCCCGGTGATACGCAGCCGAGTCCGAGTGCGTCAACGACAACGATACCGTGGACGGAGAATCCGGGTCTATCGACTGGAGCACAGGCTGGCATTGGTGCTGGCATTGGTGTATTGGTTCTTATAGCGGTTTCACTCGGTATATTCCTGATGATGCGAAGGCATAGACGTAGGAAAATGACCGATGGACAGGGACCGACGTACGACCACAAGTTTGTAGGACAGGATCATACACTCGTGGCAGAATTGGCGCAACCGCCCGTTGAGTTGGCCAGTGGACAGTCTGTAAGGAAGGAAAAAGGACCACCAAATGATCTGGTGGAGGAGCGCACGATAGGACCGCCTGTAGAGTTGGACTCGAGGCAATTGAGGTAGTCGTTTGTCGATGACTTGATGGAAATGTTACTTCCGCTCCTCTCAACCAGAAGCATGGATGGGTTATTGATCTCATCTTAGTTTCACCCTTCAGCCTTCCGCGGGGTTGAATGTCAGCCTTGTCTACACCAGACACTCTTTCGAGCATCACATATATGCCCTTCTCTTCTGTAGTCTGATCATATCGTCTCATTTTCGCGTGCTGCTTCGCCATTGATTTCCCTGCGTGTAACGCTTCCACGAGCTATCGCGCCATTTTCGATTAATTTCTGGGATAAAACTTTTGTGCACCAACCAAATCCTCATAAATCCTCATAACCAAATCCTCATAACCAAATCCTCATCCGGACGACCAACACCAAATCATGGCTACCAACGGCGAGCAAAATCACGAACATCTTATAATATCCGACGACTCTCAACATCCCGCTAATCTAATCTGTGAGCTTTGCCGCAAGTTCTACAACCTAGGCTGGGTAAGCACATCGCCCTCTCAAACTCCACAAACACATACATAACTCTGATGCTGCATACGAGGTCACCGGTACAGGCGGCGGCACCTCGATCCGAAGAGATGACCACATCTTCCTCGCGCCCTCGGGTGTCCAAAAAGAACTCATGAAACCAACCGACATCTTCGTCCTCGACTATCCCACAAAAACCTACCTACGCAAACCCCAAACACTCAAACCCTCGCAATGCACACCTCTCTTCCTTGCCGCCTTCGACCGTGGCGCCGGCTGCACAATCCACACACATTCACAATGGGCCGTCCTCATCACACTGCTCGTAGAGCGGGATCATGGCAAAGAGGCATGCTTTGAGATCGAGCATTTGGAACAGATCAAGGGGATTGGGAAGGGGAGGGGCAAGCAGGGGAGTCTGGGCTATTACGATAAATTGGTCATTCCGATTATTGAGAATACGGCGCAAGAGGAGGACTTGACGGAGTCGTTGGAGGAGGCGATGGAGAGGTATCCGGATACTTATGCTGTGCTTGTGAGGAGGCATGGGATGTGAGTTCTTTTGCGTTTCTGACACGAGACATGGGAATGCTGATATGATGCTAGATATGTTTGGGGTGATAATGTGCACAAGGCGAAGACGCAGTGTGAAAGGTATTCTTGCAGATTTTCACGAGCATCTTGTGGTCCCTGCTAATGTATAATGAACAGTCTTGACTACATCTTCCAATTGGCTATAGAGATGCACAAGCTAGGTCTGCCATGGACAGCACCAAAAGGACTAGCAGAGGGTTGAGGTGCCATAGTGGTGGCAGCGCCAGCTGGGTCTTCATGGCTCTCTTGAAATGAAATACAAGTCATGAGCTTAAGGCAATATCCCTTTGCTCATGCCGTCCACCATGCCCGCTATTCTTGCGACTTTACGGACATCTTTCTCGAAGCCTCGGCGAAGCTCCTACGGTAAGTATTGACCCCTGTCCGTCTTATTCTCTACACTTCTTCCTTCCATTCCAGAAGACCGTTCCTTTTCATATAAGCTGCAACATCCCCTTCGCGTGGTTCCAGGTCTTATCACATCCTCGGAATTGGCGTCATCTTCCTCGACGGCTTTTTCAACCAGTCTCTGGTTCTTTTTACTACACCCTTGGTTGCTTTGACAAGCCACAGAAAGTTACGGTACTCTTCCTTCCTTTCAATGGCTACCTTCCACCCATGTGGCTACCGAACGTTTTTGTAAGTGTTGTCTTCTTTCTCTACTGCATCCCAGAAACCACAGTTTTTATGTATAGCGAGGACTATACCAATCATGGCGACCAAGAGGGGTTTTTGGTGTAAACAAGGCAGTTTAAAATGCTCTCGAAGCTTCGCCTCTGCCTGCGCCACTTGGTATCTGGTTCAATAGTGCTGAGATTTCAGTTCATTCATCTTCCATGAGTCAATCCGCATCGTTAAATTCTTCATGCTTGGAATTGCTTTTTTGTCCGTTCAATGGTCCTGCAATTCCTCGCGAGAAAACTTCTCGGAATCGCTGGGAATCGAATGCCATCGAGTTCAGATTAAAAATGATGTACCTTCGAAGACATCCCGTTCTTTCAGTGGGAGAATAATTTTGTATCACCATTCATTGTCTGGAGAACTGAGTATACTCAAACTGAATCTCATAGGCAGGGCAATTTTGGATATACTCGAATGTCCCAATACCGATCACTCTTAACCCCCATCGATGGCCGTGTGTAGGCTTTTGCCCCAGAGACTGTAACAAGTTCAGTGCCGAAAGGCATGGTGATGACTGTTGGCATATATATTTGATTACTTGAAAGCCTCTCTATTAGCTTTCCAGCCTGGCTGGAGATAATCCCAGTCTCTACCAAAGCCCCCTTCAAACCCAGTCTCATACACTCCGTACTTTATGAGCGTTATAGACGACAATTTTGCTCCGTAAGTGTTATCCTGTGCCCAAAGACTGAGGGCAAGAGTGTTTTCACCTCGAGGATTGATGATGCCAGGCGGGATTGGAAATTTCGTTTGTGGTCCAATGTGAGAGACGTATTTACCATAGTTGTATCTGTCAAATGTTAGCAGGATGCTACATGGAGAAGGATGCCGGAGAGCATACCCATTGATGAAAATCTGTACCCTTGCGACTGTTCCTCTGGGAGAGCCAATCTCGATTCCCAATGGTACATCCAGATTCTCGGGGATATTCAGGGTAAATGTCGTTCGGTAGAAGTTCACTCCCGCCTTTTTGAGACCAACATTGACAGGTCCTTCGTTCTTCCAATCCGAGTCATCAAACCCGGGTAGATGCCATCCCATCCTTTCTCCAAACAGACCACCCTCATTCATTGGTCCTCGAACCATGTCGAGATTGTTCTTCAGTCCTAGCCCTGCCCCAGCATTACCTATCATCTTCCATTGCAGCCACTCTGGATCACCAGTTCCATTCTTCCCACTCCCGAGTAATTTCGCTCCCAATATTCCTCTCGGGTTCTCAGCTCCGCTTGGTTTCACAGATGTTTGATCGTGACCGTGGTAGTCGACAAGAACAGTGATGACGTTTCTGCCTTGCCAACTTGTCGTCACATTGCCCAATGCGTACAAAAAGTTCAAAGTCTCATACGTGATTCCCTTGGCCACAGCGCTCGGGCTAGATTTCCCTGGCGCTGTTGCGGTTTCTCCCGTGTTACCACCAACGAACTTGCCATTCACCCACGCTGACCATCCGAAGCCTGTTCCACCAGAAGCGGTGATTTTGGCGCCTGTACCGGCGTCGAAATATCCCCGATAGACTTTGATCCCTGTGTAGTACCCATAATCACTACTGTAAAGGACAGGCAACGTCAACGGCGGGACCGGACTCAACGTAGTCGTCTTGTTACAAACAACCCACTTGGAATCATCAAAGTCAAGGTCGAGCTCCGGTAGCGAGTCCGCCATTTTCCAATTCTTTAAAGCAGGAAGAGAGATGGCGCGGCTCTCTGCTCCTGGAACAGGTGCCGTCAATGAACCATATGGTGTCCGAGTTGTGAGTAGGACTTTGCCATTCCAGATGATATTGGATACGAATGGATTCCCGACGTAGACTTCCATTACAGTTGCAACATCGTTATCTCCAACGAGGTAAACACCGGGCCCTTGAACAGTAGCGTTACGTATAAGATATGGCTTCAGAACGAATACCTGTTGGTCGGGACGAACGTGTGGGTCAAGCGTTGTGGCTGGCGCGTAGAAAGACCAAGCAGAGGGGATATCCAGAAGATAAACCAGAGGTCCTGGCAGTCCCGTGGCGTTTGAGGGAGCAAAGTCGAGCACCGTATATTCGACGCCTTGCGTGTATGTAAATTTCTTGGACGTTCCATCCGCGCCGAGGACTTGTGAAACCTTGGTTGCTTTGGAAGAATGTGTCTTGAAGTCTCCCACTGATTCTTTGAAAGCAAACTCTCCCTTTTGTCCGGATTTGAGATAAAGCACAAGCACTGGCCGGCCAAAAAGACCGAATGTCAGGACTTCTGCAGTAGAATACAGCAAAGTACGGTTGCTTCCAAGTTTGTAATCAGTGACCACGATCTTGCTCTGTCGGCCATCAAGAACTACCTCCGGAATAGTCCTCGCGCCTAACGATGTTGATACAGTGAGGGAGAAAGACTGCAGCGTCCGTAGTGGAGAGTCAGTTTGCTGTAAGACATAGAACCCAGCGCCAGTGTCTGGATTTTTCAAGTACCACGTGGTGATAGCCTTTGTGTTGACAATAAAACCGCCTGCTCCATAGCCGATCAGGTCAGTCTTTAGGAGGTCAGTTGATACGCGTGTGAACAAAGCAAGTAGCTTGGATTGCCGAAAATTGTTCCTGATTTGTCGCGTTTCTTGGAGGGGCGCGTAGTAGTCATATGAAGTGTAGACCTCAAAAAATCAGCCCCTGTCTCACCTTTACAATTTCAGACTTACCACTGGCGCAGCACTGTGACCCCAATTGGTCCCCCCAAAACCCATGTACAAGTTCATCAGCGTGACTCTTTGCCCAACGTTGTTCTTGTAGAACACGTCCGCGAACGAAGGATCATAATAGATGGGGCAATCGTCATAGAAGATACCACCCCAGGGGCTGAACCATCCGGCTTGGAACTCGGGCTGGAAACCTGGTTGTGTAAAGGAATAGTTCGAAAACCACTCATGATAATTCCTCACGAGCTTGAAGCCCTTGCTGGGATCTGTACAGATCTGTCCGCCGGGATAGCTATCAAGACCGTATAAATTTACTGTCAAAGCAAGCTCGGATTAGATTTTCAAAACAGGTGTAGGGAAGGGAAGAGAGTGGATAAACCTACCTGCGCCACCAACATTTAGATAATCGGTAGACCAAGATTTTGAACGCATCCCTGCCTCATTGTGCATGAGGGGTACAACAATTCCAGCATCGCGATAGGCCTTTTTTAACTGCTCCATGTACTTGACGACAGTGTGGTTCGCTTCATGAACGGTCTCCTGAAGTTCATTCTCGACCTGATTCATGATGACTGGGCCTGGAAGATAGAATTAGTCGGATACAAGTTGTAGTTGGAGTAGTATTGTTACCCCCGTTGGTGATTTGATTCTTTGCCAGAATTGCGCTCACCTGCTTCACCCATGGAATCCAGGCTTGATGATACGTCTCGTCCGAGGTGCGGTATCTTCCGCCAGTTCCATCAGAAGTCCAGAGAGCAAAGCCTCCAGAATTTGTTTCGGCGTTGCAATAAGGACCTAGAAAGAGATTAGTAAAGTACCTTTGACGCTTGAGTTAGAGGGTTGTAGGACCAGGTCGGGCGATGACGTATAAGCCAGCTTGTTTCGCATAGTCGAGGAGCTTCTGTATATCCTTCGCTCCAGTCTTGAAATCGTATATGTTCCGAGAGGGTGAGTGATAGCTCCAAAAGAAGTAAATGCTGTTGGCAATGGTGTTGGTGAAATTCCGAGCACGAATAGGACTCGAGCAACTCACCTGACAGCATTCAAACCATTCGCCTTGAACTTTTGGAAGATATCAGGCCACAGCTCAGGAACTGGTAATCGTTGATAATGGAACTCTCCCGAGTAAATGAAGACCCTGTTCCCCTTGACTGAAAGACTGTACTTGTCCCATTCCACCAGCTTTGTTAAGCCATCGTCAGTTCTTTTGATCAGGTCATTGTCCAATGTTGCAGAGGCCAGGAACGTAAAGCAGGCGGCAAGAAAGACAGTGAGGCGGAATAACATAATGCAGCCATTAAGAAGATAACGAGTGAACAATGGTGGTTCTGAAGGGAGAAGCGAATCTTCCACACATGCTTGCCATGGACAAGACGGAGCATATCGCAAACCTTTTAGGGGAAACTCGGGAAGGTGTTGATAGTATGGGATGCTTCCCTGAGATAGATTGGAATCCGGCTGGACTTCTAGCGAGACAAACCTAGGGTTTATTACTATACCGTAGTAATTGCCCGAGCTCGCTAGTGCCTCGGTAAGGCTGCCCCACGTGACAATGCCTTCTTGCTCTTTCGTGCTCATCCAGTCGCCGTTTTCTTCCATTGTTTTGAATTATTACATACATCTCATCTATCTTATTACATGTCCTATACATTACTTGTAGTGATATTTCGCCTTGGCCCTCCTCGAACCGCCGTCCCAGTTCTTACACGTCTTCGCTTTTCCCTGTGGATTTTCGGGGAAGTACTTGTTGACCACTGGGTCAAACGTCGCATTGCCATACGCATCTCCTCCGAAGTCCAAGTAACCTGACACGTACGGTTCTGGAAATCGCCCGAGAATATCGGCTGCATCACCAAAGGACCATACACTTTGCATGCCTGCACATCTGTTAGTAATCACACCCGGAACAAAGTTTCGACGACGACATACCCATAATCATGTGCTGCAAGATGTGGCAATGCATCATCCAAAGTCCCGGGTCGTCAACTCTCACTCTCCATACTCTGTAGCCCCGTGTAGTGTGCGGAACTCCCTTCTCCAAATACCTATAAAGCACCGTGGTGTCGCGCTTCATGGGCTCGAATCCTTTCAACCTCTCTTCAATCTCAGTCGCATTATACGTTCCATTCCCGCTACCAAGGTCCCAGTAGTGAGGCCCATGGCCATGGATGGGGTGGAAATCATAGCCTCCAGATGCTCCGTTATTGTTCTGCCACACAATATCGATGACTTCTCCAAGCTTAGCCGGGAACACAGCAGTCATAGGGTCATATCCTTGTCCTGCGACGGCCACGTTGTAATCGGGAATCGCGGCTTGTCCACGCTTGTAGATGTCTACCAAGTAGGGTGTCTTGGGAAGCGTTTCTTGCCATGGCAGTCCGTTTTGCGCCCATTGCAGGTTGGACTTCCATGTTGAGTTGACGAAGTTGCCAACTTGGTTCATTTGAATGATCACTGTGCGTGTCGCCTTGCGCGGAAAAGGCTTGAAAGAGGAATTGTACGGCTGGAGAACACTTTCAACCCAGTCGGAAACTTCCTTTGGCAGCTTCACTGGCGATGTCGTAGGCAGAGTCTGAGGCAGCTTCGCCTCTTTGACATCATAGGCAAGGATCGCATAGCCCGATGCGCTGCCGGGGCGCTCTCGGTTCTCGTAGCGCACAAAGAAAGAGGTTTGGTTCAGCTTTTTGAGCTCGGCAGCTGACTTTGTCTTGAAGATAGCGCTGAATCGTTGTCCGCTTCCGACTTGTATGTGATCCGTCTCGAACGGCTTGGAATAATAGCCGTCCGCTTCGATGAGCGTCAGATTGCTATGGCCCTCGATTCCCAGGGTGACAAGCGATATCGCAGTTCCACCAACAACACGCAATCGGTAGGTGGTATCCGGCTTGACTTTGATAACGAGTGGGGCACAGGACGCGTGACTTGCAGTACTCAGACTTTCCCGCCCGCTGTGGCCGTTGACGAGAATAGCCTTGGTCTCACCGGACCACTTGAAAGGGTTCGCCAATAGTCCTTCTTCGATCGCATGGTCCGATTTGTTGTAATAATCGCCGACTTGGAGAACGATATTCTCATCGTACTTGTAAGGAGGAGGGCCGCATTCTTCGATGATGAGAGGGCCACCAGCTGATATGGCCTGGAAACCAATGTGCGAATGGTAGAAGTAGGTCCCCGCGTCGCCTGCCTCTGGATGAATCTCATAATCGAAAAAATTATCGGGAGCGATAGGCCATTGCGATACCAGCGGAGTACCGTCTGAGAACGGCGCTGATCTCATCGCCAGACCATGCCAATGCACAGTGAGATTCTGGTCCGGGATGTCATTGTAAACTCGAACCCAAGTTGTCCATCCTTCGCGGAAGTAGATCGGTGGTCCTGGTGAAGTTCCGTTCAAGACCACCGAGTAGTGCGACTCGCAGTCGATAGTTATGTTTTTTGCGGTTGCTCGTAGGATGTAATCAGGCTGAAATGTTGCATCATGCTGGGTGGATCTAGCAAGCGTGCCTGCAACGAATATAAACAACAGAGCCCGGAAGAAGACAGAAAGAGAAAGGAAGAACGGCATTATTTATGCTATACCGATGCTGTCAAGGTACACCCAGGATTCAGGAGCCTGAGAAGTTTTGAGAGGATATAGCTGATATTTGCATCTCAGCAACAAGCCTAATTTGGCGTCTGGGCACGACGAAATCCCCGTACAAGTGCATCTTCTGGTCGTGCAGGTGAGGGTAGGGGCCACGTGAGAGCAAATGACAGGTGGGTGAAAAGCAGCCTGGGATACCGCGAACGGAGGTGGACAGAAGTGCGCCTAGCTGATGTGAGACGTGGTCGAGAAGGCTTGGAGTCAGCTTGCCGATCATATACCGTAAATCCGGTGCAAAGTTGTAGAAGAGCGATCAGTGCACGATTAGATTTTGTGTGGGAGATGTGGAGGCAAATCAAGTGGACGAGAAAACAGTAATAATAATTGTCAAAGCAAGCCTTGTCTCGGAATTTACGGTATGCAAGGAGTAAGCGGATATTATAATTTAAGAAGCCAAGTCTGGGGCTTGACCTGGCAACTGGATCTTGATAACCACAAAGCTTCGCCCTCGCCGGCGATCAATAGCTGAAACGGGGTGAATGGGGTCTTCTCGGATCTCGGTTCGCGTATCTTCCATGCACAACATCATCCCTTTTCCGACTTTCGGACAAACTTTCATAGGGCCAAATGGTTCGCGCGCTCAGTGGTACTATCAGTGCATAAAAAATGGCGGCTAGAACACGGATTGCCACGCTGGCAAAGTCGCCATAAGCACTATCTATACATAGCACCCAGCTCGACAAGACTTGGCTCCAAACATTGGCAGCTTAAGACTCAACGTCAACGGAGAAATATGCGTCCTTGAATAAGATTGCACCGGATATTTATCAGCCACTGTGGCAATGAAGCTGGGAAGAAAACCTTGGGCTTTCTTTTTCGCTCCCTGCAATTTTGCATACAAGAACAACATAAGAAGCTAGGAAGGGATATCAATGAATTCTGTGGTCATTTGCAGAAGCTTCGACGATCAAAAGCGGACACAACCTCGAGCCTACGTCTTTTGAGACCTCTCGTCGCGCCAGAACAAACCTGCCTTAGGGCGCGATTCACCGCAGTACCCATGTACATCGCAGAGGTAGAATACGGAAGATTCAAACTTACTCATTGCATCAGGCATACATTGATTAAAAATGGGCCCTACCCTAGTATGTCGCGCTTACGCCCCGTATATTACTTCATCTAGTTAACTTAGCGACCACCATGGGGATACGTACGCTACTCAGGAGGGCTCTGAATCATGTCAATGCTGACCTCAGCAATGTACGCTAGATAAGTTAGCGCGAGTAAATATCCTAGTAACATCTTATACTGTCGTGAACTCGCCCTTAGCTCCGACATCTGCCAGTGCTAATCTTGCAGGAGTTTGGGTGCCTTGATCCGGGGTCTTCGATCCGCCACCACCCGCCAAGTCGGTCTGAATATCCAAGTCAGCTTCAGGGTGGCAGGATACACACCGTATAGATTGGAAAACAAGATTAGCATTAGGAGTTCGGAATATACGGATTCCGGAGATTCTACCAGCAGAAATTTCAAGCACTTTAATAGTATTACGTTTTTACGAGCAAAATTGTCGCTGCACTTCTTTTGACGCTAATCTTATTGTATCAGCGACATTGGCGGTGAAAAGTAGTAAATATCGCTCTTGGCGTATCTGCCTCGCTTCTTACCCGACTCAAGCAGATTCTTAGCTGATTCACCCGGATCTTGCCGTAATCTAGGCCTGATCTAGCTCCCACTAGCCTTATTAGGCTAAAAGTTGTCAATGGTGGAAAGCGCTAGATATCTATCCCTAGGGTTGTTTTCGCGCTTCACGATCAGCACGGCCACAGTTTGTATGGGATTTACATGAACGGCCCCACTCATGAAACGCTAAAATGGGACAAAAAATGAACCGTAAAAGGGTCCTCGGCGGGTAGCTTTAGGAACGGAAATGGTCGAGCATCCTTATTGCCATGTCAGTTGCCTTTGCTCGGCAGTGTAAGAGTGATCGGATGTAACTTTGCTTCGCTTCGCACAGTTTTGCCTGTTGTGTTCACCGAGTCCAGTGCTTGCAACAAGTAGTCACAGTCGTTGAAATGGTTCGAAATGACTTCCATTACGAAGTCGTATTTGGGGCAAGAGCGATCAATATTTGCATATCGTTTGCTTGGTGCCATGTTGGATGTGGTGGTTACCGAATGTAATGGTGAAGTTGGTAAAGGTTTGTGGACAGAATTCTGCAGTAGAATTGTGTTTGTCAAGATAATAGCGACCCGGACCTCATGAGGCTAATGATCTTGGCCAATAAGCTTCTGGTAGTTGAAAATTTCATGTCAATTACCCGGATGTGAATATGACATATGACCTCGCTAGTCAATTTGTCCAAAGAAAAATAAAGATTCATTCCCATTCTCGGAGGTAAAGCAACAATGAGGAAGGAAGTTCACGAAATTGTAAGCAATTGCGAATGGAGAAGTATAACTCAAATTCCTTCGAAACACAGCGTTTGCGTGGGGACGGATGTGACGAGATAACCAGAGAACCTATAGGATGTAACACTGAAGAGAGAGTCAGTGAAGAAATTGACTCGAAGTATGATACGTTATTCACACCTGGCAAGCCACAGACCAGAAAACATGGAAATCCATGCTCATTCAGTTAATTGATCGCATCCCATTCTTCATTCATCTCCCTCAGCCCTTAATATCCCATCCTAGTCCCTCATCAACTTGCGCATTTCTGCGCGAAATTCCTGCTTGGTGAATTCATTCTCGCCGCCATGGAATTCAAACATCTCTCCGGGCCAGCCACGTTCAACCTTGTAGCTTCCACCCTGCGCCAACACCATCACATCCTCCCACCCTTTCCCATCACTCCTGTATTGGCTCATCTGCAGGACCCAGACATGAACTAATTGCGAAGAAGCTTGCAGCAATGTCTCCAATACTATGATCACACGGCACAAACTCCCTCTCGCTGAATCGGCGCTCAATGGAGCAGATATTAAGCGACTCTAAGTTCTTGGCGTTGACAAGTGCGGTGAAAGCGGGCTCCGTCATTTGTCCTTCCCTGCCCATGCTCATTATCTCAATGGCAATCTGTCGACGACTCTCAATGTTGTTTTTGCCAATCTGCGAAAGGAAGTAGAACATTCCATCTAGGCTCATGAACTTTATAGGCTGAGTGTACAGGATGCCAACGGCTTCGAAGTGAATCTGCTTGCATGCGAGAAGGAGGTTCGTGTTGACGTTTGCTTGGTGCTTCTTGAGGGCTTTCTCGTACCTACATGATATCAGCGAGGAGAGAAAGACTTCCAGAACGAGGATTTTGTACCTATGGCAGTAACGACAGGCAACGCGGCGTCGAGGCTTCTTTTGCAGTGTGTCTGTAACCAAGAGCTCGTCGTCCGTCTGCAAAGAGAATTTGTAGATGCGGTTCCTCAACTCCGCGGGCAGCCGCATGAACGGGAAGGTTCGGAATGGTTGTAGACGTCGATAACGCTGGGCACTCTGTACATGTGAGTTTGTGTCTGACTTGCAATCGAGAATGAAGAACATTACCCTGGGGATTTCGCGGGCTATCCTCCCAATTAACTCGTGGACTGCTTCGCGCGAAACCATCTTGCTGTTGGGAGTTGGAAGCCGGGGACAAACATCTGTTTAACCTCGTACATCTCCTCGGGCATGTACATAACATGCTATAGTCATGCTATTGTCGGCATTTGAGGTTGAATAGAAAAAAAACACTGAACGTCGTATTGTTAGTCGGCGCAATGGGTGAACAACACCATGTTGATGGTTTTCCAGAGACAATAACATAATAAAGTTATTGTCGTCCACCACAAGGAACAATGCGAAGACGAGCACGAAGGGTTAGAATGAAAGAAGGTTGCGATCTAGAAATGCAGCCGAGAGGAACGGGCAACCGTATCGGAGTAACTGACTGAGCGCATCGGGAAGACGAAACCGAATTGAAGATTAAATGGCCAATATATACACCTTAATGTAGAAACAAAGGGAAGGTGCTCAGAAAGCAGCTATTCACTAGCTGCAATAAGAAATCACGTGCTGTGAAGCGTATCTCCCACAAACGACTCCGATGCCATGCGATCCATGCAATGCCAGAACCAATGAAGTTGAGGTCACTCCACCCTAACCAGGACCGAGCAAGCTCATGTTATATTCCCAGATGAAGTAAGTGAGAGGTGTGCAAGAGGAGTGCAGAGCCACTATATTGCGCAAAGCAAATCGATTTCGGTGCAGAATTCGGCCCGGGAGAACGGTGATAGTGAATGCCAATACGGATTCAGCCACCGCCCATATTGAGCCAGTGAGAGGACGTCTTTCCAATCTTTGCCGTCAACTCTAGATCTGCCCATCTGCTCAAACCAAATATGAGCAACCGGGAAGAAAAGCCGAGCCAACTTGCTGACGTCGGCGTCAGGAAAAGCGTTTTTGTGGTTGCCCTCGTAGAGCCGGTTGATGCGAAGTTCTTTGAGGTGGATGGCATCGATAAGGAGCGTGAAGAGGGGATGGGTGAAGGCCGAAACCTTTCCAACTTTGACGGTGTCGAGGATAATGGTTTGGAGCATGCGTGTGCCGTGCTTGCCAATTTGGGAGAGAAAACACATCAATGCAGCCTGGCCGTGGCCATAGGGATCAGGGAATTCGATTGTTTGGCCGTAGAGGACTGGAGCTGCCTCATAGTAGACTTGCTTGCAAGTACATAGAATGTGGTGACTGATTCTTTGTTGGAGGACGGATCTTTTGCTGCGAGTAGCGACGTGGCGGCGATTTTTCTTGATGGTCTCGGTGAGTTGAATGGGATCGTCAGGGACGAGTGCAAGGTGATACACTTGGTTCCTGAGCTCAGCAGGCAGCTTGAGGAATGGGAAGGGTCGAGAGGCCTGAAAATCGCGAGTGTCAGTGGATGATAGTCCGATGGCTGCAACTGCGACAAGTCGAGCAGTTTTGACGTACCAAGTCAAGACTCAGACCGGGCTTGGAACGCTTTCTTCGTTTGCTCGGCTGTCCGCGTGGCGCGGTGATGAGGACGCTTTTGATGAACATATCTTTTCCTCTCTGAAGAAATGAACGGTGATCGAGAAGGGAGAGAGATGTTGTTGAATGATCGTGGTGGGGCTGAAGATGTAGAACTCATGTTGTGTAGAGATCCGGTGCCAGGGCTCAGCTACAGGTTGAGATCTGAAAGATAAGTGCACAGTGAAATAGCAGTGAGCGATCCTTCTCCGGGTTGCAGACTGCTGGGTGATAGGTAAGTGGAAGAACTTGTTCCTGGACATGAGGATAGTTCGGGCGCTGTGCACTCGTAATTTCGATTCTGGATCCCACAATTTGAATCCAAAAGGCTCAATTTTGGGCTTCGGAAGATAATGCAACATGACTGGAATTTTGAATCTCCGGCATTTTTGTACCGTACCTGCGGGTCATCACCTGTAGAACTGCTGTTGCAAGTCATGGAGAAGCATACCTCCACAGCGGCTTCATTCATTCATTGCTCCTTGAAGTACAGCTAAATCAGCATTATCGTCTGCAACTAAAGATCGGTATTGATGAATTTCTGGCGATACAACTTCCGAAGATTGCCAGAAACTCACCACAGTTGATCTCGAATTGAGAGTCTTCCAAGCCGTCGATAACCTTGGTTACTGTGTGTTCAAGAGGCACCGAATTGAAGACACCGCGTGCCTCCGCTTCTTCTAGTATACCACTCATTGGATGCCGATATACTAAGGCTTTGTTGGATTATCGACGTCCATTTCGGTTCCATTCTGGGCCTTCCCTTTTCCATCATCTGCCTCCTTATTGACACCATTCGCTTTTCTTGCCTCCGCTGCCATTTTCTTCATCTGTCGCTTCGACAATGGTTTGTCCGTATTGTCCTTCTCTGGCTCCACGGTCATCTCGGCCGCCTTCCTTTTCCCTTTGGCCTGGTTCTTCTCTTGCTTTGTTGGAGCACTCTCTTTCACTGGCTTCTCCCCGCCATAAATGACATCAATAACGCCTCTATAGCTTGTGCGCTTGATTTGTGCAGCGACAGCACAGCTTCGGGCTTCCTTCGTGACGGCTTCCATTCCCCTCTCTTGTCCCAATCCCCAGATCGTAGCCAAATTGACAATGTCTGCAGGAGCTCTGCACGAAAGAACATTTGTAGCCTCGCTAGATATGATCAAACCTCTTCCTCTTGTGATTTTGATTAGAGCTGTTGCATTCTCAATCACTCTCTGTCTGGAAGTACTGTCAAACGAGGCTATTCCTGGTCCGTAGCAAAGCTCGATACGGGTTCCTCGCTCAATTGCTTGTGAGAACATCCTGTACTTGAAATGAAAAGGGTAGCGGATCGTGAGGTCGAGGGAGATAATGTCGCATTCCAAACTACCACACGCGTGCTGAAGTGTCTTCTCATCCGTGGGCCGTACGGCGAGGATATCATATCCTGAAGATGGGGACGTGAGGTCCTTGATACGGTGGTTCTGAGAGCTGTCTTGAATGACCAAGGTAAGGCGCCGAAGGACTTGGACCGTAGAAGGCACGGCGAAAGGCAGGGTCGCGGGAATTGGACATGTCTGAAGAAGTCAGTTCAAAAATTGTGAGGGATGCTTTCAAGACTCACTATGTCTACCGGAAATTTTCCTGATAGTGTATGGCTGAGAGCCAGTACGTTGTATCCTACTTAATGATATTAGCTTACGCCGTTTTTTGAATAAGACGAGAATATTCACAGTCGGCAAGAAAGGATATCTTTCTCTGGAGATCCGCATCTCTTGAAGTCCATGGGACATTCAAATCATAGTACATTGCTGAGTAAGTGATGTAAAAAAGTTTGAAAGAGGTGCTAGGGTCTAGTTTCTGCGTATGGAGGCAGCTTTCTTGGTACCAGAAGCAGCATTGCTCGACTGTAGGTAAATCAAAAAGGTGACGGATGTTTCAAAGGATGGCAGAAGTATTCACGCGATGGGTCAATAACACGCGATTAATTCCCGGCAGTGTTGATGTTTCTGTTCAAAGGCAGGAAGGAGACAACAAGACTTGACTTCAACCTCCCCCCCAACACTCGACCCTTCGCTCGCCTCCCCTCTGCCATCACATCCGACAAACCTGGTGGGAGAATCAACACCACGAACAGCGAAAGGCACAAAGCCTACGCTCCATTCATACCATACTCTGCCTCTCCGTCTCATTCAGCTGTATCATACCCTTCGCAAGCCCGAGCCATCCTCCTCTCTCCAACCACATATCGAGTCAATTCCCGACACAGCCCGCCATGGCTCGCGTCTACGCCGATGTCAACGCAAACATGCCTAGGTCCTACTGGGACTACGACAGCGTCAATATCTCCTGGGGAGTCTTGGAGAATTACGAGGTGGTGCGCAAGATTGGTGCGCCTGCGACTGCCATATCCACAGTTGGCTGATATTGGTTCCACTGACATTTGATATACAGGTCGAGGCAAATACTCCGAGGTCTTCGAAGGCATAAACGTCGTCAACTACCAGAAATGCGTCATCAAGGTCCTGAAGCCGGTGAAGAAGAAGAAGATAAAACGAGAAATCAAAATCTTGCAGAATCTCTCTGGAGGTCCAAATATTGTCGCACTCCTGGACGTTGTGCGCGACAACCAGGTCAGAGAACTCAGCAAGGAGGAGCGCCTCATAGAGGAAACTGACATGGACTCATGGCCGCAGAGCAAGACGCCGTCCCTTATCTTCGAATACGTTAACAACACCGACTTCAGGAGCCTGTATCCGAAGTTTACAGACTATGATGTCCGCTTCTACATTATGGAACTACTCAAGGTATGGGAAAGATAGCTATATGGAAATGAGGTTTATCTGACCTCGAGACCAGGCACTCGACTACTGCCACAGCAAGGGAATCATGCACCGTGATGTCAAACCACACAATGTAATGATAGACCACGAGAACCACAAGGTGCGTTCTGTCGACATATTGTGCCCACCCTGTGAATTTTTCACTAATAGAGCCCCAGCTACGGCTCATCGATTGGGGTCTTGCCGAATTCTACCACCAGGGCACCGAATACAATGTCCGCGTCGCATCCCGATACTTCAAAGGCCCGGAACTGCTTGTGGACTTCCAAGAATACGACTACTCGCTGGACATGTGGTCGTTAGGGGCCATGTTTGCGTCCATGATCTTCCGCAAAGAACCATTTTTCCACGGCAACAGCAATTCGGATCAGCTGGTGAAAATTGCCAAAGTCCTTGGGACGGAAGATCTGTTCGATTATCTCGACAAGTATGACATTGAGCTGGATGCTCAGTATGACGACATTCTTGGGAGGTTTCCAAAAAAGAGCTGGCATAGTTTCATCAACCAAGATAATCAACGGTTTGTGAGCAATGAGGCCATCGACTTTTTAGACAAGTTGTTGCGTTACGACCACCAGGTAAGAACGCACACCTTCTCTTGTCGTCCATTCTTATAATGAACTCTAGGAACGGTTGACGGCCAAGGAGGCCATGGCTCATCCTTATTTCCACCCAGTCCGTCAACAGGCAGCGATACAGAACAACAACACAGCGTCGAGTAGTTGAAAATATGTACAGGACACGGACGCGTCTCGAAGCTAGTTTAATAAACACATGAGGACACTACGGAGGCGACTATCTCTTTTTGAATGGATGCATTTTATTGATACCTCGATGAGTTCCAGGAACTATGACGGAATGGGATGGGATGGATGGCAGCATGTATGGAAGGCGAAGGACATGGGTTCACGTAATTGACGACCAGAGGTTGGAACACTATTTCCTTGTATTTCGACGTTTATGACCAAGGAGTTGAGATGGTCTATGAAGATATTCAAAAGACTGCTATCAAGGCCTAGACTCTCAGCTCTGTCTGCGGGGTCGCCAATCGCGTTGGCAATGTAAACAACAAAATGATGCTCAACAAGGAAGTCCATCACAGGGGGATACGCCGGGGAAACCTTGCGCAACATCTATACATAGAACAATATGTCCAGATTCCTGACCACTTCGTACTATGTACTAGTTGTTCCACGATGGCAGAGAGAAATGAGAATTGATCTTGAATTGAAAATGATGGACGGCCCTTGGCTGCACCTGCAGGTGGTTGTTCTTTATGCAAGCCAAACGTCATTGCCTGGAGCTTGACTTCGACCTTGACCTTGACCTTGACCTGAGGCTTCCAATCCTTGATCTAACACAAACCACTCCTGGTCGAACCACTTCTCCATGCCAAACTGACTTCGTGCCTTTCAATCGTTCTGAAAACAGCCTCTGGACAGGCTGCTTAACCCAACACCAGCATAACCGGCACAACAGGGCTGAGCTCAGCTCCGCACCGCACCGCACCGCATCATGGCTCTCATCCAAACAAGTCTGATCTGGGTTGCCTACGCAGTAGCAATTGGCATCTTGTTGGTCATCGCTGGAGTATTCGTCTTCCTATATCAGGACCCACGAGAACGCGCCGCCTCGGTCACCACAGTATGCATCCTCACCATGAGCGCGTTGCTCGCCACCGTCCTCCTCATGCCCGTCGACATTGCCCTCGTTTCCTCAACCGCAAGCTCCAAGTTGGGCCGAAAGAAGGATTGGGCAACGCCAGATACGGTTGAAAACATTGTCTTTACACTCAAAGTTGTGTACTACACGCTATACTCGTTGGATGCTGTCTTGTGTCTGCTTGTCGTACCATTCACCTACTTCTACTTTGAGGAATATGACCAGACAGCAACAGAGGAAGGTACGCAGACAATTGGGACGAGGATTTGGGGTGCTTTCAAGTACACTATCGTCTTCATTCTGCTTGTCGTCATTCTGTTCTTGGTTGGCTTTTTTGTGCCCTTTGCAAAGGGCATCAAAGAGGGAGGCCATATGGACTTGGATTACTTCAAGAGACTAATCCAAGAGAACCGTAAGTTCTGATACTTCGAGAAAAGGATACACAAAGCTAATTCGTGCTGTAGATGGCGAACGCGCTTTGACCTTTGCATTGGGCCTCCTAATTACCATCGGCACATTCGTCTACATTCTGTACACTGCAACTGGTCTTGCTCTTTTGCCGATTCGATTGATCAAGTCGGCTCCATCTATCTCTGCACCCACACTGGCCCAGAATACTGCAACTCAACTGGAGCAAAACCGGGAAAGACAGCGTCAACTTGAGGGACGAAATGAGGGACGTGAGGGTGGACTCGATTCTCGTGACCGACGCGAGCTTGAAGCCCTTGTTCGAGAAGAGCGTACATTGGTTAGAAGAGAGCGTCTCGCAGCCGAAACCCGTGGCGAAGGTTCGTCCTGGTTCATGAGGGCTTGGTTGAAGACGGAAGCAGTGTTCCGCCCTCTCAAGCTCATCGGCGGCTTCTTGCTCATTATCATAACCTTGATCATTTGGACTTCCATGCTCATCACTGGTATTGACAAGGCTAAGAACTCAATTTGCGGCGTCAAGTGTGGCTACCTTCTAGGACACATCAACATCTTCCAGCCTGTCAACTGGCTGATGGTTATCAGTGCTAAGGTCTTCCCAATCGACTACGTTATCTTTCTCCTTCTCATTCTTCTCTTGTTCACCTCCTCCGTTGTCGGAATCGCTGTTGTTGGCATTCGATTCCTCTGGATTACAATCTTCAAGATCCGAAAGGGTAGAACTTCTCCTCAGGCTCTTCTCCTGGCAACCGTCCTACTCACGTTGATCGTTCTGGCCATCAACTACTCTGTGGCCATGATGGTCGCACCACAGTACGCCACCTGGGGTCCTCAAACCTACTGCAACTTGCCCCCCAAACACCCTGGCGAGCAGCCAGATTGCTCTGATCATAAGAGCGCCATTCGCAAATGCTCGGAGCTTTCCACCAATCCAATTGCCAGGGATGTATGCACCCCAAGTGTTGTCAGCACTTTCATCAATCGCATCACTGTCAACTTCCCTTTCTTCGGCGTTGTTCTTTTCTGGGCCCAGTTCGGCTTCTTGGCTATCTACTTGATCGTGTTCGTCACGACCTTATTCAGGACGCCCCACTTCGACAGCGAGCAAATGGATGCGGATCTAGAGGAAGAAGAAGAAGAGGGTCTTCTTGCAAGCACTGGACGCAGGTTCAACGCTACATGGCAGGATATCACTGGACGCTCTAAGGCGAGACAGCAACATTACGGCGCTACCTCGAATGGCGACGGTGCGGATGATTGAAGCTGGTGGATAGCTGTTTCCTTTTCTTTTGACTTTTGGTTGTCAAATCTGATACCAGGCAGGCCTTCCGTGTTTTGAGGTCTTATTTTCTTTGCGTGTTTGGCTACTTGATGGATGCATTTGTTCCATAGGCTCAACAACATAGCGAAGCGAAGCAGCATACATGTAATAATCGATGTTTATTTACTTATCATGAAGATTCTACCAACGAGCTCGAAACGAACGCCCCACGAATAAGTAGGCCGCCAACTCATCAAAAGGTGCACGTGAGGTTACTCCGAGTCCACAATAATGATTGACTCAACACCATAATCCATCTCTCTCGAGTCTTAACACTACACAGCTCTGTAGTCTCGAAGAGCATTATACCGACTTGCCATTACGAACAGCCAGCAAAGACGCGCAAATCAGCCCTTGTTCCCCCATCCAGAGCCCCACCACGATCGGCAACAATAGCACCTGTTTCGTTGAACCCAGCTATTCAGCACAACAACAAAGTCGGAATTCTGAAAAGACACAATTGAAGAGGGAGGTCAAATACAACCTGTGAACGCGTCGACATGGAGCTGAAAAGCTGGGAAGATGATCCGGCCCTATACCTGTTTACGTCCTTGACAGCTGGCTCTTCACACATCATAACAGCAACCTCACGTATTGAGACTATCCTTAAGGCCGCTCGAATTCCGTTCTCTTATGTTGACACGGCTACGAATGAGGGCGCTAAGAAGTTGTTCCAGAGGAGGGCGAGGGGAAAGAAGCTACCACTTCTTGTGAAGGAGGGGTTTGTGATTGCTGTATGCCCTTATGTCTCCTCGAAGCAAGAGCTGTATATTGACAATTCACGATAGGACCTCGAGCAAGTAGAAGACTGGAACGAATTCGGTGAGCTCAAGGATGCAATCGGCGAAGTGGCCACCACAGCCACCTCTGTCACGACTACGCCCGCACAGGGAATGAAAACCTCCGCTGGTACACCCTCCGTGCAATATACACCCTCGAAACAAGATTCAGCGGCGGCAACTGTATCTGCCAAGGGCAACGTGGCATCACAGGAGAACAAAGCTCCATCGGGGATGAGCTCTACAATGACACAACTGGCCCAAGAAGCTGCTGCGGCTGTAAAGGACAAGAAAGCTGTCCCAGCGGCACTTAAGCCGACAACTATGACACCGACGCCAGCGTCAGCCAAAGCTACAACGGACAAGAAAGTAGAGCAGGACGACGAAGAAAAAGAAGAGGATGATGAAATCGATAAAGCTCTATTTGGCGACGCCGATGAGGAAGAGGAAGATGATGACGAAGCTCTATTTGGCGATGCCGACGAGGAAGAGAAGGAAATATCAAAACCAGCACCTCTGAAAACAAAGACACCTCTCTCGCCCACATCCGTACCTCTCCCTGCAACACCAGGATTGAAATCGCCGACTCTTAAATCACCAATCTCTCCGAAATTCGTTCCCGAGAAATCGGATACACCACAAATGAGACACCGAGGCAGTGATTTATGTATTGCAGGCGATGATGAGATTCGGAAAGTAGAGAATATAGTAGAGGACGGCGAGGGCGAAGATGGAGGCTGACAGAGATTGTGACAAAAAACCAACGGCAACATCAGCATCACGGGTTCTCTCTCCAATGGATAGTTCTCGCATCGCCATGGGCTTGTTTGGGGTTATTGCTTCCAACACGATCCCATATCCACAGATTCTAGTCCTTCACAATACAACCACTCCTTTTTGGTCCAACCTCACACTCCGAACGCAGAACCTCGATCTAAGCCTTTTTTCCACGACGTCTTAACTATAATCAGCATACCATGCGTTGTCAATCTGAACATTTTTAATCCAACACCCATTCCACTCCTTTTTACAAGAACATTCCTACTCACAACAAATAAGCATACTACATACTACGCGACGAAGAGCTGCGGCCGATTTAAGCCCAATGTGCAGTTTTACCTTCCGGCATAGTTTGCGCAAACCAAATACTTCTTTACCACCTATCTGTCAGTGGAAGAAATAAGCGGCTTAAAACGTCCCCTCTCTTTTCACAATTCACAACTCGTACCTTTATAACTCCACCAACAACGCATGAATAATACTAAAACTTCCTAGAAATAGAGGAAAGAGGTCTCCCTATCCTACATTCTTCTATTTAAAATTATGATTTATCGTTGTTGTGGTATAACGTATTCCACCACCGAGCCGGCCACTTTTCCTTGGCACAGCCCTTATCTTCTTCAACACGCAATGTCTCAACAACGCAACGCGATAGCCGTTCAAGAAGAAGGCAGAATTGATCTCGCTCTTCAGGCCTATACCTCTGGCCAATTTCAAAGCCTACGGCGCGCTGCTGCAGCCTTCAACATCAAACACCAAAGGCTCTCTGATCGGCTCTGCGGAATTACCTCTCCATCTCAAACTCGCCCAAACTCCCATAAGCTCACTGCAACAGAAGAGCAAACGCTTTTCCAATATGTCCTCGACCTCGATTTGCGAGGATTTGCGCCCCGGCTGTGTGAGGTGGCAGATATGGCGGATAAACTGCTGGGTGTACGCGGTGGAGAGCCAGTAGGGAAAAACTGGGCTGAGAGGTTCGTAACGCCCTCAGATGAGCTCAAGATGGCCTTCAATCGAGCCAAGGATAGGCAGAGGATACTACAGGAAGACCCAGAGATTACGGCGCGTGGTTCAAGCTCGTTGCAGATACTAAAGCCAAGTACGGCATCCACGACAAGGATACGCACAACTTTGACGAGATTGGCTTCCAGATGGGCGTTATTGGGTCAATGATGGTCGTCACAGCTTCTGAAAGACGTACACGGCCAAATTTGATCCAGCCAGGCAATCGCGAGTGGGTTACAGTTATCCAGAGTATCTGCGCCGCTGGGTATGCGACCCCGCCCTTCATTATCTACAAAGGATGCGTTCAAATCTCTGCGTGGTATGAGGAGGCAGATATACCACGGAATTGGAAGCTCTCGGTCTCTGAGAACGGCTGGACAAACAATGCGCTTGGTCTTAAGTGGTTGAAGCACTTTGACGCGCATACGAAGGCGCGTCAAGTAGGGGGGTGAGCGAAGGTGTAAAAAGGATATTGGGATATCCTCTAAATCAGATAGCAGCACGACAGACTTGGAATCTATTGTTGATAGCGATAAAATTGAAGAGGCGTAATATGAGTTGGTCGTGCCAAGGAAAAGTGGCCGGCTCGGTGACGTTCTCGGCCGCTTATTTCTCCTCCTGACAGCACCTATGTATACGTTGCAATGGCCTGGTTTATTGGGTTCTACATTGCATATGACCTGTAAAGCATTAGCAAGGGGGTATCAGCAGTTCCTATAGTTTATCGCATTATCCGAGCTTGAGAGGCTCGATGCTATCCTTTATCGTATCTTTCTATCCTATAACGTATTCCACCATCGAGCGGGTCAACCCATCGAGCGGGTCAAAAAGGCTTGGCACGACCAACTTATGTTACGACTCTTCAATTTAATCGCTATCAACAATAGATTCTAAGTCCGTCGTGCTGCTATCTGATTCAGAAGATATCTTGATATCTTTTTTACAAGTTCGCGCATTATGCCCAGCTGCGCCGCAGTTCCTACTGCGCCGTTGAATTGGTCGGGCTGTTTCTTGACCACCACTACCACGAGCCTTCTTTGATCCCTGAGGCGCTATAGACGCCTCTGCAGCTACCTGCGCTGCTGCAGTCCCATACTCAATAGTACCACCTTGCTGGATCCACTTCCTTTTGCGCCATTTTCGGTTCGTTGTTACTGCTAATTGCTCTTCAAGCTCGCGGTTACGCGCAACAAGTAGAGCGTTTTGGTGTAGCATCAATTCAGCGCCCTTAACAAGCTGGGAAAAGCCTGCCTGCGCAGTAACTGGTGACCGAGTAAAAGACTCGCTTACGAGCTTGGATTGGGATCCAAATTCATAAGTATTACTTGGAGTCTTGGACTGCCACGGCGTTTCTGGGAGATGGGTTTCTGGCGGGGTTCGTAGCCGTACTTCAAGGCGATCCAACACCACCTGCGCGTCGATAGGGACTAGCCCTACTGCCTCAAAAGCCTTTTGACAGTTATCTTTCATAAACACGTCGAAAAACGCGTCTTTGAAGGCAGGGAGAAAGCCTTCCTTGTTGATATGGTACACGCGTCGGCGTGCCAAGTCCCGGACGCGTTGGGAGTACTTGCGCTTCAACGGCGAGAAGTAGACCACGTCAAGGGGCTGGAGTATATGCGACGAGTGCGATGGCATGCAGAGGGTTATAATCTTGTTTTCGAGGCAGTAGTCCTTGAAATCCTGGCTGAGATGGCTCTCATGGCCGTCCAAAATAAGCAGCCTGTATACCCCCACCTGCCGCGCCTTTGTATACGCGTTAAAGTGCTTCAACCACTCAAGACCAAGCGCGTTATTTGTCCAGCCGTTCTCAGAGACCGAGAGCTTCCAATTCCGTGGTATATCTGCCTCCTCATACCACGCAGAAATATGAACGCGTCCTTTGTAGATAATGAAGGGCGGGGTCGCATACCCAGCGGCGCAGATACTCTGGATAACTGTAACCCACTCGCGATCGCCTGGCTGGATTAAATTAGGCCGTGTACGTCTTTCAGAAGCTGTGACGACCTTCATTGACCCAATAACGCCCATCTGGAAGCCAATCTCGTCAAAGTTGTGCGTATCCTCGTCGTGGATACCGTACTTTGCCTTGGTGTCTGTAACGAGCTTGAACCACGCGCCAATAATCTCTGGATCTTCCTGTAGTATCCTCTGCCTATCCTTAGCTCGATTGAAGGCCATCTTGAGCTCATCTGAGCGCGTTATGAACCTCTCAGCCTAGTTTTTCCCTACTGGCTCTCCACCGCGTACACCCAGTAGTTTATCCGCCATATCTGCTACCTCACACAGCCGGGGCACGAATCCTCGCGAATCGAGGTCGAGGATGTATTGGACAATTGTCTGCTCTTCAGTCGTAGTGAGCTTGTGTCGGGCGTTGCGAGTATCTAGGCGATACGTAATTTCGTTATATCGCCTAGTTAATGTTGAAGGAGGTATATCAAACGCCTCAGCAGCGCGCCGGAGGCTTCGGAATTGGTGGGTATTGTAGGCAGAAAGGGCAAGCTGGATTCTGCCTTCTCTGTTAGATGATTGCGCGTTTTGTTGTTGAGACATATTGTGTTGATAAGGGAGCAGCTGGTCTTGGCATAAACTGACCCGCTCGATGGGTTGACCCACTCGATGGTGGAATACGTTAATTATAACCCATCGATTCCATCGACCACTAATAGATAAGAAAGATTTTCTCCGCACGGATAGCACCTACTTGGGGGGAAAGAAGTTGACTCACGAGGTCCTCGCCCTCGACGCTACTAATATTGGCGAGGAAGAGGGCTGGATAGAATGAGATGAGTTTCATTATAGTGATGAGGGTGTAGACGACCTCTGGAAAATCTTATGATGTAGAAAGGAAATATATAGAATACAAGGATCAGCAGGGTAAGCAGGCTTTCCAATTATCAAGAAGAATCGAAGGTGAATAAGGATTCGATGACATCGCACGCGATATTTTCGTTGATGCATCAACATGGACATTTTTTAAGTTTTCTGACTGACCGACTGACTAACCAAGTGACGCCGGCAAATCCAACTTACGCAGAGGTAATATAGGAACGGCCAAGGACTCGGATAGTTCCGCTCCGGAGGCTGTTCAGCTTTTCCAAGCCTTTGTAGAGGGCGAGTATTATAGAGCTGAGTCCTTCGACGAAGAAGTCTGGGACTGATGTGCTGGCTGATGAAGTGGGCAAGGTTAATATTCAGGATCAGGCACCGGCTGAAGATAAAATGGCCACTGAATCTGTGGAAGATGGAACGACTCTGCTAAACAGAGACCATGGTAATTGTTTGCACAACAACCCTATTCACATTGCCGAATATGTCCTACTGACTAATGGTTATTGTGTGCAGAAGAATCAGGCTTGACTGAATATGAAGAATCCAATCCGCCAGAGGACCAATTCCAAGCATTCTCATGTAGCCCAGAGAATTTGAACAACGCAGCAATTCATTCAAACCCGAGATTTGGCAAGTATTCTTAAGGACATTGCATACCCGACTTGTAGTCTACAAATCAATGTATTATGTTGGTGCAATCCCTATTACTAGTAATACAAACCGATTATCCATCAAAGACTCAAAACCATGTCATCCGCTCAAACCGCCGTGCATGCAACAATGCGCACACCCTTTCCTGCCTTTCCCGAACAACCAGACCTACATGCTCGATATCATTCGCCAACTGAGGCGCTGCCATTTGTACCGAACCCTTGAGCCAAACTTGAAAAGACCACTCTTTCTTGATTAGGGCATTATACAAGCGGTCGTAAGTATCCGCCTGAGAATGCTCTGGACAAGTGGCAAAGTGCTTCGCGATCCGTTCGTGGCGATCGTCGTAGCAGAATAGAACTATCTTTTGGCGTAGTTCAAAGGGGAGGGTGTAGACGGTATTGGGAGAAGTCGACGTACTTGCAGTAGACGTTTGTGAAGAACGTGGGCATTTCGATGGTGGTTGTTGAGCTTCTGGGGAAGGCGATGGGCTTCTTTTTGGCATCTGGTTGAGGTTTATCAGCCTTTCTGTAATGATCTGGAGGGCTAAAAATACTGCTTGGCGATGCTTTTGAGCGATGTTGAAGATGTCGTGTGCAGCTTCAGCGAGGAAGAAAGAGGGCAGGTATCAACGGAGCGCTCTTTGGGAAGGAACCCTAGATTCCAGGCCGTGGTCGAGGCCTTGTACAGAAAGAGCGGTTATAGAAAGTTCTAGCCTGATGGCATCCGTGCCTTCTGCTTTTGTCTGTACCACAAGGTCTTCATTAGATTAGACGCATCGTAATCGAGGTCAACCTTACCACATTCTTGGCATCCCTTGCCCATACTTCAAGGCGGCCATCTTAAGAATTCATAATCTCATGTCTTTCTACCCTGATCTGCACCACCAAGTCGATTGCGCGTCGCTGAATCCATCTTCCAAGCTTCGTAAAATTCGTCAGCGCAACCAAAAAGATAGTTCGAGCGACAAAAGCGGCCCTTGGCTCCGCGTTTTGATCCAGGCAATTCGTCCATTATCTGAGCCCGACTCCTGTACGCGACTCTCTTGAAGGGATACCGGTAATCAAAGAGGGGGTAGCCATTTGAACGCGTCCGCATGGCCCTGTCATCTGCAAATGTTTAGCCAACTTCACGAGCCATCACGCCATGACAAAGACACGTTGAGGATGCGTTACGTCGGGGGAAGTCCCTTACCACAGAACTCGCAATTGAGAACCAATCGTGGGTAGCATTTGCCCTCCACGTAGATTATGTCGGCCAGGAGTTGGGGATCGACTCGTCTCAATGTAGGTAACCAATATTTCTTGCAACTGCGTTGGCGACAGTCACAGGAGTTCGGTTTTGTTTCGCCATCGCATGTGTACAGTAGAATGATTTGGCGCAGCTCTCGGGGTAGGTTCAAGAATGAGGTCGGTTTGGTTCTGGTGCTGGTGCTCAAGGGTTCCAATATAGAGCGTGGCATTGTGTGATGGCTGTCGCCGAAGGCTACACGAATTGAAACCGTTCCGCTTGGGGGCATTGTCTGATTCTTTGCATTGCTATCAGGTATTTGAAATGTCTTTGCCGCAAAATTTGTGGTTCGAGGGTACGGTTGTGTTTTGAAAAGTTCTGCAACGGTAGAAATCAGAGTTATCTGTCGCTCTTCCACCAAACTTTGGGGAGAGAAAAATCAAAGATGTATGTACCAAGGTCCACAGCACTTGGCAAGGTGGATCTAGCGAGACGCAAAATCATCAGCCCTTGATTTTGCAGTCCGAAATTGTATGTTAGCTCGTCCTTCTGCAAAGTGGCGGCAGTCTCCAATCATCATTCATTGAACTGTTCATACATGTCGTATTCTACCATCAATTCTCATTAGCGAAAGACATGTCGTGAAAAGAACATTCCGTACCTCATTAACCATCTTGATCATCGCTGTTCGCATCATCGCGCTCCAAACATGTCGACCTTGTCTTCGCCATTCTACACACTCGTCAACTCCTCCATAGCGACCTTGACAGCATGTCTCGCGTCCTCCAAACTCTCATCCGTTTCCACCCCATCACTTCCCTTGCTCAAATGCTTGACTTTGACAGCATAATGCAACTCCACCAAATCCTTGGCCCGTTGAAGATCCGGATCATTCTCATCCTTGGTACCAGAGAGTAAAGCCGCAGTACGTTGTCTAACAGCCTCCACCGATCCAGTATCCGTAGAGGCAGTTAAAGGACGGGCCGATACAAGATCCAGTGCCGCCTTCTGGTCCTACAACATCACCGTTAGGGATGCACGCGTTCGCAGACAATCCACAGTTAGAATGAAACGTGAACGAAAAGAGAAAATGAGGCGAGCAGGAGAAAGAAAGCCAAGTGACCGTCTTTCATAAATAAATAAAAAGCCCATCAATCGCATAAAATGTTGGCAAGGCGAGTACGGAACACCCCTCTTCGCGACGGGAAAGGGAGAAAAGGAAATTACAAAGGGCAGACAGAATAGAAAGAGCTACTCACACAGACCCTAAGACTCGTCAGATCACTGAGAACCTGCGCGACCTTCATCTTGACGTCTTACAAAACTCAATCGCGCTTCTTCTTGCTCTTCGTTTGGTGCTGTTGTTGTTGTTGTTGTTGTTGTTGTTCGTACGGGATATACCTTTCGGAGATGTTTGCCCTCACCACCGACGTCTGCGGCTTAATAACGCTCCTCCTCATCCCAATACTCTGGTCCATATACACATCCCTCTCGCATCCGCATCCCAAACTCGAATCAGTTGGAACCAAAGAAAAGCCGCGGGGAGGAGCCGAAGACGACCCCGTGTTGGAAAGCGACTCCGATTCCGACTTGACCACCATCACTGGCGGTACGTACACCAACGACAACGTCAAAATACCAACACACACTCCCTCACAACCTCGAACTTCGAATCTACAGTTCTCGAAGGTGCTGGTCGTCTTTGAACAATTCAATTGATATCTGCTTCTACTGCAAAAATGGCTACAGCAGCTTCTCTTGCGCGCAATTGTCGAAAGGTACCCAATTCACCCTGTCCTCCATCAACTCTCTTTTTAACAAGTCTAGATAATATGTATAGGCCGCAACTATGCAGATCACATTACGGAGCTTAAAAACACGGCACCAAAACAACCTTTCTTTTTCCTGAAACCACCGACCACCCTCCTCACACCAAAATCCGGTCCCGTCCTCCTTCCACGCGGCGTGAAGACCCATTTCGAAGTAGAATTAGGGCTGGTGATGGGAAAGAAGGTGACAGATTTTGACGAGAAAGTGTCTGGAGTGAAGGGAGCTGTAGGGCTAATTGAGAGTATGTATATTCCAGAACCTCTGCCCCGGAATTGCGGATGCATAGATATTTCTGTCATAGATATTTCTGTCATAGATATTTCTGTCATAGATGGAAGGGTATACATGCCGCATGAATGTTGTGCTCACCGGCCTGCGCATAGGTTACGTCCTGGCCATAGATCTTACAGGCCGCAACGTTCAAGACGAGGCAAAGAAGAAAGGCCTACCCTGGACAATCGCCAAAGGTTTCGATACATTCTGTCCCATTTCCGCCGTCATCCCCAAATCGCTTATTCCAGATCCACACAACGTAGTCCTACATCTCAGCGTGAATGGAGAAATAAAGCAACACGATAATACTGAGCTCATGCTATACCGGATACCGCGGCAGCTGCAGGATGTTAGCAGGGTTATGACACTGGAGAAGGGCGACCTTGTGCTGACAGGTACACCTAAGGGTGTGGGACAAGTGAAAGCCGGAGATGTCCTGAGATGTGGGCTGAGTGTCGAAGGCAAGGAGATTGAAGAGGCGAGGATTGAAGTTGAAGTCGTTGACAAAGAAGGTGGATATACTTTCAAAGAGACATAGACTTACTGGAAGCAGACAACATCATAAAATGAATTTCTGCAGTTTGCTCGGTGAGCATCAAAAGTGATGGCAAGCAAACCGAAATCAACCTCAGAATTCATCTAGTGGTGGCAGTGGACTAAGGATGATTCTTCGCCGTGGCCGCGCCTTTGAAATCTGTTCAGGCTTCTTGATCTCGCCTTTATTCAAAGGTTTGGCAGGCTGAGAATTAGGCACACGATTTCTGAGATTGTGCTGGCGAACCTGCTGGGTGTTTTGTGTGACAGGCTGTTGGCGTGTCTGTTTTGGTTTCGGTGGCAGGGTGTTCTGCATCCCAGGGTTTCGAAGTGCTTGCTTTGCTTTCTGTGGTTGAGCTTTCTGCGGGCTAGCTTGCTTCTGTGCTTGCTTTACGTTCCCTGAGCCTGGTGCTTGCTGAACTTGCTTCGTCCTCTTAGGCTCAAGCTGTTTGTGCACGAGCTTCGCTCGTTTCTGCTCAGGTTGAACTCTGCTAGTGGATCGTTAGCAAATTGGATGATCTCCACGAGTGGAGAGCAGCTCACCTTCGTGACTGCCTTCCTGCCAAAGGACTCTCAGGAACCTGGACCATGGACGGCGAGGACGAAGCAACGTGAGGTGTAGGTCGAGGTGAGGCTACACGCTTGTGAGCTGATGGTACAGCCTCCATCATGTCCAGCGCCCTCTTCAATTGCCCTTGCGTGGCAGACCAGCCCTTCTCCATCTTCTCAAACCTATCGAGTAGGCTGTTAAGCTTCGCGCCCTCCTCTTTGTGTCTAGCTTCCAGCGCTTCAAACCTTCTGTTCAGTACCTTGGTGCTAGCGGTGTCATCCTTGCGAGTGAGCTTTTCACCCTTTGCAGCTGTTTCTTTCAGCGTAGCATGCTCCCTCTCCAACTTGTCAAGTCGACCAACGAGAAGCGCTCGCTCTTTTGCAGCACCTTCCTTCTTCATTTGGCTCTCTTCATCGCAGTCATCTAGGTCTTTCTCTAGGAGCTGCAAACGCTTCTCTACCCTCTTAACTCCCTCGCCTAGCTTCTCAAATCGCTCACCTCTGTCGCGATCTAGTTCTTCGAATCGTTTCTGCTGGCTATTATCGTCCTCCTCGATGGCCTGAACCCTGACGTTGAGCTCATTCACGGTTTCGATGGTCGCTGCCGTATCTTGTGCCGTTCTTTCGACGACGTCGATGCGACTGGTCAGGTTTGAATTCGCTGTCTCAAGTGACTTGATTCGGTTCAAAAGATGTTGGTGCTCGCGCTTGAGCTGATGCGCCCACAAGAGGGCCGTTGGACTGGCAGTACGCGCAGGTCCCATTGTGAGGATAATATCGAGATGGGATGAGATGGCTGGAGTTGAAGAGATGGTGAGGTTGAGGTTGAGTACAGTCCGTAATTGATACGTAGTCACGCGAGCATCATGTGAGTCGAAATATCATTTCACTGAAGGTAAAGCTGATCCGATCAGAGTAAAAAAGATGAACAGGATTCGTTCTACTTAGCAACGCAAAACTCGCTGCCACTGCGCTGGACGGAGAGTAAATCAGTACAAGAGTGGATATCTTTCTCCGCCACATCCAACTCCAGGCCAGGCCGCCAATGCCTCAAATGAATGACCCAATCGCTTCATGATAAACCAAATGCTAGCACAGTTCGAAATATTTCACCACCATCCCAGCCATAGCGCCGTGGTACCTGCAACTCAGGACTCGTACTGAACCCTTCGCCAAACAGTCGTTCCAACATCATCACGATCGCTCTCGTCAAAACTTTCACCATCCCCAAACCTTGACCTTTTCCCATTAGGGTGGTTGTCCACATACACAACCTCCTCGGGGAATTGCTGGAATCCAAGGCGGTTACCCATTTTCCTCTTCAGACTTCCACCACGCCTGCGGATGTTGTCTCCAAACCTGTTTCCAGCAATACTCACCCTCCTCTTGAGCTTCATGAGTGGCCCCTCGTCATCGTATATCTGCGGTTGCCAATCTGATCCATCATATGCTGAGACCATGCCTTCGTGTATGCTCACCGGCGGTGTCATGTGGTTATTACACTCGCAGATTTGTACTTGAACATGGTTGTACTGAGTAGTGTCGTGGTCAAAATCGTAATGAACAATATCGTACACACTCCGACATCGCGGACCAGAATTTCGTGGCTCCGATGGTGGATAATTTTCACCGTGTTCCCTACACAGGCCTTGCAGAGTGTTGAATGGTCTGCTTTCTTCCTCTGGCTCTTCGGTGAGAGGGTCAAAGTCTGTACTTCCGGAACCGCGTTTGTCCATGAATGACGAAGGTGAAGGGGGGAGATCGGTCAAGGATGTAGTTGAACCGAGTTCTGGTTGTACCGCGGGCATAGTCTCAAGGGCCCAAAGAGTTGGTCGACGTCCTGTATCCTCCCGAACCGATTGGGACCGTCTCATGCCAGCAGGTGGTGGTTTTCGGAGTGGCATGGTGATTGAGAGAGTATCGATTAGGGGTTGAAGCAAAAGATCTGGAAAGAAAGGATCGAGGAGGATTCTAGAATTTGGGAAGGTAGACGACTTTCAGAAGACTTCCAGCTCCTTGTGTAATGGCCGAGATGCTGTCGGTGTCTCTCGTTACCTTACGAAATCTTTGAAACGTGGACCAAAGAAGTATTCGAGCCCCTCGAAAAGTACGCTTTCAGATTGAGAACAACTGACTTGGAAAGAGAATAGTGAATATGGTGCTGAAATGGAAGAAGCATACCAGCACTATTTTCCATCACTCAAACTTGCCTCTATTATGTAGGTCCCAGAGAGGTCCCAGAGCGGCTCTGACATAGTCCTGATATCTCCATGTCCGGACGATCTTTCAATGTCCCCTCTTGTCGGATCCTCGCGCACTGGAAATTTATGGCTCGCAACGGTTTTCAAGGCATGGTGATGTTACTACATTTTCTCAACTGAAGATCACAAGCATACGGGAACGACAGGGATATTTCACGAATGAAGTAGCTCGGAATTGTAAAGTTTTGCCTTATCAGGTAAGGTCTATGGTTTAGCTCTGTGATCTTCAGTTGAGAGGAGGGAGTAGGGGACTTCAAAGACGCTCGAAAAGTTCAACTGAAAGCGGGCTGGGCCTCAGGCCTTCGATGGTTGAAGAGGAGTTAACTTGCTCAAAAACGGCTTTCTGACGACAGATGAGAACCATCAAGGTTTACAGCGTTCCGATCACGGCCAAGGATAGCAGAGTCTTCATGAGAATAACTCTTTGCTGGTAATCTCGCTGGCCGAATGCAAAGGATGATGGCAAGTAGCACGGTCCGCCATATCACGCTTAGATCTAATGATGATTTCGTTGGAGTCGTCTCTATACTTGGTAGTGTATCAAGGGAGAAAGAGGTGAAGGTCCACGGGGTTCAGATCCACGACTGAAGGATGAATCGACCCGACCCAGACTTCATGATTTACAGATACCACCGATAGGTTTCGCGATATCCCGAGCCACCCACTCATCGAAAACAGTTCACAACGACCCGTTCACGGCTTCGAGAAGAAAAGAGACTTGGAGAGAAGGGCTTCAGAAAAAAAGTCTTTGACTGAGATTCGAATGGGGACGATGTATCCAGCCATGATGTGGATGACGCTGACTTCCGTGTCGTCGAAAGCAAGACAGCTGGCATGCGGCGGGGAGGATTCTGGATGTGATGATGATGTTCTCCAAAATGCCCAAAATGGAAAGGCCTAGATCAATCATTAGGTCCGCTGCAAGCCGTACAAATCATCATACCTCTACCATACACACACCATTACCATAGCATTATTACCATAGAACATAGAACATAGTAACTCCGTACCTCACAACCTCCGTACCTCACAACCTCCGTACCTCACAACCTCCGTACCTCACAACCTCCGTACCTCACAACCTCCGTACCTCACAACCTCACAAACCACTCGTCCGTCTCCCTCGGATGCCTAAACCTGAGCACCCTCAAATGCCTATACTCGTCCCTCCCAAAGGCAACAGGAAACTCCCTTCGATGCTTCCCGTGCATCCTCCAACACCAAGCAAACAAATGCTCCTGCGGTCTCCAAAATACCAAATGATGCCCCAGACTCTCCCGATTCCCATTCCACAACTCCTCCCCGCTCCATATCCTTGAGATGGTCCTCTTAAATAGCCTCCATAAAGCAATGTGAAGTGGATAATCAAGCCAAATCAATGTTTGAGCGCGTCGCCAGACCATGTCTTGAACATGCTTCATGTAGTTTCCGTCTGCGACCCAGTGGCCATCTGATGGCAGGAGAGGGTCCGCTTTAAGTCGCATTTCCGTGGTGGAAATTTGGGTCCAGTTTGCTTCCCAGGAGAGGGCGTCCAGTTCAATATTCTGCAGCTTAAATTTTGCAGAGAGCTGGGCAGCCAATGTTGATTTCCCGGCTCCAGATTTGCCCACGATGGCGATTCTGTCAAAGGACATTCTGAGCAAAGACTGGGGGATGTCCTGTGGACAGCAAGGAATGCGTTTTGCTTGCTCGTCGATATTCAGAGTAGTTGCGCGATGACCAAGCTTCTCCGGTGCGACGTTCTGCATCTATCCACAATTTAAACAAACTCTTCGCGAACAAATAAAACAGAAACAATTCCCATTTCCCCAACGCGTAGAATACCGTATTGTACGGGGATCTCCTGTGCACCGACCGCATCTACTTTTAGCGCCACACTTCCCATCACAACAGATGATGTCTCCTACAGAAAACGATAACCTGTCGCCCAAATCCAGCGCTCCGCCCAGTCTACCACCTGCTGCCGTCCAGCCTGTCGACTACGAGGTCCCTAAATCACAGAGCATACCTGCCAAAGTGTCGCCTCCTCCAGTGCGGCGGCCTAGCTATGAAGAGGTATACTAACAACCATCTATCCATCTCTATTCACGCATATCATAACTCTCACCCAGCTCGTCCCGTCAGAGGTTGCCAAAGCCATGGGCATTGCAGAAAAGCTCAAGAAAATGAAGCCATTCAGTCCTCCAAAGCTGCAGAAGAAGAAGGAAGCAAAAGTACCAACCCCACCACCTCCGAAACCGGCCGTATATATTCCTCGCCCTCCTCCAGAGCCATTCTCGGACAAGTCAAACCCAGACGGTATTGCCTTGAGATCTACCGCAAGTCTGTTGCAGATGCAGGCCGCAAAGGCGAGACAAGATCTACAAGAGCTTCAACAGCTGAAGGCTCTGGCAGTCCAGGATCCCGTCGCGTTTGCACAAGACCTGGCTGCGGGGAGATTGAAGACGCAAGCAAATACGGGAGGTATTCTTGGTCCCACTCTCGGCCCCATTGAGTCTTTGTTCAGGGATTCAGTGTCAGGGGAGGTCAAAAGCGAGGAAGATGAGACCATAAGAGACACTGCAGATGCCGAAGAAGCCCATGACGCCCCATCAGCGCCAATCAGATTCCCACAAATACCAGCTCCGCAGAACATCGTTCGTGTGCCCCCGATCAATTGGGCGAAATACGGCGTTGTTGGGGACGCTCTGGACAAATTACACGAGGAACAGCGCACGAATCCAGCTCCGAGTCAACCCGAAATACTGCCAAATAGGGACGCTCAACCTACACAACCAGTCTTGGAGCAGTACCAAGATAGTGCGGACAAGGCACCAGCATATCAAGTGGCAGCCCCATACAACCCATTGAAGGACACGCCGCAGTCGGCTGTAGGCAGAGGGTCTAATAAGGTCTGAAACTGTTTCAGTACGCACTTTGCTGACAGTGTATTTCAAGATCCAACCTTCCGCCACCGCAAAAGGGTAAGCAAAAGGAGCAGTCGAATGAGCAGTCGAATGAGCAGTCGAATGAGCAGTCGAATGAGCAGTCGAATGAGCAGTCGAATGAGCAGTCGAATGAGCAGTCGAATGAGCAGTCGAATGAGCAGTCGAATGAGCAGTCGAATGAGCAGTCGAATGAGCAGTCGAATGAGCAGTCGAATGAGCAATCGAAGGAGCAGCCGAAGAAGCAGTCGAAGAAGCAGTCGAAGGAGCAGCCGAAGAAGCAGTCGAAGGAGCAGCCGAAGAAGCAGTCGAAGGAGCAGTCGAAGGAGCAGCCGAAGAAGCAGTCAAAGGAGCAGTCAAAGGAGCAGCCGAAGGAGCAGCCAGTAGAGAAAAGACGCCTGCTTTTGGAGTAATTAGCTTTAAATACATCAATTTCAACTTGTGATCGATATCAATAAATTTCTGGCGACTTTGAGAATGGAAATTGCCAGAATATTATCAATATTAATCTCCGTTTGAGAGTTTCTAAATTGAAAGAGGGGTCCGGCTACCTTGTAAGTTTGAGGCAGTGAGATCTCGCAGTGAATACTAGGAAAGAATATATGTATTATATTCTTCCTTGGCCACCCAAGTCGAAATTGAAGCCTGTCCGAGGCGGAGGCTACGAACCTCTTATCTCTATGAGATTGAAGAGAGCCGATGGAGTTACTCGCACGCGAAGAGGGCTTCGCGCGTAAAGTCAGTACGCCGTGGTGGTTTGCCAGGTAGAGGTCCGGTAGAGGACCTACCGTAATCCGGAGAGATACAACCTAATCTACTAGGGAGAACTCAGGAACGAGGAATTGTTCTACAATAGTTTAAAGCGTAGTATAGGATAAAGTACGTAGTATAGATAATATGGATAGTTTACGGAGGGGGTATAGAACGAGGTGGAATACTATTAGCGAAAGAACCGGGCTATTAATTGCGTACAGTATGGATTCCGCTCAGAGCAGATCCGAGGGGCTTTTTTATCCTAGGGAGATGGGTTTTTGCGATTGTGAGTAGATGGTAGGTATACGGTGTATGCGCGATTATATACCATAATATCACTAACGTAGGCGTCTCGATCTTACGGTGGATTTTTGTTTTCTTGGCGTGTTGTTGGTAGGTATGTAGGAGAATGGATTGTTGGAGAGATGGGAGGGAGGGAGAGATGTGTAGAGGGATTTAGTGAGGTATAGTTTGAGGACTCGATTCCTTTTTCGCGGTGGCGAGGAGGGTGATATATGTGTATATGTTACCTGTATCCGGCGCAAAGGCGTATATTAAGTATTTATTCATACGATAAAGGATCCCTTTATTACAAGGGTGCGCAGTTGACTGCTGTAGAGTAGAGAGGGGAAGTAATAAACAAACGCATAGTACTACCCAAGAAAGACTTGAAATCAAAACATCAAGATATCATCATTAAACTAAACGTATTCTCTGCCGTGGCAAAGAAAAAACTGAATGCGGGAAAGAAAAACACTGGAAATAACGAGGAGAGAATATCATCAACGAGATCGCGTCGTCCTTGCAAATGGATATCAGAAACGCACCCTATTCGCCCCATTCGTGGCGAGCGGTGCCTCCTTGGCATCATGATACATCTCCGCCGGCATAGCACTCTTCTCATTATAAACCCCATTCCCATGTCCATTCAACCTACCCTTACCATTCGTCGATGGATAAGAAGAAGGGGTAGTCGTCGCACCCGGTTTCTGGGGATACAGGCCCGTCTTCGCACCAACGCTGTGCGCACCGTTGATCCCATTCAGCGCCACGGTCTCATCGTCGTATTCGAGGGTCAGGGATGTGGGGACGGGACTCTCCTTTGCTGCAAAGTCGAGGTAATGACGCATTTTTATGCCGGCGAGGTGGTCTTCTGTGACGGCGAATTGACCCAGGCGGCCTTTCGCGCGGCGGATGTTTTTGAGTTTGAAGACTTCGCGTAGTGTGGCGGCGAGGGAGCAGCCGACTAGACGGGCGCCGAAGCAGAAATGGAGGCCGTGGCCGAGGAGTGTGTATTCGGAGAAGGGACGGTGTGGGTTTAGGACTTCGGGGTTGGGGAAGGCGATGGGATCCATGGCGGCTTTTGAAGTGGCGACGAGAACGGTTCGACCTGCTTTTATGTGGATGGGTCCGCGTACACCATCCGTAACTGTAATGTTTTTTGTAGCGACGCGGGGGAGACCAGGCACAACGCCTGCGTGACGCATACCCTCGAAGACGAAACCTTGGAGTTCGCGCTCCGAGTCGGCTTCGGGGAGGTGCGCAAGCTCGATGATGCGGGCTTTGTATTGTTCGTAGCCTGGGGAGAGGAAGAGGTCGATGAGGAGGGAGGCTTGCTGCGTAATGTTTCCGGCGACTGGTGCGCCCATACCGATACAATCACCCACCAGATCACCGATCGGGAGCTTAGTATCGTGGAGGGCTTTGTAGAGACGATCTGCGTGGGATCCGACTTCAAAAGCGCTTCCTTTCTCGAGCCAGTCGACGATTCTTTCCTTTGGACCTCCGACTTGGGTTTTGAGGTGTACTTCGAAAATTGATCGAAGCCCTTGCGCGGCTTTCATGGCGCCCTCTTTGAGTTTGATTTCGTTTTTGGGGATGATGTTGAAAGATTGGTACATGAAGAGTGTGAGGTAGGCTGTGAAGGCTTCATGGATAGTCAGTAGGCCCCGAGGAGATTCTTGCGTCTTGATAGGGATGGCGAAGCGCTCTGCGAGCCAGAGGATAGGCGTGATGTTTGTGACGCCCTTGACAATGTCGATGGATTTTCTGCCCTTGGTGAAGGAAAGGGAGTTCTTCTCGATCAATTTCTTGACGTTGGTACGGAAGAACTCTGTGACGTTCTTCTCGAAGCCTTCCTCGAAGAAAATCTTGTGAAGAATCTTGGAGCGCTCGTTGTGTTTGGAGGCGGAGTCCCAGCCGATCATGAAGTCGTGGCCGGCAGTGCAATCTCTGATGGCCTTCTGGTACATGACCACGAAGTTGTCCCGGTCCTCGAAGACTTTCTTGCATCCTTCTTGAGTTTGCACGCTGACAATGGCGAGATCGTCTGCCGGACGGGTGGTGTCATAGTTGGTAACCACTTTGTTACCTGTGAGAATACCCTTGGCAGCCTCGGGTGTGTAGAACGGGAGCAGTGCGTACGAACTAGTGCCAGTGAAAGCACCGGGAAGTCCGCTGAAGAGGAGCCCTGGGAAAACTCCTCCGTAAGCACCCGGCACAGCAGCAGATTGCAGCTTCGCAGCACCCCACTGTGTGAGGGTGTTGGCATTGAAATCGTAACTCAGGAATCGGTCACCACGGACAAGAGCAACGGCATCGTCCAGGATGCCACGACCAGTCGTTTGACCTGGGCACACACCACTGCCGGCCATGGCTGGCTTGGTACATTCAGCCATCAATCCTGGGTACAGCTCCATGTTGTCGATGTGGCCATAGAGCATTTCAGCGGCTCGAGCAGTTTTCGCGTCCTCACACCAGTCCTGGAAGTTCTCGTACGGCTTCAGGTTGAGGTAGGCGCGAAATCTAGCAAGAGTTAGTGGGGTGGAACCAATACTGGCCAAATCGAGACTCACTCGTTCAGTGTGCAAACATTGAACATGTTCCGGGCTTGCAGCTGACCCATAATGTCCACGACCTTCAAACTGGCCGGAGTGCCGTGTGGCCCGAAAGCATGTGCTGGCTCCTCAATGCAGTCCTTGATAATCTTCGCAAGGTCATCATCCTTGAATCTCCCATCAGCCTGGCGCTCGATGCCTCCAAATGTCCAAGTTTTCGCATCCGTGGATATGAGCTTGTGACCATGGGTCATCATGATCTTCTCGAAATGTTTCGTTGTCACTTCATCGAGTGATTGGAGGTCTGGGAAAGTGTCATAGATCATGTCTGACATCCACTTATCGTCGGCTGCGCTCAAGGCCGCGTGCCAATGGTACAAGACTGCGAACTCGACCGAAACTACGTTGCCAGATCCGCGCTCTACTCGCTGGCCCACCTTCTTGATTTCCTTTCCGAGATCGAGAGACCATTCTGAATTTGCACGAGGAGTGTTCAGGATGGCGGCCACGTAATCTTTCAACACAACGGAAGCGAAAAAGCCGACGTTGATATTGCGAGTCAGCTGGAAGATGTCTTCGTCTTGCCTAGGGTACTGTTAGTTGTACATAAAGGACTGCAAGTGAACAACTCACCATTTCTTGCCCGCTTCATCAAGTGTATCCCAAGGCTTATACTTCCCGTCTTCGTTCACTGAGTACAGATTTTCTGCGATGTGGTTGTGATTTCTCGAGAACATAAGGCAAACAGCCACCACTCCAGGAGGCATCATTAAAATCCTCTCCGAGGCGATTACATCTGGGAAAATGAGACCCATCACCTTCGTTCTCACTCGAGCTTGCTCTTTCTCCGTGTTGCCATACAAGGTACTGAGGTCCACATAACTCGACGTCTCATTGATCCACTCGTTGCCAGCTCCTCTCTTCGTTTGGAAGCACTCGTGAATGACCATTGTCGCGAAAGAGAAGAAGAGTCGATTCAAACCCGAGGGATGCTTACGGAACTCTCCATCTTCACGTTTGAGAAGTGCTTCGAAAACGGATTCTACGTCTGGAAGATTTGGTCCCTTAGGTCGTACTGGAGGCACACTTCGTGAATATGGTGTTCCCGCTTTGCCCATTTCCGGTACTGGTCAAGTGTCAGTACGCTCTCGCTGACTTTTTAACCCCAACACATACTCCATGGGTTATTTCCACTTCCGTCGTGTTTTCGGTACCTCGTGGTTGGTCCAGCAACTGTTGGAGGTGGATGAGGCAGATCATCCCACAGCATAGTAATGAAGCCGTCGGAAACAGTTTGGCTCAATCCACTGTTCAAAGGCAGGCTTTGGAGCATTGCCACGCCATTTTCTAGCAGAAGCTCTTTATCGTCCATGGGCTCCCCAGACGCCAAAGTCGTGATGGCGGTCGCCACGAATTTAGCATTCTTCAGTCCGAGATGCTTTACATCTTGACCTATGGTCGTCTTCTTGTTGTCGCTGGCTCCAGCCGCCACTTCTGATCTTCCATCTGCTGCTCGAGTTGGTTTGCGACGGATGCTTCCGATCAGAGAGGTCAATTTGCCCGGCATGTTTGGTGTCAATCCGGATGGTAAGGAGGGAAGTTTGAGGGAAATTAGAATACAGTGATGAATCAAAGCAAGGGAAAGGGAGGGTAGCGACTCGAATTCAGCAGCGGATTAGGTTGCACGACTATCACAAGCTGGAGCTACAGAATTCTAGCTACAGCCAGCCACATTGACATTGTTGGAGTGGATACCTTGATGATGGTTGATCATGTCTGATCTGCAGCCCTTGGCAGTCGATTCCGTTGGAGGATAGAGGATGGAGGTGACATCCCAATGCAGCCGAGCTGAACTTGTAAAGACCCTAGTACCAAAGCGCTGCGACACGGCGAGGAAGCCAGTTGACAAGAGGCTGATGAACGTGATTGTCTCTAATTGGACGGCCATGCATGGATGCCCCACACACGGTGAGATGGATCAAATTTGGCGATTGATCATTGCAGCATGCCCCGTCGAGTTCTGTTTTCTGCTACCATCAAGTATCGACCACAGAGACCCAACGACTGCTACAAGTTGATACATCTGTTTTCTACTACCATCAACTGTAAACCACAGAGACCCAACGACTGCTACAACTTCATCCACGGGCAGATGGAAGTTGTGCTCCGAATAGGCGTCACCCTGGTTGTGATACCGCACCTAGGTCGTGGCGTGCAGCCGACAGAGCTGTGGTGTTTACCCACGTAAGGAGTTGAACTTCTCTAGCGAATGGGAACGAGGCCATTGGCATCTATTCCTCTCGGGGGAAAGATGCACGATGGGCTTGAGATGAAGCTGCAGAAGAATCTGCAGCGCAAGGATCAGATGGAGATGGCAGTGAAGATCATATTAGTACGGAGTACCGGTAGATTAGATTGATCCTAAGCGGGAACAGCCGCCAAGGATCCGCTTAGTAATCTTAATCCGAGGAGTATGGTCGACATTTTCTTCTTTTCGACCATCACACAAGAAGGCACTACAGTAGTAGATCTCTAACGACTTCAAGCATTGATAGACATGTTCTATTGATTCCCGTCTCCAGCTCGTACTCCTTTCCTAGTGCCCGAAAACGTCACAACCACCTGTCCGCGATGACTAGCCATGCTTTGGACTTCCCGCACATTTCGACGAGCATCGTGCCGTCGCGCTGGGACGTGGTTAATAGAATTGCACCCCAGGCAGTAGTTCGTATCTCATTCGGTTCCACCAACTACCTTCGGACTCAGATCACCCCCTCCACCATCGGAGGACACGGAAAGGCTGCGTCGACTAGAGATGATCTGGAGAGATCTGCAACATCTTTCTCAATGAGCGCTTTCACGAGCTGGGGCCTTCACTGGTGGCTGGCTGAACACATCCTTCTCCATTCGTTCGTCTTGGAAGAAATGCGATACCTGACCATGAGCATTTCCATGTTCGCCCCTCTCGCTGGTTTCTCTGTTCTGACAGTCTCGTCCTAGGCTCTTCATTTAGCATTGTGTTGCTTCTTATCGGTTTTATATTCCAATCGTTTCTTACCATGGCTTCAGACTCCATCTCGTCCACTTCAACAGATCTCAAGAGATCGAGCTCTGGAACTAATCCTATTCAAACCTCAGATTATGCACCACATCCACACCCAGCTCCCGCTCCTGTCGTCGAAGAGGAAGCCAAGACCCCGTTCCCAGCTTCAATTCGTGCTTGCAAGGATGCTAATCACGCAAATCAACAAGGGCGCACAATAGTCGTCTGTCTCGATGGCACCGGAGATCAATTTGATAACGATAACAGCAATGTCGTTCATTTCATTTCGTGTTTGAAGAAACATAAACCAAATAAGCAGGCGACTTACTACCAGTCCGGTATTGGAACCTACGACAAAGGAGGACTGAAGAATGGAATAGGTGCTGCGTTGGATGGCGCTGTAGGAAGGTTCGTCTGTATCTCCGCAATACTACCAACAAAGCTAATCATGACAGTGGCTTGGGTGTGCACATTGTGGACGCGTACCGATTTTTGATGCAAAGCTACCGCGAGGGCGATCGAATTTGTCTGCTTGGATTTTCTCGAGGAGCTTACACTGTCCGATGTCTTGCTGGGATGCTGCACAAAGTCGGTCTACTACCAGCTTCAAATGGATCGCAAGTCAATTTTGCCTATGACTTCTACAAAGACGACTCAGAGGAAGGATGGACGATGAGCGCCGAATTCAAAAAAACCTTCTGCACCGACGTCAACGTCTACTTCGTCGGAGTCTGGGACTGCGTAGCAAGTGTAGGTTTCTTCCCACGCAAGTTGCCATTCAGCAAATCACCCACAAACTCGATCGGATACTTTCGTCACGCCATGGCCTTGGACGAACACAGAGCCAAATTCAAAATCTGCCAATGGCAACAACAAGATCCCGGCAACAACGGCGCGAAGAACGACGCACCACTTCAAGGGATTGATCGCCGCCCTACCATCGACGATACACCGAAGGCCAAGCTCAAGCGAACTATCAACTGCTTCGGATCCGGGAAGGAAGAGAAGGCGATCGCGCAGGCTCAGGAGAATGCAGCAGCGGAAAAGAAAGCCAAAGACGCACGCCACCACTCCTTCCACATGCACGATGACGACGACGACGAAGGTGACAACAAGAGCACAAAAACAGTTGAGCAAACTCGTCTCGAAACTTCCTTCAACGCCCTCGATGCCAAGAACCGCAAGAACCCAGTATGCAAAACCGATGCTTTGGAAGTCTGGTTCATGGGAGCCCACGCTGATATTGGAGGTGGTGCCGTGCCTAACGAGCGCCGCCATATGCTTTCCCGTATCCCACTCCGCTGGATGCTACGACAATGCTTCGAGTGCAACACCGGCATCCTCTTCGACGTCGCTGCACTGGCGGAACAGGGGTTAGACGTTCATACACTTTACCCTGTTTACCAACCACCCGCACAACCGTCGACGACTCTCCCAAACTCCGTCTTGGAGAGGTACGAGACCAAAACTTTGCCTGCGATTCAGAACCGCTCTAAAATGGTGCCGATTGGCGAGAAGCCATATATCGCACCTCCTTTTGCCCCAGACTCAGATCACCACTACGCCCATCTTCCTGAATGTACAGAGGAGCAGCTTGATTCCCTTGAGCCTCTTAATGATCAATTGGTACAAGCCAAGGGGTGGTGGGTGCTGGAGTTATGGCCTGTAAAGGTGAGAGTGCTGCAGAAGGATGGAGATGGTTGGGTCAAGAAAGTGAGGTGTAATTTGGGTAGATACAGGGCCATTCGAGAGCCAGAACCGAAGATGCACTGGACTGTGCACAGGATGATCCAGGAGGGGAAGTATGTCTGCAGAGGGCGCACAGATGACAAAACGGCTTGGAAGGTTGTTGCTTGAGTTGGGCATGGAATGGCGTTTTCGTTTGTCATGGTTGTGAAGTTGGAGGAGTGTGGGATATCCAGTTGTATGATATAATTCTGGCATAACATTTTCGTTTGTAATGTAATTTTTAACCGGGAATAACTTTAGGTTTTCCAATATCGCTCGCTGTATTGAATTTAGGACAGAATGTAGGCTCATTGATCGAGAACAGGTAGCACTTTTCTGGCATGTCGATGCGCGTGTACCTTTTTGACTCGTTGTACGGGCGGATACAACTCAGGTTGATTGACGACTTTTCCTCCGCCATCAGTAATCCGTATAATGATTTCGCGATGGCGAGCGGCACTATGGCGGACCCGCCTCTATGTTCGCCAAAGCGGTCTTTGCCCACCTCCTTCTCTTCTCTCGGCTGAGAAACAGAATCGCGCGAATTCGTGCATAGAGAAGAAACAAAATCAAGCCGGGACTGCTACCCCTTTCCATTGTCCACTTTCAAACACGACTTCGCGGATGGCTGGGAGGCGTTGCATGATTGCGCACGCCGCCAAGTGTGCGATGAAGAATTGTTCGGATGTTTGTTCATAGTGAGCTTCATTCACCCCGCCTACCTGGATATACGTAAGGATTCGATTTGGTTTACTCGAAATTGAGGAGCTGATTATTCAAGCTATTCGACCGTATAAACAGATGTTGCGAAATGCTACTTCAGCTTTTATGATTCCAGTTCATGTGGTATGCTACTGTGGGATTGGGGATCAAGGCCGTGAAGTAGGGGGACTATGCATGATATTAAATCCCTGGTAATTTCTCGAGAACAGAAGTTTTCGGCATCTCAGACATAAATAGTCACGGGATGCGCGGTGGATTGGACTTCAGCTATTCTATGTCGACCGTGTCCTTTTCTCCTTTTCTCTCCTTTTCCCATGTTCATCTTCACCACCTTCGTTTTATCGTTTTTTGATGCACAAAAGTTAAACATCTTCTTGTTTCTCCTCGTCAATTTTTTGAACATCATAGTGGCTTCGTCCTAAGAGTGGGCGAGTGTAAGGCCCCTCCCTCGACACGACCATCTAGAAGTCCAGCTCTATGTACGCTGATGAGGTTTTTTATCGATTGTTAGGAGTAGCTCCCACTTTGTTTAGCTTTGGTTGCAGCCTTCCTACAGGGCTGAACGATCCATGATAGCCTAATCCAGAAAAGGAGGTGCCAAAGCAAAAGGACTTCGACCACTTTCGCCTCCATTTCCTGGTTCTCAGCTGGCGAATTCGGTCTTCAAGGCCGACTCATACCATAATTACATGCATGGAACATCTTGGCAAGGGTCACTCCTTGATCTCCATCTCAGTTTTCGGCCTCCTAAGAGCATCTAGCCAAATGACCTCGAGACAGCCATATCCTGAAAGAGCTGAATTCGGGCCTATCCATGCGCCTCTTCTCGCCAATTCCAACACCAAATCATTGGTCAACGTTTACAGACGAATCAGATCGCTGGATTAATGACCCTGCAGTAGCAAATCCAAGTTGTCACAACGCCTAGCCGCCAAAGATATTCTGGCCCGCGATGTTTGTGGCATATAATCCCATGCTGTTCACTTTCGAATCTTGTTGAATTGGTTTCCAACAATCACGACTATCGTTGTTTTGATTTATTTCGAGTTCGCCATCTCCATCAGTATCATCTCTACTTTCGTTATTGTCAGCCTCTCCATTCCCATCACGCTACCTATCTGCGCCTTCGCCTTCGCCTTCAATCCACCAACTCGTCGACTTCTATACCCCAATCCCAGCGCACGACCTTTATCGATGAAAAAAGATGCTCGACGGAAGCGCTATTGCAGCCATTCTCACTGGTATTCTCGCCTTCTGCGGTGTACTCGCAACTGCTTGGAGCTCCGGATGGAATGAGTCGCGTGTCCAGAAGCGCAAGGCGCGAAAAGCACTTGCTCAGTACTCAGTTCCCCTGCTCGTTGCAGCCTGGGATCTGGCCAATTGGTTCTACGAAATACTAGACGAGGAAAACTATAGCCCGAGACGATGCAAGGCTTACGGTGATGGCTGGAATAGCGAATTCACATCTTACACTCTCTGTCAATACTTTGCTGCTGTTCACATCATTCGCGAAATGACGACGCATTTCTATGGTCACACGAAAGATAAACGAGCAATCATGTTGAAGAAGCTTTTGTACAAGATCGAGGACGAGTTCGAGTCGATGCATTATGAAGGGCGGGAAAGCAGGGAAATGCGTTGGTTCCAGGGTGACATGAAAGCTGCACAAGAAATTCTGACCACAGCTGCCGACGTGGACCGTGATGGAACTGTTGGAGAGTTACGGGCAGTTGGCTGGATCGAATTTCACCATCGGTTTGCAGAAGACTCGGAGTGCAAGGATGGGGAAACCATCTTGCTGAAAAAGTCCTTGAGGTGGTACGAACACGAATTTCAAAGGATTGTTTTCCGCCGATTTATGCACCTATACTCGACTAGGCCGGGGTGGATTGACGAAGACAATCCTCAGGGTTTGGAAAAGATGCAAGCCAAAAACCACGATAAGCCCGAAGAGTTGGAGAGGATCACCATGGAATACAAACATGTCAAAGAAGAGCAACGCCTGGAACCAAACGTCGGTGTCATAGTACCGGATCATCGAGTCCGACGCCTCCAACATCTCCTCTGCGACCTCGTGGGATTACTGGGAAAAGTGTCCACCATGGACTTCAACCGTCCAATCCGAAGGTGCGAAATGGAGATTGACCGCAAGGAAGTGGCGGGCGGGAACACGCTGGATCTTATAACTGGGCCGCGCATCCCGTGCGATTGTTATGACATTCGATGCAACCCGGGTCAAGAGGACTTCTGGCATCGTAACTTTGACCTTAGCAAGAAACAGGTGAACTTTGAACGTCGACACATCTTGCTTCATGCGGGACAAAAGGGTCGTTTGGGGACGGGGGTCTTACGATCGCGTGAGTTTGATCTCATGAAAAAGAAGGAGAAGGTTGATACTAGTCAATGTTAGAAGAGTGGAGAGGTAGAGTCTTGCATGAGTTTTGAGTCTACGGCCAAATGAATGTTTCCACTCTTGCTTCGGAGACCAACCATCTTCCATGATACTGCTATCTCATGTGAGATAGCGTTGGTAAGTGATATCGTAAGGACGGAATTGAGGTGAATGACAGCGTGAGGACAGCGTTGGTGAGTGGCATTGAGGTGAATGACAGCGTGAGGCCGGTGAGGAGGGCAAGAACCTAGCGTATTAACCAATTATATCATTCACAGATAAGCTTGAAATCGGCGGATTAGGAGTTGGGTGGGTGACCACCAGCGAATCCCCGCTACTGTATATTTTTGCCATTCTTTTTGGAGAGTTGAGTTTTTGGTCCTGGTTCTGCAGGGAAGGTGGAGAGTAGTAAGGTATAGTACTCGATTCATGTGCATCGCTAGCAACTTATCGATGTCGATTTTTTTATATAAATTGATAATAAAGCATTTCGTCCGGGCTGTCTCTCGTTAAGTTCTCAACGTCTTCCATCAATCAGTTAGTCTAAGCCTTCCCTCTACCAAATGAAACCTGTCAGCTATATCGGTATGCTTTTTTTTACGCGTTGATTTAAGCACTTTGTCCCCGTCCCCGTCTCTCGCTAAGCGCTCAACATCTTCCATCGATCATTAAGTCTAAGCATTTCCTCCACCAAATGAAACCCGTCAGCTCTGTCAGTACGCAATTGATATGCACAAGTGAACATGCATAGCAGTTTCACGATGGTACTTGTGAATCGCCATCTAGCTCGCGTTCCTCCTATGCAATCCGTTGCTTCTTCATCGGCGGTTCGCTGCTTCCTTCTTAGTCCCCTCCTTTCTGCTCCCCGGATGGCGACTCATCCATTTCCAATGCTGATGCCTCTGTTTCTTCATGCAACTCCATAATTTGCTTGAGCTCGAGGAGTATATCCACCATCATTTCCAATGTCTTCTTGGCATGTCCTACACAACACTCGACGGCAGCATCGGCAGAGTCGAAGTCATGCTTCTCCCAATCACCATCCACATTGCGAATTCGCACCCCATAATTTGGTACATCCCTCAGCAGACGTACTTTCAGACTTCTCAGAAGCATCCGACGCGTTTCCCTCCCCTCCAGAAGCACTATCTGTCGGGTCACTCAACTTCTCGCGAGCGAGTTCCACCTCCTTGGCCGCAAGGAATTCCTGAATGCGACGTCCTATCACATAGAGACGCGTCATGCCTCTGTCGAACTTAGGTAGCAAGTCAGCGACATCTTTGAGGCTCGGGGCATTTTGGAGATAGTCGGATATGGTGAGGCCCGGGGTTTCTTCAACGTAGTCTAGTAACATTTTGCCGAAGCCCAAATATATATGGTAAACCCGGTCCAAGTACATGCCATTGCAATGATTTTCCAAGAGCCAGGATGACATTTTACGCTGAGGCTTTCTTCCCCATTTGGCGCGCACCTCTTCTTTGGTGAGGCAGAGGCACACTATTTGAATGGGGACCATTTTTTCTTCGCTGGATTCGTCAGTTTATTTTTTATTTTTGGGGAGAAACGCTGATGAAGTGAGTGACGGCGACGGCCCTAGAAAAACTTTGAAGCAGTGTTTCAGACTTACTATGAGAAGCTTTTGGTATCTGGGATGCTATCGCAGGCTGGTTATATTCTGTTGTATCTTGTTCAGGTTCCGATTTTTCGAAATTTGATTTCTACTCCGTTTTGTGTGGGTGCGAAGATGTTTGACAAGTGAAAAATTCTTTCTTAAATAGTAAAACAAAACCGGTGCCAAGGTTCTCCCGTTACCAGTGACCAGAAGTCTACTATGGGCTGTTGGATAATAAACGTAGGTGAATCTCCCTTGTCTGATTCATGCTTCACACCAAAAACACCCGACAGACCATAGTAATCAAGCGAATCCCGTTTGTCCAGACCGCAGATACCCTTCCGATTGTCTGCCATACCATGTACCTTCGTGTCGAGTTCCGCATGTTTGACTTGATATCAGTATCGATAAATTCCCGGCGATTCAAGTTTTGAGTATCTGTCGCCAGAAATTTATCAACATCGATCTCGATTTCAGCATTTACAAACTGAATTTCGAGTTCGTCTTTTCCTAACTGTGTACCGGCATTGATGGTGGAGAAAGTAGGATCAGAGCGACAGGAAAAGTGGATACTGAGATGACCTTGGTACCCTCATACCCGGAAGCTTCGAGGACCTCAATATACCAAATGAATTGACTGTGGCAAATCTCATGAGCATGCGCCGTCTGCCCTGAAGACGTCAAAGTAATCAGTATCTAAGAAGCCTTGCCGAGGACCACCTCCGGCAAGGTATATACCTTCACCCACAGCCACAGCCTGCGTCCCATGTCTAGGCAATACCATTGGCGCTGCGGTGCCCCAGCCGTCCTTGGCTGCATCATAAACTTCGCTCGAGAAGAACACGCCCTTGGTCCCATTTGCAGGGTTGCCTTCTCCTCCAAAAGCATAAATTTTGTTGCCGATGGAAGCCACCGCAATTCCGCCACGAGCCGTGGGCATGGCCGTTTTCGACGTCCACTTGGGCCAGGGAGAATTGAGATCCATGGCAAACAGCGTGCCACGAACACTCTCCCGCGACGCATTTCGACCACCGACAACATAGAACGTCCCATTGATAACAGCTCCGCCACCGTGGTCTCTTCCCTCACCATTCGCAGCGGTGAGATTAGGTAGTGTAGTCCATTTTCCGGAGACGGTGTCGTAGCTTTGTGCGGTCGTGAGAGCGATCCGCCCGTTTCCATCCGTCCCATTGGCAGAGTTTGGAATTCGTATTCCTCCAGCCAAGTAGATGATTTTACCAAACACACCAACAGCAGCACTTCCTCGTTCTGTCCCAACTGGCATTGGTGTTAAGGCGTCCCAACTTTTGATAGCAGGATCATATCTGTAACAATTTCCGATTGAGTCCCATTTTTTGTTAGTTAAAGTTATCCCGCCGAGGACGTAGATTTTGCCATCTACTGTGGCAATATTGGGGTGGTGCATTGAGACCGGTAACGGAGCAGCATTCGACCACGTTAATGTTGTGGTGTCGAAGACCTCGACGCTCGTGGTGGCTTCTGTTGGACTGACGCCAACAGCGCTGTGGATCATTCCGCCGATGAGGTAGACATTGCTACTAAGAGCGATAGCGCCGTGCTCCTGTCGTGGACCTCCAGGAAGGTTCGGCAGTTGTTGCCAGCATCCTGTCTGGGCTCTCGGTGTGAAGTCGTTGACAGATGAGGCTGAAATTCGGCTGATAGTTGCAAAGCAAGATAGCAGAGTTGAGGCTGATGGTTTCATGGCTGTAAATAGAGGTTGATAATTGGCAAGACGGCGGCCGGTGGCGAATTCTGGTATACAGACGATATAAATCGGTAATGTGATTGACACCACAGCAGATCCAATGGCTAAACAAGATGCAGTTTATGGTGGAGGTCAGGTAAGTGAATATTTGTGTCGTAATGATTGCTATATTCCAAACGACTACAAACCCTGCTATGCCCGAGTCAATGGCGCACAGATGGCATTTCATTCTGCTGCCATCTCTTTCGGGTTCAACCAAAAACCATCGTAATTGACGTCGAATTAACTGCGATGAGCTGTGAGACTGCCGATCCTGTTGAAGGAATTGGCAAACGATGTGCGATGAGCAAAGATGCCGCCAGGGATGAAAGCGTGAAGTTGTTGGTGAAGAAGAGATGATTCCGTCACTCCGGCCGCGAGAAAGACACATAGGTTCCCGCACAGGGTTCCTCAAATCTGACTGCGCAGGGCGCTCGGACCCACCATCCCATCTCAATTTCCACGTATATACCAACTTATCGCTCAATTTACCACCACCATGGCGCCTAGAACACCTAAAAGAAAGACTGCAAGGCGAGAATATGACACCACGAAGAGAATGCGATTTTTTCAGGCCTAGGATTGCAAGAATGAGGCCGACGGCGTCGGTACAATCGCATACCTCCCTGAAATCAATATACCAACTTCTACCGCACGTAGTTGGCTTAAACTACGAGAACTTACTGGTGATGCAGCATTCATATCACAGAGAAAGAGCAGTTGCATCATAGGGCGGCCTACTAAATTATCTGCTTCAGATCTTACCCGCCTTACGAACCAAGATGACCCCATACACGAAAAAGGCTGGCAGGAACAAGCCAATTCCTGCCCCGGCAAGCCTTTCGCAAAGAGATTACAGCGTCACGTATACAATGCAGGGGCTAGGCGATTCAAGAAGCGTTATCAGAAGCAGATATCCCAGGCAAATCGGCCAAAGAGGGTTGAATACGGTAAAGAACACGAGAAAAAGACCATACTAGGCTTCTGGAGTTGGATTTAGTTCACAGATGAAGCCCATTTTCAGTCAAAAGAACTCGCCAATGCACCTGAATATGAGCTACGCTTTCCAGGGCAAGAGAGAGGTGTCAATGAGGAGCTAGAAGGCGTTTTGGATGTTACTATTCACGTCGCCGGCGGCATCTCATACAACAAGAAAGGAAACCTCATATTCTACAAGGATCCGGCTGAGCCATCAGAGAAGGTCTGTAGGCAAGTCAAGCAGCCTAAACAACTCAAATACGAGCTGGATTCAGTGTACCAAGCCCGGCTGAAGGTCTGGCAAGACCTTAAGACAGAGGAGGACGAAACACCAAAAGGAAACTGCATGACACAGGTTTTCTACGCCAAAAAGATACTGCCGCAACACATTGAAGCTATTCAGGCCTTGGAGAAGCGTCAGCAGCGTAAATACTGGCTTCAAGAGGATGGTGATCCTTCTCACGGAATCAAGTCACCTAACAGTGACCCTGCAGTCATAAAAAGAGAAGCAGACCTTCTATTACTTATTCACCCTCCTCAATCATGTGATCTCAATCCCATTGAGTCTTGTTGGAATATCATTAAGTCCAGATTAGCTGGCAGGAGGTGGTCGTCGTTGGCTCATTTCAAGGCTGAAATCCAGGCAGAAGGGGACAAAATAACGCTCACAATGATACGGAAAAGGATCAGAGAGATGCCAGAGAGATTTAAGATGATTCAGCAAAAACCAGAGATCCATTGCAAGTCAAACGGTGGTAAATAGCATAATACATTCAAGGTCAAAAGATGGGATGGTGGGTCCGAGCGCCCTGCGCAGTCAGATTTGAGGAACCCTGTGCCGCTTTCGGAGCATGACTAATCCCGCGCTATCCTATACTCGGGTGGTATCAACTCCAACTCAGCTACCTCCGCGCATCGTCAACAAATACAAAACCATCCAGCAGATCAAGATGTTGATCGAAGAGACTCACGTAGACGTAGCCACCCAGGCTGGTGGTGATATGCGTAATAACACTTCCTTGCCGGTAATTGTCCCGCTTACTAACTCGCGTAGGCATATTCATCTTTCACCCAAAGATAGACGGATATCCAAAGGCCAAGTTTCCAGGTGTTCTCGTCTTCAGCGAGATATATCAAGGTGAGTTCTTCTCTACTCATATTCTCAAGCCATATTTGCACATCCATACTCTTACACATTTTCCATCATCGAGTTTTGTCATCCAACCTAGGAATATCACGAAGAACCCTTCTCTCCCAACTAAAAGAAAAACCCAACCCAGTAACCGGCCCCGTCGCCCGCTTCGCCCGCCAAATAGCCTCCCAAGGCTACATCGTCGCAGCCCCCTCCTCCTACCACGAATTCGTCCCCCCAACACCCCTCGCCTACGACGTTCCTGGAACAGATCTAGGCAACTCCCTGAAAATAAAGAAAAAAGTGTCCGCCTACGACGAGGACGCAACACTAACCGTCGACCACCTCCTCTCCATGCCCACCTGCACCGGCCGCATCGGCGCAACAGGTATGTGTCTCGGTGGGCACTTGGCGTACAGAGCGGCGTTGGATAAGCGGGTGCACGCAACGGTTTGTTATTTCGCGACGGATATCCATTCGAGGAGTTTGGGGGAGGGGATGGATGATGATAGTTTGGTTAGGACGGGGGAGATTGCAGGGGAGGTTGTTATGGTGAGTACGGTTCCGACCTAATTCGTTCCTACGGATCCGTCTTTTGGAGGCGCTGATTTTGGTTATAGATTTTTGGGAAGAAGGATACGCATATCCCACCTGCTGGTCGCGATCTTATCCGGAAGACACTGCACGACGCGGGTGTTACCTTCAGTTTCTACGAGCTCGCTCATGCTCAGCGTAAGTTTGCAATCGTATGTCGAGAAAGGGGCTGCCGGACTGACACAGCGAAAAGACGCCTTCATCCGCGACGAGTTAAGCAAAGGTCGTTACGACCCAGCCATAGCAGGCATCTGCTTCCAAATGCTCCTCGAGTTGTTCGGTCGGGTCCTACGATCCGACTTAGGCCCATCCGAAGCCGCGGGCGAACTCGAACACGTCTGCTAAGCGTTGCTCTAGAGGACGCCGCTCACGAAGCATAAACCTGAAAGGAACATTGAGATGAATACAACAAGCCCAGCATTTCACGTCAGTAACGTGACGACCGTGAACGTAATTGAACGAGCTCTGATTTCTCTCTGCTATGTCAAGCCATTGTAAGCATGCCTTCGTCATCATCCTCTTTGCCCTTCTCTCGCCCATGTCCTGCATAGACAGGATCCAGGCCTTGTGTTTCGTTAATTCCTACACGCCCTTAATTCGCCTCGTACAGGGTCTCCTCGCCTGTCTCGCCCGGGTCCTACCGTACTTGTGGCAATATTTCCTCGCCCCGGTATGGCAGGACTGGTTTACCTCAGACATCTTGCTTACCATGCCATACCTCTTGTATCGTTCACAACAGTGACCCCTCGGACTCGCTTTGAGGCGTCCTGGCGGGTAGGCGCCCTCCCAAAATTCGCCACATCAAATTATGCAGCCCAGGCATTCCAGCCCAGGACCTCGACAGTTTCAAGACCACACCCCTCTCTTCCTCCATCACCCCGTCCCACCCCTCCCCCCATGATCATTGCCCCAAAACCAGTCATCCCACGGATTCCCTACACCCCCCACACCCAAACCTATGGCGTTGACACCGGGTAAAGTGTTGCCCTGACCATGTCCATGTCCTTGACCAGCCGCACTAGCCAGCCACGCCGCTTCCGCTCCACCACCACCACTAGACCCAATACTTATCCCATTCCCCCCGCCACCTCCATCATTAGAGTGCATCCTGAAGTCGTGTCCACCAGCCGAGTAATTGCTGTAAGGCGTGTACGCACCCGGCATGTGAACGGGGAAACTCGTGTTCAATTCCAATCCGCCAACGCCATGGTCTACGCTCCCGTCCACAGTGGGCGAATAATCAAATTCTCCAGGTTCACCCGCAGGCGTATGCGTCGCCGAGTTGATTCCATTCATCCCACTCACGTCCGTCAACCTTCTTTTCGTGACAGTATTGTTATTCTCTCCAGGCAAGTCACTGAAGTGATCGGCTAGCGCGCCGGGCGTGCACGTCTGTGGACCGGGAAGGGAGCCCGTGGCACGACTTTGCGAGACAAATTTAGCAGCGGCGTCGTACATTGATGTGATTAGAGTGGCGATGTTCTTGTTTCGCGGTGAATCGTTCATGAATTGGCGGAAATGGCGCGTGGCGCTGTAGAGGAGGTCGAGGTCGGAGCGGGTGCTGAGGAGGGAGGGACGGCGCATGACGTGGCTGTAGAGGAAGGAGAAGGGGGAGAGGATTTGGACGATGTTGAGCCTACCACACAGAAATCAGCATGTCGCCCTACATGTAAAGAGACAAGGTTGAGGAACTGGAGCAGCGCAGACGTACCACGAGCTTACGCATGGTTGCAGGTGCGCAGTATCTGTTATGCAATTAATCGTCTTGAGAAGACGCCGTGCATTGCTGATTCGTATCGCGATTTGATTTCGTACTCTGGAAGAAGTTTTCATTTTATCTTTTGGTGAGAGGCGGGATGCCGCGCCGAGAGCTGTGAACATGGAGAGGAGGAGGGTATGGTACTCGAGGTGCAAGAAGAGGACGCATTGGTACTCCTCTCTTTCAGCGAATATGTCGCCTTCGGGTTGGTAGCCAATCTGTGAGACGAGATTGTTAACTCGCGTCAATTCACGGATTTTGAACGTCCTTACTGGCACAGACTCCTTCCAGGCTAGAATGCTGGAATACACCTGCTCGAATCGCTCTGTGAAAGCGGCTGGTCCGCATGGTGCTTCCACTCCACTTCTGGTGAATCGTTGTGTTAATCGCGCCAAAGCTAACCGGTGACAGAAGACTGGATATCTCTTTTTGACCTCCTCACCTGGCGTTTTCAATCTCGCCTCCAACAGTCTAGCATCATCTCGGAACTGTATCAGCGCAAGATGACTGTCATTTGATTAGTACAATGGTCTAGGCACGAGTGTGGACCAACAGTACCTCTCAATCATGAAGGACGTCCACGTGACCATGTCCTTCAATGCTAGAACGTCCACCGACTCTTTTATACTCCGATGTTTTCCCTGAGGCCACTGTGACTGGATTCTGATGCACCATCTCACCCATAACCAGGCGGTGTTCAGCTTCTTCATCTGTATCGAGTATAACGACTGTCCAGCTGATTAGCAACCCTTTTCCCATGCATAACGGCGGCACAAGCTTACAATAAGCACAAGAACCTGACTGTTCCTCAACCCAGCCTGGTTGTATATCAGGTAGGACGAAGAAATGGCTTGTGCGAAAAGCTGCTCCCGTAACCCCTTGATATCATGGCCGAGGCTGGGCGCATCGTGGCATGCAGCAGCAGCAGTACACATCATAATCTTAACAAGGAAAAGCCAAAGGCGGTCTACATGTTGAAGAGATTCGTAGTATTGTTGTAGCTGAATGCGGAAAGAGGACTCGTCTATGATTGGATACAAGGGATGAACATTATCGAAATATGCTGTACACCTGTCAATGGATCGCGTTTGCAGTGGAGTGATAGGTCTAACGAACCATCTATCAAAGCCTCGGTGACTTGAGGCGGTGGTAGTCCGGTATCTTCTAATGACTCTCCGATATCGTCTTCATTTTCCACTCCCGTCATCATGGGGGTGAGGTAGTGCACAAGTTCTTTTCCGAGGCGGTCATGAACGAGCACAGTAAGTGGGTCCCGATCAGCAGAGAGGATACCTTTCAAATGTCACCAACGTTTTCTTCAACATCGTAATAGCAGAGACCTACCATTTTCTTCCAATTCGGCCTCAGCGGCTCTGTCAGGAAGATGGTTGATGGGGTCGGCAGCATCAGTGACAGACTGACCACTGCACTCGGCCTCGAGACGTTCTTCTTCATCGGCGGTGGGACTTCTGGAAGGTGCGGACCGGATCTCCTTTTCTTCCTCATCGTCCGAAGTCCTCTGCTTCTTTCTCGATCTCGATCGGCCGTGGCCGTTGCCGTTGCTTTCAGGAGCATCTTTCCTCTTCTCGGTTTGTTGCGGCCAGGCTGTGGTGTACTCGCATTTCGTACCGTAAATGATACAGTTCATGCATGATTCATTCTGAGCTTGATCGGAGCATTTCAACTACGTCAATGTGAGTTGCTGAACATGTTGGTCTCTGGCGTGTACAGAGCATAAGACGCGATAGCTCACCCTTTTCCATCGGCAGTGGTTACAAGCTCTGGTCGCTCGTTTGGCCCGCCTGGTGCCTCCGCTGGGCTGAGGAGATATCGACTCGGACATTTCTCACCTTGGACGGAAAGAGAAGAGAAGGAATGGTCAGTTCGATAGCGATGCAGACACGCGTCGGGGAAGAATGCGGATACAAGGATCCTCAAAGCTTGGAGGGGTCCAAAGTATGGGGTTCCACCGAGCTAGTGTGTGCTACGTCCTTGTCTATAGAACATCGTGGTAGTTTCGAACAACTTGGCGAGCCAGGCGGACGGACGTGGAACCAAATCTCTCACGATCACCGTGACCAGCCCTACACGCATGCCGCCCTGGTAGAATGCACTGCATGCAATCTATGGGACGCGAGTGAGGGACCAGTCATGAATGAGGAATATCGTCAATGTTGTCAGTCTAGCCGACGATGTGAAACAATGAGTTAAAACTCGATATTGCCACAATATGCCCTCCAGCCACTACTCGTCGTATTGCGGACAAGGTTATTCGGATTGAACAAGGACTGGACCATCTTTGTAGCAGCTTTCGACAACTGCTCCCCATAGGAATAGAGGCGACAAGCTATCACTAGATATAAATCAAGCATCTTGGTTATCGGCTAAGGTCCTGCCTTGGATAATCAAGACGTAGCAAATAGCGCTCATGTCAAATCAAGGAGAATAGCTATGCTTGAGCACCTAGCGCCACCCCGCCAGATAGTACTGTGCATGAAGAAACGTGTTTGCTGCGATGGAAGTCATTGCTTGTCACCTGGAATCGAGAGCCCGAGAACGTGTCGACAATCTAAGCGTACTGGCACCAGCCATGTAGACCAGATTAGCAAGACGGTGATGCCGCGTTCAAAGTCAAGGTTAGCTAGTTGGAAGGTTAGGGCTTTCCACTATACCCATTTGTGATTACTGCTGGGAACCGACTGGTTGGAATCATCGATCGCCCCCAAAATTGATTGTATGCATAATGCTTCTTCTGGATCAAGCCAGGAGATGGCTCTGTTCCCCTCCGGATTTCCCCTCCGGCGCCATTGGTGTACTGTAAGCATGAAACACGCTGGAAGGACGTGGGCAGTCTCAGTACTACGTGTAGTGAGATGGGTTCTCTGGTGGAAAGGGTCCATGCTTGCGATGCAGAAGTGATGGGTAGTGGATCACTTTGTTTGGAAACTTTGGAAGCCGGATCGAAGGTCCGATAGTATTCTGGTCTTCTCGGCTTCTCAATAGAACTTGGCTCGTCCATCCATTGCTTCTCGTGACCCTATGGTGTCAGGATGGCAATGTCAATGCAACGGGGGGGGCGCCGATGGGATCCGCGCACATCGCCGGGAACAGTGCGTGCTCTCATCAAACCCGACAGGGACACGGAGAGCACTGTGCCATCATGCATTGTTGATGAGACGCGATGAATCGTCGTCTGGCAAGATGAGATGCCTTCCACTTCGATGCGCCTAAGCTCGCCCTCCCTAACCACGTCTCTGGCATTGGTGAGCCCGTCACGTGTACGTCAAGCCTCATAACAACCGTTGCCAGTGGGCGCCTGAGGCTGATAATTGTCTCGTATCATTGGTCCAAAATACAGTAATGTTCAATATATCCCATGTCAACATTGCCAAATAACTTTACTATACACCGTCCCATGAATACAAGCCCAAGTCGTCTCGTACATCTCGTACACCAACAAATCATGCTCCAGCTTTGGTTTCATACATTTGAATCCTTTGCTTTCGTTGCTGCCGTACAAACATGGGAGCATGATTCAACTGCAGGGTAATGCGGGCAGCAGGTTTCCCGTAATCATACGTGGAGATGCGTGACACGATTCATCAGTTATGAGCCGCCTCATTTCACAAAATCCAGATTGCAAGCGCTCAGAATCAACCCCTGGGGAAATATCGAGATTCGAAGTTAATATGCATTAACAACAACGAGACTGCTCATCGGCCCAACCCCAAGGATGGGCTCGCAGAACATGACTAGACATGTTCGCTTGCTGGCCATCGTAGTACTTAATCTATCCCCAACCGCCTCTTTTGATCTACAGCAGTCCACTCAAACAACACGGGGTATCTACCACGCTCTTAGACAGTGGTTCAATGAACCGGAAATTAGAAGCAGAACACCAAACCATGCTCGCAAAATCGCTGCAACAGTATCGCTACAAATCAAAGCAAAACTACCCCACCACACACTTACCCTGCTCATGAATTACCGTTCATTCCTGGCCCGAAGGCACTTTCTGCAGTTCGGCGAAATCAGCAACAGCTGTTGTACCCTTATTGTTCTCGGGACGCCCGGCCTTCCCATTCACGTCGTCTCCTTTTCGAGTCTTTGTCACTCCGTTGTCGTCAGCCGTTGCTTTCTGATTAGGGCCATCGTATCCGGGCTGGAGATCAGCACCAACGTCGTTCGCCTGATTCACCTTTCCCTTCTCATCTGTAGCTCTTTTCTCCAATGTCTTCTTCGCAACCTCCTTGTGTCTCTTCAAAACGTGTCGAACGTCTTTACCATCCTTGTGCGCCTGCAAAGCCCGTTCGGCCATGGCAACCGAATCCAGCGCTCCGGCTTCGCGCCATTTTGACCTCTCTCTGTGCAAATGCATCTTACCTCTAAGGCTGAGCATTCCTTCCTGCGACATTGAATCCGCTGCTTCGAGAACCTCAAGAACTATCTTCCACCCATCCTCGACCTTCTCTTCCACGTTCTTCAGATTCTCACCCTTACGAGGAGCATAGACGGAGACCTCACCAAGCTCGAGGGAACTGTTTTTGCCCTCCTTGCTGTTTGAAGCTACCTTAAGAGCACGCAACTCTTTACCTCCTTGGATGATGCGAGCTTTCCTGATGAAGGCCGTGGGCTGCCTGTGCTTGATGATTTCCTTATGTAAGCCCTTGGCAGTGAAGGCAAAAGGGCCCAATATCGCAGCAATGTTTTTGAGAACCAAGCCACCTGATGCAAAGTAAGTGTGAGCATTATCCATTCGGCGAGAGCGTTCCTACCGAAACCCATGCCAACTCCATCAATAAATCCAAGCAGCCCACGCTCTTTCGCTCCATGATAGGGCTGCGTAACTACACCTGTAAAGCCATCATAGACGCCGTAGAAAAACTCGTTGCGGCTGGCTACGAGGCCAGAATGAATGCCAGTGATGCGTACAGGACGGCGTACAGTTTGGTCTCCATAGAGCCGAGGCGCATTGTGAAAGCCTTGAGCTACAGCGAGAGACAAATCCATGGGAGCCTTGACGATAGCGCCACTACACAGGAGATTAGCGTAGCCCGAAATAGAAAGTACGTCCTAACGTCGTGACAAAGACAAATTTTAATCGTTTTTTCTTCAGGGTGGAAGCTCACCCAGTCTGCGCAAATCCTCGTCCCGCTTCCTCCGCCAATTCCTCAACCAAATTATCAGAAGGATCCGCCGACAAAGCAGAAAGATCCGTTCCTTGTCGCTGCAGGTGTCCAGGCTGGGCAGGCTCCGCGCCTTGTCTCTCCGACTTGCTAACTTCAGTAACCGACAGATTTGCGGGGTACTCCTCGGTCTTCGTCCGGTCTTGATCTTCACTCAGTCGTTTGGCCCATTCCTTCTTCTTCTCTTTATGGCGTTTCCGATGTTTGACTGATTTCACCATGTTGACAGGAATGCTTGCCATACCCTTCCCAGCGTCTCCAATCGTACCGACTACTGCGCCGCCGAGTCCAGTGAGTGGCTCGCCAGCGCCGTTGAAATCATTCCAATCCAAGTGACGGGCCAGGCGAAGATCTCTCCATCTCAATTTCTTTTGCTCAACCAGTATGTCGGCCGCGAGAGCGGATAGTCTTAGGTTGGTGCCTTTGACCTCCCAAACGGCCACTCTGTTGGCAAGAATAGAGCACTTCATGGTGCGCTCGCCCATGAGTGGCAAGTGTCTGTGGAATGATCGCACCGCGTTCGCTGCGCCATCTCCCTCTCTTGCTATACTTTCCGCGATCTTCGTGACATTGGTTTTCGCTTCATCAGTCAAGCACTGTTTGATACCTTCAGCCAGCTTCTCCGCTGTAAGTTTCTTGTAAGGTATGCATTCGAAGGCACCGGCTCTAGCTTTCGAGACCATCTCTCCCCAGAATGGTTGATCGCCGAAGAAGGGCACGATCATGGTTGGAACTGCGCATTTCAGTCCGATAGCCGTTGTGCCAGCACCGCCATGGTGGACCGCGGCCGCTACCTGCGGAAAAAGCCAGTCGTGCGGTGTATTTTCAAGCATGAAGATGTTGTCAGGTATCTCAATCTCACCTCCTCCAAATCCACCCCAGCCCTTTGACACAAGCGCCCTCACACCGGCAAGTCTGGCAGCTTCAAAGATAAGTTGGGTAAATCTGTTAGGATCGTCAACGACGATTGATCCAAAGCCAATGTAAACTGGAGCCGGTCCGTCTTTGAGAAAATTCGCCAGCTCTTCCGGTGGTTTGAACGACGATGCAAGGTCGAGAAAGACGAATCCAGCAATGTCAATCTCAGGACCCCAATCTGGCGGCTTAGGCACGAAAGCTGGGGACCAAAGGTATGAGTATGGCACGTGAAAGCGATACAATTGTCCTAGACGTAAACAAGTTGGTCAGCATTGGTGGCGTTCTAAGGAACGCGGACGCAAGTAACATCGCATTTGTATAAATGGGCAAGGATGATTGGTCAGCATTTAGGGGACATCATGTAAATGCGTTGTGGGATAGCAACGTACCGGGAGCCCACAAAGTAGAGACCGGCTCGAGACCAAGAGACCTGACCCTGAATTTGTTTACTAGATCGCCCAAGCCTTGCCACACCATAAGTTCTACGAGTGGATAAGACATGAAATTGGTGTAACTTCTATCGACATTGCTCTGCTTGATATTCGCAAGTGGGTGAGAGAATTGTGCAGTTGGCGTATACGGAAACGTAAACATCATGTGAAGTGGGATACCTAGTCGCTCGGCTATATGAACATGAGCGAAAGAGGGCGGGTTGGCGATGATGCAATCGGCAACAAAAGGATGTTTATCGCCCATCATCTTCATGTTCTCTTTATCCGACTCGTTGTCGGTGGCGTTGATACAGGCTCGCCACATACCTTGGAACATCTCGAACATTGAGCTACGTCGCTTGCCAATTTCGCCGGCTTTCACGGTATCCAGAGATGGAATTAAGCCAGGATTCTTCACCATGAAGCTCATGAGTTCCGACGGGTCACCTTGTACAAGTCAGCATAGACCGCGGTGGGAACGCTTTTTGCTCACCTCCGACTGAAAAGAATTCTAAACCAGAATCTTTCTCGACGAAATCTTTGAAGGCAGGGTGCGTGGCAATTCGTACACGATGGCCGTAATCATTCTTCAAGACCTTACCAATCTTCAAGAATGGCTGAATGTCTCCTCGTGACCCGATAACCATAACCACAATATTCAGTTTCGGCCTATTCCACGCATTCTCTATCATATCGTCGGCCAAAACACTGGCACTGTCTGCGTCTAGTGCATCCTTGGGTTCAGCTTTAGCAGCAGTAGTGAAGTGACGCCTCAGTCCGGTACCGAGAGCCTTTGCCAAATAACCCTTATTCGATGTCTCATTAACTGAAATATTGAGTCTACCGTCTCGCTTGGAGACTCTGCCCTCTGTATGGAATTGGTCGTTCCCGATGTTGAATTTCGAAGAAGGCTCAGCCGATCCTTTCCTTTGCTTCCTTCTCCTACGCTCTATCTCTTTCGCAGCCTGGTCCTCCTTTTTCTTCCGCTTCCGCGCATCTGATTGCCATTCATCTTCCGAAGAACTGCTGGATGTATCCGATTCGTGCTGCTCAGGTGAGCCATGCTTAAAGCTAGGAAGCCTGAAGCTGGCATTGGGCCGTCCGCTCGTAAGACCTCTCTTCAATGGTCGTGAATGCTTAGGAGCAGGCTTGACTGCCTCAGTCTCTGCTGTGGGGGGAAGGGCAGGTCGTGGATTTTGTTCGGGAGTGTTTGAGCCATGATTGAGAGACGTAAATGGAGAAGATAGGGGCGGTGAGGGTGGAACAACCGTGGAAGATGTACTATCGAAAGTGGTGACTCCCACGGAAGGAGATCTCTCGTAGTGCCCAGTCGGTGTGTCTCTCGTCGCTTTGTGAAGGGGTTGCGGGAGCTGGGTGAGAGGCGCATCGTAGGTCGGCGAAACCGACACACGCAAGGGGTTACCGTTGACGTTAGGCTCGATCATTGCGCCGAGAGGGGCCGTGGAAGAGAATTAAATCAACCCGTGGTTATATAGAACGCGCCGACTTCTTCGGAACGCGCTGGATATCCGCAATTGCTGGGAGCAGCAGGATCATGTGCAGGTGCAGGCGCGAGTATACCCACGGAAGGTGCGCAAATTGTTGGCGGCTGGGATATAATCACCTCAGAAGGAGTACCATAGCACACGATAGAGCATGACAGCGAAATAGTGGCAGGGAATCCAGGTCTGAAGGAGTTTGTTCCTGGGGTTAAGGCTTCTGCGCGCCAACGGCCATGAGGAGATCATGACCGAATCTGTCGCTCACATTCCGCTTTGGGGCAAGCGCCCGAGAGCCGAGCCTCTCGGATGCTATGTCATCGACCATGTCTGGACTCGCCATCATCAACTGTATCGATTGGACCTGCGATACCAGTTCTTGAAGCGTACCAGCGCGCCCAGCGACGGTTTCAACGAGTTTGATTGGTATCTATTGGTTGGTAAGCTGATCGACATGTAAATCTCGAAATTCCATGTCCCTGATTGGTGAATCACCCACACTAGAAGGCCTATTTTCATTCGTTGTTGAAACCCACCTGGGGCGCGCTGGTAAAAGACGGACAGACTATCCAACCAATCATATCTCACGCCTATCATACATATCCCAATCGGGTAACTGCTTGAGTTAGGTCTGCTAAGGATCCTGCCTAGTTCCCAGGGAATTCGGTAAAGATTACTCAAGCGCAGCCCGCTCGATACATGCGAGAGTCGGATTCACCGTGATAGATTTACTGTTTCCCTGGAATACTTGACCTTATCCGGGATGCAGTACAGGTGCGTACCATCGATGCAGACATCCATGATCCCCCAGATGCTTTTCGCTTTCGGAGCCATCGGAGTCCGGTCCAAAGCATGATAGACGTGCTTATGAGCGGCCCCACTCGTGCAACGCTAAAATGGGACAAAATAACGAACTGTTCAAGGTATGGGAGACGTATTATATTCCATTGCCCAAACGAAATGGGTTCTACGATGATCATGGAATCCGTACTGCAGCGTATGCGTATGGATGACTTGAAGCTAGTATTACTGTACCCGTCCTAGGGATCGAGCCAAGAAACAATAAAACATCCCTTGAATACAGTACCACAAACAGTCTTGTGGGGCGAGATCAGAAGCGAACAATCTCTCCGACCGACTCGAGGTTTGGTATACGCAGAAGAAGTCTTAACAGCCGAATGGAACGATACTGGCTAATTCACAAGGGTTCACGATTTCAAGTAAGCCAGGAGATGACTAGTTTTATTCCTGACTGAAAATGTCAACAAAGCTCACAGAGTATATAGCAAGGGAAGCAATTCGGTGGCCTCGAGGTGGGGCAGTTTGCCAAGAATGAAGTTATTGGACATTTCACGAGCGTCTCACAGTTCTTGGTGGGCTGTACTTAGGACCAAAAGCTCCATTCAACGGTGAAAGATAAATTCTGAATTATAGACGCTATTGTATTGACATTGTATCACCCGTGACATCTAGTTCTTCATGGGGGGCTGGCCCGCAGCTATAAGTGTCGAGTTAGCAACTACATATAAAAGAATCGGTGAGGAGATGTACATACGCTTAGCAGGAACACCTCCAGCGCCCTTCAATCCACCAGCACCCTTGAGTCCACCGAGGATGGAAGCGAAATCAGGCTGGCCACCTGGGGCTCCACCAGCACCCTTTAGTCCACTGAGGATGGCAGCAAAGTCAGGTTGGCCACTTCCTGGGGCTCCTCCGGCTCCCTTCAAACCACCCAAGATAGAGGCAAGGTCTGGCTTGGCGCCTCCTGGAGCGCCTCCTGCTCCCTTCAAACCTCCGAGAAGTGCGGCGAAGTCAGGCTGGCCACCTGCACCACCAGCACCCTTCAGACCTCCAAGAATTGCGGCCAAGTCAGGCTGGCCAGGCTTACCCTGTTATCAACATTAGCCGTGACGAAGAGAGTTTGTACGGGTGAGCTTACGCCAGCAGACTTGGAGAGTCCGCCGATTCCCTTTGGCTTGGGTTCGTCCTAGACTGACTGCTCTGCTGGGCGAGCAAACGCACCGACTGCAAAGCGTGAGAGGATGAGAGTTTGGGAAACCATAATGAATGAATGCGGAAGGAGTGATTCTAAGGATTGTAGGATTGCTTAAGGGTTGATGGTGATACTAAAATCTTTGGTATGGGAGAATACCTTTATACCAAAAGCATTGAGACGCAGCAGTAATGCGAGAGATGACTTACGGCGCTTCTCGGACATCGAGCGAGTTACCTTGTGACAATTGCTTGACGTTCGACTAGGAATCAGAAGTGCTGGAGGGATGTAACGGAGCGGAAATTTTTTGCTGCTATTTACTGGAGGATTTTTCATGTTAGGATGCAGATCACATACCAGGTCCTAAAAACATATTAAAAACAACAGAATCTACGAAAATCGGAGGTCCCGAGGTCATTGTAGATGATCCGCGTCCTAATATGTAATACCCTCCAGACCATAGTATGTTAGGCCACACAAAGAATCCCAGAGCTCTGATTTGCCAATTGATCTATATATACCTGGTACCATTCTGTGAAGCTCCACAAACCATGCTTCCCGCGGTGATCACAAGGCGAGGAAAGGATAGTGTTTTAGGTGGGGGAACGATTGATAACGATTGTGTGCATATCCTTCGGGAGTGCGGAGAATTGTTAACAACCCGGAAATTTCGCAACTCGCCCGATGAGATGAGCAATAGAACAACAAATGACCGAATCATAGCCGTGAGTGCTTCGGTCTCCACGGCTCGGATGTAGGTGACCGAGGCCCCAGGGCTTGACTTCGGAATACCGGTGATTTTTTCGTATAACAGGAAATTGCGTGGACATATCAAGGCGTGGAGTTGTTGATGGAAAAGGTGGTCAGAGAAGAGATAACACGCGCCATTAAGGAGAACCCCCTTTCTGCAGCATCCTAGCATCCGCTTTCTTCTTTCCCGCGCGGTTTTCAGCCTCCGTTCTTGATCGGGGTTTGTCTGAAACCCAAATAGATCTGCAACGTATTCATCGTACCATACCGCCCTTTATGGCGACTCGACACCATCTCATCTATCTATTGATGAAGAGTCTCTCACGTTAATTGAGCTCATCTACACCCACCCTGGAGCCATAGCATCCACTGCTACATATATAGTACCTGTTCTCTCCACCATGCAAGTCAAGGCCAGACATGGTAGGGTTCTCCATGCTGAGACGTCAATCGCTTCATTGCCCTGCTTCCAAGAAACAAGACCTTCTGGAAGCCATGCTGTGTAGACCCAATCAATGTATTCTAGACGGGTCAAATCCACTTCCCGTGACTTTCACACGATTCTCGTTTGGCAAGTTTGGACGACGTAGCCATACGTTAGTATGCTGTCTCCAATTCGTCTACAAGTTTCTTAACATTTCAAGTTCTCCATTTTCACTCCGACTATGGCTTCTTTATTGAATAGAGTAAGAGATGGTGGAGAGAACTCGAGCGATGAGTACACACGTCTGGGAGAGGAGGAGAGGAAACCATTGAACGCTTACCACGAGGAGGCGGACCACGATGCACAAACGGCAGCAGAGATATTTGCGCTCAAGCGAACGATAAAGCGCACGAACCTATACCTCAAAGTTCTGATAGGACTGCTTTCTGTGACGATACTGGCACTGCTGTCGCTACAAGGACCCTCGGCATATAAGACGATGAAGGAAGTGAAGGACACGCCCAAGGATCCTGCCAAGGAGGTGTCCAAAGAGATGCCCAAGCCCAAGACCAAGCCCAAACAGATGATCAAGACCCCGGTGCCGGACAGTACGTTCTCCTACTTCTCGTTCTGGCATTGTGCATACTGACTCCCCCTTAGTCCCTACGTCGAAGGTGACATTTGAGGAAAATAAATTATACTCTGAACGCCCGAATCCAGAGACCGACGCTGCATGGGATGCTCTGCTTCCGGTAAGTATACTCCCACAATTTATTGTAACAGGGACGGGAAAGGCATTGTGACTGCACGCAGCATGTGAAGTCTCTCATTCCGAGTTCGATTGCGATAACACCTTGGCAACCCTTGGAGGTTATACTGCCGGAAAAATAATAGTATTGATATCTAAATGAGAAAAATCCGCCAGTTACAAGTCGTCTCGAGAGGATGATGCATTGATGCTGCTGCTGCGCTGTCATGGACACGGTAGCTCCATCTCCAACGCACACCATGCTGACATTTTGCAGGACGGCCGTGGCTTCGTTTTCATCGACAACTGGAAAGACTATGACTTCCCACCCGGAGAAGAAACAGAATGGGGCATGATCTATTCCGTAGCCGTCTTCCACCAGATGCACTGCCTCGGCCAACTTCGTCGCTTCAGTTGGATGTTCCTAGACGCCATCACCCAGAACAATACCCAACAACAAGAGGCCATTACAGAAATGTTTGAGAGGCAGAATCACGTCAGCCATTTACATCATTGCTTTGATTATTTAAGGCAGACTATTGCTTGTGGTGGAGACATGGCTATGGAGTGGCCAAGGACAGAGAAGGATGGCAGGAGATTCGCCGTTGACGGTTGGGGAATCCCTCATGAGTGTAAGAATTGGGTAAGCCTAGAATACCACCTCTTCAGGATTTTGAGGCTTGCTAACATTATGCCCAGGATCATATTATGGAGTACATGGACAACCATCACTTCAACATGTCCATGAACTCTCAGATTGCGCCTTTGGAAGGAGCGGCGGAAGCAGGATATCCAACATCTGGCATGAAGCAGAAGCTGAGGCGGTGATCCGAGCGAGGAATTGGAAATGCTTCTCGCGTTCGATATGTACAGAGATCAATCATGAAGATCTGCTCAGCCTGTACATTTTAAAAGGTTACCTTTGATTTATAGGGCAATTGCCTACTCGATCTTGACGAATTAGAAAGTCGCCCCGCTGATTGCGACTATGCGCATCTATGGATGGTCTACCAGGCACTGCTCTCCAAATACCAGTAAAATCAATCAAAGAATCAAGATACGAAGCCTAATCACTGGCGTCTCTGAACGCAGGATTATTGCTACATAACATCGTACACGTGTCTTACTCGATTGTTCTGTCAAAACCGCTATGTGTGATTGAGTGTGCTACGGGTGTTCTTTTCGTGAGCGAGATTGGAACGCGATTATGCGTTTGAGACTTTAGAGTGAATATGCATGGGGCTTTTTCTGCATTGTCAAGAATTTGTCCAGATAAAGGGTTGTTAGTATGATAACATTTGCTTGTGGAGAGGAAAATAGTAGCTACGTTTTCAATTGCGTTTTTGGGGGGTTATTTGATCTATGTTTAGGATCAATTGTGGTATCAAGGAAATGCAGAAATAGTGATGGTATGGAAAACAATGGATGGGCCTTTGATGGAGATGTAAGGTCGTCTTGCATATAGCTTATCCTCCTAAGATTGAAGGACCTAAACATCGTTTACGATCAGGATCCTTTTGGAGGAAAATGACAATTATCTTTGCTATAACGTATTCCACCACCGAGCCGGCCACACCACCGAGCCGGCCACTTTTCCTTGGCACAGCCCTTATCCTCTTCAACACGCAATGTCTCAACAACGCAACGCGATAGCCGTTCAAGAAGAAGGCAGATCTGATCTCGCTCTTCAGGCCTATACCTCTGGCCAATTTCAAAGCCTGGGCACAATGCGCGAACGTGTAAAAAGGATATTGAGATATCTTGTTAAGGGATGGAATCCTTCTCCCTAGCTTATCCATGACTGGATTTTCAATTGTTCTCTTATGTACTAGTTTGCCTTTGCAGTTATGATGATCTTTCCTCTTTTGTTATTTTGCAAGCTGTCATGTTCTACTTGAAGATACATTCTAGAAGGATCTATTTGTAAGAGGAGGATTATATATACAAGCTATCCTTCCTGAACTTACACTTTCTTCCTTGTACTTAGATACTTTCAATTAAATATTCTTCTCTTCTTTGCGAGATATCACCTAGGGAAGAACTCTTACATATCTTCTGAATCAGATAGCAGCACGACAGACTTGGAATCTATTGTTGAGAGCGATAAAATTGGAGAGGCGTAATATGAGTTGGTCGTGCCAAGGAAAAGTGGCCGGCTCGGTGGTGGAATACGTTAAATATAATCCTGAGCCATAAGTCTGAATTTACTGTCATAGGCGCTCCTGACATCAAGAATCAATCTTCATCACTAAAACCCCCAATCCTCACCCTCTAGCAAACTCCTTAGTCCACCTCCTAGCAACCTCCTCAAAACCCTCCAAATCCCCCTCATACAACCTCGCCGCCTCCTCAAAAACCGCATCCTCCACCTCTGGCAAAATCAAAACCTCATAAACAACCATCAACACCTTGGCAACCTCAAAACTGCTCAACTCCCCCATCCGCGTCCCCATCCCAATCCGCCCCTGTTTATTAACATTGGGATGATAGATTTTTGTTTCGAATTTTATTTGGGGCGCGCTGTGGGGGTAGTCTTCTGGGAGGAAGAGGGTGAGAGTGAATTTCCCGCCGGAGTAGGGGGAGGAGGGGGGTCCGGTTATTGTTGCTGTCCAGAGGTGGGGGTTTTCGTAGAGGGAAATTGGGTGGGCGGAGATGTTTTGGGGTGGGGCGATTTGGAAGGTGCGGACTTCTTCATTTATAGCTTTGAAGGGGTCGGTCATTGTTGGTTGGGTTTTTGAAATGGCGTGTGTAGGTGAAGAGGGTTGTTGATGTCGTTGTTCTTTTTAGATTGTGGTAAGGTTGGTTGCGTTGATGTAGGTAAGATTACCTAGTCTGTAGCGATTGCAAGGATGTTACGGCGTGACTTTGGTAGCGTGCCTTGCATTTTGTGGATCATTGTCAGCCTTGCTGGTATAGTACAAATCGCATTGGCTATATAGGTACTCAGTTGATCACATGGAGGGGGATTGCATCGAGAGTGCCTTACTTTGGCAGTTCAAGTCGACCAACGATGGCTTTATTGCTTGAACTATATGTACGATGTCTAGATTACTACAACTACTCACATACCCGGCATGTACTTGTGATCCCCCGTAACCTCAGTGATCTCAAACGTATCTCCAACTCTGATCTCGCCTTCCTCTCTCGGCACACAAAGCATTCCAAAACAAGGCTTAAAAGTAATCCCCTCATCGATTCGTCGATACTCCATAAGCTTATTCCAGGGTTGTTTCTTGTGCTTCACAGCTGTGTCAGGATCCACATTCGGAACCTGACACCTTGCGCACCTCGCTGCGACATCCATCGTGATAGCTCCTTCGCTTTTCTCTGCGGTCCAATCGGAAGCCTGCAGTCTCACAGTCTTCCAAATATCTTCGTACCAGGGTTCTTCACCTTCAACGACGATGTTCGGTCGAAATCTTTCGATGGAGATTGGTGCTTCGCCTGCCGTTTTGAGTCTGTAGTTTAGCTCCTCGATAGACTTCTGGTTGGAAACTTGAATTGGCATCAAGTCAGCAAATTTTGTTGATTCGACTCGGCCTAGAACTTTTGGGTCGGCGTTTCCTTTGAGAGGGCGTGGAGTTGGTCCTTTGTACACCAAGCGTACTTGTTTTCCAAAGAATTCAGAAAATGTTGCAGTCAGGTCTGTTGAGTAGAGGTACCCATCCACTTTTTGACCCCATATTTCGCAGTCTTTGACGAGCTCGGTGTTGAGTGCCAACCAACCTTCACTTGGATGTGCTGGAATGGCGATTTTGATGTTTGGTTTCGTGCTGATGCTGACTTCCAATTGATCGTCATCAGTGACCTTGGTATCAATCAAAGTCATGTCCGAGATCTGACGAATAGTCAAGAACTTCAGGGTCGACGCCTCGGCGAACATCCAATTGCGATCCAGATCTAGGCCTGTCTTGAGAAGTTTTGTCTTCTGGACTTTGAAGCCACGGCATGATTTTATCGGATAGATGCGGATTTCCTGGACTTTCGTTGGTGGAGGCTTTGGGATCTTGGTGCTGGATCTTGTTGGGGCAGCGACTTTTCCTGTGAGAGACTCGATGCCGAAGATAATGAGGGGGAGGATCAACATGAGGAAGGCGAAGAGGTAAAGAAAAACGCCTCCAGCGGTGAACTCCATTTTGCTGTAGATGTGTTGGATCTGGGAGGATATCTCATCCATGATGTGGTTGAGATGCATGGTGGAAGATGCTGAGGAGGAAGTTGAAGATGTGAACAGAGTCTTTGAACAGAACTGGAAAAGGATGTAGAAATGTCAGCGGCAGGAAGGAGGATCGTCTGGGAGGCTGCTATCTTATATAAAAAGTTGGGTGGTAATGATGACAGAACAGGTAAGCGTACTCCGTAGGCCGTGAGGAGGGGTGACCTTCCCCAGTGGGTCTTATCCCGGACGAAGCTTGTACCTAAAGATCGATATCGATAAATTCCTATGGATTTGTTCGCGAAATATCGCAGGACTAAGAGTATCATCTGGGTTTGAATTATATGTTTGAAAGGATCATGTCTTCGGTAGAGACGTTGGGGAAGTAACGTTCTCGATCCATCGTCTATCTCTTCCTTCGCTCTACCAAACAACCACCACCACACAAACATCATGTCCTTGAACGTTAGCGATCGCTGGCTATTCCTAGGTCTAGGAGCCTTTGCCGTCGTCGCCATCCATGGTGTAGGATATGCGCTGAAAGACATACTTCGCCTCACAGAGATACACGAACAACCGCGCCAGAAGCATGTATGCGCCGTCTCTCAGGACACCGAGGACGCCATACAGCTTCAGTCTTTACACCTGTTGACGAAGAGTCACAATCTGGACATACGGAACGCGTAGGCCGCACAACTTATCCTCATATACACATCGCTGATCAGCTACGTACAGCGCCATCAGAATCGTCTGCGATCGGTTCCTTTCCAACCCCGACAGGGTCACCGAACTTACACAGGATCTCTATTCCGCCGACGAAGACCGCCGTCTCGCTGCCTCCAATGTGCTCAAACTACTCGAACGATTCGCTTCTCCCGATGCCTTCGTAGCCGTCTCCTTCCTAGAACGCCTGCGCGACAATGCCATTCAGGCGCCCTCGTCCTGGCTCGCCGAGATTGAACAATGGGACCAGCAACACTCTGGGCCACTGTCGCGGCTACGTGAGGAAAGTTTCGAAGAGCAGGCCTTACGACGTCGTAGAAGAGAAGCCGTGGTAGTCAATGAGGGCGATCACCCTGTGTCGCAGCAAGACATTATACAGCGAAACCCTTCCCTTCATAACACGACAAGGCAGTTGGAAGACCGTAGGGTGGAGAGGGCTCTCGAAGCAATATCCGGAACCGGCGCAGACGATCTTCTAGACGAACAACGAATGGTGTACATCAATGAGGAGGGTGTTGCGGCTGAGGTAGTTCATACTACAAACAGTGAAGCACAGCCTGGTTCGTGAGAATGGCTTACGAAGGAAAAAAGTCTGGGTGCCCTTTCTTTGCCATCTTGCTAAATAGAGACATGCTTAGGTACCTGGCAAAGATACCTGACATTTTGGACAGAATACATCGCCATACGCTGCCACTGGTCGTATTACGCTCACGCGCACCGCCTGGTTGAGGCCTACCGCTCTACCGAAGAAAGGATCGGAAATCGGAATCGTCGCACAGCCGAGGCCCTGCGGGCGATGAAGCCGGTTGGTGTTGGTGCGCGGAGGGTCTATATCGTGCCTGGTGGCGCACCCCCCGATATTTTCCGCACTTTCGATCCAAATACGATTGACCTCGTGGTGGAAGATGTGAATTGCGGGAATGGAGAATGGTCTTGGGGTACGTCTTAGTTGAATATGCTAGGTTTCAAGTCGCTAAGTATACACCAAGACTACACAGAAAACTACACATACTACTATACGCCCAACGAATGGAATATGAAAGAGATGCGACGTGTTATGTTGGCCACACGGCTGGAGCAAGGTATGCGAGCTCAACGTTACGCTATGGATGGGGATCTGGAGCAAGGTCTAGTTGTAGTGGCTTGAAGGGCTGCGCTCGATAGTATCTTGGATGACCACTTTGAAGAGGCCGATATGTTGGAAACTGTCAGTCGTAAGCTATTCTCGAGTAGTAGGGATGATTACGACTCTTCCACATGTGCTGCTGGGCAATCTCTTATGAGCTTCGCATCAGAAATTTTTCACCTGGTTTACAAGTTTGAGTATACGATTTTACGCTGTAGTCTTCGAAAATGCAGTTCAAGTAGATCATGCAGCCAAATAATCTTATTCGGCAATGCACTCTTCTGGGCGAAGTCGGAAGGTCATCCAATATATCACTTTCTTCCATGAAACGATAGTGGCGGGCTGTAGTAAAAATTCTTTTCGATTAATTAGAAACCTTCCTCCCTGCCTCCGTCCGCTTTGTTTTCAATTTGAATGCGTACTAATGTTGTTTTATTGGAGAATTATTTTGCTCGGAGGTTTCGTAGATGTTCTTGTTATATTTCTGTTGTTTCCTTACCCAGATTGTCATGCGGGCGGGTAGGCTGTGGATTTTTTTTCCCACTTGATGGAGTTGGTAATGGTAGCGTGTTAAGTGGCGAGGGTATTGATGCAATAAAGATTGTGAGGGTTTGTCAATGCCTGGGCGGACAACACGATCATTACACAATAATGTTATTCGGAGACCGGACATACGATGGGATTCGGAGATGTGCATGCTGGGCTTAAATCTGGGCTGAATCAATTGTATGATCGAGAGTTTTGGAAATGAAGTGGCGGTGTTTGCACATGTGTGTAAGGAGATGAAGCAAATGTAAAGCTGGGCTGGTGAATTGTATTCCACGTGTATTATTTCCTAATGTATTGATTGATACATTGGTGGTATTGAGGAAGACTTGGTTGGGAAATTATGTTTCCGTTTGCATTAGTGCAAAGTTGGGTATCGCTTTTTGTTTCAAGTCCTCCCTTTATTCTACATCGATATCGATAGCGTTTCTAAAGATATTCCAAGTCTCAATCTCGGAGATGTATCGATATTGATCTCGAGCTGGAATAGTCGCCTGGTTGGTAGAGCCCAACTCAGTATCTCTCCTCTTCCATCGCAGCTTCGTGAAGCTGTGCGATCAATCGCCGCCGGACACTACTTTTCTTATCGACGCTATCATCTTCCGAACGCGGTCTTTTCGTGCCTCGATTATCGGTTGCAGATGGGGTATTGGAATTTATGGTCTCTTCGCGTGGTTGATGGAGGAGTTGATCACGTAGAGTGCCCCGGTCTCTTGCATCTTCTGAGAGCGTTCTTTCGTGGCTTGATTATCGATTAGAAATCGGGTATTGGGAGGTGTGGCTTCTCTACCAGACTCGCGCAGTTGGTTGAGGAGTTGACCATGTAGAGTGCCGTGTTTTTTCGTCTTGGGTACTGGCGGTCAAGATCGATACCAGCTGGGGTGTCGAGCAGGATCATAAGATCGCGCAGAGTGTATCTCTTTTCGTCGTAACGGGGCAGTGCGCGAGACACTTCGAACCCGTTCAAATTGTGGTATAGCGCTTCGCCTCCGTCACCTCCGGTCTCGTAGTCCGAATCATCACTTTGAAGATCATCAGAATACTCCATCTCTCTCTTGACTGTTGGCATGGCAATCTTTGTTTGTTTGTTGGGTTTGGTATGGTGTTTCAAAACGCCCAAGCCGTTTCGAACAGATGAGAACAAGACTTTTGACACGATTTGAGATAATGTTGCCAACCTGTTGAGAACTTGTAGATATTGGTGTTGCTTTGAAAGTGTTTCTCAAATTTGAGGACTCGGAATAGTGACATGCAGCAAATTTCTGTTGGTAGTTATCACTGAGCAGCCACAGCTTGTTGTCCATTTTTTCCACATCTACGCTTTTCTTTTCCACGGTTCACAACCTTGTTTTATATTTCCAGCGCGCGAGTGATGAGTAGGTATATCAGCCAATCTCTTAATTAATGTTTCCTCATCGGATATCCCTAGAACTGCGATTTGTAAAGATATGGTTTTATCAAGGTAAGTAAACTTGAGTTTCCTAGCTCTTACATCTGACCATGCTTTCTACACTCTTTCAGCAGAGGTCAGAGAGAACAGGTCAAAGGAATTTTTGTTGATGCCGGTGGAGCAGGCTTACGCGTCTTACACCTGATGGACGCTCGAAGTAAGGTCCCCCCCCCCCACCCCAATGCGATCAATACTGAACTGGTTCTTAAGTTCTACCAGCACAAGGGACCTGACAAATCTCGGAGCTGATGTTGACTTTGATGTCTCAACTAGACTCCTATCGATCGGGAAGCAATGCCGTGATCGGCTAATGGCCCGGATGACGGCATCTTCATCTATCAAGCTCTGAGGTGCAGCTTCAAAAGCTCACCACCAAAGTCTCCTCGAGATCTATTCCATAGTGCGACCATGGCCCCAGACAGAGGCCCCCGGCCCTCAAGCTCCGGTCCTTCCTACCAAACCCTCGATTCCTCCACCCCCGAAGACGACCTCGATTCCCCCTATCCCCTCCCACCATCCAGCGCCGCCAAAATCCTCGCCGAACGCGCAAATACACCTCAAAACTTTACATTCCGTGGCGTCCTAGTCGGACTCATAATCGGCGTTATCATAAACTTCTCGAACATGTACTTCGGGCTTCAGACCGGATGGGTGAGCGGAATGGCTATGCCTTCTGCGCTTTTGGGCTTTGCATATTTCAGGACTGTCGCGAAGTACCTGGACTTCCCGTTTTCGCCAGTTGAGAATGTGCTGGTGCAGAGTGTGGCGGGGAGTGTCGGGACTATGCCGTTGGGGTGCGGTTTTGTTGGAGTGGTGCCGGCACTGGAGTATTTACTACTACCCGAGGAGGGAGGACCGTTGAACATTGGGCTCTGGAAGCTTGTGGTTTGGAGTGTGGGAATTGCGTTCTTCGGGGTGGTATTTGCGGTGCCGCTGAGGAGACAGGTTATCATTAGGGAGAAATTGAAGTTTCCTAGTGGAACTGCTACGGCTCTCATGATTGGGGTGTTACACGGAGAGAAAGGAGGTGCGAAGATTATTGCTCAGGAGGATACAAATGCAAAGGGTGTTATGGGCGAGGAAGAGGCAGATTCTGAACCTGCAAGCGTGGAGATGAGCCCGCAAATCACACAAGATCGTGGCAGTATGGATGCTATTGCTGGAGAAGATAATGGACGGAACAAGGATGATTCTGGGGAGTGGCGGGAGAAGATCAGGTTGTTGTTGATATCTTTTGGCATTTCAGCATTTTACGTATGTTTCAGCCTTGCACGAACTGCACGCATCAGGAACCACGCTGATATTTTGACAGACACTCGTATCTTACTTCCTTCCTCAAATCCGTGATGTACCAGTCTTCGGACTGTCCCTCGCCCATAATTGGCTCTGGACCTTGAACCCGTCGCCCGCATATATTGGCCAAGGCATCATCATGGGCCCGGCTACAACTATACATATGCTCTTAGGAGCAATTGTAGGGTGGGGAGTACTTTCTCCCCTTGCCAAACGCCGAGGCTGGGCACCAGGTCCGGTAGACGACTGGACGACTGGCAGCAAAGGCTGGATCGTCTGGATAAGTTTGGCCATTATGCTGGCAGACTCACTGGTCAGTCTAGGCTGGCTAATATTGCGGCCAGTAGTACACTATGGGCCTGCCTTCTTCCGACATTGCCAAAGAACATACAAAGAAGGCGATTGGAAGTCCATCGCATATTTTGATCCAGCCGCATCAACAGGGTATTCTGCAATCAGCGGCTCCGAAGACGTTGACACACCGACCGTCGCCAAATTCCAGCAGTCAGAGGAGGACGCCGATGCACCACCCTCTCACCTCATTTCCGCAAGAACGACCTGGATCGGTCTCTTCCTCTCTCTAGGTCTTTGTGTTGGCGCAGTCCACTACTCCTTTGCCAACCTGATCCCTCTCCGACTCACCCTCTTAGCACTCTTCCTCGCTCTCTTCCTGTCCGTCATGGGTGTGCGCGCACTCGGTGAAACAGATCTGAATCCAGTCAGCGGTATCTCCAAGCTTACTCAACTCCTCTTCGCCTTTATTGTTCCACGGAGCAACAAGAACGCCGTTATCATCAACCTCATTGCCGGCGCGCTATCTGAGTCTGGTGCTCTACAAGCAGGGGATCTGATGCAGGATCTCAAAGCTGGACACCTTCTGGGCGCTGCACCCAACGCGCAATTCTACGGTCAAATCATCGGATCTACTGTTGGCGCCGTGCTCTCAGCTTGTGTGTATAAGTTGTATACCAGGGTTTACACCATCCCTGGTGACCTCTTTCAGGTCCCGACTGGCTTTGTCTGGATCTTCACAGCGAGATTGGTGACGGGAGAGGGATTGCCGGCTATGGTACCCCAGTGGGCTTTGGGTAGCGCATTGATTTTCGCTGTCTTGACGATTGTGAAGACGTGGAGTCGGACGAATACGGGGTGGAAAAGGGCGATTTTGCCATGGGTGCCTGGTGGTATTGCTGTGGCCGTTGGTGAGTTCTCCTTTTCCTCCAAAATCAACTTTGATAGTCGACTAATCCTACCTAGGCATGTACAACACGCCCTCCTTCACACTGGCACGAGCAATCGGAGGATTGATCAACCTATATTGGTCCGAGTATCTGAAGAAACCGGAGACACCCATCATTGTGTTGGCGAGCGGACTGATCCTAGGAGAAGGGATGTGTAGCATTGTTAACCTGCTTTTAGCTAGTTTGGAGGTACCACATTTATAGCCCAGCGAAGTTAGATTTAGAAAGACAACTAGCGATTTCAGATATTCATGATATGATCATCTTAGCTTTTTATCAATCACAGAATATGCCAGTATCCAAGAAATTTAGGAGCAAGTTACTGTAGAGATGATACCAGAGTCCAGATCCGACCATGTATCCCATAATCGATAGAGGTGGTGATGATGAATACTCTGCGTCATCATTCATCATTCCACGTCCTACACCAGCTTTATGCTTCACTCACTCCTTCATGGCTCTCAGAAACATCCAAACAATGGCTTCTCAATCTCAACACCATGAGCAGCTGAAAGCATCAAAGCTCTTCGATGTCAGTCAAGTCACCGCCATTGTGACTGGAGGAGGTTCAGGGATTGGTCTGATGATTACACAAGCTCTTGCTTCGAACGGAGCCAAGGTTTATATCACAGGTCGACGGGAGGAAGCTCTCAAGAAAGTGGTCGATCTATACAACACCGGCCCAGGAAAGATCATCGCACTTCCAGGCGACGTCAACGACAAGTCCGATATCGAGAGACTGGCCAGCGAAATGTCCAAGAAGGAGCCTGAAGGGATTCAACTCTTGGTGAACAACGCCGGAATTGCTCGTGATGACAACACCAAGTTCTCTTCGGCTGGACAGCCGGACATGAGCGACCCAGTCGCCATCTCGAAGCACTTCATGAAATCTGACCCACAATCCTGGGCGGATACTTTCCGGACCAATTCCACAGCTCCATTCTTCACGTCCATAGCCTTCCTACCCCAATTAGCAAAGGGTGGAAACAAGACGCCAGGGTACTCATCGAGTGTCATCAACGTATCGAGCATCTCGGGACAAATGCGAGGAACCTCGAGTGGTCAGCCAGCCTATGCGGCGAGCAAGGCGGCCGCGACGCACATTTCGAGGATGTTAGCGACCACTTTCAAGGATACGAAGGTCAGGGTCAATACTATTGCGCCAGGAATATTTCCTAGCGAGGTAAGTTGCTTTTCTATAATCACGGTCGTACTATTATTTCATTTCGTTTGGCGATAGGCTCCGGCCGCCGAGATGCTATATATTACAATGCGCCTTTATAACATCTCTTCTGTCCGCTCCTTTACTTTGTTCCTCAGTTGACCTTGATTTCAGATGACCACGGGCGAGTCTGGTGAAGACCAGAAATCTTCCATCGACAAGAAAATGTCGACACCATCAGGTTTGTTAGGCACTTGAGACGCCTGTCTTTTTGAGACTACGTCCCTGGTATCTGAGTCAAAGCTAATATCCTGTCAGGTCGTCCAGGAAATGAAAGCGATATGGCTGCGACAGTTCTGTTCCTTGCTGGACCCGGCGGTGTTTTCTATAATGACCAGATTATGTATCCCGACGGCGGCAACACGATTGTCCAGCCTGCAGCAAAGGCGTAAGGGACCTCACCGAAATCGATTGTGATCGGAACCGTATTGGCAGAGAATATGGTCGATTTCATTTTATTGGATATGGGCTGTGTCCACATGCAGGGCACCGCAACAACCTGGCCAATTCCAGCGACGGGGAGATGAGAGGATTTTCGCGGATTCTTCTTTCCCACAGTTCCAGCGCCCTCTCAATATCAATCAATTAATTCATCATTCTATCTACTCGTCATTCTTGGCCCATGCTTATGTTCTGGAAGACGTTGTACGTCAATTGTGGTTTGCATGCGGTTGGCAGCCAGCTCCATTCCGGCACAAATTCTCTTGTTAAATCGATGCTCAGCCTCTGTCACAAAAACCCAAGCACAACTATTCTAATTTTGGCTCAAAGCTTGATTTGTTTTGGCACTAAGCTGAAAGGATCACAATGTGATCAAGCTCTGAGATTGACACCTCTTTTCCCTAATCGCAGCTTCATGTCTATGCCCCCTGGAAGAGATCCAAATTTCATTGCAACGACAAACAACAAACTTTCTCAGAATCAGAATTTGTCAATCTCGTTCATCAGCCTCTGTGTTTCTGTACCCCTTCTCACCATGTCTTTTTACCGAGACCCAATACAATTACTCTTTGCCGCGCACGGGCACAAACCGGTCAGCCTTTATTCAATGGCTGAGCCATCCGCAGCATTGAAACCATTGCCACTTGGTGATGATGCTGACGGATGCCGGATAGTCAAAGGATCTGCTTAAGAGCTTCCTTTCCCGAAGCCGTTTGCCCGTATGTGTGGAAATCGCATGGCTCGTTTACAAAGAAATCTGATGGACAAGGCCATCGTATGAAATCTTGCCACCACACCCAAGCTATCAACACAATCCAGTGTCACTCGGTTTCAGGCTCATCGCCTCTGATTCTATACCCAAGTACCGATTGCTGCCTTATACAGCTCATGACCTGTCTTCTCTGAGCAATATTATACTCCAATCATCGCCACTTTTCTGTCTACTTCGAAGCAGTTCCGCCCCTCCTGGATCTACGAAAAACGCTACAAAATGGTTCCTCGACACTCTGAGCCGCCTCTTGAGGAGGTTGATCATTATCGAATTATGGATGAAGGTCGGTTTTAGTCTTGACTTTCACAAAATCGAGTCTGTGCTCTAACATTATGCTTCCTGTCCAGACATCAGAACGATCCGCCTCCGCCCTCATCTTGAAGGACCGCTTGATTCGTTGGATGAAGATGGAAATTTGAAGAATCCTACCCCGCAGACTTCGCAAGCCAGCCGCATACTATCGACCTCAGTTTCATCCAACCAAATCTCTACTAGCGATGGTGGCCACTCATCTGGCATCGACCTCCGCCGCGAACGACAAAGCACCCCTATGACTGCCAATGACGACTTGGACGACACGACTTCCACCGTCAACGCAACACACGGGACTGCGCGCACGGTTCATGAATTCGACGACACACCATTCATATGGGGCCACATTGAGATCAACGAGAACCAAGTCAACGACGCAAACAACAGACGCGACAAAGAACGACAAGAACATGCAGGTAACCACTTCCCCTACCCTATCAATCCATCATCTCATACATCCACTAACGCCTCACCAGCCACCCACGAAACCAAAGTTCAACCCAACCACACCCCCACACCATTCGTCCAAACAACCCGATTCATCCTCCTGACTCTCCTCACGGCGACGACCTTCCTCAGCTTCGGCATCGCAGTCCACACCATCCACCTCGCACGCAACAAAGCCACTACTCTCAAGGAAGCAAGGCTCACCCTATTACTGGCGATGCACGTCGTTGCTGTTTGTGCTGCTTTGGGAGCAGTAATACTGAAACGGACACCGACGGAGGCCCTACTTTATTTTGTTGTTATTGTTTTGCTTGGGAATATGGTTAAGAGGGAGGCGGAGTGTCTTTTATAGTTGTGGAGAGAAGGAGATGTGTAAAATACCCGGTTTCTTTCCTGATGGATGCTCTGGTGACGAGAAAGTTTGTTGATGGGTGTTTTGATTTGTGACGAGATGATGATTTTGCCCGGGATGGGTGTTTTGGGGTTGGCTTGGGTTCGAGTGGATGGGTATACGTACTTATCTAGTGGTGGAACACTACTCATACGATTGATGCGATATACTCTAGACGGCTGGCGTGCTTTGTCTGGAGTTTAGATGGGTTGAATATGTTTCTGATCTGATTTCTTCTCTTAATACTCGGCGACCGCATTGGGACATGGCCTGCTGTATCTTATGGAAGGTAGAGCAGGGAGCCGCACGTGTGCAATGCTGATCTGCGAAAAATAGCTGGCTAACTTATAGGAGGATATACGGTCGAAATTGGAACAGTTGTGTAGTTGAATTGAGTATACTGGGATATTCTCAGCTCTGGCATTCGATGGCATACACCTTACCACATTTTTATAACTTGCGGGTTACTTCGAAATCATCAAATCCTTGTAGTCGTTGGTGGATTGATTTATAGTCAATCCCATTGGTACGCCTCATTGATCCTTAAGCCGTGGTCATGACTCTATGCCCCATTGGGTGTAAACACACTACCGTATGAGGCAGGCAGCAATGTCATACTATTCCCGATACGAACAGCATGCTAACCAGGCACCAATATCTTACAAAGCTGTCTTGTACTACCAGGTTTACATCTACAATTCATCCCTCCACCGCTCACTCCCTCCCTCAGCATCTTTCCTACTCTTCTCTCCCTTTTCTTTGACGACCACGTTCTCCCCCTCTTTGACTTTAGGAGCATCAGTCATCATCGCCTTTACTGCCTCCTCATCCACCATCCGTGACCTTGCATACCCCTCATCGCGCAACTCCTTCGCCTGTCTCCCCAACTCTTCTTTACTAGGCAACGGATGCGTCTCAAACCATTCCAGAGCCAGTTTCGAAGCATCGAAATGTGTATCCCCAGGCGGGTACGCCTCATGCCCATTCACTTTAATCTTCTCCTCGCGTTTAAGACCAAGACGAGGCCATCCGAAATCCACATCCTTGAGCGAATAATGCAAAAGTGTAAGACTCGAGGTATCTCTCAAATCTTTATCTTTTTTCTCCCACTCTTCCCTCCTCCCATCATCAAGACAGCGATAAGCAACCCTCACAGCACCACCTCCAAACTCGACACCCTCGCTCAACACCCCATGCTCAAGCGTCGAGATATACGTCGCGTTCGAAAACGAAGCTGCCTTCGGATTCCCAACCTTTCCCCCACAATCCTGTCTCTCCTTCCACAGATCTAACCACCCCACCGGTCCTAAACCTTGTACCTCTCCCTCAATAGCAGGAGGCCAATACCCCCACCTCAAATCCCGAGTCCCATGTATCTCCATCAACGGCACCGGTCTCCTCCCAGGCTTACACTTTCCCTCCGCCCACGGCGAAGAAGGTGCTTGATCGTTGTAAAAGGCCGCGTTTATAGCTGCGAAACTGGATATCTGCGTGGAGAGGGTGGGATGGCAGGCTAGGAGGGAGAGCATACCACCTCCCGTTCCTATACCCGAAGCGTGTATCCTGTTCTTATCAATGCAGAAGGAGTTGGTGAGGAAGGTGAGGAGGCTGGATGTCCAGTCGAGGTCTGTATTGGGAGGGAGGGGGGAATCGGTGGGGTTGGGGAAGTTTGCGTCGGAAAGCCATGAACTCTGTGTTGGGAATTAGGAACTTGCTTTTCTCCTCTTGGGGGATTGGTGAAGAGGGGATACGTACACCGGGTAAAGGAGCCAAATACACAACTACAGCTTCTTTATTTATTTTCTCGTCGCTGAACGCTGTGACGTCGACCATGTTTTGTAATGTTACGCCGCGGTCATTGTAGACTAAGATCAGGGGACTTGGTTTTTTAGGATCGTAGGAAGTTGGTAGTGACATGTTGAAAGGGTGCTCATTAAATTTGGTCGATATCTTTGCCAACGTTTCGTGTGGGAGATCGTTGAGGCATCCTGCCGATGGATCTGCTTCTGTTACTGGATCTGCGTAGCTGGATGTCGATAGAGTAAGTATGCTCAGTAATGAGACTTTGAAAGATAAAGTCTTCATGATTATGAGTAGAAGAAGTGAGGTGAGAGGGTTGAGCTTAGGATGAGGTGTGTAGCTACCCACATTCTGAAAGATAGTGTGGACACCTTGCCATTCCTACAATGTATGTGTGAATGCATTGCGTCCGTTTTGCAGTTTGCGTGATGTTTATTATTAGTTCGTATTCCAATCTCTGGGACATGCAGTTGGGTTCTCGGACATGTTTGATGTAGATGAGCAGAGTGCCTAATGCCCCGAGAACGTTACAATCACCGATAACAAGAATAGTTGGAAAGAAACGTGAATTGAAGAGAGGTGAGATAGAGCAAGGGATTTGTGTAAACGATGAGTTCATACATGGTCTTTCATTGGTAATTACATAGGTATATTTCCCGTGACTAAAGGATAGTGCACTTTTTAGGCAATCCACAAGGTCCTCCCCCAACTTCCTCCTCATCATTCTTCGAAGCTTTCTTCGTCGCAGACTGTTCAGCCTTACCAGCAACAGCACCCCCACCATTCGGCACCTTCTTCCCATCACTCACCCCATTTGCAGCTCCGCCTTGCAGTCAGGCAAAGTTAACCTTGGATAAATGCTCAAAGAAAACCTTGCCCTGTGCCTCGGCAAGCGCAAGCTCCTTCGCACTTGGCTGTCTGGATCCATCAGCGCCAGCGAAAGTTCCAGCGCCCCATGGCGAGCCACCACGGACTTCAGAGAGGTCGACGAGCTCGCCGAATGTCTTTGCGTAGCCGAGGGGAACGAAGATGAGACCGTGGTGGGTGAAGGTGCTCATCATGGCGATGGCGGTGGATTCCTGTCCTCCTCCTAGGGATGCGGTTGAGATGAAGAGACCTGCGTATTTTCCGAAGAAACCGCCCGTTTGCCATTGACCGCCGGTTTTGTCCCAGAAGGTCTGTAGAGATTGTTAGTCTTTGGTGATCCAAGAGTGGGGCAGAGGTGTCATGCTTACCTTCCATTGTGCTGGCATGTTACCATATCTGGTTGGGATACCGAAGAGGTAGCCATCAAATGCCTCTTTGATACACATATTAGCTATGTTACGGTACAAGTTGATGCATCAATGCTTACCAAGCTCCTTTGGGTCGTCGAGAGTCTTGATGCTCTCGTCCTTTGGAGGAGCGTGCATCTTGGCAAGAACCTCAGCTGGGAGAGTCTCTGGGAGCTGGAAGAGGGTGGCAGAGCCGCCAGCAGCTTCAATGCCCTTCTTCTCGGCCTCAGCCAACGTCTTGACGTGGCCGTACATCGAGTCTTGAATCAATTGGTCAGTCTTGGTCCTCGTACGAGCTCCTTGGTAGTGGGGTACATACAGTAAACAATGGCGATCTTTGGAGCCATTTTGGAATCGGATTGGAAGCCTGTAATTAAGCGTAAAGAGTCAATTGCAGGAGGGATGAAGTGATGAACAGTGAAGAGAGCAACAAAGAGCAGCTATGTCCTCTCTTAAATGCTTCCACAATCCCATCCCCTCACGAACAGAGGAAGCTGTGCATGTTCCTGCATGACCCACCCTTTCCTGCCAATGATTGGGATTTCCAACTCAGTTGTCAGCATTGGAAATCGCAAAACCCCTGCCTTTCTTTGCTTAGCTACCGCAACCTGTTGCTGCACTGCGGGGATTTCCGCGTCTAAGAATCATGATTGTCAGGAATTGTTCAGCAATAGGCTTAGCATGCTGCAGCATTTGATACACCATTTCCCGGGTCCGAAGAGCGGTATCCTAGTGGGATGCCACTCGTTAGGATGCCGCTTGTCGGAGTCGGATACTCGTATCATGACAATTTTGATGCTGTTCAAAATCTGACACTGGTTTATTTTTGTGATAGATTTTCTGGGAATTGTTTTGGGGATATAATCAGTTCTTGGTAAGTATCAGACAGTTCAGCTTCGGTACTTATATCTTGGAGGTAGCACATTCACCAAATTCATTTTTCGCCTGTTAATATAATGGCAGAACTGTATCATGGTCACGATCGCCTCCAGGAAGAACCTGAGTAACAAGTACTGTAGACTACTTCAGTTGGAGATTAATGTAACCATCTACTGGTGGGAATGAATGTGGACATCGTTTATATTATGCTTAGTCCTGTATACATAGCTTTCCAAGGTTGAATTCAAGCATAGTGCCCTGGTATCTCGACTCTAGCCATTCAATTCTGGTCAGCTCAATCATGTTCTTCTTCCGTGAGGCCCGGACAACCGTCCATCTGTGCATCCGGGTATTGGAATTTGCACCAGAAGCAGTAAAAGTACTTTGACCTCAAGTACTTGACAACACGCTCCAAGCGATCAGCGACATCAAGCTCATTGAACTCTTCCAGCTCGGCGTCTTCTTCGTCGAGATCGTCGACAAACTCAGCGTGAGTTCGTTTCCTCGAATACGCCAATTTGTCTTCGTCGTCCTCATCTCCATCATCGTAGCTCGTTAGCTTCGACGACAGAATAGCCTGCAATTCAACTTTCATGCGACGTTCTGCATCCTTCTCGCGCCGAAATCGCACCAAGCCTCGCCACAAGACATTAATAGATCTTAACGGCCGTTGTTCTATGGGCACTTTGTCCGACACCTCACCCGAAGCTTCATCCTGGTTATTCTCTGCTTCGACGTCCAGTCTTTCTGTGACCTTTTGAGCAGCAAAAATCTGAGACTGTAGCCTCTTTTCTTCACGCTCCATTCTCATGCGATCCCGATAGCCGACCTGCTCCACCTTGACTTTCTTGGCTTCCTGTTCAGCCTCTTCTCGAAACTTTCTTTTCTTCTCTGCATCATGCCCAATGCCTCCCCGGTCGTCCTTGAGAATTGGATTTATAGGTACTGTCCGTGCATCTGCCGTCTTTCCCAGCGCGCTGCCTGGTTTGTACCCCAGCTTTGCCATCATCTTGAACCCTTTGTTGGAGGAGTCGAGGGATTTAGCCAAGGCGGCCTCTCGTGCGGCAGTTTCATCTTCTTCGCGTTCTTGCTTTGACTTCACACGAGCGCGCGCTTCACCCTAATGACCTGTTAGCACCGGCATCTATAGTGTTTCGGGAGACATAACTGGTGCCGACCTCTTTCTTCTTGCGCGCCGCCCGCTGGATGGAGGACTCGTTGATGATTTGCGTAGGCTCTGCAATGACCATGTTCATGTAGTCATCCTCTTCTTCGGAAGACCCTGTCATGGCTGCTGAGTCTTGGCGGGTGTATGGTTGTTTGATTGTTTGGTTGTTTGATTGTTTCCGGGTTGGTTGGATTCGTCATCTTCGAGATTCGTGATCACGTGCTTCTACCCAGGACCTGAATTTCCCCCTCCTCATTTTCCCGCTTCCAACACGACAACGACAGCATCACTCCAATCATGACATCTCGTGATCAGCAATGCATCGCAGCCATCCCTTGGCTGCACCTGCATCACCAGATGCATTATCGCCTCCCAACCTGGGAACTTGCCTAGCTAACCGGGCCAACTTATTGCCTGATGGACCACGATTCCTCGTCCGGACGATTCCCACAACTGCTTCATCTCGAATCTAAATCCCAACAACCACGTTTCCAGGACAGTCAATTCTCTCACGACTGCGGACCGATGCTAGGGATAGCTGGCGGTCCTGCGACTTCTGTGACTGCTTGAAACAATTCAAGCTTCTGGAAACCTCAGGTATATAAATATCCGCCAGGATGGCTTGTACATGATCAATCCTCGCCTCGCCAACTTATAGATCTTTGGCAGCCGCTCTGCACGATCTGACTAGTGCGAGAAAAACGCCCGTAACGATATAGTAGGATCCCGCGCTGTCTCCACCTTGTTCACACACGCGCAGCTTTCTCCAGCAGCCAGCTCACTGGAACTCTCTATCACAGCAGCGTCATCGCCCCTCAGACAGGTTAGGTAGCTACTCACATGGCCACGTAATCCCGGCATTGGCTATATTTAAATTCGACAACAGTATCCCTAGCCGTCGCATCTGTCGAGAGCCTATCGACCTACGGACGAGACTCTTTCCAAGCAATTGCCTGTTCCTTTGTGGAAAACACGCCTAAGTACGACAGCCATTCAAGTTTTGTGCATGGTGGATCAGCTATCCAGCCAGCTGGATATTGCTCTTACGGCTTTCCCAGTTCCGCACGCGCAAACTAAGACCGTAATTCGATAACCGAGGCCACCCTATCCCAGCACTCTTTGGCGCAAATATCCCTGAATAATGCTGGCCCATGCTCCGGACGTTAACCCATACAGGCATCGCCCTTTCAGCGTGATTGGGCTTGGCTCCTTCCTCGTCTCACATCTACACATTTTGTAGCAAACAAACCTGGTCCTTATATTGCATTATTCCCAATGCCCACCGCCATTGGGGATCTGCCCTCGGTTTTGATTGCAACACATGCTCTGTGTCCGTCTATCGCGCCTAGCAGACATGTGCTACAGAGTGCCAAAGTTATATGTCAAATAGAGCCCGTCCAATCCCCTCTGCTTAGGCGGTGAGAGTTTATCGACTTCGTTGTGTGATCTTCTTTGCACAATTTCAACTATATCTAGGACTCTCATACCAAGCATCTCACAACCGTTCATCATGTCGACTTTCAATAGTGGAAACGGCAAGTACGGGGAGTACAAGACCCAAACCTTGGAGAATGTTTCCTCAGCGGACTATCGCGGTGCGCCGCCGCCGAAGGAGGGCAAGTTCAAGGCACACATGAGGAAGTTTTGGTGGCTGCATCTGTTGTCATTCATCATCGGAACAGTTCTTATCAACATTCTCATGTAAGCGACCCGACTGCTGCGATTCAAGGGCGCACATTAATCCTCTCCAGAATATACGTTGCAATGCCCAACATTGCCCAACAGGGCATCGATGATTCCACGCTGGATCTCAAGTCGCAGGTCGTCACGAACCCACGATCAGGAGCGGTCCACATCAACATGGTTACCACTGCTGAGAACAAGAAAATCTTCCACCCGACGCTAGACGAATTCAAAGCCGCTTTGTTCCTGGAAAACACGGAACCTGATATCAAGCCGTTTGGTTACATCACCATACCTAAATTGCGTGCCGGTTCCCTGGAGACAATTATCATTGATCAGGAATTGGAAGTTGTTGACCCACAACAGTTTGCTCTTTACAACATTGCGGTCCTCAATAGCGAGACTTATAGAGTTGCCGTTCGTGGACGAACGAACCTTCATTTGGGAGCCTTTCCTGTCGTTAAGGTCAACTTTAACAAAGTTATCACATCCAAGGGTATGTTAATTCTATTTGCATCGCTCCAACTTTTCCCACTAACAACACGCGCCTAGGACTCAACAGGCTCCAGGGCTTCGCTGTTCGCGACATCAAGATCAGCCTGACACCTGAAAAGGATGGAACGAACATGCACGGCATGGTCTTCATCCCTAACCCTTCACCCTTGACCATCCAAATGGGTACAGTCGTTCAAGATGTCTACGTTGGCGACAAGAAAATCGGCGTCACCACTATCCCAGACTTGACCCTCAGGCCAGGCGACAACCTCGTCCCCATGAAGACAACCTCCGACCAAGCTGTTGTTATTGGCCTTATCTCCACGAAATACAAGAACGGCAAGGTTCCTGTCACTATCAAGGGTAACAGCTCGACGTCCCTGCAAGGTCAAAAGTTGGACTACTTCACTGCTGCACTCAAGTCGAATGATATGCAAACGACCCTCGATCTGAAGGAACCTCTCAAGGCCATCGGTCTCGATATCACTGTTCTGTAAATGGAGATTTTTCATGGTAGTGGATGATGGTAAACGACTAGTCAACGATTATGCGCAACAATACTTTAGATGCTCGTTGGCTCATTGCACGCATACTTGTATGTATCTTTGCTGTTTCCTTTATTTTCCCCTTCATTTTTCTGGCGCTTTGGGTTTGGAGGTGCCGAATCAACCGTTTTTGGCAGGTGGAAGCATCGTCAATGAGGATATGGGTGGGTATCGAGCAGACGGAGAACGGCTCTACTTTTGTTTGTTGCTGCACGAGCGCGCATTGTGCGGATGGTATTATACCCACCAGATCGAGAATGAATAGAAACGATCCAAAGCTCAACTATCTGCATATGCAGGTCCTCAATCAAGCCGAGCAATGTGTTGTGATCACTTGGAATTTCACGATCCTAATTCCGACCTCGATCGCTGGTTCTCGTACCCGCAATCAATTTTGATTGCCAGTGATCATGCTATGCTTATCTCGTGATTACAAACCTTCTTCGGTGCCAATGATCTTGCTTGCCTTTGCTTTTTCAGGCCATCTCTCCATTTTATCCCCATTGTGACTTTAAACTTTGCAACTGACGTCGCTGAGTCCCGTTGACGTTACATCCCGATTTCCCGCGATCTTCGAGCTCGACGTTTCGAAGTACCGAGCTGCGAGCCCTAGCATCAGGATCAGGACTAGGAAGTTGACTAGATAGATTGTGCGGCTATTGTATCATGTATGCATAGAGACACGATATACTTGGGAGAGAACAGATGTTGAAAAGTTCGCTTGCAGTTAGGAGGATAGAAACTAAGGTCTTATCTCCATAGCGATCCTCGTAATCGTAAACGGTCCTAGTAATTATGGTTCTGCTTTCTGAACGGGGCTGAATGATCTTACCCCAAAATGGCGATGTAGTTGGAGTTTGAATTGCGACTTCCAAGAAAAAAGGAACTCAACTAGTAAGGCTACAAAAGAAACGTGATGAGCCGCTAGCAAAATTCGTCCGTGCTGCAGGTGACCGTCTTTTGCCGATTTGAATCTCTCCGAGACTTTCCTCCTCCACAGTACAGAGCAACCTTAACAAGCTTACCTTAGTCCTTACAGATCTTCACCATGGCCCGCGGTCTCCAGAAGGTATATAACCCCACCACGAGCCCGAACAAACTTGGCTCTCTGCTGTGATTTGCACAGTGCTGATGGAGGATTGCTCTAGATCGAATCGCAGCAGAAAGCGCAAGCAGCCGCGAAAAAAGGCGGAAATTCCATCTTGAAGAAGGACAAGGGAATGAAATACCAATGCGTTCGTCGACTTACTCCCATTTCACGCGTGCAAAGCTGAACGAGAATCATGTAGTCCTCATGTAAGATCGATATCGACTGCTTGAGCAACATGAAAGTCCATTGGGAGGTACGTTTACTTCTCTATCCTCACTTCCATTCTTTACTCTCTCTTCACCGAAGTCCCAAATTTCTGTTGCTGAAATGTGATTTTCTGCAGGCGAAACATCCAAAACTTCCAGCACCAACCGACGACTTTGCTTCTTGCGCAAAGGCTCCTGCGGAACTAGAGCCCGGAAAGTTGCAGAAGAAGGTGAAGAAGTGAACAGAATTGGGCTAGGAAGATGCTGAGATGGCTCGATGTCAATACAGGGCGCTTGCTCATGAGTGGAGTTGGACGAGAATAGATTGCTTGATTAGCTGACGAGATGATATAAAATTGATACCCATAGGTTTGACCTTTTCAATGAGAGTGCCTTGGAGTATGGAGGAATAAATTCCATGCGTTTTAATCGGACGGTAAGCGACTGTGGACCTGGCTGATGGATAGAGTAGTCAATTCTGAGGGTCTTCTGCATAATTCCTTCGACTTGTCGACTGTTATCGCGAGCTTAGCAGCAGCAGGATCAATATGGCAAGTCATATGCAGAGCATCGGGCTCAGATCGCCTTTCCCCATCGCTCCACTCTGAGGTGTTTGCACAATCGCTATCATATCATACCATGTTGATTGAGTCAGCCGCCTTGAATTTTACGAATCGGGCCTCGGGGTCTGCAGCCTGAACCGAATCGGGCTATACGATCACAGACGGTCCGGTCCTTAGTTTTAGCACGAGGCTGAAGGCACTGCTCCGGTCGTAGGCCACCCATATTATCGCCACCCACCAGGTTTCGACACATACAGCTATAGACCCAAGCAGCTCAAACTACTGTGGTTTGTTGGATAATAAACGTCTAGCGGCTAGATCTTCGCAAGGGTATTTTTGCTGTGAAGCATGGATCGGACAAGGGAGATCTGCTGACGTTTATTGTCCAATATCCCACAGTATATATAAATTAGGTACGAAAAGAGATATTATCTAGCAATATGGCGCTCCCGTGCTGATCGATCACTGTCTCAAACTCAGTTTCTTTCCATCTCGGTCTTTTCTTCTCAACGCGTTCACAAGTCTTTTGTCTCCACAACGTCTCGTGTTTCTCGATGGCACAGACAAAAAAGAAGCCAGAATTTCCAGAATTTCCAGAATTCTCAGAATTTCCAGAATTCTGGACTCCCACCTTCACACCTAACATCGTCTATGTACATGTCTAGAGAGGAGAAATTCGCCTGCGCGGTGTTGACAAAGCAATTGCATCGCTAACGTAGTCTATAGGCCTATGCGCCATATATGCCTGTGCGCCAACCTCACCGAGTATTCTTACAAAAAACGTATATATTTCAACAACACCGCCATCTATAACAGTAATATATATTTTAATTGGTTCTTTGACGCTCTGGGCAGGTCCTAGCATTATGCTCAAGCGACTGGCATACGCTGCACTTTGGTGGTGCTCGTTGCCGTACCTGAGCAGGTACATTTTCAACCCCCTCAGTAGGCGTATTCTGCTAGCCACCAGAGACCTATCTCGTTGGTTGTCCAGCCGTTCTCGCTCACGCAATTGCCCAATCTGGTGGTAGGATCCCGTCTGAATACCAGGCTGCCTGGTGCATTACTGCCTCGAAAATAACGAGCGGAGGGATTGGAAACCCTTTCGCACAAATAGCCTCAATAACCGTAACCCACTCACGGTTGCCTGGCTGCGTTGTCCTCGGTTTCCCAGCCTTATCTGCTCCTGTAACAACCTTTGCAGTTGAAATTACCCCCATCTGAAAACCAGTCTCGTCAAAATTGTAGATATCGTCATCGAGGATGCCATGCTCAGCTTGTGTACGTCGTACGCGTTCAAACCAGGCTCGAATTAGGTCTAGGTCTTCGCATTTTGCTCGCTGGTAGTCGTAATTGCGGTTGTACTTCGATTTTAGTACGTCGTGGCGGTTAGTAAAGTTGCGTACCCAGCATTGGCCTGCAGAGACGAGTTGGCCATGTTGACTGGCTAAAAGGCTTGCCATAGTCTGTACGGCGGCAACAGTAGGTGGCATACCGCGTTCATCCATTGAAAGTATACGCTGTACAAGGTACTCTTCTTCGGTGGGTGTAAGGAGGCGGTTTTTCGCGGTAGAACCAAGTCGTGGTTGAGTACCAGCAATACGGCGTTGCAGGGTATCTCGTGGGACGTCATAGGCTTGCGCGGTAGCTCTATAGCTTTGAAAATCGCCGTTTTTATAGGCTTGAACAGCTAGTTCAAGCCTACCTTCTCGGTGTAAGGCCTCTTGTCGTTGTGGCGGTACCATCTCGTGTGGTAATAGAGGAACGAGTCGCGTTTGGTAGGGTTGGCGCACAGGCATATATGGCGCATAGGCCTATAGACTACGTTATCTCTTTTCTAAGCAGTCAGATTGGTTCTCACGAGAATAACAAGTTTCTCTAAATTGAGATCGTAAGCCAGGTAAGCAGGGATTCTCGGCTTCGATCCTCAATGATCAACAAGATTTAGCACATGGTCGCGCACAAGTTCACAGAATGTAATCTGGAAGGGTAGCCAACTCGAGCCATGTAATTTCGTTGTACATAGGAACAAAATTCGGATCGTCTGGCACCCAACCAAAGCCTCCACAATTTAATACTAAAGCTACCTCACCATCCATCTGCATTTAGAAATTCAGAAAATTACTTTGACGCTATGGTGTTGTAGGTTCGCTAAATCAAAGTGTAGATTTGTTCTTTGTTCTTGACAATGCAGGTGGAATTGTTACCTAGACTAAATGGAGTTGAAGTAGGCTATGTTCTCGAAGTCGTAGGTCCAGCTTAACACTGCACAAAGCTCACGACTGATAGAGGTCTTTGAGCTCTCTCTAGGTCGGTTTGAATCCATCTCCATGCCCAATATCAAATTCGAAAACACCGCTGAATACACTTGAACACACAGCCCCTCAATTGCCGTCACCTCTGATGCAACCATGATCTGGTCCGCGGTCAACTCCGCGAAGGCAGTAAAAGCGTCTTCCTCTGTCAAAACGACAAAACAATATCCTAGTCTGCAACTTGAGCGCCATCTACGATCTTTACCATGTTTTCAAGCCGCCTACAATTGTAAGTACACAGTTTTGTCTTCCGCCGACATCGTTAAAGGGACATAGGATTTCGATTTCGACATTGCATAGTACGAGGGAATTTTCGCTAAGTTTCTACACTTTTCTTGGAGCGTAAGAGCGGGACTGACACGAGGTAGGAGGGATGGGATGGATGGGATGCCGGCGAAGGGGATGGAGACGGATATTACGAGGATGATGGGCTGTTGGTAGTTTTCTAAGCGAGGGGAAAAGAAGAAGGAAATGGCTGGTGCAAAATCAATTTTAAAGTAGGAGATACTAGTCTAGCAATTTCAAAGAAGAACACGGTCAGAAATGTATCGGGAAGCGATCAGCTATTTTCTAGCATTTACTGGTCCAACGAGAAAGAACATGTTGAAGAGTCTGGCAACCGCTATCATTCGAAGCCATTTCGAGGTGAGATTCAGAAAGGTGCTTTACCTCGCACCATGTCGAGGAGGAGGTCGAGTTTGAGTTGAGCGGTACGTTGTTGATCCATATTTCCCTTAGCGTACTCGCGGGGATTCGCGTCGCGTTAACACTGCTACACTTAGCACTCCCAGCCATATTAAGATAATAAGAAAGTTTTCCATCTAAAGGAGTGCATCTTTCCAGCTTAATTCGTCTATCCGACACTTAAACCATTAAAAAATCCTCGCTTCTACTACTTCCAATTGCGGCTAGATCGTATGCACTGACATTTATCAGACCGTCTCCTAGGTACAGGGCTCGAACCTCTACATTCCATCACAGCATCACTCATCCCCATCAATGGATCACGAAAAAAGCTATGTCTTCACGGGAGAGCGATCGACCAAGAGAAGGCGTATCGAGTCTTCGCGTCTCGATTCGTCATGGCCTCTACGAGAAAAAATTTACCGCCAATTATGGACAGAGCAACAAAGACACATCGACAAAGTCCTGGACAACGCAAACAGGGTCACCTTGGACGAGTTGGCCGCCTTTACTCAAAAAGCCAAAGATGAGGAATCAGGTCAAAGGTTACCATGTGGATTGATTCTTGCGGGACCTAGCATTGCGGCGCATACGACTCTGTTTGAGCAGCTGGCTGACAGAATCACGGATGAAACATCTACGACGTTCGCGTTGGTGATATCTACTGATGCACCGAATCTAAAGACTGTGCTCAAAGCTATCATCAAGAGCGCTACAGCGCGGAAGAGCGTGGATGACGATGAGATGGAGTTGGTTTCTGCGTCGCGAAAGGGGCCAAAACTCTTGAACTACGATTTGCAGCTACTTCATGATTGGGTCGGAGAGAACCGTGTCGAAAAAGTCGTTGTTTCCTTCCGAGACATAGAGGCTTTCGACAGCAATGTCCTTTCTGAGACGATTGAACAGCTAGGGTATGCATGTGCGCGTTCAGGGGCATAGGAAATGTTACTGACCTTCACCCAGCATCTGGTCTGATCGAATCCCATTTGTGCTATTCTTTGGCATTGCGACGTCAGTCGAGAATCTGCAAGACCGGCTTTCTCAATCGTCAATCCGCTACCTGGACGGTCGCCAATTCGACGTTGTGCAAGCAGACGACATCCTGGAAGACATGTTTTTTGCTACTACCGGGAGCAGAACTTCGCCGCTTCGACTTGGTGCTCAACTGAGCCACATGCTTCTCGAGCGTCACAGAGAGCACCTCCAAAGCGTTCAAGATTTTGCAGCCGCCTTGCAATATGCCTACATGGCCCACTTCTATGCAAATCCTCTCAGCGTATTCTTATCGGACTCTTTGCAATTCGACGACCTCTCAAAGGGTCACTTTGAGGCACTACGGAATGTTCCCTCGTTTCAAACCTATATTGAAGACTCTCTCACGAGTCCGGACAAGACTGTCCATATTCGGAGTCTCCTTGATGCCGATAAAGCCTTGTTCGATTTCACGGTCGATACCTTGGCGGAGACTCAAATTGCACTAAGCAGCATGGGCACCGCAGTCTTGGTGGTAACAGAATGCCAATCCCACGTTTCCAAAACCTCAGCACCGCCGCCGTCAGAATTCTTCATCAAAGCCCTTGCCGGGCAGCTCGCCGATTCCCCTGCAGTGCGAGAACTGCTATTAAGCATCCAGCGCATACCATCAGATGTCCTCCAAAATATTCTATCAACAATCCTTCCATACCTCTCCAACACAAATGTCTCTACCATTCAATTCCTCCAACAGAACCTTGATGCACTTCTGAGCAAGGACGGTGGAACAGAACAACCTTTACGCAGCGAGCACGACCTCCGCAATGACACCGTGAGAACAACAGTCGTAGCTCAAAAAGTCCAACTCAGCCGCCATAAATCCCACATATCAGAAAAAGACGCCGCCTATTCCAAACTCGTTTCCAAATTCCACGGATGGCTTAAGTCCTATCTCGGAAAAACCCTTGTCGATCCCGAAACATTGACATTCCATGAACTAGTTCTATACGAACCGCGAGTTCCGCATCGCGCAGCTTTCGCGCCGAAGACGCGCTTCTCAATTGAAAGGGCATTATTCGCGCCACACGACTACCTGAATTGTTCCTGTTGTGCGCAGGCGGGCGATGAACAGGATGGGGAGGTGAGTTTTTCCAAACCTTTAGATCATGTTTGACTGTATTGCTGATGCTTGTATAGGCTTCCCTGGCACCGACGCAACCAGCGACTTCATTACTTTACCGTCTCTATCTCGAATCTGGCGCGTTGATTAGTGTTGCGGATCTATGGTCTGCCTTTAGCGCCATCGTTGGAGACGGGGAAGAGGGTGATGAGAAGAAAGTCATGTAAGTACCGGCACACTTCCTTTTTCGAATATTCCTGCGGCATGAATTTCTTACATGGGACTATAGGCCACTTTTCCAACGCGCACTTGCGGAATTGAAATACCTTGGGTTGATCAAGGGTACGAAGAAGAAGACGGATCATGTTGCCAAGGCTGCTTGGAGGGGATTGTAATTCTCGTGGATCGATCGTTTCATATACACTTTTATTCTTGTCCTCATAATTCGTCTACTCTCTCTTTCTTTCATTTGAAAGCTCCTGTTAGTTTCTCATTCATCTTCCTCATATCTTCGTCTCATCATGCACCACCACCACCGACGCTCTCTCCATCCCACCGATATTGATTCTCACTCCTTAGGCCTAACATCACAAAGAGCCCCACACCCCCCACACGTCCTCGCCTCCCTATCATTCCCAAAAGCCTCAACCGCAGTTTTAATCTGCGTCCCCAAATCCGTACAATGAAATTGCTTTTCATGAACGAGAGACTTGCATTCCTGACAATACCACCTTAATTTATCCACCGATCCCTCCGGCCGCGGCTGTTCAATCACGATCCCAACCGTATTGGCGAATCGGACGGGGTTGTGTGGTGTATTTGGGGGGAGGAGATACATGTCCCCTTCGTCTATTGGGATATCGACGAATTTTATTGAGGCACCGGCGTCTGTGGAGCCGCCTGGGGTGAAGGGTTGGACTGTTTTGAGCAGCATGGAGCCTTTGTATTGGTAGAAGTATTCGGGGGTTGTGTTTATGTGGTAATCTGTTCGGGCGTTGGGGCCGCCAACGATCTGTTTGGTGTTGGTAAGGTGAAGATGAAGGGAGAGGAGGGGGGATTTACCATTACTGTCATGTGGTCATTTGTTACGCAGTAGTTGTTTACTGGTGGTTGGAGGAGGTGGGAGTTTTTTTCGAGCCTGAATTGTGGTTAGTCTGGTTGAATTATGTTGATGAGTATGGATGTGGTAGAAGGCCTTTGTGGTCGTGAAGAAGCTGGTACGAGGCGTCAAAGTTCAGATTATTGCCAATTGGTAGAGATCCGGACGGGTACAACCTCTACATAGGGAAGATAAACAGCATAACCAACAGGAACAACATGGAGAAGCGAATTGTAATTACTGTTGGAAGTGCTATTTATCTTCATTATGTGCACATGATCCGAAGAAGTCACGATTTTTTACAATGGAGATTTCAAAGTAACCGGTCAGATCAAGCTCTTAACGCTCTACAACCCCAGTCGACCGATCTTCTCAATTGGCCGTCTTTGTGTCATGAAGTTGACCAATACGGAGTCCTGTTCCGTTTATCTTCTTATTTTTCCATGCTTTTTCTCGTCCTTAAGGTGGGGGTTACACAAAAGGTATCAAGTCGTTGTAGCAATCAAGATATAAACTGGCTGTCCAACTAAATCGAGGAAATGGGGCAGAAGCGAGAAGGAGGTTGCCTACCATTTTGGAATGTTGATGGGAGCCTGCATGACTCTTCTGCGTGGGGTGGTTGAGAATGTTGAGATGCGTTCTAGATGGGGTAGAGTCTGATGGGCGTATGTAAGAGGCAGAGGTGATGTTTCCGGGTAATATATAGACCTAAGCAGATTTGTAAGACGTACAGTATATGCCTAATTTGGCGATGTGTAGAGCTGAAGTGTTTGGTCAGAGAGGATTACTAAGGGCTGATGTTGTGTGGCTGGATATAACTCTCCAGAGGCAATTGTTTGGTGCCGGTGATGTAACTGGCATACAATTATCCCCATCCGGCGTTTAGGGCGCTCCAGGCGTTTCTTCTCCAGAGGCCAGAGTCATGTGAGTGGAGCTTTTATAGCAGCCGTAATATAGGCCCAGCAAACAACTTGCTCAAACGTACGCACGCCGACATATAACAATCCTACTGTACCTCCACTGACCCTCTTCTTTTCATCAACTCAACTCTCACCACAATGGATCACAGCACGATGCACCACAACATGCACTCCAAGATGGACCACGGCAACATGGGCCACGGCGACATGAACATGCACAGGTGCAGCATGAACGTACGCCCTGCCCACCCCCGCTTCTACCGCATATTGCCGATGCTGCTACCCTCTATCCGAAGAGCCGCCGCGCTAATATGATTCGCACCTCTACAGATGCTCTTCACCTGGTCGACGCAAGATCTATGCATCGTCTTCCGCAGCTGGCACGTACACGACACCTTCTCGCTCATCTGGACTCTCCTCGCTATCGTCGCCCTCACAGCCGGCTATGAAGGCGTTCGCGAGCTCTCACGCAGATATGAGATGGAGACGCTGATAAGACTGGAGGGCATTCCTCGTAAGTCTTCCCGTATACTACGAAACAACCCCCTAGGAGAGAGGAAGGGTGCAGGTGTGAGGCAGGCAGATAAGGCGCGGATGATATGAGGGGTTGTTCTTTTTGTTTCAACAAAGATCCTCGCTGATTCCACGCCTTGCCGCAGATGGGTCCCTGAATGAATGTAGCTCATTACTCTGGCCAGGGAGTTCGAGAGCTCAAGTAGAAAGGCATAGCAAGTTGTACAAGGCCTTTTTGTATGCTGTGCAGGTCTTCTATTCCTTCTTCATCATGTAAGTTTGACGCGCCAAAGGAACCAATCTGGCTCGTTACTGATTATCGCAACAGGCTGCTTTTCATGACGTACAACGGATGGGTGATGCTGGCTGTAGCTGTGGGTGCCTTTGTCGGCTATCTGTCTTTCGGACAAGGCCCAAGCACAAAGACAGTGGCATGCCATTGAGGATCAGGATTCAAGCGAAGAGGAGGATGTACCAGTTTGACAAGAGATGATTCACAGGTTGAGCAAATGAGCGTTGCAAGCGGCATAAACCTGGGCATATTGGCATTGCATGTTCTTGGATGGGCCGGACCTATGGACAACGTAGTATATTCTAGATGAGAAAGTTGACTTCCTGAAACGAGTTTCATTTTGTTGGAATGCATCCTGAAAGGAAGACGGTTTACTAAGCTTCGTAACCTAAGGAGTACCAATCCAGATCGTGCAACAATAGGCCAATCGACTTGTGAGGTCGCATTAACAATGGGCTGGGCTGGGTAAGACGGTCGCTGCAACGGCTAACCGCCGAGTATGGATACAACGGCAAAGCTTCTAGAACTTGGACAACGTAGATCTACCCATGATACTGACTACCATCATCTTTAGAATTTCTGCCATGCCGACTACCACGAAGTACGGCCTCTGGTTTGGAAACGTGAGCTCCAGGGGTTTTGGAGTGGGTGACTGAAAACCAACTTCTAGCTCCGCTATGTTTTTGCAACTTTGGAATGATAATGCTTGGAGGCGGTTCGATTCTGCTTGTGTCAACGAAAACCTTTGTTATGGATTGATTGGGATTAAGGGAGACTGGGATGAATGAGGAGGAGGAAACAGAACTTACAGGACTCGCCACATCATAAGGATTTGAGAATCTACTCATGTTCGAGGTCGTGGTTGCTACGGATGGTGTCGAGGCCGTATATGGAGATGAAATGCAGGTGTGATTAGAAGAAGAAGATTGGGTCAGGAGATTCAGTTGACCAGGTCTCAGGTAACTCGATAATGCCTTTCAACCTGGAAACCTCAAAGCTGAGATCAGTATCGATATATTTGTGGCATATTCAAATCCCAATTTCGGGAAATTCGTCACCATCAATGCCTGATTGCACCGTTGGAGCTCCTGGGAGTATAATCACAACGAGTTGGACGCACGGCACAAAAGGAGGGATTGAAATTGCCGATGGGTTTGAGGAGCAATCATGTTGCATGAAGCTGAACGAGTCAATACGATCAATCAAGTCTGGAGCATCGGCAACGCATTAACTGCAAATCGCCTAACGTCGAGGTTCAGATCCAGGTCCGATAGCTCCAATCGCTCTCTTCCTTTGAGAGATGAAGATGTCGCTTGTCTTAACGATCTCTAATTCAAGACCGATATCGATAAATTTCCCGAGATAATCAGCCTGAAGATCGCCAGAAAATTATCTATATGGATTCCCATATGCACCATCTTAATCCTAACAGCATTGCCAGAACACGAGCAGTTACACACCACTCGCAGAACCCACGCATGATTTAGGCAGCAATCGCTAGCCTCTCCCATAGCGGACCATAATTGTTTGTGTAACCACAGTATGTGGGCGGTACTGAAGCAGATTTGTATGCGTCTCTGATAGTAAATGACTTCACTTCCGCTCTGGGCAGGTAACTGAACCCAATCCTTCGGACTACTACATAGATAGAGCTCGTGCAGACAATTCTTCCTCTTCCACAGAACAATCAACAACACCACCAACACAAAATTTTCTCCACCAAGCATCCCCAAACCTCTCGCCACAAAATCAACACCTCATCCAAGCATCAACAACAAGTAACAATCCCCTCTCCCATCCCATCCCCACCCATCCAAAAGCTAACCAACAAAACAGTCCCCACAAAAATGGCAAAGCAATACGACGTGCTCGTCGTCATCGCGCTCCTCATGGCGTTGAAATCAAAAGGAGGTTCCCTATCCGAACCCCTAAAAGACATGACCTCCCTCGACGGAACCCGTTCCCTCTCCGCCTTCGAACACTCTCTCCGCGCCGCGAATAAACTCGCCGCAACACTCAATGAGAAGAAAGTGCGTGGGGAGGTGTTGGGACCGGGGGATATTGGTAGTAATGTTGGTGCTGGTGGTGGGAGCACTAGTGCGAAGAAACGGGGTGCTGGTGAGTTGTCCCTATCTAGTTGGAGGTGGGGGTGTGCGATTGGAGAACGACATCAATGATTTTGTGGGTGTGCTAATCTTTTTTTGTGGTGTAGGTGTTTTGGGGAGTGCGTCTTCTACTCCGGTTAAGCGTGCTAGAGGTGGGAAGGGTAAGAAGGAGGAAGCTGTGGTTAAGGATGAAGAGGAGTGATGGGCCAGATTGGTGAATTGTGGAGTTTGTTGATAGATTGATGGATGCCTATAAATTGAGATGACAAGGTCTGATGGGGTGGTAACACGAAGGGGAACCGACCAATATGGAAATGGAGTCCAACTTATTCTAGATGTACTCAATTTTATTGCAGACTATTGATATTGATTCATTACAGAGCCCCCCAAAGCCTCTAGCAATTTTGAATTCGACATCCCCCCAGAAAGTTATGCATATCGATATCGGTATCAGCATGTTTAATGAAAGTAAAAGGTAACTTTTTCACACCTGAGGACATCCCACCACCGAACTTGACTTAAATACCATCAATTAACACCGCGACCTCACCCCATCTTCTTTCCATTTCCATTTCCATTTCCATTCCTCATCGACCCACCCATCCATCAACCCAAAACAACAAGCCCATTAACAACAACAACCCCAGTGTAAGTCACAACCCGAAACCAATTCAACCATCCCCATTGCTCAATACTCTCATGATCCTACGAAGAAAGGAAAGCACAAAAATTAGCAAACAATCCCTCTCAATCCCAATCCATCCATCTCAAAAAGAAACGTAAGCAGGAGGGCAAAAAAATAAAAAAATAACTCACCCTCCCAGTCTGCATCCCCCTCCCCTTCTCCGGCAAATCCGCATAATGCAACTGCGCTTGCTCCGCGCACCTCTCCATCAAAGCCCGATTCAGCGGATTCATGAAATACAGCGTAAACGGGAAAATCAGAAACGAAAGGAAGGCGGAGATTCCATAGAGGCGGAAAATCCTACCTCCCTCCTCGTCTTCAGAGGATGACATGGTCGTTGTTGTTGTTGTTGTTGTTGAGTTGGATGTGTAAGCCAAGTATAGCGAGAGAACGAGTGTAGTGATGGAAAGCGGGAAAGCAGTTTTGGCGCCTTTGTCGAAGCCGTGTTTCCATTGGCGGATGGCGAGGATGGGCGAGGGGGAGAGGAGGGTTGCTGGGATGGAGATGTAGGAGAAGGATGTGTTTAGGGTTAGGAGGATAAGGGATTGGGCGAGATTGAGGAGTTGGAGGGAGGAGCGGGAAATCATGATTTGGTTTGGTATGTTTGATATGTTGGATGAGTTATTTCTGTTGTTTGTGACTGTCCGGAGACCTGAGGATGTACCACGCTATATAGCGATGCCATCCAGGTGTACGTCTACTGTCTTTGATTTTCTTTTTCTTGACTGATAAGATTCCTACAATCGTACTTGCTCACCGGTGAACAGATGTTCCACACATTGGGGTCAATGCATTCCTGTGGTAGGCGTTGCCAAGCTCCCGCCTTGTAGCGGAGCTCCGAGTCCTACATACGATACCGTATATCACGGTCAAAGTCATACACAGTACAGTCGCTATCCATGCTCTACCCTTGCTATCCGCAAGTGCGAGTCTCGAAGAAGTAAATGCTGAGCCCTTTATAGTTTAGTTGTTACTTCTTCGAGCTTTGCTTTAATCAACTACAAGGACAGGGCAGTGTACGACTTTGATCGTGATATATACAGCAGCCCCGTTCCGAGCGGAGCTCCGTCGCGCTAGTCAGATCACGGGATCCTCAAGCATTGTTAATCCTCTTGACTTTCCAAAAACCAACTCGTCTATTTCCGCTCTGAGCTTAAACACCTTCCCAAATGTTTCCACCCTGAACCCAAATACCTTATCAACTACTTCCAATCTGAACCCAAATACCTGTCTGCCATGGCAAGTTTTCCCGCTTTCCTCAAATCCCAACTTTTCTACACACCCAAAAAGCCCGAACAGTCGTACGAAGGCAAGACAGTCATCGTCACGGGCGCGAACACAGGTCTAGGTCTCGAAGCTACGCGCCATTTCGTTCGTCTAGGTGCTGAAATGGTCATAATCGCCTGCCGCACCCTCAGCAAAGGCGAAGCCGCAAAGAAAGACATTGAGAGAACAGAAGGTCGCCGAGATGTCCTCCAAATCTGGGACCTCGACCTCAGCTCTTTTGCCAGCGTCAAAGCCTTCGCCATCCGCGCCAAAACACTGCCTCGAATAGATGTCTGCCTCGAGAATGCTGGCATAGCTCAAGGAAAGTTCACACGCGCCGAAGGACATGAAAGTCACATTACCGTCAACGTTCTCTCCACCTTCATGCTGGCACTTTTGCTTCTCCCTGTAATGCGCGAATCGGCTGCGAAAACGAAGACGAGACCCTACCTCACCATCGTCACATCAGAGGTTCACCACTGGACGACTCTGCCACAATCCAAAAGCCCTAGTATATTCGCCGCACTGGACGACGAAAAGACAGCAGATATGATGGATAGGTATAACGTCTCGAAGCTCCTGGAGATTCTTGCACTTCGCTACTTGACGCGAACCCTGATTAAAGATCGATATAAGTACCCTGTCGTGATCAATTGCGTGACTCCGGGCTTGTGCAAATCGGATCTGGTCAAAGACATGGGTATAGCACCTGTCGTGTTCAAGACGCTTCTGGGCCGCACGGTGGAGGTTGGGAGTCGGACTTTGGTCAATGCGACGGGAGCAGTTGGCGAAGAGAGCGCTGGGGAGTACATTGCCGATGATCATATTTCTGAGCCCTCGCCCCTTGTGCGTAGTGCTGAAGGGAAGGTACTTGAAAAGCGAGTTTGGACGGAAATGATTACGATCCTGGAGGAGGCATGTCACGGTATCAGCCAAGGGATTGTCCAGTAATGCTTTGGGTTTATAACACATTCGCAACAGGGTGTTGGAGATAATAACTTTTCTTTGCAAATGTTTCTTATCAGCTCCAGAATTAGAAGCTCCATTGCCGTTTCAAAAGTTGCACCTTTGCGAGAGTATTGCGAGCTAATCGAGTTGGCTGCTTTTCCAACAAACTGATGCAGTAGTCAAGACTATTATTACCATTCAAGACCGGAGCTTGTCTCCCGTCAACGTAGGTCCAGACAGGGACTCCAATGTGATTGTTGAGAAACACGTCCATAGTCTTCTGTCCGGGAGCTAGCGTGTTGATACTAACCTCTACCTGATGATAACGTATCTTTGGCAAGGATGTGCTCAACGACCAGCAAGCAATCGCAGCTCGGTAGGCGGCAATTGGCCACCACAATAGTGTCGCGATCTGACGCACCTCATGTAAAAGTCGAATCACCTGACCGGCGTGAAACAGAACAAAGCATTCACTTTCGATTTCACCTTGAGTGTATCGAATTCGACGCCACATTTCTTCCCGCTCTGCAGCAGAGGCCAGATATCCTTCATTCGCGACCTTTTCTATCTCAGGGATGCTGATGAGTGTGTTTAAGCTGATAAGATGAAGCATGATCCTGGTTACGTAATCCATTGGATCACTTGGTGTGCCCTGACTTTTAGTGCTCGAGGTGCTCTTGAATGATACACAGTGAAAAGATGAGGAGGATTAAGGATTGCATGAGGTTCATAATGAACCGGTGACCGAGCGATAGTTATACAGATGTGATTGCTTTGAAATCAAAAGACGGGTACATGATTCCGACGGCTGTATGCCACCGATATCCACTTCGCGGCTAACTGAAATTGTGGTATCATCCAACAGCGGCTGTATCATCTAACACACCCTCTCAGGGCTAGCCTCAGGCCTGACATGACATAGACAAGTGGTGATACTTCAGTCCTTGGTGTTGAGGTTTGGTGAAGCCTGATTGGCTGGTTTTGGTGTGGTTGTTGGAGGTGATTTTGCCAATACCTTGATGACGTGCTCGACGTCAACCATATTGAGTTGAGATAAGAAGTTTTGATGTTGTTGAGGGCTCAGGATTTTCGTCATTCCATCAGCGATCATCATAGCAGTGGATATCCAGATAACAATAATGAGAGAGGCTTGAACCTGTTGGCGGAGCCACATTTGGTGGATGTCGACGTGACGTAACCGAGTGACTAGTTTTGGAGATTCATGGTTCATTAGTTTGACTGTCTGCTGGTTGTCGCAGTGGATGATTGTAGGCTCTTGAGGGTTAAATCTGATAGCTTCAAAGAAGCGGTTCCACCACATCATTTCGCGTGAAGCTCCAGAAAGAGCGAGGAGTTCAGCTTCAGTGGTAGAAGTTGATACTGTTTTTTGTTTGGTGGCTCTCCAGTCAATAAGCCCACCGTAAAGGCTGAACGTGAAGCCTTCACTGCTGCGGCGGGTGGCGATATCATCGGCGAAAGATGCATCAGAATGACATGAAAAGACGTTCTCAGTTTTGAGGCCATTGAACTGAATTGAGAGGTACCGAGAGTGATATAGATAGATGATGACTTGGTCTGCGGCGTCAGAGCACTGCTGGCTGGGGTTTTGCAGATGTTCTGAAAGGAGAGAGACTGATTTGGCGATGTCGGGTCTTGTGATTGTGGCTGCGAAGTTGATAGATCCAACCTTCTGTTGATAGGCAAAGATGAACTGCGGAGAGGCCTTATCAAGACGTGGTGTAAGAGGAACATTTGGCATCGGTGAAGAGACGGCTTTTCGTGATGTTAGATTGAAGCGATTGGTAATCTTTTCGATGTATGCATCCTGCAAGAGACTGATGGTTTTGGCCTCAAAGTTGCGTAGAATGCGGATACCAAGGAAGTACTCAGGGAGGCCTATCTGTTTGATAGCATACCGAGATCTGAGTTTGGCTTCGAATTCAGTAACGAGGTGACGAGATCTTGGATGACAAGCGACAATAATGTCATCCACAAAGAAGAATACCAGCAAGTCTTGTTTCTCAAAGAGACATGGAATTCCTGGCATAGGAGTAAGGCCAAAAGATTCGAGGGTTTCGCTGAAGTTACGTTGCCAAAGAAGAGGTGATTGGCGAAGTCCGTATAATGCACGGAGGAGTAACAAGACACCATTGCCTGGGAAGCCGTCAGGATACCTGACGTACACAGTCTCGTTAACGTTGGCATTGATGTATGCATTGACAATATCGTATTGCCACATGTCGAGTCCGAAAGCAGCAATGAGGGCCATCATGAAGCGAAAGATTCGTGCAGCGAGGGTTGTTGCTGCAGTTTCTGCCATGGTCGTTTGAAGGTCACCTCTTACACAGAGACGTGCTTTGAATTTGGTGACATAGCCGTCAGAATCCGATTTGTACGAGAATACCCACATCATAGGGAGTTGCACAATGCTGGGATCCATCTCAGAGGGTGATAGAGGTTTGAAGGTTCCTGCACGGCGGAGGTGGTTGAATTCTTTCTCTGCAGCTGCAATGAACTGATCGGCGTATGGATGGCGAATCATTTGATGCCAGTACTTGGGAACTGGAGGCATGTCGCTAACATGAAGCCTGGTAGTGGACGTAGCAAGAGAGAGGGCAAAGTTGAAGCCTACAAGATAGCCGGACAACTCATTGACAGCAGTGATATGAGCCTGATGACGAGTCCTCTTCCCAGAAATGATGTTTCTGATGTCAGTTTCAGCACCAACTGCGGTGTATTCCTCAGAGAACTCTGCAGTATAGGAGGTTCTAGCAGTGGGAGCTGATGATAGTGCTGGGGAAGGAGGTTGTACTTGACTGGGTTCAGCTTCATTTTCTCCGCTTTCCTTCTCATCATCGCCATCCTCATCAGATTCTCTGTCACCGGATTGTTCTTTGTTACTTTCAGTGTCATAGGAGTCAGTGGTTGACTCTAAAGGTAGAGTGGCAGATGGAGTTGGTGATGGAGATGGAAGCTGAGATTGAGGTGCAGGAGCTTTTGGCGAAGATGATTGGGCAGGAGAGGAGGGCTGAATTGGTTCAGTTACTGAAATTTCACCAAAGTTTGGTGGAGTGAACTGATAAGTGTCAAGTAGAGACTCTTCTATTCCATCGTTGAGTGAGGGTAATGGCTGCTGGACTTCAATAGCTTCTTCAACCTCCATGATGATGCCCAAGTCTACTTCGGAAGGTTTGTAGAACTTGGTGGAGTCAAAGGTAACATCTCGGCTTCTGACCACTCTCTTTTGAGAAGGAACCCAGATTCTGAAGATGTTTGATGAATCGTAGCCGACAAGGTAACCAATATGGGTGCGAGGTTCCATTTTGTCGAGTTTAGCGAGGCGATACCGTAGAGGATAGGCTCTGCAGCCAAAGATTTCAAGATGTGCAAGATTTGGTTTACGGCCAGTGATGCATTCGTAGGGCGTTTTCCATCCAAGGCGCCGAGTTGGCCAAAGATTGAACAGATATGCTGCACATTTAACGGCATCGGACCAGAGATTGTGTGGGAGTTTTGCGTGTATTATCATTGAACGAGCGATACGGCAGAGAAAATGTCCTGCTTTCTCAGCCCCTCCATTATGGGCTTGAGTGTGTGCTGCAGAGGATTCTCTTTTGATGCCGTGTTGAGCAAGGAATGAATTGAGGCGTTGAGATCTGAAATCATCAGTTTGAAGGAATCGGATCTTGTAACCCATTGACTCAATGAGCATTACAAACTCGATGATTGCGTCAACAGATTGGTGCTCTTCCCAGTGATTGGTGACTATATGGTAGCCAAACGTATCACATACCAGATGAGTTGAGTAGCGATTGTGGTCAATAGAGATTCCATGATGGACCATATCTACTGACACCCTCTCAAATGGGAGTCCAACAGCAACATCAGTATGCCCAAAACGTCTTGAGACCTTTCTTTGACCCTCGGCTAAGGAGCAGGACTCACATTTGGCATGATGTGGCTTGTGGTTGTTGGTTGTGATGTGTACACCTGTGGTATTTGCTTGTAGTTTTGTCAACGCCGCAGGAGAAACGTGACCAAGCATCTCATGCCATTCAAGAGCTGTTGCTTTCTTTGGCGGTCGAGATTGTGTTGTTTGTGAGGCTAGAGCTGCAGCAGCAACACCTTTGAAGCCAGTAGTGAGAGCAGTTGTCTCGAAATCGGCTGGAGTGTCATTGGGATAACATGTCGGTAACGCAGTATCAGGTGATGTGATGGCGGATAGTCAGCTTGAGGATTCCCTGGCGATGACCCACATTGGGCCTTCTCTCTGAAAGATAATGAGTGGTTTGTCGTTCTTGGTGATGCGATTGAGGCGAAGATTGACATCAAAACCTTTGTCAATCAAGATAGAGAGAGAGATAAGATTTGTGCTGAAGCCTGGAGCATAGATAACCCCAGATAGCACCAGGAAGCTGGGACCATTTGGCGTAGTAACCGGCAGTTTGACAGTGCCCTTAGATACAACGTGAGAAAGACCAGTGCCGGAGGTGATAGTCGATCCTATTGGCATGGTGGATTCTGTCGTGTAATACTGAAGGCTGTTGGTGACGTGATGAGAGGAAGCTGAATCAAGATACCAGATATTGGAATGGATGGTGATTTGAGACGAGAATGCGGCGGCAATAGGGTTACCCAGGGCTTCTACCACTGAAGAGTAGTATGCATTGATATGAACTGGCTCAACATCAGCAACTTCTTCAGTGGGAGGGATGTGGATAGACGTAGCGTTTGCCATGATATGCTCTGGTGCCGCAGTCGATGGTAATGAGGCATCGTTTTTGAGTCTCTTAACTGCTTTCTCATTCACTGTCTTGATGATGCCTACCAACTTCTTGTTCTTTTTGATGGCTCCGTCAATCTTACTTTTCTTTGCCGGATTTTCAACCCAGTAGGGAGGGCGAATACATTCCACAATGTGGTCACAGTCACTCCAAAAGTGGACTTCTCCGCAGAGACATTCCTTTGGTGTGCGAGGAACCCGTGGGCCGGTAGAAGAGGCTTTAGTGTCAGAAGGTTCATCTTGGAAGGTAGCAAATGAAGCTAGAGGTGAATTTTGACCATGTGTGCGATGCTCAACGACTCTGAGACGTCGTGTATTGCGGAATCGGGCGATTACTTTGTCAATTGGAGGGAGGTCTAGGCCGTCGGAGAGGAGGTTGTTCATGAAGGCTTCTTGAAGGTCAGCCCAGTGGCTATCATACCGGCGAACTGCTGTGATGAAGTCAAAGATAGGCTGTTCATCTTCAACCTGACCAAGATTTAGTTTGACCGCTTGACCATGGGTGAACACCCATTTGTTAATCCAAGTATCGACGTCGCTGCCTTTGGGACCAATGGAGTTAAGGTACTGATATTCGCGGCGAACCTCAATTTTGAGGGCGCGATCAGTAGGGCAAACATGCTCCTTCAAAGATGCCATGATCTCCTGAACTGTGTTGCAATCAGTAAGATGTCCTGCGTATGCAGCGGAGACGTTGGCGTAGATTTTGTTTTTCAGCTCCTTCATTGCCTTAACTTTCAAGTCGTGCTCAACTTTTTCAATCTTGAAAACACCCAATTCGTACTCAAATTCCCACCGTTTTGCCGCGTTGTCAGGAATGCCAATTGTTGCTGGCGTAAGGCCAACGTCGACGGGTAGTGGGGCCCTTCGGAGGTACAACAGAGGTTGCTCTGTATAGGCTTGAGCAGGGGGAGGGTTCTGGGCTTGTTGAGATGGAGTAAGAGCAATAGGTTTGGGCTCAAAATCTGGATCAATGTATTCCCAAAGATTGTCGGTAATTGCTATTTGACGAATCCAATCGCGGAAGGCGTTCCACTTTGTAGGGTCCGAAAGGAAGATTTCAAGGGAGTCTCCCTTGAGCTTTGACGATGCTAATGCAGCTGACATCGTCATGGTGGTGGGTGGGGATCTTTTCGTATATTCCGAGAGGATGTTGGATCGATGGCAGAATCGTTGTAAACACTGAAAGATGGGCTTAATGGGACTAGCGTGTATGGGGTTTGATAGAGGGGGTTGTATCAATACACGGCGGTGAAACCAGAAAGGGTAAGGTGTGTTTACGAGGGTAGGCAAGCCGGGCTCATAACTCTTGAATGATACACAGTGAAAAGATGAGGAGGATTAAGGATTGCATGAGGTTCATAATGAACCGGTGACCGAGCGATAGTTATACAGATGTGATTGCTTTGAAATCAAAAGACGGGTACATGATTCCGACGGCTGTATGCCACCGATATCCACTTCGCGGCTAACTGAAATTGTGGTATCATCCAACAGCGGCTGTATCATCTAACAATATCTTGAAGATACATGTAAGATAGGAGAAAGAAGTGTGAGAATAGATTGATGTCAAAGATAATCTCTGCAGCCCGGAGACTGCTCGGAGACTACGTTATGTTGGTGCAGAAGATGTGATTCTTCACATTACCTTCCTCCATCATTCTCGAATTGTATTACATTGAATCAACAGAATCTTCGAAAACCTTAAGAAAAGATAGAATATACACCCCTTTATAAGATCTATACAGTGTTACCTCGCTATAAGCATTACACTTAGTGGAATAATCCCGCAGTATTCTACGTCATGGCTCAGTGTGGAACACTTTGCTAGCCGAGCAGCTCCTGGTACCCCGCAAACTGTAATATTCCAACCAATAGGAGGTATGATGTTGTAGTAGAAGTTCGTCCCACTCCGTGCACGGCCCTAGTCAATGCACGATCGTATCTGGGCTATACACATTTTTCAAACCATTATTTCTCCATCAATATGGCTCCAATTGACGACGCCCTTGCTGCCCTGGAGTACCAGGAACATCCTAATTATGCTGAGACTGCCAGGCAGTTTGGTGTTGGACGTTCTCAGCTCTCAAGGAGACACCGTGGTGTCACTACCTCCAGGGAGGATGCCGCCGAAAATAAGAGATTATTGAGCAAACAACAAGAAAGAGACCTCGTCAAATACATCAATAAACTGTCTGAAAGAGGGCTTCCTCCTAACAATTCAATGGTACGAAATTTCGCTGCAGAAATTGCTCAAACCCCGTCGGCCATAACTGGGTTTATCGCTTTGTCAGAGCCCATTCTGCCACCCTGATGTCTGACTACTTAGATGGCTTCGACTCAATTAGGTGGAAGGCAGACAATATAACGCTATATCGCCGCTATTTTGAGATGGTTTGTGTCCTTCTCTTTGCTACTTCGCTAATAACCCTAGGTTCAGCTGAAAATGAAGGAGTACGGGATTCTGACAAAGAACACCTACAATATGGATGAAAAAGGCTTCCTTATTAGGGTCCTACAAAGTCGTCATAGAGTCTTCAATCGTGCTCTTTTTGAGCAAGGCAAACTCCTCGGTGCGGCTCAAGACGGCAACAGAGAATGAATTACAATGCTAGGTGCAATCTATGCCGATGGTACACCAATTCCACCAAGTTTAATCTACCAGGCGGTCTCTGGCAATCTACAAGATACTTGGCTCGATGATTTCAAGCCCCAGGAACATACAGTACACTTTACTTCATCGGCAAGTGGCTGGACCAACGAGGATCTCGGGTATTCCTGGCTCACGGACGTCTTTGAGCGATACACCAAAAAGAAGGCCCGTAATGGCAGAGACTGGCGCTATCTCTTTTTAGATGCCCACAGTAGCCATCTGAATATGAGGTTCCTCAATTTTTGCGAGAAACATCGGATTCTTGTTGTTATTTACCCGCCACTTTCTACGCATCGGCTGCAGCCACTTGATGTTGGCTGTTTTGGGCCTTTGGCATCGTATAACTCTACCAATCTTGCGCAGTGGATACAGGATACTCAGGGCCTGATATCAATGAGTAAAAGAGAGTTCTTTGGGCTCTTTTGGTCATCTTTTCAGAGCGCTATGACCGAGGATAACATCCTCAGTGCATGGAAGAAAAGTGAGCTTTTCCCGTACAACCCTGCAGAAGTCCTTGGCAAGTTAGAGTTGAAAGAAGTCATCCTACTACCACCGGGTAGTAGACCATCTTCCAGTGGGTCTGCCCTCTCTGAGAATGACTGGCGGAAGCTAAAAGTAATCGTACGAGAAGCAGTCGCTGCGGAGGCTGGTCAAAAGGTCAAAAAACTTGAAAATACAGTCCTCTCTCTGCACACCAAACTGGCTATTGTTCAAGCCGAGAACGAGGGCCTAAGACTTGCCGTAAGGACTGAAAAGAGACGTCGCAAACGGGGTAGAGGTGTCTTTGAAGATATGAGGGAGGAGACTGATGGAAAAGCACTGTTTTTCAGCCCCACAAAGATTCAGACTGCACGGGATAAGTTAGAAGCAAAAGATCGAGAAAAAGATAAAGCTACTGCAGCTAAAGAAGCTGAAAAGGAATCCAAAAGATTAGCGAAGGAAGAGCAAGCGTTAATGGTGAAGCAAAGGAAGGCTGAGAGAGAGGAGATACAAAAAGAGAGGGCACTTGATAAGATTGAGAGGCAGCAACAGAAAGAGCAGGCAAAGATTGATAGGCAAGCAGCGTTACAGCTTCAGGGTGAAGCCAAAGAAGCCTCAAAAAGCTTTTAAAACACCAAAAAGGCAAGACCAAGGGCTTGATACAAAGAAGAGTTTAATTGTGGTGTTGAATTATGGGACCAAGGTCACGTGGAGACAGCCTGATGATGTTGAGCCACTAGTCAGAGAATAACCACCACAGCGCGCCTTGCGCAGTACAAACAAGATAGAATTACAGAGCACCTTCAGTTTGATCAGAATCCTAAGCTTTAGGCAATAAGAATGTATTTTGAGTGCGTAATGGCCGAATGCGAGTGTAAATAGAATCTGTTGTTCAGCGTGCATTGACTAGGGCCGTGCACGGAGTGGAACACACCCGTAGCGTAGTGTCACGGGGCGGGTTCGGGTATCAGGAGGAAGGAGCAGCAGCAGGAACAGGTATCATTCAACAGGCTATATACGAACTGGCAGGCAAACCAACAGGCAGGTTTAACGACAGGATGTAGCTCAAAGAGCTACGAATTGGTTGAAGCCACGTAGGCTTTAAAACCTTTCCTCGGCAGAACTCCGGTTCTGCCTTGATCACGTGCCGTGGGGCCACCCCAACGGCGGGAAGGACTTGTCCGCGGTCGTACCGTGACACGTAGCCTGTAATTGGTCAGTGTATTATGCAGCGCACCAGCCACTGATCATCAAAACTTGGAGCTGTGCAGCCGCGACATATACATGCTCTAAAATATCCATTACGGCGACAGAATACGACACAATTTGGTGTATGTATGGATCTACTATTCATCCAAGTAGATCACGTTTCCCTTCACCTCGTTGTCGCTGCAATGTGGCTGTGGTATCATCAAGTCGCTCGCGATTTTGACGTTTCGTGGCTAGTGCCGTAGCATGTAGCTTGACTATCTGTCGACCAATAACGGTACGCTAGGTGTTTAGGGCCTAGCACGTGACTAAACATTAACGTCACTCACAAACGAGTGACGCATACAAGCAAGTGACGTAAAAAACACCACAACAGCGAGAACTGAGATCTTTGAAACTGAATAATTATAACGCAAATACACATCGCCTCAAGAGGGCTCAGGTTGTTCTAGGCTCGACGCGTCGCCCAGCGCGTAGAAACGAGAGATGACAATACCGTGGCCTCAAGAGGTGGTCTGGCCGACCGGACTTCATGAGCACGCTACACAAATCACAAGGCACCTTCGAAACGCATTACTCTACCTCGAAAGCGGACAGGCTCTACCTGTACCCCCAGACCAAGTAAAGGCAATTATCACGACGATGCTGCCCTTGATTGCAAAGGCCCAAAGGACCCCCGATATGACAACCGTCCACGATCAACTACGCATTATACACACTGAGATGACTCAAGACACAAAGGAAACGGCGAAGAAGATAGCTGGGATAAAGGGAGAACTTAAAGCTCTGAGAACAGACACACAGAAGAACATCACTATTGGTGAGGAAGCGAAAACGGCAGCGAAAGAGGCAACAGAGGTGGGCAAGACCGTTGCAGGAATAGCGAGTGATATCAAGAACAAAGGGACACAATTCCAAACAGGCATGCCAATGAGCTATGCTGCTGCCGCTACCCGAGGAGGGCTAGCTACAAGCACACATAGCATACAAACCCAAAGTGTCAAGACTCCCGCGACGGTCCGACGTGAGATTATCGTAAACATCAGGAACGCACAAACGATCCAGAGCCTGCGCGCAATGAATCCACGCAATTTAAAAGCCCACGTTGACCGAGCCATTTCCCAAAGTCAAAACGAACATATAGCCAATCTAAAGATCATGTCTGCTAACCAGCTCAAAAGCGGAGATCTGAGCATCAGAACGGCGACAAATAGTGAAATGCAGCTTCTCAGACAATTCACGGAGGACTGGACCCCACGTATTGGGAACGGGACGTCAGTACGAAATCCAACGTATGGCGTTCTTGTACATGGCATACGTACTAGTACGATGAATACAGACAAATTCGAGGAAACTAGAGACGCCATTCTGCAAGACAATAAGCCGTTTATTCCAACCGCGGACATCAAATACATTGGATGGTTGACCCGGAAGGCGCCAACAAAAGCGATGTCGTCGGTCATCATTGAGTTCACCAAGCCTGAGGACGCAAACAAGATCATCGATGAAGGTCTGGTGTGGCAAGGGGAGATGTGTCAAAGCGAACGATGTACGCGTGTTCAATCTGGTCGAATTCAGGAATGAGGGGAAAACCATACACGAGAAAAACGCTCGACACACTTCAGTCAATCCAAGCACGTGCAGCGCGAATTATCTGTGGAGCGTTCAAAGCGACATCCAGAGTCGCCCTCGACATAGAGACCTACCTGCTCCCAGTCGAACAACAAATCTGGAAACACCACACCGAAACCCTCAGCCGTATACTCACGTGCCAAGACCTCCCTAAACTGCTAGATACTCAATTCGGAGAACCAAGGTCAAGACAACGAGCAAGCTACGATAGCCCATTATACAACATATATCGAGACGCCGAAGAGAAAGGAGCAGCAAATCTCGACAAGCGAGAGACAATCCCGCCGTTCGTAGCAGCACCATGGTGGCAAGGCCCAAAGACACATATCGCACCAAGCGATGAAGCGGCACACTCTGAGCACGACTCCGTCACTAGAGTCGAGGGTAATATTTGCATCTATACAGATGGGAGTAGCATAGACGGACATACAGGCGCTGCAGCAGTCTGGCCGCTGAAAAGACAGACGAGAAGCACGTATATGGGCCCTGAGACGACCTCCACGGTGTACGCAGCTGAACTTCAAGGAATAAATCTAGCGCTGCATATGGTTCAAACAGACATCGAGGCAGGAAAAGAACGGAGAGACATCAATATCTTCACCGACAACCAGGCAGCGATACGCTCGCTGACAAGGCCGGAAGGCCGATCAGGAGCATACATTGTCAAGCGGATTGTACAACGGATCACACAATTTCACGAGTACGGAGCTATCGTGAACATCCGATGGATCCCTGCCCACGAGGGAATTGAAGGGAACGAGGCCGCTGACCAAGCCGCCAGGGAGGCCACTGGATGGAGAGAAGACGGAGAGAAAGGACCAAGAGCTGATATGCCACCGGAACTGTACCCGCTAAGAACGACAATCAAGACGTGGTGCTGGAAGGTAGTGAATAAACAATGGTTGACTAGCTGGAAATCCGAGACAAAGGGGAAAGCCACGAGGAGATACACACCTAAGCCTACTAAAAGGGTGCTCCAACTCCATCAAGACCGGAGCAAGCGAGAAAGTGCGATCCTCGTACAGATGAGAACTGAAAATATAGGGCTCAAGGCCTTCCTCTTCAGCCGACGTGTCCAAGGTATCCCAGACTCTAGGTGTGACTGCCGTGAAGGGATGCAGACCGTAGCCCATATCCTCCTGGAATGCCGCAAGTTCCGGGACATCCGGAGAGACGAGTTGGGCCGCTTCCCAGGACGAAACAACCTCCGGAATATCTTGACTACGCATAAGTTAGCCACAAAAGCTATCAGATTCATGGAACAGACGCGGGTCCTTGGGCATAGTGGGATCGAAAACGCGCAGACGACGCTGAGCATTGAGGGGAGACTGTAGGTAGACGGAAAGCGAAATATGAGGCATTGCCTCCCGGAATCTAGATAGCACAGATGTACTGGTAGAACAACCGACATTTACAAGAGCCATTGGGCATTTGGAAATAGTGGTTGAGGGATAGAGGGGGGATCGAGGGGATAGCTGGTCTTGTTTTGGTAAGCAGGGCGAAGTGGGACGTGGTAGATCATATCACGTGTCGGCTGTCTGATGAAGTCCCCCTAACCGGGCATAGCTGCGTGATTAAGCGGCTGCAACCGAGTAGGATAAAATCAATCAATCAATCAATCAGTGTGGGAAGTGTGGGAAGTGTGGGAATGCACCTTGGCACCCAGAACCAGAAGGGTATATAGGAAGGACGTTGGACGGACTTTCCTTTCTCTTGGTGTGGTTATCTCATGTTATGTTTCTCACATAGGAGCTTCTTCAACCTACTACAGTAACGACCTTTTACTTAGATACAATCAAGCACAAGTCATATGCACACGAAGCAAGCCCACCCCCAACCTTCATACTAACCGACAAGCGTTCAGGATTGATCTGAGGATCAAATCGGTTAGACGACAATTGGATTGGGAGATACATCGGACGGCTAGGATCTAGTGAGCCTCCAAAGAACCTGAGCAAGGGAAGGTACTTAAGGTAAGTACTTCCAGACTGATATTGCCCTTACCCCAAACCCGCGGACCAGAATAAGAGAACACAGGTGTCAAGAAGGTCTTGACATAATCAACTGTGTTGAGAAACGAGTTCCCCGTAACAGAGAGGGGTTTTCAGAGATCTGAGCTCTTCGTACCTGTCCTTTTCTCTTCCTCTTCTCGTTCATCGTCCGCTCGTTCTCACTTGCAAGAAGAACAGCGCTGTGCATAGCTACGCGTATTGATCGCTTAAATAGCTGTAATCCACTCGCGATCGCCAGGTTGTAATTGAAGAGGTTTACCACGTCGATCTGACGAGGTAATAACACGCGAAGTACTTGCAACTCCTATTGCAAAGCCAGTCTCGTCGAAGTTATAGATGTCCTCATCTACGATATCGCATTTCTGTATTGCATACGAGTCGAAAGCAGTTTTGAACAACGTCCGGATCTTCGCATTGAGCTCTTTGGTAGTCGTATTTACGTGTATACTTAGCTTGTAAGGTCGGTTGACGCTTGACAAAGTTGCGAGGCCAGTTGACACCGATTGAGCCTTCAGAACCGACGCGTTGCTGAAGCAATAATCTAGCTGCATCACGTAATGCAGAGATTGTAGGAGGATAACCACGTTAGTCCATTGAAATAATCCACTGTAGAAGGGCTTCTTCTTCTGTGGGAGTAAGCTTATGATTATTTGCACGCGAATCTACGCGTGCAACGCGTCCCTTGAGGCGGTGTTCGAGATTGCTTGGAGGTACATTATATGATATGCAGCTTGACGAATGCTTGAAAATTGACCTTTCCGGTAGGCTTGAAGAGCGAGAAGTAATCGCCCTTCTTGTTGGGCTTTAGAAGTCATGATGTTGTAGTGTAGAGCCTTGGAAAGATGAGATGTAAGATTCTATGCGTCACTCGCTTGTATGCGTCACTCGCTTGTGAGTAACGTTATAGGAATAACCCCGTGGTATTCCACCTCCAGGCCTCGGCTAAAAATATTGCTGTAATAGGGTAACGCTGTATGCGATAGGATTCCTGACAGCATCTGTGATGCATCTTTTGTAGTTATATCAGAGTTTCCTTCATTAGGCCATGGCTTCGCTCGGCATGAGGTAAGATCATGGCTTGTATCTTTTCTTGATTAACAAAGACTATCTAATAGTTTAGTACAAAATATATCGACAATGAAGAAAGCAAGTGGTTCACGACGCAGAGTAACCGCTCCATGACAAGGCCATTCCAATCAACCATGCAAGACGGAAGAGATGACCAGGTCTCGGAATGGCCTAGTCCTGCTCCTCCTTACCAGCAGAGGCTTTTGGGGGTGCGGCCTGCGACCATGGTAGCCAAGCGGGCGTTGCTGGCTTTGCTGCTTGGGGGTCTTGGGCAGGCGTGCCTCCTGGCGCGGCAGAGCCAAGAGTCCCACCATTGCCGCAGCTCCTATTGACATTGTTAGTTTCCTACACATTGAATTGGAATGCATGAAAGCCTTACGCAGGTCGTCGTGCTGGGTCAGGACGATCGCACCAGCTGGCCTGTCCCTCTTTATCACTGCCATCTCCCTTGGGAGCAGTGATAGGACGAGGGTTGCTCGCAGGACGAGGCTGGAAGCTGTTGGCAGGGCGAGGGTTTGCAGGAGCTGGAGTTCCGTTTGGCTGAGTTGGGTTTGGTTGACTGAAGAAGGGTAGGTTGGGATAAGGCTGATTCTGGGCTGGCTTAGGCTGGCTCGGGGCTGGTAGGTTGAAGAAGGGTAGGTTGGGAGAAGGCTGATTCTGGGCTGGCTTGGGCTGGCTCGGGGTTGGTTGATTGAAGAAGGGTAGGTTGGGATATGGCTGATTTTGGGCTGGCTTGGGCTGGCTTGGATTCGGTTTGTTATTGGTGAACGGACTTGGAGCGCCCCAAGATGGCCATGAAGAAGATGGCTTGGGCTGGCTCGGATTCGGCTTATTGTTGTTGGATGGATTTGGAGCTCCCAAAGATGGCCATGAAGAAGATGGCTTAGGAGCCGCTCGCGGTGGTGGATCATCATCTTCGTCATCGCAATCACTTCGTTTGCGTTAGCAAGCGTCTCGGCATAGAACTTTGGACCACCTACCGCCCGGTGAGGTTGTCGAGCCAGGAGCATGGAGCACGTGGAGCAGCTGGGGCAGGTGGAGCAGCCTTAACAGCAACACCGTTCTCAATTGGAGCAGCGACAGCCAAGGCGCTGAGCAGATATCAGCAATGCATGATTTGAGATCATTGGTCAATTTACCTGAGGCCCAGCACACTAATTAGTACTGTCTTCGAGAGGAACATATTGGAATACTCGTAACGACTGGTAGGGGAAAATTTATGCTGATTACGAAGTGAAGAGAGCGAGGACAGAGCAACAGTAAGATTGGAGTGAGAGAGCGAGGACAGAGCAACTGTAAGATTGGAGTGAGAGAGCGCAATTGAACATAGATCCCGGAGACGAGCCTCGGGCGGGTCACAGGTCTTGTAATAGAGTTCTGACCCTTGTAATCTGCTCTTCGGAAGGACTATCTGTACGAGTGTGTCAGGCCGAGTCAGCGTCGCAATATAACTTTGAGACTCATCTAATGGATCTGCGAATTTATCCGTTGTTGGCTAAGGACTAGCTCAAAGACGAGCGATCATGGGAAGTAGACTGGCACATCTTTCTACTGCTCCAAGCCTTTGGTCTTGAAGGCGGGTAGGAAAAGGAATCCACTGAATCGAAATTCGGAGGAAAGTTACAAGATGTGGGACCGGATTGTCGTAATCTTAGATTAATGACCGCCGCGTGCACAGATCTTCCACGCGTTCGGAGAGGCCTTAGGCAAGACCAATTGGTGAATTTAATGGACATTTCCGTTCCTGGATGCGGGTTCATTTGCGGTACAATAAGGAAGTGCGCGTCCAAGTTTATAACACGGTGACATGACATCGGGCCTCGAAAAGTTTCTGACTTGCCCGCCGAGGTTGTTTGCGATTCTTTAGACTTCGTAAGAACCGGAGAGTTGAGTAGAAGCTGTTCGATCGAGGTTGCTATGCTGGCCGTCGCCCGAATAGTCTTCAGGTAAGAGATAGTGAGAACTGGCTGCCAATTTATCTACAACATCAAACTCGCAGACAGATTGGCATAGCCACTTGTAGGCCTGACAAGGTAAATTACCTTAGCCGTCCTCAATCCTATGTAAGCTGTCTTTTTACAGTGATAAGAGCGGCTCCTATATGAGAAACATAACATGAGATAACCACGAAGAGAGAAAGGAAAGTCCGTCCAACGTCCTCCCTATATACCGTTTTGGTTCTGGGTGCCAAGGTGTATTCCCACACTTCCCACACCTTCAGATCTGTGGGCACTGCCAAGAATTGTGGGAACTGTGGAGATATCACGTGACTCCTGCACGCACTCTTCTCCTCTATCTCCATCTCGCCACGCCTTCGGATCACGGTCATCTGGCACGTTTTATCTGTTGATTGGCCGGACGCAGGCCAGGGCACGTGAATTTTCATTGTGAGCGAGCAAGCCATTGAGCCCTGAGCCATACAGGCTTCCTCAGCCACACGGGGCTTCAGCCACACGGGGCTTCAGCCACGGGGTAGGTCTCAGGATGGCATGCCCACGGCTCAATTGCTTCTCGATTGAAGGCAAATGAGGTGCCCTACTGCCCGCACGTATAAGACGTTGACTACAGGGTGTAGGCGGGTGGGAATCTAGATACAAGACGAGCCTCAGAGGGCTCAGAAGTCGTGCGATATGCGAGATCGCCATGTTGTTGTTGTCGCTTGGTCGGACGAGGCCCTTGCTCCACCAGATAGACACTAGCATTTAGCACTGACCCCGTCGCAGCAGTCTCATCTTGTGTGCTCGAAGGATTCCCCTCCATTATCAGTCCTAACAATAACTTCTTGTTCTCCAACCATTCTTTGCGAGTCCTGCCTTCCTGCTCTTCAGCCTTGAGGTGATCTGTAACAGGGAGACGTTTCGATGTTACGGATACTGTCACGTGGACATGTATTCGTGAACTCAGTCCTTGGAATCATTCAAGGCCATGAACTGGCCTAATAGCGGTCGCCGGGTCTCAGCAGCCCGGAGGGCAGTCCGCGCAAAGGAACATTAGGACACACGCTAGAAAGAAAAGAGGAGAATGGTATACAGGCTTTTTCGCGAGTGGGCTGTACCGGAAACCAGAAGGCGTTGCTTTCCTGAGATTTTTCAATTCCTCATTGGTAAGCCATCGATCAACGCAGTGTGATGCCATATAATCTCGTTGGAATGCTGAGAGACGCATCGGCTCTCCAGAGCCATTGGCTCCCTGAAGAGCATCAGGGTAAGCTTGGCGGATGTGACCGTAGAGTGTTTAAGGATCAAGAAACTCTAGTTTTTTCGACTCTGAGAGCACATAGGCGTTGCCTTTGCAGAACGGACAGGAGCATCGAGATTGAGCGGCGAGGATGCTGTCGATTGTCGCCAGACTATTTGGTCTTCTCAGGCATTTTGTGAAGCTTGACTCCGGTTCCAGGTACATTTATCTTCAGCAGTCGATTGGGATGAGGCTGTTGTTCACATTGATCGCTTGGGAGAGTTGACATAATCGCAATCACATATCTCGTGGCCTGTGCGCCGTCAATTCTGGCCAATCCGTGCAGTATGTCCATTATCTGATACTTGTAAAGTCATTAGTCTACTGACACCTATCAATCTCCAAACTTCTTCGTTGGGCTGGAAAGATGCGAAAATGAAAGACTTCCGCCTTCCGATACATATACTTTATAGTATAGAAGCCGCTTATCTCTTTCCGGCCATGCTAGGAAATTTTTTATGGTCTTTGTGTGCTGGGAGGGGGGTGGTGATTGGTGTTTTGAGGGTTGTATCTATTAATAATATATCTTTAGCTTTGAGGAGGTCTCAGTTGGCCTCAACAGAGCCCATCAAATGAAAATGTTGATAGGCTATCAAAGAATATTCCGTGTCCATAACGTCCTCGACAGGTCGATTTTGTGGTGCAAGGATGGCCAGGGAGTACAATGAGTTATAGCTTAACGTTAAGCTTATTGATGGAAAGTAAATGTAGATGATAGCGACTAGAAAATTGAAGGGGCGACTTCATAAGAGCAAACGAAAGGCTCCTTGTCAGGCCGACCACTTTGTCCCCCGGCTCTAAGTTACTGCGCAAAAGCATGGAGCAATCTACATTCCCGCATAAGTCGTGATATAATTCCCCTACTATCGCCACTCGATTTCCAAAGGGTAAAGAATATTGTTCATCCTTTGAATAATAATCCCGTGGATATTTTGCGGGCTCGAGCGCGGGCATGTCGACTATGAGTAAATAAGTTTAATTCGATGTTGAGACCTCTCTGACAGTATGGTGTTGCTTGAGAACATGTAATCCACTAATGCATACCTATCTAGCCTCTGACCGCTTCGTCAAAAGGCATATGGGCAGTAGCTTGCCGTTGTCGACGTGCATGGACTGTGAAACCAATTTTTGTGATACGTTCCGATCTGAGCCTTGCTGGTCCTAGCAAAACTTGGTTAGCCTAACTGGATCGATTGTAAAAGATATCAATTACTACTCTCAAGAAACGACCTTTGTTGCTAGGTAAATCCTGCCCCTTCGGTGAAACGAGATCATTCTACCAGATGGAATCGCCCGGCCTTCGGTACTGCTCAAAAGTTCGACGCTCCGAGTGGCGTGACGTTTCTTTCTTCATAGAATACCAGAGACCCAGCTTGTTTCTCAAAACCCAGCTACCAGGATATAGTTTAGGGTATCAAGCCCAGCAAATTGTGAGTTGGTCGTGAAGTTGAATAGAATGTTGTTTTAGTCAGACTAACCATTCATAGTGCAGGCGAAGAACACCAGGCTGTTCTCTGGCATCATTTCAATGTTCACAATGGCAGCCACATGGGTGCTTTCATCCCACGATACAGTATGTTGATGTGTCTGATCCCAGTCCAACATGTGGGGAGACGTATCCGGAAGGAAGCGGAACAGCGTGGCACTATTGCAAAGACACGGGAACAGAGGTGAATACTGTCTTCGCTGGATCAAGAACGTATGCTCAACAGCCATAATGCGACCAAGGGAGATCTTCTTGCACAAAGTGTCGATCGCTAAAGCAGTCGTGTTCCTACCAAGATCGATCTGGATCAAGTCCAACCAATTCCACCAACATTAGCATCCCCCAAAGCAGCGCACACTTCCACGGAACCTCTATCTATGAAAAGCCTTGGGTGGACTCCTGGATGAACGCTACACTCATCTGGTTTCGTGTCAAGGATGATCCGAATAGAGTTTCATCGTTACAACTAGGCTCGGATCGAGATGTGAAGAATTTTTTCGAAAGCATCACTCGGCAACCTATTGTCGAGGCGGGAACTGTTGAATGTATGAAATTTTGGCTTCCCGCAGACCTTCAAGAAAACGATGACTATGAACCCAGATTCTCGGTCAAGAGCCCCAGTGGTTTCTTTCACCTTTTGGAACTCGTTCGGACAGGCATTGAGAAGCTCGGAAGACGGCAGTTCATCACCTATGTTCTCATTGCGGGCGTCATTGTGGTAGCAGAAACAGGGTTGCTTGAGATCGAGAGGGCGGCTGTCAGTTGGAGGAAGTTTGAAAAAAGATGGTCACGGTAATGACTCAATGGAAGGCGCTGTGCATGCCGATGATATTGACAACTACCAAGTCCCGCAACGTATTCGAGGCTGAGTTCAGTAAGATACTAATATTAACTTCGGAAATAAATCACCGCTAAGGTAAGGCGAGATCTCTTGATTATACACTTGAGATAGTAAGAATAGACGACTCATGAAACCCTCTAGTAGCTAAGGGAATAATCTAACCCTAGTATCGATTATTTTAAGATTAATATTAGAAAGTATTGGAGTAATGCGAATGTGGATGGCAGCAAGAGACGGTAGAACACATTTTTACGTACTGTACTAGATTCAATAGGAGAGGCCTATTCAGCGCCAGGGGAGGCTCTCGAGGGGTGAAGGGGCTACTAGGAACGAGGGAAGGATGCAAGGCCGCGTCCCAGTGGTTTTTGAAGAATTCGGTACTCCCATACCTTGTTAGAGCAAACGCAGCAGTAACAGAGAACCGGTCGGGCTTCGGAACGGCGCCGGAGCTGGAAGGCACAGGACTATAACAGTAGGTCTTACCTCGATAGGAGGAGGAAGAGGGCGGAAGTGATGCCCCCCAGGGTCCCAAGATCCTTGCCTCGAGGAAATACCACGGACCGGGACCGGACTACGCCCGGACTTGGATGGCAATGGACTGAAATGGATACCAGGGAGCTAGGAGAAGCTGCTTAGGTAGTGTTGACCCGGAGACGCTTCGATATATACGAATAGGATGGTAAAGCTCGCGGATATGCTGCGGGCCGCAGCCGGGGTAGCAAACGAACGGTTTTTGTCCCCGAAAAGAGGGTTTTTCTTTGTAGATAGAGGATGTTGGCACAGGCTTAACCTAGCCCTACATACAACAATAAATCCTGATTATTATTAATACATGTAAAGTAGACTAGATTTTTAATAGATAAGATCTCAGATTAAATTCGGACTAGATTCCTTAATCTTTAGCAAAATATTTAAAGGTGTCACGGAAGCAATAGAAGTAGTCGCAAAGCACGTTGACAAGTGTTCAGCCGTACTAGCTATGAGCGAGCGTGATAGAAGTCATTGGTATTATCTTTCTAAGAGTCAAGACATTGCGTGAAGAATCTATGCACAGTGGAGGAATCGCGAGGTAGGTAAGGGATTCTGTTGGATGATACCACAATTTCAGTTAGCCGCAAAGTGGATATCGGTTGCATGCAGCCGTCGGAATCATGTACCCTTCTTTTGATTTCAAGGCAATCACATCTATATTGGTACCTCGCGGTTCCCAGCTTAATTGAAAGGACATGCAATCCTAAATCTTTATCTTTTCACTGTGCATCATTCAAGAGATTCCGCGGTTTGTGCGCTAGAATCACGTGTATACCAGTTCATGGTAACACTCTCAGTGTCACTCCGTGACAGTACCCCCCTCCTAAATGGAAGAGAAAAGAAAAGAATGATTAATCAATGGGGAACCACTTTCTCCGGATGCTCCCTTTCAAATGCGGCTGCTGCAGCTGTATCCCATACGTCGCAAGCTGGTTCCCATGATTCTTCGTCATATCCTTGCCACCAAACCAGATACTCGTGGCGTCGTCGTCTTTTATTGTATCGAGAGTCGTTGACCCTCTCAACGAGGTATTCCTGTTCGCCGTCAATTTCAACTGGTGGCGGTGGTTCCTGAATCTGCCCCGGTAAGGCCTCAGCATCGTGGACTGGTCGGAGCAACGAGGTATGGAAAACGGGGTGTATCTTTATGCTCACAAGGAGTTCGAGTCGGTAAGCGTGAGAGGAGATGACTTTCTTGATTCGGAACGGGCCAGCGGACTTCCAGTCAAGTTTCTTGGCTGGTCTTCGGGTTTTCAGGTTTCGGATGTCTAACATGACGGAATCGCCAACTTGGTACGCGGGCGCCGGGTGGCGTCGTCGGTTCGCTTTCTCTTCGTAGAGTGCTTGGGCCCATTTCATTTCGTCGTGAAGGAACGTGTCGATGTCTTTCATATCTTCAACAAATTTATGAACATCTTGGACTTGTTGTCGTTGGTAAGCTGGCCGTACTATTCTGGTGGGGGGCTCAAATCCCATTCTCGGGTGTTGACCACTGTTGGCAAGGAATGGCGTTACTCCTGTTGTCTCGGAGGCGGTATTGTTGGCCTTGAACTCGGCCATTGGAGTCCAGCGAATCCAGTCGTCTTGCAGATAGGCCACATAGGCACGAAAGTACTGTTCCATTACGGAATTTATTCGCTCGGTTTGTCCATCTGTTTCAGGATGGAAGGCGCTAGAAAGGCAGGCTTCAATCTTCAACTGCTTCGTGAGTTCATCCCAGAAGGCAGACACAAACGGGCCTCCTCGATCAGAGACAATTGTGTCTGGGAGTCCGTGTAATTTCCAAACGTGCGTAAGGAAAAGTCGTGCTACGTCGGGTGCCTTGGTTTGGATGCAGGGGATAAAGTGAGTCATCTTGCTGAATCGATCTACAACAACCACCACATTCGTGCAGTCTTCTGATTCTGGTAGTTCGACGACGAAGTCGATAGAGATGTCTTTCCATCTCTTCTCGGGTACTGGTAGGGGCTTCAACAAGCCACTGTAGGCTTCTCGGGAGGATTTCGAGCGTTGGCAGACGTGACAGCTTCGTACGAAGCGTCGGACAGAGTCGTACATTTGCGGCCAGTAGTACTGGCGGGACAAGATTTCCAAAGTCTTTGTGCGGCCTGGGTGACCACCAACGGGGGATTCGTGGAAATAGCGTAGTAGCTTAACCTTTAGTTCGTCTGAACTAGGCAGGACAAGGCGGTCTCGAAAATACAGGCGGTTACCTCGGGCTTCGCATTCCGAAAGACTGATTTTCTTCGATTTCCGAACTCCTTTTCGGAGGAGTCTCAAGATCTCTTGGACGAACTCATCGTTGTCATATTCGTCTTCGATAATTTGCTCAATCGACCTATCTGTATCGATAGGGTTTAGTTCCTCAAAGAGTTCGGGACGTAGGAGCGTTTGCTTTCGGTACAGGCGAGCTTCTTCTTGAGCGGGTTGATCTTGCGACCTCCGAGTTAGGACATCAGGTTTCTGTCCTTGTGATCCTGGTCGGTAGACGATAGAAAACTGGAATCGGGAAAGGTATTCAGACCAGCGAGCTTGTCGGTGACTGAGTTGTTTCGTCGTACAGAAGTACTGAAGGCTCTTATGGTCGCTGAGGACTTTGATCGGAAAGGCGGCTCCTTCGAGTTCTGGACGCCACTGTTTGAAGCATCGGATAATAGCGAGCAGCTCCTTATCATAGATCTCGTAGTTGCATTCTGCGGGCGATAGACGGTGCGAGTAGTAAGCTACAGGATAGAGCTTCCCGTCAGTTCCATGTTGGGAGAGTACGCCTCCTGAGGCGTAATCGGACGAGTCGGCTTCCACGACACAGGCTAGTTCGGGGTCGAAGTGTCTTAGAATTGGTGCGGAGGTAAAGGCTTTCTTGAGAGCTTCAAAAGCTCTTTTGCAGGTTTCGTCAAACGTAAACGGAACGTCCTTACGAGTCAGTCTCACGAGAGGAGCAACGATTCGAGAGAAGTTGGATATAAATCGTCTGTAGAAATTGGCAAACCCAATAAAGGCGCGGACGTCCTTTACATTGAGAGGGTGTTTCCAACCGGTAATCGCTTCGATTTTCTTTGGGTCCATCCGGATCCTGTCTGTTGTAATGATAAGGCCAAGGTAGAGGACTTCGGTCTTATGAAACTCGCACTTGTCGATGTTGAGCTGGAGCCCAGCTTCGTGCAAGGCTTTCAGAACCAGTTCTACGTGGGTTCGGTGTTCGGACAGAGAATCGCTGTAACCGAGAATATCGTCAATGTATGCGGTGCAGAAGATGTCGAGGTATGGGCGAAGAACGTCGTTTACGTAATGCTGAAAGGTGCTAACGTAGTCTATAGGCCTATGCGCCATATATGCCTGTGCGCCAACCCCACCGAGTATTCTTACAAAAAACGTATATATTTCAACAACACCGCCATCTATAACAGTAATATACATTTTAATTGGTTTTTTGACGCTCTGGGCAGGTCCTAGCATTATGCTCAAGCGACTGGCATACGCTGCACTTTGGTGGTGCTCGTTGCCGTACCTGAGCAGGTACATTTTCAACCCCCTCAGTAGGCGTATTCTGCTAGCCACCAGAGACCTATCTCGTTGGTTGTCCAGCCGTTCTCGCTCACGCCAATTGCCCAATCTGGTGGTAGGATCCCGTCTGAATACCAGGCTGCCTGGTGCATTACTGCCTCGAAAATAACGAGCGGAGGGATTGGAAACCCTTTCGCACAAATAGCCTCAATAACCGTAACCCACTCACGGTTGCCTGGCTGCGTTGTCCTCGGTTTCCCAGCCTTATCTGCTCCTGTAACAACCTTTGCAGTTGAAATTACCCCCATCTGAAAACCAGTCTCGTCAAAATTGTAGATATCGTCATCGAGGATGCCATGCTCAGCTTGTGTACGTCGTACGCGTTCAAACCAGGCTCGAATTAGGTCTAGGTCTTCGCATTTTGCTCGCTGGTAGTCGTAATTGCGGTTGTACTTCGATTTTAGTACGTCGTGGCGGTTAATAAAGTTGCGTACCCAGCATTGGCCTGCAGAGACGAGTTGGCCATGTTGACTGGCTAAAAGGCTTGCCATAGTCTGTACGGCGGCAACAGTAGGTGGCATACCGCGTTCATCCATTGAAAGTATACGCTGTACAAGGTACTCTTCTTCGGTGGGTGTAAGGAGGCGGTTTTTCGCGGTAGAACCAAGTCGTGGTTGAGTACCAGCAATACGGCGTTGCAGGGTATCTCGTGGGACGTCATAGGCTTGCGCGGTAGCTCTATAGCTTTGAAAATCGCCGTTTTTATAGGCTTGAACAGCTAGTTCAAGCCTACCTTCTCGGTGTAAGGCCTCTTGTCGTTGTGGCGGTACCATCTCGTGTGGTAATAGAGGAACGCGTCGCGTTTGGTAGGGTTGGCGCACAGGCATATATGGCGCATAGGCCTATAGACTACATTAGGGGCGTTGGCCAATCCAAAGGGCATAACGAGGTATTCGACGAGGCCATATCGTGTTCGGAATGCGGTCAGCCATTCGTCTCCCTTGGCAATGCGAAGGCAATTGAACGCAGCGATAATATCGAGCTTTTTATAGTACTTCGCTTTGCTAAGGCGGTTCAGTGTTTCTCGGATCGACGGGAGCGGGTATCGGTTCTTGATCGTGATGGCGTTCAGTGCTCGGTAATCGACACATAAGCGGAGGCCACCTCCTGGCTTCTTGACGAAGATTACAGGCGCGGCAGCAGGGGAGGAGCTTGCTCGGATGAATCCCTTAGCGAGGTGCTCGTCAAGGTACTTTCGTAGAACCTTGAGCTCGTTCTGGGACATGCTATATAGAGGTCCAAAACTGGGTTGCTTACCGGGTTCAAGTTGGATCTTGTGGTCGTAAGGTCGGTGATCAGGGAGGACGTCGGACTTCTTCCGGGAGAAGACGTCGAGGTGTTCGTGGTACTCTGTAGGTACTTTCGTGCGTGGGTCAGTATGCGTTTTTGGGGCCAGAGCCTTCTCGATATCGGACATCGAAATGGCGAAGAGCTCGTGTTCAGGTTTTTGTGCAAGTCGGGTAAATGGTACAGCTCCTATGGCGTAGATATCAATCTCGTCATCTATCTCGGAGGAGGGTCCCAGATCGGATTCGGGTCCGAGGTCGTGTTCGGGTTCGGGTTCGGGTTTGGGTTCATATTCAGGTTCAGGTTTGGGTTCATATTCAGGTTCAGGTTTGGTAAGGGCACGTCTGAAGCTATACTTCCAGTCATCGTGTTTCCTCCGTGTAGAGAGGCAAGTTCGGTTCTTCCGTTTCCGTGATTCAGGTTGGGCAGGTAGCAAGAGAGGATCTCCTACCAGGTCGGGTCGGTGTTTCTTACAGCCGGGTGCTGTAAAGTGTAGTCTGTGTTTTGCTCAATCGAAGACAATTTCGTGTTTCTTCATCCAAGGAAGACCCAGGATAACGTCGTGTTTTCCCAGTGTAGTAACATACAAAGAGATCTTCTACTTGTGTCCTTCATGTTCGAGTTTGAGAGAGACTACATGTGTAATTCTCCCAGCAGTGGTCTGTTTTCCAGTAAAGCCAGTGACGTCAATGTGTCGTGAGAGTCGGTTCAGTTTCAGGCCATGTTGTTGCGCAAAGGGTCTGTTGATAAAGCCTATACCAGTAGCTCCACTATCCACCATGGATTCTACCCTAACAGTGGTAGTTCCTTGGGTAAGTTGATAAGGAATAGTGATGAGTCTTTCCCAGTTGGTACTCGTGAGAGAGGTATAGTTGACAAAGACCCTGCGGTGTTGTCCCGAGCGGCGACTTACTCTCGGGACTTGCCTTTTGATCGTGATTTCAATGAATAATCGGATTGAGAGGAGGTCGTATATGAGGAACGAGAGCGAGGGGTTCGACGAGGAGAAGTGGTTCGATTAGGTCTACTCAAGGAGGCGGAACGGATTCGTGTAGTAGGTATCAGTACCTTACAGTCAGGCGATATATGTCTAGAAAAACCACATCGAAAACAAAGGCCTTCTTTCTTTCGTCGTTCGCGTTCCCGAGAGCCCAATGGAGCATAGGAACTCTCGACGACATCGATATCCATAGCATTTGGGTCCTTGGACGTTCGAGAGGAAAATGGTGCACGCGGCGAGCTCTTATTTTCGTTCTGGAGGAAGCGGAGGTCATTGTCGTAGGTACAGAGCAGGGTGGCATAATCGTTCAACGAGCAGGGGATCTGGGCGCCGATCATGCTCCTTTTCAGGTCGTGGTTTAATGACATACGAAGCTGCATGATTTGTCCTTCCTCATTTAGTCCAGCGTCGCCCGCGAGACGGCGGAACTCTGCGAAGTGAGCTATGAAGCTCTTCTTTCCTTGCTTCAACACGCTCAGTTTAGTTTGAGCAGCTGTCTTCTTGTTCAGGTCTCCGTAGGAGAGGTTGAGGATAGAGACGAAGGCTTCGAGAGTGGGTGGACGATGGGAGGTCACAAGCGCGGAGGCGTCCTCTCCGATTCGACTCAGTGCGTAGCGTAGTTTGCTCTCGCCATCTGGGTAACGGTTTGCATTGCCTCGTAGCTTGTTGTCCAACTGGTAAAGAAACTCAGGCAGTTCGGATCTTTTGCCTGTGAATACAGAAGGGTCGGGAAGCCGCTCGGACAGTTGCTGGCGCTGAGAGGGGACTGGTTCGGTCGCACTCGGGATCGTATGAGGTGTTCCGTTCTCGAGCTCTGACAAGCTGTCTACGGATTGCCGCTGCGTAGTATTCGGTGGTGTAAGGTTAACTTTCGATGAAGTAGCTGACGAGGAGCGGAGAACCATAAGCTCTTCTTGTAGTGAGTCTACTTTCTCTTCCAAAGCTTTCTGGGACTTGATAGCTATCTCCATCGTATTGGTAAAAGATGCTTGCATAGCGGAAAGCATCTGCTGGATCTCAGCGGCGGTAGCCATTGTTTCTGAGGACGCAATGTATTGTCACGGGAGCGATAGAAGTAGTCGTAAAGCACGTTGACGAGTGTTTTAGCCGTACTAGCTATGAGCGAGCGTGATAGAAGTCAAATGGTATTATCTTTCTAAGAGTCAAGACATTGCGTGAAGAATCTATGCACAGTGGAGGAATCGCGAGGTAGGTAAGGGATTCCTCGGTTTGTGCGCTAGAATCACGTGTATACCAGTTCATGGTAACACTCTCAGTGTCACTCCGTGACAAAAGGAATCTAAAGTTAAGATACTTTATTACCTAATAATAATCAGGATTTATTGTTGTATGTAGGGCTCTGATGTGCCTGTGCCAACATCCACTATATTTACAAGGGGTATAAAACCATGTGAGACCAAAGACATCGAAAATTCCCTTCCGTTTCTTTCCTGGGAAGTTTGATAACCGTACTAGTCGGCCTCTCCCTTCCCTTTCTGCTTGTCTCTGAGTGCTATTCGGGTCAACACTATAGCGAGGTCGATTGCTCCAAAACCGTGTCGTAACACCTCTATGTAGAGTGACTGCATTTTAACCGTACCCAGGCGGGCCTGGGTGGGAGCGGTTATTCTGTAACTGTTGTTCGCCTTTCCCTGGCGATGACTTTCTGTGTGTGCCCATTATCCTTGATCTAAATTCAAGCCTGAATTCGTTATCTGCTTCTTTACTGTTCCTCCGTGCTTATACCGTGTCTGTACCGTGCCTTCGCCCGCCTATATCCGCATGCCTCTCGCCCTTATCCGAAAGGGCACCCAAGAATCCTCCTATCATCTTCTTTCCGCCTTAGAAGTTCTTCCCTACTGTTTGTTGATGGCACCCTGGAGGACCAATCCAGTTCCGTACCTAGTTTTCTGTCCGTGTAGGGTTGAAGGGTTTTATCGCGATATCGTGCGGAGGAGGATAGAGGTCGAGGACGGCTCGATGCTCGCCTGGTACGTGGGAGGTCGTTCTTTACGTTTGTTTGATTGATCCTGTTGTTGCCGGTGTGTCTGGGCCTTTTCGGCGATGGTGTGCTCGCGGTACGGTCGTGGTGCGACGTGGCCTCTTGCTGCGCGAGTGCGACGACGGGCAACCACCACGAGCGTGCGTTGATCTGATCGGCTCTGGTCACTGCCCTACATCTGAGATGTGGCGAGATGAATACAGGTTCGTAGCCTCCGCCTCGTACAGGCTCAGATTTCGACTTTGGAGGCCTACTTTATTACCTAGGGTTCCCAATCGGATTAGAATCTCGGCTTGGAGTATCTTATATGATCTAATAACTTAACTATTTTGGACTAGATATCTAGATACCTAAAGCGATTTATAAATAGATCGTATTAGATACTAGGTGGAGGTATATCGAGAAATCGCTTTTTAAAACTATATTCGACCTTAGAAAATCCGAAGTCATTAGCTAAATGAACTCGGGACAATATGTCGAGGCGCTCAAAACTAGGCCGGGGACACCAAAGAAGACTATTACCCCCGAGACCCAATCTATATCATCTATCTTATCCCCGAAGACCTCTCATACTTCTGACGTTCCTCGTCGGCTTTTTGCTTCTTCCGCATCAACTCCTCATGTTCTTCCTCATGCTTCCGCTTCTGAGCTTCCCGTTTCGCCTCGTACTCCCGCTCCGCCTCCGCCGACGCCGCTTTCCGCCTCAATTTTTCAGCCTTGAGTCTCTGCACCGATTCCCTCTTTACCCTGTTCTTTTCATACTCGGCACGCTCAGCTTCCTCTGCCAATCGTTTCCTTTTCTCTTCCGCCAGTCTCGCGATTTCTCCTTCTTCTATCCGGCGTTGCTCCTGCTTTAGGCTTTCTTCTTTCTGTGGGAATGAGTCAGCTTGTATATTTCTCAGCGTCTTCAAAGAGGTATAGGTACCTCCATGGCTTCGATTTCTGCTAGAAGCGCTTCTTCATTTTCATCGTCGTCGTCGGTTTCTTCCTCGACTGGGGTCTGTCTGTCCACACTGAGGTGTTCGGTTCCGTAGGTAGAGATGCTACGATTGTTCTCCTGCATCACACTCGTTGTTGACTCAGAGGGACTGTCGTAAGAATCACTGGCAACTTCGCTTTCTCCAGGATAGTTGCACGGTATTCCCCGTCTCACACAATACGCGCAAGACGGTCTTTCCTTGCCGCATTTGGACTTTCTAGAACTGCACGATAAGCACGCTCTCCCGCCGAATCTTTTTTGCGACCCATGTCGTGGTTCTGACTGAGGAGCAGTATTTGTCGGGGGCTTTATTACCCGTTCTGCGAAGAACGGAGGCAATGGGTGAATCGATTTCGCAGAATCGGGCCTAGTGGCATAGGGTGAAATGTGAACCTTGTTTATTGGAAGATTGCTGGGCACGTTGATACTCGCGTTAGTGGACGCAGTATCATCGTCAGGGTGATCGTCATCATCGGATCCAAGCAGAGAGTCTGTTTCCTCACGCTGGCGCGCGTTGGAAGCAGGTGCTGGCGAAACAGCCTGAGGAACCTTTGGCGCCATTCCGTTGGAAAGAAATTCTGCAGGAATAGATCCAACAGAAGCAGGTCTTGATACTATTTCCCTGGCTGGAATGGTTCTCACACGAGCGGACTCGGCTCTGGTAAAGCCTTCTCGAATAGTGCCAATTGCAATCTCGCTGTTACGGTTGATCCGAGAAGCAGGAAGTATTGAAGTGGATGGAAGAGGCCTGGGTGGATGTACGTAGATTGCATGTTCGCGTAAGGCACTTGCACGTTGATATGGTTCTGGTCCGCTTTGTCGTGCATTAAAGTGTCGATTGCAGCTTGGTTCTGGGCAAAACCATGCCGGTTGGCTACGTTCTGGTAGCCTTATTGGATACACCCGCAATGGATTGTCTCCAAAGACCATGTTTTCCCCCATATCAGCGCCATAGGCATCAATTTTATACCAGATCGCGCGATCCGCTGCATTGATCTGCTTAGCCGATTGACATTCTTTCAGCGTTGGTTCTGTCCTAGTCGGTGCACTGGTCGTATGTGTGCTGACCAGAAGTTGCTGTTGATCTTGATTGGCAAAGCTGAAAGTAGATTTTGTATGATCTGTTGAGGTATTCACCGGCGAGGTTCGTGTGTTCCCGTCTTGTTGTAAATATGAACTCGGAGATGATGGGCCACGGCCATCATCAATTTCGTCCCTTGAAATTGAAAGCCGAAATTCAGAACGAGAATGTGGAGTTCCTGTTGGAGTGGTCGAAGCTGCCGGGACGATAGAAGACCTGCCGGGGGATTGATTGTTCTCTTCTGCAAGAACTGTAGCGATTGCCCGTTCATAAAAGCCCGTGACTGGAGTCATGGCAGAATCTGACGAAGAATGCTGACGCTCAGGATGAACATTTTGCTTGCTAGAAGGTTTGTCGGTGTCTAGAGACTTTGTGTCCAACTCGGTCGTCAGCGGAAGGATTCGCTGCTTTGACGATACCGGGTGGGTGTTTGAGGGTCGCAGAGAAAGTTCGTCGGAGCCTTGCGCAGGGAAAATGACTGCTTTCGAGTTAGTAACGAAAAGCTGCTAGGTTGTAAGCAGGGTGCAGATTTTCCCGCTTTTCTCAGAGGACATTTTAACCCTTCAATCGAGGTCAATACGCCTGACTTTTTTACATCGATCATAAATTTTGAGTGCTAAGTGGAGAAATATTATCAGATGTTGGTGGAGTTGAAGAAAAAAGCCACTGTACGACTTGCGAGCAGATTTAGCTGAAATTTGTATCGCTCGATTTCGACTCGACAGGATTTACCACCATTCTAGCCTATTGTTGCCCATGATCAAGTGTAATAAATCGGGACTTACTGGGTACTTGGTCTACTGCTAGAAGCCGGAACTCGGGATGGATAGAGCCATCTTTATTCACGAAACCGAAGGAAATGTTCTTGGTATCTTGACAACTATGCAGCGCTCCTAAAGCCAAAGTGAGATGGGTCCCATCATGCTGCATATCCATGAATCTAATCTGGTGTTTTCTTTTAGCATTTCCATATGGATACAAAGAAGCCCACGTACCTTTTGACCGTCCTCGACAGCAGACCGCGTATTAAAGCCTCCGATCCAAGAGTCTGAGAAGCCACGACTATAACAGGCTTCGCAATAAAACAAGTCGTTTTTATATTTGGCCTCGTCGATGATTTGATTGGAAGTGTTTGAAGCCACAGTTGGGACTTTCTCATCGCTGGACAGAGTAGTCACGTTCTCCCTTATCCAGACATTCTCTTCACGTAAGAGGAACAGATTCGCGTCCGTGCTGCCATTCTTATGAAAGCATTTTGCAAAGGCGATTTCTGATCCGAACGACGGGTTTTGCGAGGACTGATCTTGTCCCATAGTGATGGAATTGCTCCCATCGGAAGTAGGCCAAGGCGATGGCAAAGAATTGACCAGGGCGTGTTCGGACAACATTCGAAGGCGTGTCGTTACATAGAGCAAAATTGAAGAAGCGAAAAGCTTGAGGAGACAGGTCAGCTAAAGCACCAGCCATGCATCGGCGGCGCCGCTGGAATAGGAACGCCAGTCTGTTAGGTGGCTAGGCGGGCTATGAGGGGCGCATCCGGCTGCATTCCGGCTGCACGAGCAAATGCATCTATACAGACAATAAGGCAAGATGGGTACCATTCTAACCGCTGAGCGACCGGGACTATAACCCGAGCCTCAAAGAGTAGCAAAGATATAGTAGGGTAGTTACTGCCCCCTCTGCCCTATAATGCTAGTGCTAGGGCCTATCAGCAATTCTCCCCATTCTACCCCTATAATGCTAGTGCTAGGGCCTATCATGCACTCGTGGATTTTGCCTCGCCTGTTGATCCCTATCCCAACTCCTCCCAACTTCTACCTCCGTGCAACTCCCATTCATGAGAAACGAGGCCATCAAGTTTAAGCCTGCTGGCACAACCTACGGCGTCATCCATCGACTAGGCCTCAAATATGCCCCTCCAGCTGTTGCAAGACCGACCTTTGCAGCAGAGGCTACGCTCGCCAAAGAATTCTGGGATAACATGTTTATCGTCTTCGACAGTTTTCGTCAGATGGCCATGGACGAGTCGTCAGCCCGGCGAAAAATTCTTGCTCTCGTAGAGGAGTACGGTCCTCGCATATGGGGCTCGGATCGAGTAAACGTCGTGTCTTATCCGTGTCATCATTGTCCAGAGTATAGTCAAGATCTGTATTGGGACGAAGGGGAGGAAACCCAGCAATTGTACGAATCTTCAATTCTATTCCCAACCTTTTATCCCAAACATTTATGGAAGTATCAGTAAATATCTGGCAATGTTTAAAATTAAATCGCCGGAATTTCATTGATATCGATAACGAAATCAGGAACCTCTAAGTCACAGGAGCGGCCTGTGCAGGCAAAGAAAACCCATACCCTTAGATCGATTACTGACTGTCCGATAGCATTCGAGACCAAGCAATCGCATTGTTCGAAGACCGGCTGAAGAAGAGAGATCTTAGTGCCCGGAAACCCGGAAATACACCCAAGCGTAAATATCAATCACCCACCTTCCCTCGATATGACCATGGTTCGTAAACGTAGTGGATAACATTTTTCCATCTATACTAACAATTCGATAGCTAGCTTCGCAGCAATCAATGCTTCTGAGATCGACGAGTCAAGTAATTATAGCGAGCTGACCGAAGTGAGTGATTTCAGCGATGACGAACGAGTGCCGTATACGCCAAATGTCACTCGAATCGGGCTCAACGGTGGAAAGGCTTTGCAGCGGTGGAAGAGAAAAAAAAGGTCGCCATACTCATTGATTGTGAGACTTCAATATGACGGATGCGATAGGGCGAATCGAAATGAGATCCCTGTAAGTGTAGTCCCTGTTGCATTAGCATTCTCTTTTGACTGACTTTATCAGTGCAATGGGATTCTGCCATACTGCTGTATTCGATCTTATGATTGTCTCAATGAGCACGTCGAATGCAGACATCCACGAAATGCGATGGAAGAGTTGCCAACGCCTTCGACAATCCCAATATCCTTGCCTGCTACCTTCGCCACGGATTCTTCGCTTTCTACGCAACCTGCTGTCCAAAAATTGACGGTATCAACGCCCATGCGTTGGCCAGAAAAGCATCCGGTCTCTGGTTCTGTTCCACTAACCACATGGTCGATGCCCCTTGAAGTCTCATCTGAGCCTGTTCAGCCAGCCCTCTCTACAACTTCAACTGAGACAGAGCACTCCGTGGAACCCCGAATGACTGGACTATCACTCTTTCCATGCACCATGTGCAGCGATAAGAAAGTCAGGGTAGCGAGATCCTGAATCTGATGTTGGCGAGAACGAGAGCTAAATGTTTGAAGTGTAGCAAAAAGAAACCGATCTGCTGGGCTTGCTCTCGCCTGGGACGAGAATGTGTATATCCAGGCCAGGAAATGACTAGTCCACGACCACTGGATCATCCGCTATTCCCCTGCAGCACATGTAGAGAGAAGAGGGTATTGGTAAGCATACTACTAAATTACGATAGATTCGTTGTCTGATGCGCAAAAGTGTGGCAAAGAGCTTCCCATCTGCTCCACCTGCTCCTACCTAGGAGTATCGTGTACCTATCCTCGCCGATCTCCTCAGACGAGTTCAGACCCGGCTTCAAATCAAGTATCACCTGGACGAGTTCATCAACATCTTTCGGATCGAGATGGTAGACCGGACCACGAGGATTTGCAGCCTCGAAGGCTAGAATCTGAGCAGTATCAAAAAGAAAACCCCGGGCCCTCTTTTGTCGCGGTAAATCACTCCAAGCAGCCACTTGTTTCACCTCCCAATCAACAATCTGCCATGCTCCCAGAAAGTCAGCTGCCTACCCCGAACAATCCAGAGCACGTTCTTAATTCAGCTACCTACCTCAACCCTCAGAAAGCTGTCTCAACATCATCATCAATGCCACCGCCTCCAATGACCAGCATCCAACAAATGCACGCTATTGTGCAGCCGACTGTACCAGCTAGACCAGGCGTAATTCGACACGAGAAAGATCTTGTAATGGTGAATAAAGCTCAAGAGAGAGCCCAGGCGCATCATGAAGGCCACCAAATCAACATCGCCGAGCAAAAACTAACATGGAAAATATCATCGAATGAAGATTGGGCAATCAGTCGCCTATCAAACACAATAATTCACATCCGCGCTGGAGAAGGTTGGGACAACATCATCACCGTGGATTTGGGACCATCTCGAGATGTAGACGACTTTTTCACCAGAGTGTCTCACCAGCTTGGATCACTCGTCGTCCATTTGTCTATTCTCCTTCCCGGCAACGTTGCAAAATTGGAAAAGCACGTTATCCAAATCGAGCGGGGCGATCAGGTGGCTTTTGAAAAGATGTTGGATATTTTGATGCAGGGAATTGGGAGACTTGGTATTGAGAGGCCTGTGAGGTATGTGCTTGCGGGCACCGCCACCTGTCCATGAGAGGCGAAGAGTTAATTGTGCTGGGGACCCACAAGGATTGAGACTATGATAGTTGCAAGTTCTTTGAAGTAATGTCGTTGCTAGGTAATCAGCAAGAGTTTGATTTTTCCAGTCCCGGTTTTCTCTTGTGCCCTCGCAAAGCTCAAATAAAGCTAGTGGTGGCCGTACAGTTAAGCTCATTATTGATGGCGATGTCATAATGTGAAGGCGATCGCACACCAAACTGCGAAAACAAGTGGATGTTGGAGTTTTTGAGTTCAGGTCAGTCGGTCACACGGTTGGACTGTCAAACGTCAAAATAACAAAGAGAACCCTATGGATAAAAGGATCAACTATCAGATCTGATTACCGCGAACATGTTCTGTTTCGCTGGCCATCACACAACATCCTTACAACACAATTCCTGCAGCCTCAGCAACCTCTTTAGCTTCCACCTCTTCCAGTTCAAAGCTGCCCAACTCCTTCGTCCCTCTCCGCTTGGCTTCACCCAATTCCGCCAATCTCGTATTACGCTTTCGTTGGCCCTCCTCTTGTCTTGCTTGCTCCTCTTGTGCTTGCGGGAACATTGCTGGTCGATGAGAAACAAAGACTTCGCAGTCGTACGACAGAGAGAACAAATACCATCTCTGATCTTGATGAAGACAATAATCATACAGGCTAATATACTTCCATGAAACCAACTCTATCCATACCTCACATCATTCACGTGTTTCGTGTCGTTGATCATGAATCAGCCCTCTGGCACAGCAGCCTCCGTCGCTTCCGCCACTTCCCATTCAATCTAGCTGTCTTTGTGCAGCCTCCGCCGCTTGGCAATATTCACAGTCTTCTGCTTAAGAGCCAACTAATCATCTTTACATCTCTTCCTGTTCAACAGCTTCTCTTGTTCCTCGCTTGCGCTCTGTTCCTCGGCGGTGGTAGTCTTACTTTGTACTGTTTTTGCTTTGATAGCCTTCATACTTCTACTTCTTCGCCTGGCCAGTTCAACTTCCTCCGCTCGCCTCAATATCTCCTTCATAGCCCACTCGGCTTCTTTCGTGTCATCCTCTAACTTATGCTGTCAGGAATCGTTGGGACTACAAGAAAGGGGTCGAGGATGATATTACCTCTGCCGCTTCAGCTACTTCAAGATCCGCTAGAGTTTGGTCTTCATCTTCACCCATATCAATCGTTCCCTAGCCTGTGGGCATATCACATCAAGTGGTATCAACATTTTCTGACGGAGATAGTGGAGGGCTCTAAGACATAGGGATTGTTTCGTTGGCGTTCTCCGTGATTTCCATGTATATACGTCTAGTAGACTTATCAACATTGGCTTCACTAATCGGTGACAGTACACCCGTCGAAAAATTACCTTGGTCATCGTAGGACATCACCGTGGAACGACCTTTCGTTAGTACATGAACAAGACTCTTCATCATAGAGCGGCCGGTTGAGCTATCGCGCTTCCTAAACAGAAGGTCGTCTCAGTTTCGTCGAATATCGAAGTCCTACCGCACAAGTTTACCAACTCTACCCGAACAACTCTCCGTCCCGTAGTTTACAAAGAAGGACCACTAAACACACCGGTAAACGAAGTCCTAAACAAGTTTACCAACTCAAACCCCGACACCTCTCTTCCCATAACTAGCACAGAATGCAAACAAAGCAGCTACTCAAAACAACCTTAGGCTGGCCCCGATTTGCATGATTCTTGCGGGAGCGCTAGGGTTGGGAGGAGGAGAGTGTATAGGAAGGGACGCATGCTTGTAGCGGGCGGTGAAGTATTGCTGTTGTTGCTGTATTCTAGGATACTTGTTGAGAAAAGCAGATAATAGATGAGGGAATACTTACATCTTTATAGATTGGAGTGTCTTGATATCCGTAAAGAGGCGTAGCGTTCGGGAGGCCTTCATTTCCCTGGCTACCTTATATAAGAAGGTTCTCTCCACTCCATCGTCCGTACCGCTGCCATGGAAACCGAGGAACACTATTTAATTTATGTCCACCTCCTCGTTGACAATCAAAATCAAATAGAATTTTCTATAACGTATTCCACCACCCGAACCGCCGCACCACCCAACCCGCCAAAATCTCTTGGCACGACCAACTCATATTACGACTCTTCAATTTTATCGCTATCAACAATAGATTCAAGTCTGTCGTGCTGCCATCTGATTCACAAGATATCTCGATATCCTTTTTACACGTTCGCGCATTGTGCCCAGTCGCGCATTGTGCCCACAGCGCCTTTGAGTTGGTCGGGCTGTTTCTTGATCAACACTACTACGAGTATTCTTTGATCCCTGAGGCGCAACAGACGCCTCAGCAGCTACCCGCGCTGCTCCAGTCCCATACTCCATAGTACCACCTTGCTGGATCCGCTTTCTTTTACGCCATTTTCGCTTCGTCATTACTGCCAATTGCTCTTCAATCTCGTGTTTTCGTGCAACAAGTAGGGCGTTCTGGTGCAGCATCAATTCAGCGCCTTTAACAAGCTGTGAAAAGCCTGCCTGCGCAATAACTGGTGACCGAGTAAAAGACTCGCTTACGAGCTTGGTATGGGATCCAAATTCATGAGTATTGCTTGGAGTCTTTTTTGGCTGCCACGGCGTTTCTAGGAGACGGGGTTTTGGCGGGGTACGTAGCCGTACTTCAAGGCGATCCAACACTACCTGCGCGTTAATAGGGACTAGCCCTACTGCCTCAAAGGCCTTTCGACAATTCTCTTCCGTGAACACGTCGAAAAACGCGTCTTTAAAGGCAGGGAGAAAGCCTTCCTTATTGATATGGTGCACGCGTCGGTGCGCCAAGTCCCGGATGCGTTGGGAGTACTTGTGCTTTAACGGCGAGAAGCAGACCACGTCAAGGGGCTGGAGTATATGCGACGAGTGCGATGACATGCAAGAGGGTTAGGATCCTATTTTCGAGGCAGTAGTCCTTGAAATCCTGGCTGAGATGGCTCTCATGGCCGTCCAAGATAAGCAGCCTGTACCCCCCCACCTGCCGCGCCTTTGTATACGCGTTAAAATGCTTCAACCACCCAAGACCAAGCGCGTTGTTTGTCCAGCCGTTCTCAAAGACTGAGGGCTTCCAATTCCGTGGTATATCTGCCTCCTCATACCACGTAGAGATGTAAACGCGTCCTTTATAGATAATGAATGGCGGGATCGCATACCCAGCTGCGCAGATGCTCTGAATAACCGTAACCCATTCGCGATCGCCCGGCTGGATGAGTTCAGGCCTTGTACGTCTTTCAGAGGCTGTAGCGACCTTCATTGACCCAATAACGCCCATATGGGAGCCAATCTCGTCAAAGTTGGGCGTATCCTCGTCGTGGACGCCGTACTTGGCTTTAGTATCTGTAACTAGCTTGAACCACGCGCCAATTACTTCTGGATCCTTCTGTAGTATCCTCTGCCTATCCTTTGCTCGATTGAAGGCTATTTTGAGCGCGTTACGAATCTCTCAGCCCAGTTTTTGCCTACTGGCTCTCCACCGCGTATACCCAGTAGTTTCTCCGCCATATCTGCCACCTCACACAGCCGGGGCGCAAATCCTCGCGAATTGAGGTCGAGAATATATTGGATAAGCGTTTGCTCCTCGGTAAGGGTAAGTGTCCGACCGTTTGGTAGTTTTTCGAGGATAAATGAGACTCCTCGGGCGCAATCAGAGAGGTTCTGGTGTTGTTGAGACATAATCAGATATTGGGGGAAGTGGTGGTCTTGGCATATTTTGGCGGGTTGGGTGGTGTGGCGGTTCAGGTGGTGGAATACGTTATACAAAATAAATGTTTGGGCTTGGAATGAAGGGACAGTTGACAGTTGGAAACAATGTATGATAGACAATCGGTAGTGTCCCCTGGAGCCATACTGGTCCGACGGGTGTATTGTATCCATCCATCCATCCATCTGTGGGATCCCCTAATGTTCCGAGCGCTTTCAAACTGTCTTTTTCCCCATACGTGGCCCCAATAGCCATCACAATACTGGCACCCTTCTACACAGCCTACCGAGGATCAGACAGAACTCACCACGGGGCAAGAATTCGCTACGGGCGAGGATACACTTGGGTTTCGTTTGCAACCATGGACATACCTAATTCCAGAAGGGTGTCCTGTCATCTTTCAGACAACAGATGGAAGCTGGATATAATTGTTTTGCGTCTTTCGCAACACAATACTACATCGAGCGGGAAGTTCTTCTCCGGAATGAAGGGTCTGAACCAGCACTTGAGATCCTGCGCCAAAGCGCAACACCGACCCGGTACAGACCGTCGTGATACAGAATTTCTTCTTACAAAGTGCGCTCGCAGATTAAGCGCCTCAGAATTGGAGAGATTGAGACCGCAACTCCAAGCCGAAAAGGCGCGCAGAGAGCTCGCTATTGGGACCGGGAATGGTACTGCAGCTTCTATCGCACACGCCGTTGAGCTTTCCACTGCTTCAGTTCTACATTATCTGCCGGCCAGAGAAGAACGACCATCACTGACGATGGCTCTCGATCGAGCGAGAGTTCTTCCTCCTCTGATGATCTCGAGCGTGCGGAACTAGCGTGAGTTTCCACCCCAGACTTGTTTGAACGACGCTAATTAATCATCGGTCTGATACAAAGTGTACTCGACATCGCCTCGTTTACAGATAGTGATACGTCCTACCAGCCTGAAGGTCCCGGAGAGCCTTATCAAGAAGAAGGGGGGCAATTGAGCCAATCCCACGATCCGAGAGCAGCATGCTAGGTCGATGGTCACGGCCAAGCAACGAATCCAATGCGAGTCCATCCGCTCGTGCGGCTAAACGCTCGCGTATTTCCGGCGATAATACTGAGAATGTGTAGGTTTGCATAAGGCGATATTGTCATTTGAAACCTCGACTAACTCGCCGTTTAGCCCTGATGCCTCTCAGGGGCATGGCATCACTTTGACCCAGTCCGGGAAAGGGATTCGTAGATGGTGAATAGGAGCAGCCGAGTCCCGAATCTGTCCACCGGGATCGCGTACAACCCGACACACTACTTGAGGAGATAGCCATCGTTTAGCAATCCTACGCAAGAAACTCACCAGCGCAGGAGGGTCGGGTATTGAAGGATATATGCGCCTTGGTTGTGCTTATTGGAGCTGTCCCGGCAGGAAGATTCTGTTCTACTTGATTAGTAAGGAATTAGATTTCTCCAATTATTTCACTTAGTCTCAATTCGCAATAAAGAACGGGGCTCTACGTACCACCGTACAGCTATATTACCAACAGCTGAGGTCATTGGTTTCTTACCATTGACGTCTACCAGAATAACCTCAATATAATTGACGAAGGCCTCTTATCACTAAGGTAACCCAAGCTCTTCGCAAAGCGGTAAACAACCAACGAACTCCTTCCCTTAGCCCTCCTCATCAACGATGTATATACGTAAACATGACCCATTAACACGATTACGACGTTGAAGGAAGGTGAGTCCTCTCAGACGCCGGTAGGGAGGCTCGCTAGGGAGAAATTCATTTCGTAGATTCATTCTTAACATTTTTCACTTGTAAATACCAGCATTCTCGGAAAGAGACCTTGAAAGGTAGGAGAGTGTGTGGAGAATGAGGCCCCGCGTACCTTTCTTTGTCAATACACAGTCTTGTGTTACCTAGATCACCGGAGTACGAGGCCTTTGGTCTCTCACTCAATCAATATAGTTCTCAATCTTGAACAATTGTTAGGCAGATAGAACTCGTCATTTGTATGGCAACAAGTAAATCAGTGAGGCTGTAAGGTGCAGTAGAATGAGATCGATCCTAGAGCTTAATCCGGAAGGCAGAAGCGCAACCTCTGGTCGAGGTTTGGTGAGTAGTGAATGACTATTTATTGGGGTTCAAGTCACGGATCACGCTATCAAGCTTGCTATACTCCCTCGACTGGCCTCCACGCAACCTCCGCGGGCAGCACGAGGCTGGCACAGAACATTCTCTTCTTCGGCGCGACATCTCTCACATCTGTGATCAGCACCTCTCCCTCCTTTTCTCCATCACCTGGCACGAATTTGTAGCCCAAGTGATCTGATATGATGTTGCAAATATCAATTCCTTCTTGCACATTGTCGTCCGATTTTGTCGAGAAGCAGTACGCATGCACTTTTGGTAGGGGCGATCCTTGCGGTATTTTCGCACCGCTGTACAGCGAAACGAAGCTGCGCAAGAAGGATAGAGCAGAAGCAGGGAGGTTCATGATGAAGTGGGAGAAGAATTTAGGTTGAACGATCGTCCGTTCTAGATTTGGCATGCCGCCCTTCGACCTTGATTTTGGTTTCGAGAAAATTTCAACTTTGTGTTCCGCGCCGTGATAGAGGTCCGATGTCGCGCTTTTGATCCATCTTTTCCCATCGTCGTTGAATGGTTTGACGTATGCGCCGACTTTGTTGCGGGCTGTCGCATCCACTAGCGATTCGTAGCTGTTCGGATTCAGATCGTTTGCCCAACAGAAGATTCGTTTTCGGCCGGCCGGAACTGCGAAGGGACCAACACCGGCCATGACATCTGCCACAACTTCTCCCTCTTTGAACGTCGAGACTAGACGTTGGTGTTCTCCATGTAGACGCGGGTTCCAGTAAACTTTTGCAAAATCGAATCGAAAGAAGCAGTCCTCCTCCTTGACTTCAACGTTCAGGTCGTCCGGTCCTGCGAGCAGTTCGTATGGGAAAGTTCGAAAAGGATCTTCGGTGCCGACATTCTCGACCTTATTGATCACAGTCTTTACAGCCGGGTTTTTGTCAAGCAGGACTTCAGCCAGGAGATGCTTGTATGGGAGGTATTCGGAGCGGAGGTTTAGGTGGGCGATATGGCCGATGACGCTGAAGCCGCTTGGGACTTCTTGTAATTCTTCTTCAGGGAGGATCGAGGTGACGATGTCATCTGTAGCATTATTCTTAGCATGGTGCTAGAAGCAAGAGATATGATGGCGCCCACGGTAGTCCCAGTAGTTATAATCAAGTCTTAGATTGTGTGGGATGAGGGACATGCGCTTGGATTCGACCAGCTCATTTATAGTCTTACTCCAAGTCGAGGTATCTGGCTAGTGAAATCAGTTTCTTCGTCCTTTTGGTTTCGCTACATGGCTATATACTGTCGTGCTTAATTTCCGGCTTCAACAGCAGACACCTCCGGCCTTGGTTCGCCAGCTCCGCATCTGGGTCTTGTATAATCGCCGGCAGTCTTGGAGCTTGTAGCAGATCGGCGCTCTTTTCTAGATCCTTTCTGCAATGCGAAATATGTTGGTTCGTGAATACGCGCGCGGCGGAGATGGGGATTGTTTTGCTAAAGAATGCGCGATCTAACACGCGCATGGCACGGTTTACGGGAGGCCGCATCATTTCTTCGAGCTGGGCCATCGCGTGGATTCCTCGAGGCTGCGCATGTGGGAGAAACCTGGTTGATGGGGTAGATAGTTTTATTCTATAGAGTCATGACTGAAAGAAAGTTTTGATGGGCAGGCAAATTGTGTGGGGAACCCCTTGATTGCCTTCTACTAGGGTCACTGCCGACGAATACCATATTCATATTGCTACCAGGAACAAAACATCGCACTACCTTCTTCGCGTAAACATGGTTACCCAGCACTATCCATCCACCAGGACATAGGAGCCCAAACATCGACCACAGCTGCCGGCGCGAACGGAATCAACTCTCACTATGGCGTCGGCAGGCGGAAACATCAAGGTCGTGGTGCGCGTGCGGCCCTTCAACAGCAGAGGTAGGCAATCTGATGGGCATACGTAACCACAGCTAACAGCGAGCAGAGAAGGACCGCAAAGCAAAATGTATCGTCCAAATGAAAGGAAACCAGACGGTACTCACCCCTCCAGGAGACGCCAAAGGCAAGAGCGCAAAGGCCCAACAAACTTTCGCTTTCGACAAGAGTTACTGGTCCTTCGATCGAGATGACGCCCACTTTGCAGGACAGGACGACCTCTTCACGGATCTAGGCAAGCCGTTGCTGGACAATGCCTTCCAAGGTTACAACAATTGTATATTCGCATACGGCCAGACGGGTTCTGGAAAGTCGTATTCAATGATGGGATATGGGAAAGAGTACGGAGTCATCCCGCAGATTTGCAAGACCATGTTCGAAAGGATAGAGGAAATGAGTCTGGACAAGAACTCAAGCACGACTGTTGAGGTATCCTACCTGGAAATCTACAACGAACGTGTTCGCGATCTGCTTAATCCCTCGACGAAAGGCAACCTGAAAGTCAGAGAACATCCTGCTACTGGACCATACGTTGAGGATCTGGCCAAGCTGGTTGTGCGATCTTTTGTCGAGATTGAGAATTTGATGGACGAGGGAAACAAAGCAAGAACAGTCGCTGCCACAAATATGAACGAGACGTCGAGTCGATCGCATGCTGTCTTTACCCTTACCCTCACACAAAAACGACATGACGTGGAAACGAACATGGATGCAGAAAGAGTTGCAAAAATCAGTTTGGTGGATTTGGCCGGATCAGAAAGAGCAACGTCCACAGGCGCGACTGGTGCCCGCCTGAAGGAGGGTGCTGAAATCAACAGATCTCTGTCGACGCTTGGACGAGTCATCTCAGCTCTGGCAGACGCTGGCTCAACCAAATCAAAAAAGGGGCACCAGGTGCCGTACCGAGACTCTGTGCTTACATGGCTATTAAAGGATTCGCTCGGTGGCAACAGTCTGACGGCCATGATCGCTGCCATCTCGCCAGCAGACATCAATTTTGACGAGACTCTCTCCACGCTGCGGTACGCCGACTCGGCGAAGCGTATCAAGAATCATGCGGTAGTGAACGAAGATCCAAATGCGCGCATGATTCGGGAATTGAAGGAAGAGCTGGCACAATTGCGTGCAAAACTCACTGGAGGTGTTGCAGCTGGTGCCTCTCCTTCAGCAAATGTCGAAGAACAATATCCTCCAGACACACCTTTAGAACAGCAAATTGTTTCAATTACGCAAACGGACGGGACAATCAAGAAAGTGTCCAAGGCAGAAATAATTGAGCAGCTAAACCAGAGTGAAAAGCTCTACCAAGAAGTGAACCAAACCTGGGAACAAAAGCTGCAGAAGACTGAGCAAATTCACAAAGAGCGAGAGGCTGCACTTGAAGAGCTCGGTATCAGCATCGAAAAGGGGTTCATTGGGCTATCAACGCCGAAAAAGATGCCTCATTTGGTGAATTTGAGCGACGACCCGTTATTGGCCGAATGTTTGGTCTACAATCTGAAGCCTGGAACGACGACGGTGGGCAATGTCGAAACCTCCAACCACGCGGAAATACGGCTGAATGGGTCGAAAATCTTGCAAGAGCATTGCACGTTTGAGAACGTGGATGGCATCGTGACGGTGGTGCCACGGGAGGGTGCAGCAGTGATGGTCAACGGCCAACGCATCGAGAAGCCAAAACGACTGCGCAGTGGTTATCGAGTCATCCTCGGCGACTTTCACATTTTCCGATTCAATCATCCACAAGAGGCACGTCAAGAAAGGGCTGAGCAAACAAGCTTACTAAGACATTCCATCACTCCCTTCGACGTTTCGTCACCCTCACCACGGCCTGGTCATGAGCGGACGATCAGCGTCCTCAGCAGACAGGAATCGGAGTTTGATTTTGGCAGCCCTATACGTGGGCTATCCCCTCCTCCAAGAGCTGGACGAGATTCTGAATGGTCTTTTGCACGCCGAGAAGCGGCAAACGCGCTGCTGGGCTCCGATCAGAAAATCTCGACTTTGAACGACGAAGAGCTGGATGTCTTGTTTGACGATTTACAAAAAGTGCGAGCAGAGCGCAAAATCAAAGCTCAGGTCCGGTTACTGGATGGTGAAGAAGATAGTGACTCGGTGACATCGTATCCAGTGCGTGAGAAATATGCCTCGACTGGGACAATAGACAATTTCTCGCTTGACACAATACTGACTGTGCCTTCTACACCACAGGCGAGCGATGACGATAACAAATTGCGTCTTGTTCGAGACGATATGCAAACCCAGCTCGACAAGCAAAGAGAGGAATACCAAGAACAGCTAAAAACAGCCGAAGAAGCACACGTCGCCATCGAAGAGATCCGAGCAGAAAAGGTTCAGATGGAAGAGAATCTCCAGACAATCAAGCAAGAAATGGAGAAACAACTTGAGGAACAGAAAGAGCAACTGAAGTTTCAGAAAGAAGAGTTCGAGCGCCAAATCATGGAGCTTGAAAGGCCAAAACTACCTCCTCGGGTTGGAGCTGGCGGCCCAACACGGCGCCAGCTGGAACAAGCGAGGCATGTCATCGAGCGATGGCAGCAGCGCCGGTATGTTGGGATGGCTGAGAAAGTGCTTCAAAATGCCGCTCTGCTCAAGGAGGCTCAGATCATGAGCCAGCAGATGGACAAGCACGTTGTCTTTCAGTTCTGCGTCGTCGACGTTGGACACAACTTCGCTTCGTCTTACGACATGGTTCTCAACGGCATCGGAGGCGAGGATGATGAAGATCTAGACATGGCCTCGAAGCCTTGCATTGCGATTCGCGTGATTGACTTCAAGCACCACGTCGTCCATCTGTGGTCACTCCAGAAGCTACGCAAACGCCTGCGGCAGATGAGGCAGATGCACCAGTACATTAACTCGCCTCAGTATGCTCAGCACTTCAACTTTGGAAATCCCTTCTCGGAATCGTGCCTGCCGCAATACTCGCGCATCGGCGATGTAGATGTTCCTCTGGCAGCCGTGTTCGAAGGAAGGGTTCGTGACTTTGCGCTCGATTTGATGAATCCTTACACCTCCAACGTGGTTGGCATCGTCAGTCTCTCATTGGAGCCGTCTTCTGCCGAGGCGCCGTCGTCGACGCTCAAGTTCAACGTGGTGATGCGAGACTTTGTCGGGTTCCCCGAACGTGAAGGCACTGAAGTGCATGCCCAACTGTTCGTGCCAGGCATATCAGATGAAGGCGGCGCCACGACTACTTCACTTATCACCGACTTCGATGAAGGACCAGTGCGTTTTGAGAGCGTGCATAGCATGAGCTTGCCGCTCGCGAGTCCCAGGAGTGCGGCACTTCGCATCTCCATTTACGCGAAGATCACCTCAATGCATCTGGATAAGCTGCTCAGTTGGGACGACATGCGAGACTCGGCGCGCCGGCCCAAGCAGAAAATACAGCGATCAACACGTCTGGCAGAAACCGAGTTTTACACGGAAGAAAGACACGACATGTTCACAAGGATCCAGCTCCAAGAAATATCAGAATTTGGTGATTATCAGCCTGTCGAGGTGGTGCAGAATACTGGGCTGGACGCTGGAGCGTTTCAGCTTCATCAGGGTCTCCAGCGACGAATTGTCATCAGCATGACGACGAGTTCTGCGAAAGCGCTGCAATGGAAAGACGTCAAGGCGTTAAGGGTGGGGAGAGTCATGTTACTTGATCAGGATGGCAAGGCTTCTGATCTCGACACTCCTCAAAGCGAAGTCCCTCTCAAGCTCGCGTCGCCTGTTAGCGTCAGGAACAACGCCGACGGCACATTCTATGTGACAGTCATTTGCCAGTGGGATTCCAGCACGCATTGCTCACCTCTCCTCGACCGGACAACATCCGATCGCCACCGCGTGCAGATTACTCTTCTGTGGAATGTCATCTGCGGAAAGCTCACGGCTCCCATGCAATTTTCACTCGACCTAGGGTTGCAGATCCGGTCGCGCTCGTACCTGCGGCAAACTTCTATTCTCTCACAGCTGTGGAATCCTACCCGCCCTGTCCACTCGACTGTTGGCGTCTTCGCTGTCGCCATTCGACCCGTCTCTGCGAAACGAGCTGCTGATCTTTGGCGCATGGATAGTAAGAACGACTATGTCAAGGGCGAGGAACTTTTGTCCGGATGGACGCCACGACGTGTGTCGATTGTGCAAGATTACATCATCAGTCGGAGACAGAAGCGGAAGGTCGCCGAGGTGGAAACAGCGAAGAGTGTCTTGGGCAAGAAAGCTCTCACCGCACCTACCACGAATGGAGCATCACCACGTGCAGAAGACGAGCCTTTGACGGAGCATCAAGAACAACTCTTGCGGAAGGTCCTGACTCTGTGGACTACGAAACAAGGTATCGAAGATGCAATCTTGGCCAAGGACAACATCGAACCACCACGAAAAGGCGCCGCTTTTGCCTCGACCGCTTCGTCTGTGAATGGCCTCTCGAATGGCGAGTCCATCAAGCCGACGCTACTTGCATCTGTGCGTTTCATACCCAAGAACCCGACTCTACTGAAAGGTGGCTACTTGATGATGCCCGACGAGTCAAACTCGAGATGGGTGCGCCGATACGTGGAACTCCGTCGCCCTTATCTCCACATCTATTCCGTACCTGAAGGCGACGAGATCAATGCTATCAACCTTACACACTCGAGAGTCGACCATGATCCCCAGCTGGCGCGGTTGTTGAGGCGGAATAGTGGCCAAGGCGGAGGGAGCACAGTCTTCGCCGTCTTTGCGCCTCAAAACACCTTCCTCTTCCGCGGTCGAGGCGAACACGATCGAGTAGAATGGATCCTCAAGATTGACGAAAGCTATTTCGGCAGTGGCGGGACTTCGAGTGGTAGTTCAGGCTCCAGTAGCGGACGAGAAGGAGAAGAGTCCGAGTATTGAAGATGGAAAATTTCTTTTGTTTAATGTACCATTACGACGAGATTGCGAGCATTGGATTGAACTCATCGACCGTCGTTGGGCCGTGCATTCAGGAAGAGGCGTTTTGTAACCTTTCTTGATACCCTCACCAAATCTTGGGAGCTTATTCTTTTGAGACCTAGATTCTCCCAAACCTAGAGACCTATCACTTAGTCTTGGATACTATCAAGATGAATAGAAATATGTATCTGGAATTTTGTGAATGTTTCTGGAATTTTGTGAATTGTTGTGAAGCTTAACGAAGTGTGTTTATCCTCCATCCGCACCAAAACACCCACAAACCCCCCTCGGACGTAACTCCGTTCCCAAAACGAGATATCGGACTCCTACAAGTTTCCCCCCGAAAAGAAAAAAACCCCGATACCGATTTCCCCACGCAACCTCAACGTGCCGCTTCATCTTTGTAAACCAACCTAAAACACGAACGCCTCACCCGTCGTGGGCGCTTGTCACGCGTATCAGGTACCCAGTTCATGCAGTAGTTTTGAGTGGAAACGGATGTACCCACTTAGTCTGCTTCAGGATTCGGTTCGGATGTGGCTTTTGATTGGAGGGAGGCTGGGGAGGAACCCTAATTTTTGAGGGGCGATATGGTGCTAAGAATTTCACGTGTATCCTCGATATTCCCCGCCCGACTTTGAAGTACAGTATGGCTCTCACAGGTAGTGCCTACAGCAGAACGGAATGTGTTTGATCTGCTCGAAATCCACCTTACCTTATCATTAGGGAGCCGACCAACCGACCTCATGAAGGCAACGACGACGTAATAATAAACGAACGCCCGAGTTCAGGTTATTTATTGAACAACGAAAAATCGTCGCAATTTACTATCAGGAAAACTGGTGTGCCAACAGTCTTCAACAACCTTCCCAACGTACAACCCAATCAGGGATGGCAACCTGTAACCGTCCATTATCCTAAACATGAAGAAATATACATCGTACGCACATCATCGCCTCCAACTTCCAAATTTCCAGTCTCCAAACATGCACACGAGAGGTGACCGTGACCGCGAACAGTAACAAAGGCAAATCGCACGCCTAAAAAATCACTCTATCCCAGAAAACGTGGTTCCCTTCCGCCACACTATACAATCCCAGGTTTTTTCCAATTCCAAAACTTCTACCGCTCGGAACCCCCAAATGACTCCTTATATCCATATATCCATGCTCGTGCTCGCAATCGTGATCTTGACCTCATAGAGAGGTGAGCCCTCTACCATAGAGGCCTGGGCTAGGTTGTACCAGGCTGCAGTAGTATCGCGGACCCTCCCTTCCGTGGGTCCTCACTCATTCCTATCGTAGAGGTAGATCTTAACGTTCGAGGAAGAAAACGTGAGCAGTTGGATCTTGATTAATAAAAGAGGGCGTATGGTTTGGACGTCAGCATGTTTACACAGGATCAACAAGAAAAAATTGAAAGCTGCAATGTACGTGTGACGTCATTTCTCATGCATGTGGCGAGAATGATGGACTGCGAAAAAATTGGGGGAAATGGCAACGGTGATAGAAGAAAAGTGTAAACATTGAATCTCGATCCATCTAAAGTATTGCCTAAGTCATATCTAATCGCTCAGAATAGTATCCCGAAAATGGTGATGTAATGAGCGCCACGCATGCAGAATCTAACACATCCGCAAGGCATAATCCGAACAACAAGCCAACCAACATCTGTAGTCCCCGTTGAAGAGAAGCTTTTGTAATATTCGAAATCCTCCCCAAAAACACAATAAGTGAAAGACATTAGCACAAGTGATTGTCGTTAAAGATAGTAGTCGATAAACAGCCGTTCCTCCTGCTCTACCACCCCGTTTGAAATACCCATTAGCTCATTACCCCTGTCGGCGGAAGGTTCGATCGCTCTCATTGATGTGATAAATTCATCCTTGCATCTTGAAGTCTTCATCGGCGGAATACCCTTGAGCATATCCGATTTGGGTCTGACTCATGTTGGATGTAATCATCTTCTGAGCGTACACATCTTCGACAGCGTCGCGGACTTCGAAGTCTTCCAAGACAGCGCCGAATCTAGAAACAAATGTTAGTATTTGCTATAACAAGGCCTTGTCGAAAACATACCCGTAGCATCGAACCTTGCCTTGCAAAGCCGTGCGGATAGTCTTGAAGTCAACATCGGTGAGCTCATGGCTGCGTTCGTCGCTTCGAATGAGAGCCCACGCCTTGATAGGTGTGACTTCCTCATGTTTGATGTAAGGATTGACAACATGGTCGCTCATATCTAAGAGCGCCATGAGACTACCGGCAGGCATATCGGGCATCTGGTGGGGATATTTCTCTTCCGGGGTCGCCTTGATGTGCGAGGCTGGCGGGCACGTCGCCATGAGTGCATGTCCACTGATCTCGCCATCTGAGTTTTCAGATCGCGCCATGAGGAATTGCATGTGGTCCATGCAAGGTCGCTCAAGCCTATAAAATTGAATGGTTAGCTAATGGTCCTTGTAGTACTGGATTAAAGAGTTATCATCATAAGAAAGACTAACAATAAGAAGAGAATTACAATGAACTAAGCACATTGTGTGCTCATTGCTGAGGAGGAGGAGAAAGATAAGGCGTGCGGTCGTACGTTAAAACGAAGTCAATCCCGACTTGGTCATAGTTGACCCCTGATGGGTTGTGCGGCTGTTGATAATGCTGACCGGGTTGATTCTCGTACGTAGGAGTACTTTGCATAGACGATTGTGGTGTCAAGACTGGCGCGGAGCGTGCTGGGGATGTCATTCCCGTTGATGCTGAACCATGACTGTTGAGACCAGATGAGCTACCACTAAAATGTGGGCTCGTCGACCAAGTGTTGGTAGGGCTGGTGTTGTCATATTGAATTCCGTGAGCGGCGAGGAGTTCCTTCAATCTTCTATTCTCCTGTTCAAAGGCATCTTTCTCCCTAGCGGCGTTGGCGAAGTTCTCCTTCTGCTTAAGGACTTCCTCCTCCAAAGCCTTCATGTAGTGCTCCTTGCGTTCGCGGTGAGTTCTGGTCATTTTAGCTTTACTTCTAATCAACGGTCTCGGCACCTTACCTCTGAGCTTGTCGGTTGAGTTCCTGTCTTCGAGTAAGAGCAGGCTTGCTGTCTGGCTTTGGCCCTCTTCTCTTTGGGGGTTGGCCATCTTTGAATAGTTAGTAGGTGTTTGGACTATTGGATGGACTAGACAAACCTCTAGTCCTCTTATCGCCAGTCAAGTTGAGTTTGAAGCCGAGTCGTTCTAGTGGACTTTTGGTAGTGTTGGTCTCACTGCCTACAGAAGACCACTGCGCGTGACTCCCACGCGCCATGCCCATACCACCCAGGACAGGAGAATCAGGTCCAAACCCATAGCTTCCCGAACCGAAAGAAGCCAATGAGGACATGGATGAGATTGATGTCCCTGATCTGGGCTGCTGGGCGGCAGGGGAGTAGAGCGCATTCGAAGTCAGCGATTGGGTCTGAATTGATAGCGGGAAGCTGGATGGGTGGGACCAGGGAAAGGATTGATCCATGGTCGAAATCATGATGGAATAATCTCAAAGACTGCTTGGAATTTGAATTGCAGGATGATGATGTGAAATTGAAGGGAGCGGTAGATGGTAAATAGACAGGGAAGGATGGCAGTTCATATGCCATTGTGATTGCTGACCCTGAGCACGAGGAACTGTAGCTGCTCCAACTCTCCCGAACCGGGTCAAAGCCGAGACGATGACCGAGATCGAAAACTGAGCATAGCGCATCACCCCAGCCCTCGAGCCCCATCACCATGGTGCTGCAGGCACGTCTGCGACTGAGGTGTGTGCTTAATTGCGAGCTTGTGGAGGCCACTTGGACCATTCCAGCGCGTGGACAAGCCACCCGATGCCCTCACTGGAAGCGTCTTAAGGCCCTGGGTCCTGAAGCAGAAGTGTTCTGGAAAATAACGGAGGCTACAAAAAGGGAAAGCGACGATTGAAACAAGCGTGGGGACGGGAAAACAAAGGGAGAGGCTTACCATAGCCTCCGCTATGCGGGCCGCTATTGCTGGGCGATATGCTAGACATGTTTTTACGGGTACATGGAGCTGATTTTCTCTGCCGCTAGGAGTAACCTGTCATCTATTAGCAACCAGGGGAACGGCTAGATTCTGAATGGCACAACAGGGAAGAGTATCTGCCCTCCCTTCTTCGACATCTTGGCAAACATGTCTAGGTGAAGGTGGAAGAGAAGGGGGTACATGTTACATGGTACATGGTACATGGTACGTGGTGTAAAAGGGAGTGGACCCTCCTCAGGTGTGCGCTGACAGTCCATGGACCAACCACCTGATGGTGCTGGAGCCTCCTTCGCAGAGCCGCAGCCTGAGGGATGACGCGCAGTGCGTTTGAGCATGTACGGGTGTGTAGGGCAGGATGGTTCGTCCAATACAATCGGACGACCAGCCTTTACCCTAGAAGTGTATATGAGAGTGGTGATATCCACGCTTGGTGGGGCTTTCAGGACTCGTCTTCAAGAAACAAGTCTTGAGTCTTGTAAAGATGATGTAGCAGTGTTGTATGCGCAACACGATTGTTTCCTTGGGCAAGCGCACACGGGAAGTTTACGAACCTCAGTGAGTTTCAGCAAACGCGATATAGGGAGGTCCAACATATAACTCCCAGTATTTCACCCACACACGACACTTGCAGCGCAGACCGCAATCAGGTGGGAGTGACGCAGTTAAAGCCGAAGAAGTGCCTGAGGATAGATTGCACAGCTGAGGGTGCTGATTGCCCTCCGATGGCAGGCGGCTGCCGTAAGGTCGGAGGGGGTGCGAGGAGAGGTCGTGAAACGGCTGTCGCCTGCGCAGAAGACTGACGCAAGGAACAATGCGTATGAGAGGATATCGGAAGTTCCAAGGATGAGGCTGTTCGGCTGGGTGATTTTTGCCCAATGCCGAGTTGTAGAGGCAATGTGAGTGTGAGGATGAGTGAGGATTGCTTGCGATTGCAGTTGCTCGTAGAAGGTGCTCCTGTGAATGGAGGTGATCAGATCGCGAGAGCGTTGGAGAGCCGCGGGGAGAAGCTGGAGCTATTCTACGGAGGTAGCCTCAAGTAGAGCTAGCGTGAAAGAGAAAAGCAATTATGAGTTTATTGATGTCGACAGAAGCCTGATTGCCGTGTGAGATCTCACCGTCTTGGAGTAATTGCCAGACCGTCGTACATGGAATGCACTAACAATTCTCTTTGTCCCCCTTGTCTCCTCGCCTGCTCGCCCTGTCAAAAAGCGTCTACTATGTAAAGATCGTCGGGCTGCATGCTTTCCGTACCTCGCTACGAGTGATAGCCTATTACCTAGCCAACATCTAGAGCCTTGGAGACTTTGGTAGCGTATCATCAGGATCACGATGGCCATACGATGACCTCGCGAGGTTCAAGAGGCAATATTGGAGAAAGAATTGACAAAATCGCCAGACAAAGACAAAGATTTGTACAGTTGTCGTTAAAAATGTATATTAGCACAATTTACTGAGATAAGGCCCGTCCCGTCCTACATGCAAACCCTGAGACGATGATACTACAATTAATGAACCATCGACTTTCCGATCTCGCTTTCCCAATTCCTTGCGCGCTCAAAGCCATTCGAATGCGTCTGGTAGTCCTTCAGAGCCTCGTAGATGTCTTCCTCTCTCGTGAGCACAAAGGGTCCGTACTGTACAATCTTTTGATCAAGAGGGAACCCAGCTACCAGGATAAATCTTGAATCCTCCTTTGCATCCTCCTTTACCGATGCAACGACAGAGTCGCCCTTTTGTTCAAAGACCGTGTTGTGGTACTGCTCGACCGTTTGTGCATCCTTGCCGAATTGTACGGTCCCTGATATCGTGTATGCAAAACTGTTCCAACCGGCAGGTAACGGCTGTACAACCCTACCGCCAGGTTTGATTGTAACGTCAAGGAGCCATACAGGCGTGTATGCCAGTTCCTGAACCGAGTCTACTCCATGAGATTGTCCACTGATAACCTTGATGTTGACTTTGCCATCGTCGAGTGTAACGTCTGGAATTTCATTCGCTCTGAGGTCTCTGTAGCGCGGTTCACACATCTTCAAGGCTTTTGGTAGGTCGACCCAAAGTTGCATTCCCACATTGGGCGACCCGTCCGCGTTTTGTCTGGGCATCTCCGCGTGCACGATGCCGCGTCCCGCTGTCTGTAAAACGTTAGTTCCGCTCAAAATCAAAAGACGGGTTCGCGGGTCATACCATAAACTGAAGGTCTCCAGCCTCGATTGTGCCTTTGTTGCCCGCGAAATCCTCATGATCGACCGCACCGGACAAAAGGTACGTGATTGTCTCCTGTCCTCTGTGTGGGTGATCTGGAAATCCTGCGCCTGGCGCAATGGAAAAATGGTCGAGCATCAAGAAAGGACTCAAATTCCTTAGCTTCGGTGTGCCAATTGACCTCCTCACCCTCGCGCCGGCACCTTCTGCTTGTGAAACGGCGAGAAACGATTGGCGAATTGCTCGGGGTATTGACATATTATCGGCTTTCTGGAGTGCTAGATCCGAAGGAGGTACAACAGGGAGTCCGTGGAAGGAGGAGGTAGGGATATTCGAGGTCTTTGTAGCTTCAGGCATCACTGTGTTACTTTGAGGAGCTGTAGTATAGAACGCGATTTGGCTGAGGATTGTTTCGCGGTGGCAGATTGCGATTGCGATGAGGCAAAGAAGAATGGAGGTAATAGATTTCATGGAACTGCGAGCGACGACTTAAATACAGAGAAAGAGCTATAAGATATCCAGAAGTTCACAGTAGCTTTGAGGTTTAATATTGCAAAGCAATGGAAGTTTTCAAGCCATAGCTAATGCTTGGGTGTTCGCTTTGAAATTCCCATGTAAGCATTGGATAAGCAATGCCATCGAAAAAGGGTGCGGCATCATTTCCGCTATCACGATAAAGGATGGGTTTGTCAACTCTCTGAAATGCCATCGGATTCCTCCCATAATGGGCTGTAAATTGGAGTACCTCCATCTGATTTCGAATACAGGAATTGAGCTGTTCTACAGCAGACTCAAAGCCGGGGATTGATACTGATACATTTCTGGGATTCTTAAGTGCCATCCTCACGGCAACGAAGGCTGTACCTAGGCGAATTTTCGACTTTGGGAAGCTCCTAAACAGCTTCCTGGGAGTACACGATGAGATTTGTAAACTCCATCGATATTCCAGAACCTGTACGAAAATTGACCGTCACCAAATTTCCCTTCATTTCCCCTACCATCACGACCCAGCCACGCCAGCTTTACCTGTCAGGTTTCATCGAGTACTAGCTAGAGAATGCTACACGATCTCCACATCACCATCCAAGATTCTCGAAGATGAAGGAAAAAATCAGAATGCACAAAATTCCCGTGCGTGAAAACCCAAGTTCCCAAAGGACCGATAGAAGAAGGTAGAAGCATGTCAGGCATCAAACGGCATGAAACGCACCAGCTTGGTGCGTGCGTGCGTGCACCACGAGGTTTGTTAGTTCTAGAGTATATGACTCAGACAGAACAAACAGACAGACAGACCGCCGCTATATCATGTCATGCATAAACCCTCGAATCGAATCGAACGAAAACGAGAACCCCACCTAAAGAGGTTGATTTGCCTGTCGACATTCCGACACGATGGGATTAATGCAGACGCAGACCATACCTAAGATCAGATGAAAGATACCTATAAACGCCTCCGGAGTCCCAACAAACACTATAGGAACGAGCATTAGCACGACTCAACCGCACCAACCGAATAAATAAAAGAAGAAAGGAGCAAACAATCTCTCCATCAACGGGAGGCAAAGGCAAAATCTAGAGTAAGAAAAACAAGAGAAAACAAGGCGACGGTAGTGCGACACGTTTTATCTAGAATACCTATACTACCCCAAAAACCTAGCAGTAAGAAAAAATCTCAAGATTTGCAAAAAGATAGGAAAAGAGGAACTCGTGACGTCCTACCTCCTATTTAAGGAGTGCTCATAACATAACATAATAGAGGAAACATATACACCGGAAGAGCAGCGTCCGCAAAGCAGGAGCAGTGCAAATCATGATATCGCTTCGATTCGATTCGAGATAGAAATACAAACTTCTAGAATAAATTAATCAAGTAAAGCTTCTCTCTCGAGCACAGTCTCCATTTATTCATTCATTCAGTAAGTAAGTAATTAATTAATTAATTATGTATGCAATCGCTTTGGGTATAATGCTCTTAATCCTTCCCCCTTCCTTCCTTCCATTCTTCACACTTCTAAAAAAGACATTCACCTCCAATAAAGCAGTCAGGCCCAAGACGGATCCCTCCCAAAATCAAAACGACGATCCCATGCCAAAACAAGAAAGAACTTCAAAATTGATCTCCCCCAAAGAAAAACTCCCATGCCAAAAAAGCCTTCAAGATAAATCCATATACTAAAGACAATAACCAAACATCCACTCCCATTATACACAAACACACACTCCACCCATCCCCAAGCCCTTTCATCGTCTAATCAAAGTCGAAAAATAACTCTTACTGTTCTTCGCCCCCTTCCTAATAGGAAACTCCTCCTCCTCATCACTCTCCTCCCAAGGCACCACATCCGTCTTTTTAGGCGAGGCAGAAGTAATCCCCACGTCCCCAACGTCCCAAGGCGCAACCTCAGCCCTCGCTTCCAGCGCCGCGCTCAACGGCGTAGCCGGCATACTCGGTGGTCGTGAAGAATGTGAAGAAGACGAGATGGAACGCGTCGTCTCAGGTAGCGAAGTCAAACTCGGTGCCTTCCATCGAGAATGCGAGGATAGAGATTTCTTGTGCGCGGGTGCTGCTGGTGCTGGGATCGGGAGGGAAGATGGTGCAGAGCCAGAGCCAGAGCCAGAGGCGGAGAAAGGACGCGGTTCAAGCGAGATAAGGCTGATTGTTTCGGCAGTCTCCTGAAGTTGATCTCGGAGGAGTTGCTCTTCGGTACGGTTATCCACAATGATAGTCGGTCGTTTGTTCTGTGTCAATGCCTTGATCATGGCCTTTTCGTGCTCATAGTCCCTCTTCTGTCTCTCTCTGGCCTCCTGATGCAACCTCGCCATTTCCTTTGCATTCTCCTTCGCCTTCTTGTAATCTGATTCCGCGGAGGCCGGGATCTTGCCCGACGGCACGCCAAACGGTCGTTGACCCTTCTCTCCCATTTCTTCCTTCATAGCTTGGGCGAGATTCTGGAAGGCAACGGCCGACGGTTCCTTCACAGCGAAGAAGCTTTTGAAAACGCTGGGTTTCTTCTTGTGCTTCCGACTCTTCCGCTCGTCGCTCGACGATGACGTACGGGTATGTTGGGAGGCAGTGATGCTTTTTGATCGATCTCGTGGGGTTGTTGTTGAAACGTTGTCCGTATCCGTACTCGAGGTGGTGACTGACTCCTCGCTCAGGAGATTTATTGACTGGGGCATTATGATCGGCGCGGAACAGCCGGATCTGTAGACGCTATTGAATGATGCTACAGGATCGATCTGCAAACACCACACGTGGAAGAGTTTTGCAAGTTGGAAGGGCGGGTATGAATTTGTGGTCGCAAGAGATTGTTGTTAGGGGAGTAAATATGTGAGGCTGAGCGACTTCAAAGCCGGAATGTAGTGCGCGAGATTCCCAGTGGGGATTTGTTATCATGCGATTGATCGACTCTAGGAAGATATGCTGCCAACTCCTCATATCAGGATATTATCCTCGCTGCTGCATGCAGTGGGCCAATTGGGCGTCAAAGACTGCAGATTAGGGTTGGAATGACAACAGATTGTCCCGCTGGAAATTGATATGCTCGAGGATCGCTGGTCGGCAGTTTTGGCAGTTTTGCTGTGCCGGCAGCCGGAATCTTCAGGGTCTGGTTGGACCTTTGTGAAAAAGCGAATCGCTTATCGGATCTGCTGTTTGTGTATAATTTGTGTCAAGCCAAAATCAGGAGACAGTAGAAGTAGCCAACTCTTAGATAGTCCCCGTCACGATTCATCAAGGCACTTTGTTTCGTGGTCAACCAAGCTATCTAGCTTTTCGTGTCCACACGAGACCCATCAACGGCGAGCTTCCTGTCGAGGATGGTGGCGTCCGCGATTCTGCTCTAGGCGCATTGCAAAAGCGAAGCATGCAGTCAGTCAGTCACCGAAAGCACAACCAACAACCGCCATACAGCTACAACGAATGTCTGCTTGACCCCTCTAGGACCTTGGTTCTGACGGTTCGGCCGCGGCTGTCAACCACAACATGAAACAACCTTCAGCCTACGTTCCGAGCGTCAGTACCTCCCACTACTCCTCTTCGCTACTCCCACATGGACGCGATAGTATAGCAAGTATCAAGCAACCTGTCTTGCGAGGAGAGGCTATTAATACCTGACAGGAATAGATTCCTTTTAGCAGACTCGATCGTGAAAGGGTCGCACAGCGCAACCTCCCCGTCGATAGTACGCGTCGCACCAACTCTTGCACAGCAGGCGCCACAAATTCTCCCATTGGGCAAGGGAGAACACCATCTTCGCTCCGCTCGTCGAGATCCATCCCAGCCGTGCGCGGGTTGCAGAAGTTGGGAATCCCAGGCATGCTCCAGGCCCGCCCCCAGTACCGATCCTTAGCGACGGTAAGCCTTTTACTGACTCAAGCGGCAAGCCTGTCATGCAGACTTTTCGAGAGCGGACTGGTCGATACACGCGCACTGGGAACGCCGCGAGCTTATACTCGACAAGCGTTGAATTCCAGGCGAAGTGAGTCATCGCCCAACCATGCATTCGGAATCTAATCTGTAGGCATCTTTCTTTGATCCTGCAAGCCGATATGCATATTTTTGAACTTGAGGGACCAACGGTGGTCGGCGTGGTAGTCGCCGTCTTTGTGGTGGGTCGGATATAGTGTAGTATGAAGGTTACTGCGCCCAAGATGCGGGTAACAAAAAGACTATTAGAGGTGCAGGTGCCCCTTGCGAGATGTAATCGTTCTTTCCAATCTTCATCCAGTGTTGGAAACCAAGAGTCTCGCCGTTCCTACATAGGGAAGGATTCTTCGAGGCTTGGATCAAGAAGCTTTCATGAGGCTATTGCATCTTGCAAATTGTCGAGTAGTTCCCCTCTCAGCCAACATGGAGATATCTTCTTTGACAAAGATTGGCAGAGAATCAGTGATTATAACCATCCTTAAGATTGGCAGAGAATCAGTGATTATAATCAATGATTACCATTCACAACTATCCCCCCATGGCATATTTTTGTTGTGGTCAAGCTGAGGAGGTCCACAAGCTGCAAGCATCACCAATCAACCCCAGCTGCCATCCTTGCACACGCCAGTCAGTGTCGCCGACAATGGGGCCGAAATTCAGACATTCATGCATCTCGTCCTCGCCCGAAGTCGTCGACAAATGCAACAACATGGAATTAGATCCTAGTGAGAAGAAGGTCCTGAAGAATACCCAATTCCCGCCAGACTTCAACAAGAAGGTAGACATCAAGAAGGTCAACACCGAGGTGCTCAAACAGTACGTAACCCGCTGAGCGCGACACTACGGGTCCAGCTACTGACTGCGCGCAGATGGTACCTAGCACGATGCGCCGAAATGATGGGTGACGATGACATTGCACCAGACTTTGGATGGCAGATTCTCACGTCGGGCTCAAGCGTCAGTACATGGCATGAATATGGTCCATTTGCGCCCGCTCTAATGTCGTCTGTAGCCAAATATCAAGCACTTCCAGGTCAAGATGCTCGGCTTCTTGCAAAAGAACGCTGCCAAATTCTCAAAGGAGCTGTGGGCTCTGTTCTTGAGCGCGCAGGAGAACCCCAATGGTGTCCCCCCTCAACTCCTCGAGGCTAAGAAGGAGGAGCTTCTGAAACTGCGAGTACGTTTGCCTTTTGCATACACCACAATTGCGCTTCAAGCTAATTATATACCTCACAGGAAGAGAGAGAGAAACGTGAAAGCGACACCCGAGCCCGCCAGACTCAAGACAGGGAGCGCGAACAAGATACCGACCGCCGTCGCCGTGGTGGCAGAGAGGAGCGCGGACGTGGACGTGGAGGATACAGCAGGGGAGATGACCGAAGACCCAGCTTTGCTGGCTTTGCTGGCAGAAATGATCGCGGCTATGAGAGCAATCGTGGATTCGAGGGCAGACGCGACACTCGAGACGACCGGCCAAATTGGCGCGAGATGGATCCTACTCATCGTGGCCGTGATGGCTTTCGTGGAGAGGGGCCAAGACGCGGTTCTGGTGGCCGGTACAGCGACCGACGCTCACGTTCACCACCACGTACCATGGACTCGTACAAGCCAACCTCTCGCCGTGCTCGCAGTCCGTCTCCTCGACGTCGTTCACGCTCTCGCTCACGTTCTCGCAGCCGTTCCAGGTGTGTACCATTGACTTGGATATCTAAAGCTCAACTATGCATCGATACCGGTGGCATTCTGTCAATTTCTGCAAATGGAATTGCCAGGGATCCATCGCTATCAGCCTAGCAATGGAAGATCTCAACAGAATTGACTAACCTGCGATTCTAGGAACAACCGCCGATACCGTTCACGCAGCCCAATCCGCAGCAGCCATCGGCGCCGTCGTAACTCCTCCTCCTCCCGACCTTCGGCTACTCCTCTGCGATCAATGTCCCCGGTGCAATCAGTATCCCGCGCCTTGGCCGACTCTCGCCCAAACTCCAGTAGTGGACCAACTCCAGCCGTTTCTCGCCCTGGATCCGCAGGTAGCCCCATGTCTACCACCTCGTCCAAGCTCAGCGAGAAGGGAAAACAGAGACTCGCCGATTTCGCGAAGGAGAAAGAAGCACGCCGAGCATCGTTCTCTGCCGAAACAGACGGTCCAACTGAGGGTATGCCAACTTCGTTCATGATCTTATTGTTTCTTCGTTGTCAATTACTAACAGTGTAGCTACAGGAAAATGAACTATTATAATACCATGACTTTCAAGGCTACATTTCCAGGGACACATCCCTTGCGCATCTCACATTTGGCGGATGAGGCTCGTGGTATACCCTGTATCTTCGCAATCATGGATTCCATGCTAATTCGAGCTCCCAGAAACCATTCCAACGAGGTGGAATCTACATACTTGTTTGAATATGGGAAAGGGCACGGAACGGATTCAGAAAAAGGGCACATACTACGATGAGATGATGCTCTATACGGATATGATACGTCAAGCTTTTAACTCAAGGTACCTTTAAGGCAGCTGAGCAACTAGTTTAATGGAGCACTATGGCAATACTTTTCCATGTTCGGTTGTGAGCTTGGGAGAACTTGATCACTAATTTGTATACCGCTCAGTTCATCCACACCTTTACCAATTACCGTGGCCGCCGGGTCCGCCTGTCCATCCTCTTCGCCCTACGATCCAACAGAGAACGACATTTCAGAGTCGCCGAAATTTCTCGGATAGCTTTTTCGTGGATAGCAAAGCCCTTCTCCGAGCGCACTAGAAATTACTACCGACCACAGTTCCCTGCGGAAAATCACCTCACGGTCGACAAGCTGGTGTCTAAGATTACATAGTCATCGTGTCCTCAGCCTTCCGTTGAACACGGCGAACTCTTGCTTCGAATGGGGATTGCCCTTGTAGGAGTGTCCACGCTCCTGATGATCTATACAACTTGACCGCTGATGATATGGGAATCATGGGCCCTCAAATCGAGCGGCGGCTCTATCGACATATCCACGTACATGTACCGCGCCATTACTTATACTAGATTTTACCTATGCTAAGATCGATCTGGTGCTTGATTATGTATTACTCTGGAAGAGCCACCTTTGAGGTGAAGTTTGGTGGCCATGATGCAGTCGTTTTGGTACTAGGTGTTCTATAGACTGTAAAACTTCGTATTCCTTCCGAATAGCCTCTTACTCTCTCGCTCTCTCTATTTGGCAGACTCCATATAGTTTGGCTTTGAGAAGTGATGCCATGCATTCTGCGCGGTGTGTAAGCTCCGATTCCTCGTTTTGATGTTACATGTTAGGAGAGAGAAATGGGTCGCATACACCGTATTGATAATCTTGGAATCGTTTTTCAGTGAACACCCTTCTTGCTGCCTTTGTGGAATGGTGATTCGTGGATGGGTGTATTATGAGTATCTTTCTCTTCGTTGATGTTTTTCGGGATTTGGCTGTGTTGATGGGCTGTGGGATTGTTGATGCACATATATGATGGGGTGGGTCTATATGTAGGAGTAGGTGTATGGGCGGGTTCGTTGCAGCTGCTGATGAGCGTGAAGAAGGATTTGGTTGTACTGGAGGGCACACTGTTCATGGGCTATGAAGGAAGAAGGATAGACCGATGCCTTCTGTCGAGAAACTCGGGGAGTTGGAGTCATCCGAATTTTTGGATTCTCTGCGGATGGATGCTTTTAATTTTGGTATACGCTTTACTCCTCGTTTCGACCTGTTTTTCTTCTTCTGGATTCGGGAGGTGGAAGATACGAGGGGAGATCTCAACTGTAGAGTTCGTTGTGTAGGGGGCCGAGATGCGAGTTTGCTGCTTTATTTACTGCTAAGACTATAACGTATTCCACCACCGAGCCGGCCACTTTTCCTTGGCACGACCAACTCATGTTACGACTCTTCAATTTTATCTCTATCAACAATAGATTCCAAGTCTGTCGTGCTACTATCTGATTCACAAGATATCTCGATATCCTTTTTACACGTTCGCGCATTGTGCTCAGTCGCGCCGCAGTGCCCACAGCGCCTTTGAGTTGGTCGGGCTGTTTCTTGATCAACACTACTACGAGTATTCTTTGATCCCTGAGGCGCAACAGACGCCTCAGCAGCTACCCGCGCTGCTCCAGTCCCATACTCCATAGTACCACCTTGCTGGATCCGCTTTCTTTTACGCCATTTTCGCTTCGTCATTACTGCCAATTGCTCTTCAATCTCGTGTTTTCGTGCAACAAGTAGGGCGTTCTGGTGCAGCATCAATTCAGCGCCTTTAACAAGCTGTGAAAAGCCTGCCTGCGCAATAACTGGTGACCGAGTAAAAGACTCGCTTACGAGCTTGGTATGGGATCCAAATTCATGAGTATTGCTTGGAGTCTTTTTTGGCTGCCACGGCGTTTCTAGGAGACGGGGTTTTGGCGGGGTACGTAGCCGTACTTCAAGGCGATCCAACACTACCTGCGCGTTAATAGGGACTAGCCCTACTGCCTCAAAGGCCTTTCGACAATTCTCTTCCGTGAACACGTCGAAAAACGCGTCTTTAAAGGCAGGGAGAAAGCCTTCCTTATTGATATGGTGCACGCGTCGGTGCGCCAAGTCCCGGATGCGTTGGGAGTACTTGTGCTTTAACGGCGAGAAGCAGACCACGTCAAGGGGCTGGAGTATATGCGACGAGTGCGATGACATGCAAGAGGGTTAGGATCTTATTTTCGAGGCAGTAGTCCTTGAAATCCTGGCTGAGATGGCTCTCATGGCCGTCCAAGATAAGCAGCCTGTACCCCCCCACCTGCCGCGCCTTTGTATACGCGTTAAAATGCTTCAACCACCCAAGACCAAGCGCGTTGTTTGTCCAGCCGTTCTCAAAGACTGAGGGCTTCCAATTCCGTGGTATATCTGCCTCCTCATACCACGCTAGAGATGTAAACGCGTCCTTTATAGATAATGAATGGCGGGATCGCATACCCAGCTGCGCAGATGCTCTGAATAACCGTAACCCATTCGCGATCGCCCGGCTGGATGAGTTCAGGCCTTGTACGTCTTTCAGAGGCTGTAGCGACCTTCATTGACCCAATAACGCCCATATGGGAGCCAATCTCGTCAAAGTTGGGCGTATCCTCGTCGTGGACGCCGTACTTGGCTTTAGTATCTGTAACTAGCTTGAACCACGCGCCAATTACTTCTGGATCCTTCTGTAGTATCCTCTGCCTATCCTTTGCTCGATTGAAGGCTATTTTGAGCGCGTTACGAATCTCTCAGCCCAGTTTTTGCCTACTGGCTCTCCACCGCGTATACCCAGTAGTTTCTCTGCCATATCTGCCACCTCACACAGCCGGGGCGCAAATCCTCGCGAATTGAGGTCGAGGATATATCGGATAATTGTTTGCTCTTCTATCGTAGTGAGCTTATGAGAGTTTGGGCGAGTTTGAGATGGAGAGGTGATTCCGCGGAGCCGATCAGAGAGCCTTTGGTGTTTAGCGTTAAAGGCTGTAGCAGCGCGCCGTAGGCTTTGAAATTGGCCAGAGGTATAAGCCTGAAGAGCGAGATCAATTCTACCTTCTTCTTGAACGGCTATCGCGCTGCGTTGTTGAGACATTACGTGTTAAACAGGAAAATGGCTATGCCAAGGAAAAGTGGCCCGCTCGGTGGTTTGGCCCGCTCGGTGGTGGAATACGTTATACACCCTATAGCTTTCCCTAGAGAAGATTCGCCAGTCTAATAAAATAATAATAACACACAGTTCGACTTTCAGTGTATATTATCGCAAGGTTATACCTCCCTTTTCCTTTTTTATCCGTTTAGGAATGAACGTTCCATCTATCCCAGATCACAATTGCCACCACAAAGAGATCCATTCCTCGCTTCTACTAAAATCCGGAATCCCTATTCTTGAATAGAGAATAACAAAGCCATTTTTCATATATAGTAATAGTAATAGGAGATATACAAAAATGAAGTCGATACATGCTGAGAAAACTCTCGAAAGTAATTCAATTCGGAAACGACAATTTGATATTTCCCACGGTGAAAGCGCTTGTGTCTTGACATTCTTATCTGGTGGATGGGTATTGTTCTGGGAGCGAATAACTTCCGAGCTGTTGTCAGAAATGAGAGCTGGAGTCTTGAATTCTTCCGTTGGCAATTGATATAGTGACTATACCACCCCTATGACATATTAGTATAGAACCTGTCGAGCCGCTCTTTTTCTCTGTAGTCATCTGAGGGCCTTGTTTGAGAACCAAGGCATCAATACAGAGAAGTAGCCTTGAAACCGTGAATATTTGGACATGTTATTTCTCGTTTTGCTCTAAAAATCGAGTTGGAACATGCTCGTATATCCCAACTTCGGCCACTTTGAATCACCAACAACTGATAGTCGCAGTGAGCATTCATAAGCAGAACAACACTGTTATACGCTTGAGTTATCATCTTCCAATCTGCTTGAACAGACACTACAGCTTTGTTGTCTCTCCGACAACATTGAGGAATGCAGTATGCACAAACTCTGTCAGATCAGCAGCTTGTAAACTCCTTCCCTTGTCCTTGAAGGCCAATCTCGAGCATTCCCTTGTAATGGCACTGCCTCCGAACGCCGCAAGAGCCAGTAATTCCGAAGAACTAAGATCATTCTCATGATCCCAGATCCGATCCAAGTATGCCTTTCTCCATGCCAGCAGCGTTCCAATTGACCCTGTCAATGTGTCACCCTGTCCACCGCTTCTCTTCAATCCTCCTTCGCCATCACTCACATACGTGAACTCTCCATTCGAGATGTAATCCTTTGGCCCCTTCTGTATAATCGTGACACCACCAAATGCTTCCGCGAGTTTAGAGCATAGCTCTTTCGGATCCCCCTCATTGACATCGATACTCTTACTCTTTGCCAGCCTACCAAACTCGACCACATTCGGCGTAAGGATACACTCTTTATACCCGTCTACCAACTCTGGTCGCGTCTGCGCAAGATATAGTCCATCAGCATCCAAAACGAATGGTATATTCTGTTTCCTTGCTTCCTGGATAACTCTTGCGCAGGTATCTTGCATTGTTTTATCCCGACCAAGACCAGGTCCTATGACTACAACATGCAATCTCGACAGCATGGCTGCCACTTCATCGGCAACGGAGTCGAGAGATTCGTTCGAGGACATGTTCTTGGATTGGCGCATATAGGGATGGACCATCAGGTTCGGAGAGTAGGTTTTGATTACAGCGCCGGCGCCTGGTTCGCAGATTACGTGGCTCTAGTTTAGATATTAGAGCCGATGTGCAAGACGAGGAGAGTAGGAGGAATATGTACCATGTCTGCACCTAGTTTTGCTGAGGCCATAGCGGAGAAGTAGGGTGCGCCTGTGTAGTCTTCGCTGCCTCCTATAACTGCTACTCTGCCCAATTGGCCTGAAGAATCAGTTAAGTTTCAATTCTTGCCATGAACATTTGGAAGACTTAATACATACCTTTGTGGAAGCTCTCCAGCATTGGCGGTACCATCTTGTGGACCTTTGCTAGGAGCTCTTTTCTTGTTGCTGAAGCCATGTCAAGTTTGTGTAATGCAGTATCAATTGGTTTATGTATTTAGATTATCCAATGCTAAGGACGGAGGGCAAGAGATCACCCCATGTTCAAAGGTTGAACGTCATGTTCAATGATTCCGTCATAATGCGTGTGGAAAAGGTGGGGAGAGAAGCGAGACTGAAGATCCCTCGAACCAGACTACAACACCAAACCCACTTCTATACCGAAGTCTCAAATAGGAAGTAGGACGGGTGATAGACCCTCTAGGCTTCGGAATAGTCTGAAGCATCTATTCCATCTCACCCGCCGGCTACTCGGGTGTGCAACAAGGACAATTCTTTTACCTCTCGTAGCGAAGAAAAACATCTAATCACGCCCCTCAGTCAGCACACCCATCCGAATCCAGCCCCAAAAACAACAGATTTGCAATCTTTAAAGAGGCGGGTCAGCCAAACAGAAAATAGACGACCAATAAGACAAGTCCCAGACATGAGAAATCGATGCTAATAGATCTGACCCCGGCCACGCCCACATCCACAACTCGCAGCAGCACAGCCCATCATCTTTCCCCCGGGTTGGATTCTTCCGAGGCGCATGACTTTGGGACGACATTGTCTTTTCTGAGGAGGAATGCTGCGCATTCTGACCGTACAACTCGGGAGTGACGAGAATAGGTTCGCGATGATTTGGAAAGCTCACGATGAGATTCTGGTATATAAGATGTAGGTATCTTCATCGACAATTACCATCATCATCATCATCATCATCATCATCATCATCATCATCATCATCATCATCATCATCATCATCATCACTTCTTCATTTCTTTCATCTACGGCATCTCCTACTTGATATTTCATTACATTTCATACATCCAGTTCCAGCATCAATCTTTGCATACTTTAATCCGATTTTCTACATCTCAACTAAGTCCTCTACTTGCCCTTTCACCACCAAACCAACAATCATGCTCTCCACCATCCCCCTCGCCTTCCTCAGCGCCCTCACCCTCGTCCAAGCCGCCCCCTTCACAGAAATCTACACTGCAGGCGCAACAGCAATCAGCACCGCCTCCGCCTACAAGCCAACCACAACACCAACTACCACCTCAACACCCCCAGCCTCAAAAGTCAACCCCTCAATCGGTGCAACTCACACCGTCATTGCAGGCCTCGGCGGCCTCCACTTCGACCCCGAAAACATAGTAGCAGAAATCGGCGACAACATCGAAGTCCACTTCCGCCCCGCAAACCACAGCTTCGCTCAATCCTCCTTCTCCTCCCCCTGCGTCCCCCTCCTCGACGCCCACAACTACGAATCCGGTTTCTTCAGCGGTTTCATGCCAACTGCTGACAAGGAGGCACCGAACGTCTTCACCATCGACGTCGTGAACAAAGATCCAATCTGGTTTTATTGTTCGCAAACAAAGGGCTCGCATTGCCAGATGGGTATGGCTGGTGTTGTTAACCAGAACTTCGATGGACCGAACACTCTTGCGGCTTATAAAAAGGCGGCCGCGTTGACGGGGACGAGTGTTTCCCCAGCGCGCGTTCAGGGTGGTGGTGTTGCGCCTCCTAAAAACCCGTAAATTATGGATTCATGGTCGGGCTTGCTTGTTCTTACATAGCGATTTGTCTCTAGCATAGCGATTTGATTTATGCATAGCGGATGGGGGTTGGTTTCTGCATAGCGAAGGCGTTTGATTTGTCTTGTCCTCGGGTGGTGGTGGTGGTACTGTCTATAATTCATGTAAACAAATTAGACCGCTTCCAATAACACATTTGACATACTTGTAGCTGTCACCTCTCCAATTCTTATTTGATATCGCAATTCGAGGCTAACAATCCGGACCTAATTCAAGATTGAGATCAGTTACTTCAATTGCCAGGATTTTATCGACATCGAAGTGAGTCATGAGACCTCGAGACTAATGAGTTCCTTGAGTTGGAAAGATTCTGAATTACAGACATCACTTTGGCAACACAGCCTCTGCTTGTTCAGTGACCCGCCTAGGCGAATTGATATATGCATCCCCTCCCTTGCTCAAGACAAAAAAATGCATCGCCAACTCTGTCACTAATAGTGATCCTCAATGTAAAAGTCCAGCCAGCTAGCGACACATGAAAAAGGCAGAACAGCCATATCAGGCAGCAGCCAGATTACAGGATATAATTAAGCCCCACTCCTACACAGCGCCTTCAAATCGCCTTAACTTTCAGGGCGCCCGACATAAAAGACCCGTGCAAAGCAATAAACAGCGCGTGATTCTTTTGCGTGATACCTTCCCTCGTATCATCATAGTGATGCCGCCGTATTGGTAAGGAGACAAAAGACATAGTGATTAGACGCCTACCGAACCTGCAGCGAAAGCAATGAGATCGCCCAGAGGATGATCGAAAACATGAGGGAAACATTTGTAAAAGGTCGATTGCAGGTCTGGGCGACCGGGGATATTTATATTTTGCAAGATAGCCAGCCAGTTGGGGACAACGGATTCTAGTGTGTCCTTTTTTGTGTTGAGTAGTCGTGTGCGCCGAACGCTGAAGGAAAGGCATAAAAATCGTGATGGTCAAGGTGGGTATAGTGATACAGGTGGGGATGGTCCGATGAGAGTGGGATCCAGTGGAGCGGGTGCGCTGGCATCAACGATGATCGTAGCCTTGGCCGGGAGCATACTCCACGCCCTGCATTGCGGCTGCAGGTGCTTGTGCCCACTGTCCAGGGTGTCCGTTATTTTGCAATGGCGGGAGCATGCTTGAGGATGCAGCCGGTGCTGGCGGTTGCTCATGTTGAAGCTGATTGGTGAGACTTCCGTAGACATGGGGAGAGTTTGGATCGAGACGATTAAGACGATGAAACATGGCCTGCACTTCACTGCGCAACATCCGATTCTCTTCCTCGAACCGACGGCCCATATCGATTTCGTTTCTCATTCTTTCCGTGTCGCGGCGAATGGCATCACCACTGTACTTCAGGTTTTTGATGTGTTCGATGGCTGCGAGTGTGAGGTTAGTGTATGAGACATGGAGCACATCTTTTGAGCACATACCTTTGGTGAGAATCTCCCACTTGCTAGATTTTCCACCCGGCGAATTTGGGAGTATATTATTGAGCTCATCAAAGAGCGACTTCATCTCGCTACGACGTTTACGCTCGGCCAGCTTGTGGCTGACACGAAGTTCAGGGGTACGGCTATAATTACCTGAGCCACCAGGTGTCTGTGGAGAGCCAGGATCATTGGCATGCAGACTGGTGACAGACCGATGCTGGAGTGAGTGATGATGGTGTTGAAGATCTGAACATAAGTCAGCATCCAGGTTCCATCTAGACACAGTCGTCTGTGAATGTGCTTACCATCGTCGAAGCGCTTCTGACCGACTGGCATAGACTCGGTTTTATATAAGCTGCTATTGACTGAAGCTGCGTAACTGTTTTGCCGAGAAATAGCATCGTTGTCGCTAGACTCACTGCTCCTAGAACCACGTCGGTCCTCAGACGGCATCGAATCTGGAAAAGCCCAAGGAAAACCCTTGGTGGGCTCAGCCGCCCTCGGATCTGGCATGCCAGACACGGCTCTAGGATTTGCTGGGATCACAGGTGCGCGCCGAGGTTGTGCGTTCGGACGCAAACCAGCCCGGGAGCCCACCGGAGACACAGGTATGCCATTGGTTCGTTGGTCGATAATGCCTCGCTGCTGCTGGAGGTTGGAAGCCAGAGACACACGAGATGCATTCTGGCTGTCATACGGAGAGGAGGGGCTAATGGCAAGGTGGCCCATGCCCATGTTCATCCGACTGTCAACGCTGCTTCGGCGAGAATCGAGAATTGAATGAGCGTCCAAGCTTCCACGTTGCTGCTGTTCGTAGCTAGCCACACCATGATTGATGGTGGGCAAAGACTGTGACAGTTAGCAGACTTCTTCGAGCAAAGCACGAACATACATACATGGTGTCCATTTCTGGCCGAGTGTGGTGTTTCGGGCATAGACATGCGAGAAGGAGAGTCGTCATGGTTCAAAATCGTCTGCAATTGAAGGCCGGCGGTGTTTGAGACGGTAGAGGAGTCTGCAAGGAGTTAGCATGTGGAAGTAGGTAGTGCTGCTGGCGTGTATGCTTGACATGTAACGTGATGCACTAGCTGGGTGGATAGCACGTGGCAATTCGGTGGCAATTCGGTCATGATGAGTTGGACTGAAATGACTTACGTTTGCTCTGCTGAGACCAGTTACCTGAGTCGCGAACATCACGGGGATCGAGAGATTGTCGTGGAAAGCCTGGCGATGGTTCTGGTGGAGGCAGATCGCTGGTCAGTGATGTGATGGGTGGAAGTGAGTGGTGTGTTGTGTAGGCTGTTCCGGGGCGTGAAGAGTCCATGGTGTATGGTGGACCGCCTTCAACGGATGGATGAAGATAGATGGGTGTATCGCGATGGAGTTGAGGGTTCTGATGGATACTTAGCGAGTCTTCTCACGTAGGTGTTGGAAGGAATTGAATGACAACTGAAAAGATGATGGATAGTTGAGGCTCTCTGGAAATTGAATGAGGCACTCTTAATAGTGAACGAGGCTCTCTGAATATTGAACGAGACTCTCTGAATATTGAACGAGGCTCTCTGAATATTAAGGAGGCTCTCTGAATATTGACGAAGAAGGCTGCAGGAGTGACTTACGGAAGAGTAGGGTGAGTATGGAGAGAAGTTCGGAGTCGTCTCGCTGGCGACAGCACACTCACTCAGCAGACGGAGAGGATCTAAGGCTGCGGCCATCGTTAGAACTCGAACGGAGTGTACTGTATCATCCCTTGAAGCAGCAGAGGCGACTGACGCGAGGAGAAGAGGAAATGGACAATGAGCAGAGGATCGGGTGAGGAGGGGTGAGGTTGGTGGAGGTGGATGGAATGGCAGTTTTGAAGGTTGGGACTTACTTGGGTGTTGTCAAGCTTTCAGCCTAGACGTATAACGAGCGTTCCCACCTTCCTTCAATTCCCAGGAGCAGTACCCGGACCACGTCAACTGACTTCGACTTCGACTTCAACTCTTTGCTCCAGAAACTTCGGTTTCTTCGTTCCAATAGTCAACTGCACGATCGTTGACGTGATGTTGATCTCGTTTTTTCAATACTTTCCACAACTCAGATGCTCGCCAGACGCATTATCTTTGTAATCGTGTCTCGTTGCGATGCGATGTCGAGAATTGGCGAGGGCTATCTATGGGTGCCCACGAGCACGACCTTTCCCGTGTGAAATCAGACACTCGCGTGTCGTGCGTGAAGAGCTGGGGCAACTAGGAGAAAAGGAAAACGTTTTGGTGAAGAGTGCTTGGGCACGCTAATTAGGTGTGCCTCGACGGTAACACAGAGCCCCACGTATTCGGACAGGTGCCGGCCACGGGTCTGGCTGGCTCCCGGTTCAAAAACCGTTCAGGACCGGGCTGCCAATTGATAATTGACGAGAGCAAGAGGTGGGTGATCGACGACTTGGTTGATTCCTGTCGAGAGGTTGAGTTGTCAAAGGATCAGCACATTCGAGAACGATTCTCCGCGCGCGCGAAAGCAGGGGGACAGCAATTGAGGGCGGCTGGCTGATAGGAAATGTCGTGCCTTGCATCAACTTCGCACGAACCGTGAGGACGGATTAGGCCGTTCAACGAGATGAGCAAGAGAGACGATGGTGTACGAGGGAGAGGTGTGAGGTCGACACTTTTGTTCCTCGGGCGCCTCCAATCAGGACGGGAGCCAAACCTGAAGGACACGTGGGGATGGGGATGGGATTTGGATTCTGAACCTAGTGATCGCTGCTGCGGAATTAAAATCGATCGCTGACAACCTGGCTGGCCCGCCTGGTTGAAGACACAAAGTGGATGGCTGCTCTGTTCGCGCGGTGCATCCTGCGTTTGCCCCAGCAAATCGCATGGCATCCCTAAAAAATGATCCTGCACCCACACGCAAGCTGCGAAGCTGGTTCCCCTCGGGCCATGCTGCCACTCTACTCGAAACTGGGGAGACCCTTCCACTACCGCTGCCCTTCCGGCCGCCGATATGCTGCACTGTGGTTCAAATGGAGGTCTGAAAGCCCTCCTCGCCAGAAGCAATATGGATCGGCACAGTAACAGTGGAGCAGCCCTGTTCGCCGAAAATACAGTTGCAACGGCCACCTTGCTTGTTCCCTTGCCGAGTTCAACATATACTGCACGTTGTTAATCCCCCGACTTGCCACTCTCGGTCATGGCGGTGGTGCAAAGTCATGAATAGTGAGTACTAAAGTATTCAACAAGCCTGAACCTCCCCAACCAGCCACAATTCTCGATATCGGGACACGGCGCATGACACAATTGGCCGAGGGACAAAGAAGACGAGGTGCGTCCACTTCGTCCAAGTTGTTGGAAATGGTGTAACAGGGGCGTCGCAAATGCATCCACTTGTGCTGAACAAAAACCTGGAACTTGTCATGCCTCCCGCTTTCTCGTTCCCCTGATTGACAATGCATTTCCCACCATGGGCGACTACTATTTTTTGCTACATGGCACTCTGCAGAGAGTGTATTGATTGTAACAATCTCGAATGCATATACCTTCCCCTCACCTGCCTCCAATGTCGAGATGGTAGAGTACGGAGTACGGACTACTTTGCGGACCCGCCAGCTGGGGATGGGACCGATACAGGGATCAGTAGAGCGCAATGATTTGATTTGCTAGCTTCTGCTGCACGTCATCTGAGATGCTGTTGGCAATTTCATGATCGTTATCTTCTTCTTAGTCAACAGCATCATGGGAATTATAGAGTGCATATTAGTGGAGGTGAAGGCTACCTGAGGTCCCTAATTGTTCATGCATGTCATGACAAACAACCTGGAATCACATTTCGGATTGTCTCAGAGTAGATCAAACCACGTTCACCAGGGTCACAAACGCAGTATACTTGCTGAGGTCAATTGGACTGGTCTGTTCAATCAAGATCCTGGCCGAGATAGCGAGATGATCCATGTGCTTGCTTGCTTGCTTGCTTGCTTCCCTGGTCGACAGCCGTGGGAGCTCGCTGTCTTGGCGTAGATCCTTTGCACTTGGGAACAGTGTGTTGCTTGCCGTATTCGTCGTTTAAACGTGATAGAGCCGGTCGATAGGAAAGTTTGAGAGAACTGACTGCTGTTGAGGTCTTTTTATAACAAATTCCGAATCAATCCTCCCTGGCTCACAAGGCCCTCCCGCCGTCGGCGTTCCACGTTGTGAGCTGCAGAGATCAGGCCATGTGGATGATTGACAAAGCAACGTGATTAGCCACTGGTGCGAGATAATTCCCGATTCGACCAAACCTTCCTAACTCGGCAATCGCGTCGGATCTTGCTGATCGTTTCCCTCGCATTTCCCTTGAGTACTGATCTGTCGACATGGAGAATAACGCCGATCATATTGGGCCGATCTGACACCTCTCCCTTCTTCACGATTTTGGTGCAGGAGCAGGGTCTTCATGTGGGTACTGTCGATCATGAATTCCGACTACTTGGAAATTGTCTCTGCCTGCTGTGACAAGCCAGAGCGCAGCAATCTCTACGAAACGAGGTGGGCTGTGTTTTGCACCGCTATACTGAGCATGGCCCCCTTCATCCGGCGAAGGAGTGATCTACAAACATGAGGCAACCACGAGGTTGGCTGCCTCACTACACTAAGTCCATAGTACTGTCTACTATTGCACGAGGGCCATGGCACGAGCTGAAGATCAGCATGTGTGCATCAGTCCAAAGGTGATCCCCACCCCCAACTTCTCGAATAAGAACCAGAACGTTTTAAACAATTCCAAATCTCTGAAGACTGACAGCACAACGCATCTCTGCATCCTTACGCCCGGCGCATTCCGAGATAGGAGATCTGATTCCTGTGCTCACCTTTTCTCAATCTCTTAGCAAGAATTAAAGAGCTCCACTCCTTTGTATCTTACCACAACATGTACCTCGCTCTCCAATGGTACAGTGCCAAGACTTCGTCGTACATGGTCCAGACCTACTGCATTTGTGCGAGGCATACAGGAGTATAATGCAGCCATCCGCGACTTCTGCTACGATCCTTTCTTTCATGAGCTGTTGGCCAGACTACGTTCATGCATATGCACAGGAAGCTACTTTGAGACATGCACCCGTCACACTGCACCACACGTCCCTAGCTTCCTTGACAAACGTTACTTCGCGCGAATAATTCCAATGAATGTCGGGGGAAAATCCGTCTGGCAGGTGTAAAAGGGGGGCGAAATAGCAAGAGATGGGATGATTCAAGGCATTCACCGGTGCAGAATGTCTTCGACCCCTTTTACAGTTGTCGAAGCATGCGACCGATGAGGCTGAGACGAAGGTAAGAGCTCGCCCTCGATGTACACACATCTGTAAGCCTCTGCTTCAACTCAGGCTTGGGTATTCGTCTCCTGGCTGCTGACTGGCATGTCTTCAGTACCTGGCCAGAAATCCCCACCTATCTGGAGCACTTGTCCGTGAAGCTCATCCGTCTTTCTACACGCATGTCTTTTCTACCTTTGCTGACCACAAAACCACGATCGAATAATCGAAACTCGAATCTGTAATCATGCTCGAATCTGTTTTCCTGCTGGATAGTCCACGTCTGGACTCGGCTCTCGATCCATTCCAGCGCACAACTCCTTGCGAGTATGGAAGCACCAGAGAATATAATATGAGATCGAGCGAAATACAGAGTTGTTGAGTTGAATGGACATAGAGTTGCATGTTCTCGCCATAAGGGCAGTTCAATCAGGTTATGTAGGCCATTCTACAGTGCAAATAACAAAGAATGACTGTTTGCAGCAGGAATGCAGCAATCCGGTGTCTTAACAATTTTCATCACATGTCTGATACATGATCTACATTCTTACATATAATGACCCCAAACCACAGTAGCAGACATTCACCGGTGATCATCCACCCAACTACTCATCCGCCGAACAGCTGCAGCAGCTTATATGTGACTAAGCACGCAACAATTTGATGGTTGTATTCAATTTCTGCCAATCGTTATCTTTTTGTTCTTGATTCGATTTCGAAAGTTCTTCCGCCCCATCTGCATCTTGCGGCTGCGCTGTATTGTTCTTTGCCGCTCTGGTGTCGTATTTCTTCCATTTTTGATCATATGTATGTAGCAGTCACTGACAGCATTTGAACTCCACGCTACTGACATTTACTACACAGCATTGCAGAACACTGTCATCATAGTGCAGCAACGTTCTGAGACAACACAATCTTCGTGTACGTATTGTGGAGTATGTTATAACGATTTAGTTCAATAACCATTCTCGTCCTTCGCCATATACGCTTTCCACAATAAAAAAACAGGATTCCGCTTATTTCCTACCATGTACACAATACTGCCTCAGCCGACCGACGCCGCTCTCAATCAATTTTCACCCGCTCCCTCGACGCTTCGGCCCAAAGCTTGAGGATACTCGCGCCGATAGTCCCAAAACGGATAGGCGAGTACGCACTGTTAATTAGCAGTCTCTTGACCCAGCTCCAACTATGGTCTCGAAAGGAAGATGCTCACGCCATAGGAAATCAGCTGTCCACTGGAGCTTAACAAATCGTTTGTGCCAATTTCATGGTTGTCAAGCTTCGTGTGACCCTGCTAAAGAACTCCATGACTTGGAGCAGCTACGTCCTGTGGTCAGTCACAGGCCAAATTTACCTCCGCAAGACCTTGCAATTGCTACTTTTGGACGAACTTGACCATGGATTTCAAAGCAGAACCGCTATTCATAGGTTATGTTCCTCGACCCTGTACTTAATTTAGTAGCACAGATAGGTAGCTAATTAAATGCGTAATGGATAATGTGAGATCTACCGAATGGTTACCCTTTTCAGTACATGACTCTTTTCCTCAATACTTCTTCCCGTCGAGATCGATATCGTGAGATCTCTGGCGATTTGTATAGAACATATCGACAGGAAACTTGCAATGGCGATATTGATCAGGGCGTGTTTGGTTTGAGAGGATTAGGTGGAGAGGAATACTCGATTACGACATGACTGTGGTAGGGGTATTGAGAAGGGAGAATGGTGGTTAGAAGATTGGTGACGAACCAATCGAGAGCTATCAACTCGTCTAGGTAGTCGTGTGTTGTTGAGGTTGGAGTGTATAGAGCGAAGGACAGGGCGCTGAGGGAGAGGAGGATGGTGGGCAGGTAGGTAGGAGGGGGCGAGGTAGGGCGACAGGATTATGGAGGTTATTTGCAGATACAACCGTAGACAGATACAAAGGCCGTATGTATTTGGGTTTTCGCTTATGAAATGATCGCCTCGTATGAGGGTGGTTTAGTGAGATGCTGCTTGTGTGGGTTGAGAGAATGCGAGGATAGATGGGAGTAGGAGGAAGGCTGAGATGGATAGTTGATTGATTGCCTCGTGAGAGGCGAGTTGAAAATGAAGGGTTGCAGAGGATTGATTGTTGCAGTAAGGGTTGCAAGGTGATGTAAACATGTATGATGTCTATCATTGTGTATTGTATTTCTATGTTCAGCCGTAGAGCTGATGTTTACATATGATGTGTGTACTCTAGCAGGAGCTATTGTGATAAAGGAAGTAAGAACGGTATAGCTCAAGTGTGCCTTCTGTACCAGGATGTGACATTGATGGGGACTTCGCACAGGTAAGGCATCTTATCATTACACAATGGCGGCCTCGAAGGGGTAGTTTGGGATCCGGAATTTTTCGTCGCTCAACCTCACGCCGCACGGCTATCTCCACATTTGCCCATTGATTATATCGCTGGAGCATGACTCGATTGTTTTGGAGAAGGGGTCTTGGTATATTAAAGGCGGTCACTACTTACATAGGAATAATTCCTCGAGTGTGCATCAGAACAACAACCACCAATAATGCCACAATCGAGATCATCACCGTCTTCCTGCCTCATTTCCCTCTTCTTCTTCTTCTTGACTACCATCGAGGACGTCCATGCAAAAGCAATACTCACTCCATCATCAGAAGAATGCACTCACTCTCAACAGCGATGTCAACATCTACAGCATCGGCATCCATCTCACCCTCTACCCCCGCTGGGCCGCTTACCTCTTTTCTACCTACTTCACCCCATACTCCGCAAACCACATCCGCAGCATCACCAACATCATCATCATAGCTATTCTCACTAACGCAATCCAATGAGTACAAACAGATCATATTGCAGTATCGAATGATGGATCGCAATTTTCAGGACAATGATCCTGCAACTTGAATATATTCCCTTTTGTCGAAAATAGGTCGCCGCGTCTACATCAAGTTTGAAAGGGATGTCATTTATCTCGACAGCTGTCATCGTCGCGAGCTGGGATTCTTGGTACCGCTGAATTCTTTTCTTCTCCCACCCACAAATTTTCACATAGATGTCCCTGTCGCCTTCTGGATGGCTAGCATCTACAATTTTGGAATATAATGCGGAAACACTTTAGAGGGTTGGTAAATTCCTAGCGAGATTGGTTTTCGTCATTGCTGAGATTTTTGGAAGCGTTGAGCAGTGGATTTTGGTGTGGTATAGTGTTATTGCGTCTGGTTTGCAGGCCTCCGTTTGTAAAGGGGAAAAGTTATGATGTGAGAATATCTCCCCAATCATGCCGTTGGTGTTTATGACAGGGCATAGTAGACTACGTTTCGAGTGTTTTCAGCTCTCGCTTGTGTAGCCGCGCCGTCACAGGGCTCGCAGCAGTGGGATGGGACTTTACGAATGTTCCAGAAAAGCGGGAGATGGGAGAGAAAAATATCCTAGTTCTCGATTTCTTGTCGGCTGGGAGTTGTAGAGAAGAAGTTGGAAGAAAAAGTATCAAAAATGCTATTGCTCTATCTTGACGTGTTTCCAAACCACAGTTGGCGCCATCGCGATAACCGAAACAGAGATGACGATGCGAGCCAATGACATCAGTATGGGAGAGATACGAGGGAGATTAGACAACTTGTTCCACTCGGGATCGGGATCTTTACCACTGGTTTCGATGCTTGGACTTGGGCGCAAGAATGTCAAGATCAGGGCGCCGGAAGCCATTTCAATTCGGGAAGATGGCTGAAGCAGTCCCCATTTTAGAAATGGAAGGTGAGAACGAGGAGGACAGAAAATAGTTCTCAAGTCCACATCTCCGGAGCAGAACGAGCTGGAAGGTGGCAGGTGCTTGTCTAGCGACCAACAAAGCGCTGGAAGTCGGAATCTTGAGCGAGGGGCGAGTTCTGTTCGTCAGCGAGCTGTATATCCACTAACGTGTTTCACCATTCACTTGGCCGCCCCACTCACTTGGCCACCCAACCAAGAAGTCCAATCCCTTCGTACAATTATCGCGATAATGTCAACACCAACCCCCGGATCGGCTTGCAAAGAGGCTAGATTACTTCTTGCGAAGCAGAGCTTTCAAACGAATCCAAATTTAAGTCAACGTCAAATCTCAGCGTCATACGATATTCCTCGATCTACACTTCAGTCTCGTCTTCAAGGTGGTAAACCACGAAGCGAATCTAACCACCAAAAGAGAAAGTTACAAATACATGAAGAGCAGGCTCTGGTTCAGTGGATCCTAGACCTTGATCGACGAGGATTTCCGCCCCAAATTATCGACGTACGACGAATGGCAAACGCTTTACTCGAAAAACGCGGTACGAATCTTCCACCGTCATTAGTCGGGAAGAACTGGGTATCCCGCTTCATCAACGCTCAGCCGGAGCTTTGTACGAAGTGGAATTATAAATTCCATTCACAGCGTGCAAAATGCGAAGATCCAGCGACAACCAACGCGTGGTTTCAGCGTGTTGAAGAGACGCCCTCACCACCAGGTACACCCCATGGAGTAGCGCCACAGTGGACATCATAAACTCCTCGTGCGATAGCCCAGCTTGAGCAGCAGGCTCAGCTCGTCCGAAATCTTCTTCATCGCCAATCTCAGAGCCCAAGTAGTCAAGCAATTGGTCAACTCATCAAAGGATGTCAAGTCGCAATGAATTCAGCAGTAATACTTGCAGAAGTGAATAGGAAGCTTCGTACAGAGAACCAACGACGAAAACAGAAGCAACAGTATCGTAGACGATATATTGCATATGGAGGCGTTTTACAAGCTCAACAGGGTCAGTTCTTGGTCGAGGGATGCGAAAATAGCTCTAGAGATAGTGTTCAAGATCAGGAAGTCGTCGTACGACAGCGAGCATTACCAACATGTAGTGGCTGCGGTATTCAAGGTCATAAGATTAATCGATGCCCAAATACGTAAAGAATGTATTGTTAGAATTATTTAACAAAAGCTGTATTGGTGGGAGGTTTATCGCACGATGACTTGAGATTTAGTGGTTGGGGTGGCCAAGTGAGTGGGGTGGCCAAGTGAGTGGTGAAACACGTTATCTTGCTCAGGATCAAGTGATAGCAAATCGATGCAGGATGCTGTTACTGTTACCCTTGAGGCAAATTTTGCATACCGCTCTTTCGGCTGGATCTCCATGTCGTTCGATGCTCGTTATCTCGAAATCTGAACGGCTCGACCTCGAAACTCATCGATAGAAATGTGGGACATCTGATAAAGTCGATACTTATCAAAACTGATATTTACCGATACTTATCGTGCTACAAAAATTGAAAATAGCCGTAAAAATCAAAAGTGGGGTAGCAAGCCCTGCTTTTCAGCTATTCTAGGGGTAAGATAGTACCGAGGGCCGGTGATTACCGGACGTTCAGGAACAAAGTTCGAGTGATCTAGGCCTATATAGGTAAATCTAACCTAATTAGATAGAGCTGATAAATACTGATAAATATCGATATTGATCAGATGTGATAAATACCGTGCGATCGATTCTAAATCTCGAGTTTTAATTATCCCACTCTAATCGTAGCAATGACGGCGATGGCGAGTCGAGATAGGCCAATAATTTCGGAAGCTAATCGTGGATGGGTGATTACCAGCTGAAGTCGCAGGTGGTGTGAAAACTCTTCGGCCGGAAACAAAAGAGGAAAAATTCCGAGTCCAAGACCGAAAGCTTTCGTTTCCAAGAAAGAAGGTGTATAAGGCTTCTGGTCTCAATATCAAAGTTTGAAGGCCTTCTGATCTGTACGCTGCTTGATTGCCGGGATCATTATTTGCTCAGGTACTCTATTTCCCCCCTCGTGCCACCAATATTACGATATAGCGTCTTACAGCACAAGGAGAACCCGGTGACCTGATCTCACGATGTTTCCAAATCTAAGAGCCTCTCGATGCTACCGGTGTTGCTTCCGTCAACTGCCTTCTTCGCGGGTGTCTTACCCCGCCATCTCCCTCCGCACCCGCATGCACGAAACTCTTTGTTTTCCAAGGTTTCAGATGCTGGCGAGAGGAAGAAGGCTGAGCGCGACAGGGTTCTCCGCGTTCTTGGTGCATGCGTTACCCTCCGTGTCATCGAAGTTGTACATGGTAATCTCGCGATGTTGAGATTGGTGGGTGGAAAGGGATGATGTCCGGAGAACCCTGATTGGCTTGTGGGTCGTGGGGGTGAGCAGGGAGGAGGAGGCCTGGTTTCGCAAAGCTTTTGGGTGTAAGAGATATCGTAGAGATGGAGCGGTGAGAAGTTGGAGGTTTGGATGAAATTGGGTCTGAACGTGTGAGTATTGAGGTTTTTTGTATTGATTATTGATAATCTGATTTTGATGCGACCGTTTGTTTAGCTGCGGGAAGAAAGGAAAGGAAGGAACGCGACGAAGGTTCTAGGCAGTATCGTTGTGTAACATGTATGAACGACAGATGGGTTGATGGATATCGAAAGGCTGTGGGAAGAACTATCGGAATTGATATGGGTAAGATGGTCGAACTACCCAGTCGAACGACGCGAGGTATGGTACTAATTATGTCGCAGGCTTATCTGAGAGGTCCAGTCCTTGCAGCGGGACGCACACCTGGTAAGGTTGACGGAGAAAAGCGCATGATAGCCTCAAGGTAGTATGCGGCGAGAACTATTGAGATTGGGCTTCTATGCAGCATGCACTCATTTCTTGGGCTCGATGTCGCTGGAGAACGAGTGTTGGATTTCGCGACTCTCGTTGCGACGTGAATGAACAAGGAGAGGGTTGGAAGGTTGTAGCGGTGGAGGGCACAGGGCCTAAAACACCCTGTATTTCCTCGTCCCAAGGCCCAATGGTGACATGTAATCGTACTGAGTGAGGAAAGCGAATCCCATCGAAGTGTGGTGCAAATGCTTGGTCCATCCAAGTATGGATGGTGATAAATGCCCGTTCAGAAATGGTCCGAGTTTGAACTTTGCAACTCCTACCCCGCGATACGCGATCACGAACGCAAATCACGAGGTACCAGTACCATGGATAGCAGCATCGAGTATTTTGTGGTTGACGAAACTGAAGACATACTAACTTAGTGCTTTTCCAGCCTTACTAAACATCACCCAACGAGGCTGAAGACGTTGCGAATATCGACGATCTGAGCATCTCCATGTCACGCTTTTGGTTTAGTCCATCGAAGGTACTTCCCATATGAGGAGTAATAGCTGAATTGTCGTCCAATCAAGTTCTTCGGATGTGCTGCCGTTGCCCCGCGGGAAATCAATGGGAAACATGATTGTGCGTAATCAAGATCCTCGAGGTTGTTGACGATCAGATGATGAACACCAATAATCAGAGCTCGAGCTCAGGATTCTGGACAAATCTGGGCATCGATAGCGAATACGGAGCAAACGACTGGCGATGTGTGGCGATCCGCAGGAGACAACGGCTGAACTTCGCATGTCGCAAGGAGTCCCATTCGTTTAGATGGCATTGAAAACCCACAGCGTACGCAGTACGCAAGGTCGGTCTCAGTCTTCGTTCACTTCATGCTACTGTAAGTTGATCGAAGTCTGGAGCATTGTGAAGATCCAGAGGCTGCATCTGAATGTCGATTCTGATAAAAGACGAATGTTGAAAGGTAGCTAACTATTTCAAGAATGGAGCTCGTATCTAAAAGGTGGAGATTTCTGGGGTTCTTACTGGCCAGGCTCTAGACAATGGAGAGATCACACATCTTTGCTGATCAACTATGGAGAGATTGATCTTCAGAATGAGCGCTTAAACACTTTGTGGATCGAGGCATTATCAGTGTCTCGATATTTTGTCACCTCGGTCCGGCGAGACTGTCTTGACATGGTACGTATGACCGGTGGAGTGCATCGTATGTTTGTAGTACAAGAATACAAAGCGACAACATCAGAATACAAAGGAGTCAGAGGATCAAATGACTTGGACTTGTACTAGGATTGTGTTCGCGTGTATGATATCGGAGCGGCACGCTCCCGCCTGGCATGAAATGAAATCGCTTTCATGTGGATACGAGGTGGATACAGTGGTGTGAAGGATATGGAAAAAGCAAGTGAACGCTGAGGCCTGAGGGCAAGATGTTCCGCTTTGATGTGCGACCTGCAAGGCCTTTCGCCTGCACCTATACGGACGTGAGGATTGGCGAGAAGAGGTCTTGTATGCGAGTCATCCATGGCATCTGCGATACGCGCCGTGTTGCTTGAAACAAGTCACTCATTGCTTCGAAGGAATGTTTACCTCGCCTTCGGAAAGGTCAGCGATGAGCGTGGAACGCGGAGGTACTTTGGGATTGGCGCGCGATCTAAATGCTGTGGCGTCGTACGTTCTATGCATAGACCATAGTAGTCAGAGTGTGTTTTCTCGTGAGTTGATTGAAATTGGCACACGTGATGGGAAAGTGGATAGTTTGGGGATATGTACCCCGGAGTAGATGGATTGGATGGGACCGAATTGATGGGCGGCTGATGGGTTTTCCGCTGCATTTTCCCATAAAACGTTGGAAAGGATTGAAAGGCTTGCGTTTGCAGGTTGGAGAACGGTTTGAGCGTTTGAGGAGACGCAGCGTGGGGGATTTTCATCATTTCTGTCGATGACCCCCACTGTTGCTCTAGTAGATGCAGATTGATGCAAATGCCATCCTTGGTATCCACAGACCTTCCAGCCTTTGCTAACGCACAACAGACGCGCAGCTTGCAAGGATCCCATGGGAGCTGCAGTGAGGAGTTCCACTGGCCTGTCCAATCGCGAGATATGTAGACAATATGGAATTTGACAGCCAAAGTCGTACAAACAATATCAGCGCCAGTACGGATGAAGAAGATGCGGTCAGGTTCTGAGAGCTCGGAATGTGTTCGTCTTGTCGCAGGCTGCAATTGCTATCAGCAACATGGATGGAATCGTATGGATCCTGTTAACTCTGGTCCCAACTCTGGTCCCAACTCTGGTCCCAACTCTGGTCCCAACTCCCAACCCCAGCACAGGAGATCCAAGGGTGCAACTGGCTTGTTGTGTGGATGCGGGACAGAGGACTTGCAGATATGCAGACCCCGCCAATCCATAGAAGTAGAGGAGAAGATGAGGTGAAGATTCGGTCGTCAGCGGGTGCATTGGAGATTATTGTGCGATAGCGAGGAGCAGGCTGGATTGGTCAATGATATGATAGCTAGCACCCCAGACGCTACCAGACGTCGCCATATGACGGGCATGTGTCGAGCTTTGGATTAGTCTCGATAGAGAAATCATTGACCGCCCTTTGCAGCAATGTCGGCGATACTCCAGGATGGTGGTGAATTGCAATAGATTGGGAGGCCGGGTAGGGAAGGAACGAGGTATTCCCTCTAGTTAACAAGTATTCTAATAGACGAATATTATTCCTCTTCCAGCACTAGCCATCCCGTAACGTTGACGCAAGAGCATGACTCGAGATGGTCTCCGTCCAGCCCCATCGGACCTGGCCCAATTCTGCGGCAGTGCAGATCCGATGGCTGTAGGGAGGCTCCTCAGACTGGGTTTATGGCCATCCTCGCCTTATCATTCAGTTCTCACTGCTCACTGCATTCCGCCGCGGCGACTAAACCAAAGCCCTGGCAGGCTGTTACATGGTAGAGCAGGCTGTTCGTAGCGAGCGAGAGCACTAGTTCTGGCAGTCTTGGTACACGATCCATGGCCGCCATCGCACGCGGAAGCGCAAATGTCGATCCGGAAGAGAGAGAGCCCTAAGACTTTGGAACATCACCGACTGATCATGGCCATCGTGCTCGACCGGCTGCGTATTGGGACTGAGAGAGTAGATCGGGTCACATCTGTTCTATTGAGTCCGGTACGGCTCTCAACCTCTCAACCTCATCTCGTCCCGTTGCCGGGCATATGCTCGTTTAACAATAGTGGACATCACGAAGGCCGAACGCATGGACGTTCCCCCACAGCGTCTAGATTTGCTTCAAAGTCACGGAGGCCCGCATCGACCTCTACCGCGTGACAACAGAGTCGGATCTCTCCCTTTTACCACACTGAATAATATCCCATACTCAACACCAATCTCGTCAGACAACACATTCTTGCCCTCCCCGCCCAGTGCTCCAAGAAATAGAAAGCCTCTTATCGTGTGCAACTCGGTCCTTTTCGTGCAAGCTCACTCACCCTCGCCACCACCATCTAGCCCCACCGAACGCCCTCAGCACTTTCTCACCACGACAGGGACAAGCAACCCAATTCCCGTCCCCAGAGTTCAGAGTCTTCTCCCCAGATTGCTACCACTTTGCCATACCCAATATTCACCCGCCATAACAGTCTTGAGCACCGATATCAACAACGCCTTCTCCTCCTCTCTCCTCCTTTGGCAAGCGTTTAGTCGTCTGCTATCTCGCCGATAGCAATTGGAAGCCGGGTGCATGTCGCCATCCACGACCGCTATCCTCGGTGGAAATTAGGGGAGTTTTCTGAAAGAAACGGTCTCTCAGAACGTTGCAACCTGCAACCTGCCATCCTTCTCACTTGCGCGTCGTTCCTTCCGTCACCATGGCAGAGGTCCTTCCAGTTCAGTTTGCCGACGGCCAATCATACTACACCTCCTCAACTCTACGACGATCACCTCCTTCGCAAACCTCATTGTTCATCGGCACCTCTCCATATTCTCCACGAAAGTCGTCGAAATACGTCGAGCCGGCAGTGTCCGCAGATTCCTACTCCGAATCGTCTTCCACCTCGTCTTCGTCCTCCTCAAGAACATCTCAAATCGATCTCACGAACGGCTCCTCCTTCGCATCCACAGTATCCAGCAGTCTAACTTTAGACACGAGCTATGATTTGGACGAAGACATCAATTTCCCTACATACACCGACGGAGGATATATGAACCCTTACGAGGACGATGAGCCACCAAGCCCGCGTACAGATAATTCCTACACCGTTCCCTCGCCGACCACCGAATCAACCCCTACGCACACTCCGGACACGCACCTAGTAGCCGAGGACGACACCGCCATAAAACAGCACCCATCACGGCATGTCGATTACTTATCGCATGAATGGAGAGAAGAAGACATCTGGTCATCGTGGCGCCATATTGTGTCGAAACGCCGGCTTTATGGTGAGCGATCTCGGCTTGAAAATGCGTCATGGCGGACCTGGGCCAAGCAGATGAATAAGCTCAGGACGATACCGCCAGATTCACTGAATTGGTAAGTTTTGCCATCCAATGTTGCACAGCTCTCGGTGGCGTGCATGCATAACATGGCTTCTCACTGACGTTTCATAGGTTGAAAGACTGTGATGTGACCTGGCTTTACGGCCCGCTGCAGACTGCAACAAGTTACTCTTTTTCACAACCAGCTCATTCGTCTCCGAGTCATCTTTCGAGAACAAATTCGCACGCCACCCTTGGTCAACAAGATATTGATGAGGTCAAGAAGAAGCCGATTCTCAAGAAGAGAAGCATGTCCGAGGTCATGCTGCAAAAGTCAATATCAGCATCCTCGCTGGTAAAACAAGCTGCTGCAGCGGTGCAGGCCGAGAGATATCTATCAAGACCCAGGCTCCAAGATAATAGGCCGATATTCGGTCGTGCAGCGTCTGATTTCGTCACATCTGCTTATCCATCGCAACCCATCAGCAGAGACACGGTGGAAACTTTTTCATCCAGAACAACGTCTGGCCTACAAACACCTGGTGACCTCGGAGAAAAGCGCCACATTCGATTTGCAGAGAAGGTTGACCAATGCATAGCGATAGATGGCAAAGGAAACGACGACGACGATGAACCACGCTACCAAAACAACAACTCCGATTCCGATTCCGACTCTGATGATGGAGTCATCATGATGAGCTCCACGACCAACCGCAAGAAGCCGATATCGCGGAGCAACTCCAAGACGGATCTTTCAGAGAAGACATTGATAGTTACCTTGGAGCCCACAACACTCAAATATCGCACAGATTCTCCGGATGTTCCCGAGCACCCGTCACACTCGGTCGGACCCAGCTTTTGGCGACGAGGCAATATTTCGCCTTCGCCATCGCAAGAAACATTGAGACCGGCACACCCGTCTCGGAATTTTCTGCTCGAGGACGACGATGATGAGAACGATTTATCGTGGGAGCCCTTGGGCGCATTTGCAGATGGTCGAGATGGCGACAGAGAGGAAGATGATGACGATTCGCACTCCGGAGGATTTGGTGAAATGCGAAGAACAGCCAGTGGTATGTTAATGCCTTATGAAGAAGGGGATGAAGCTCAAAACTCCGGGCTTTTAGGGAAAGTAGTTGACACGGTCAACACAGCAAAAGACATCGCCCACGTTATATGGAACGTGGGCTGGAGACCGTAATGGCGATGATTTGGAACTGCGATGTTAGATTCAGGAATGGTCGGGTGCGAGACATGTGATTTTGATGGGAACTGGGTTTGCTCGTCCTGGCCTGGAAGTGACTGGGGACTTCTTAGCTTGATATTGGATTGGTCTTTGGTCTGGATTGTTCATGGGCATGGTTTGGGCATGATACTGGGATTACTGGAGGACGGAGCCTATGATTTCAGCGAGCTACAGCTTGGAGCAGGCGCCTTCGAGCCTCATGGGAAGGAGGCTATGACCCAATGTGCTCTGTTATCAGGATTTGGTGCAATGGGTTACACAAAATACAGCCGATCGGTGTTACTATCATCATGCATCCCACTGATGGCGCTCGCCCTTGTGTGAACGTGAATTACCCCAGCCCCAGCCCCTGACTATCGCGAGGCACAGACGTTAATAGTACATTTCCTCTCTGGGCTCGCTGCATCACCACTGTCTAACGTGGAGCCATTCAGTCGGAATCGGCGCGGGATTGCTCAATGCTGAGCGAAGACAACATCCAAACACAACGCGCAGACAAGCAATTCTCCGCCGCAACAACCACCCGCGCCCATCATGGCCGACATCAATGTCGCCGAGCTGGTGCAACGACTTGGTAGCGACGAGGATTCGGTGCGCAAGATGGCCGTCTTCAAGCTCCAGACGGCAATTGGAGATCCCTCCTTCGCAGACGTCTTCCTCCTCCAAGAAGGCCTGCCCAAGCTCGTACAGCTTACTCTCACCGCGCACGGAAATACTTTGGCCTATGCTCTCACTTCTTTCTCACGATTGCTGGAGTTGGACAAGGGTTGGGAATACGTCTCTGGACATCTGATCGAACGGGTGCGACACCAATTCGTCACCTCAAGCTTTATGCTATACAGAAGCTAACAAGGGATTGACATACAGGCCGTCCAACTCGTAGTTACCCAACCCCTCGTCAACATCCTCCGCAGCGCCGTCTCCGTCCTCGTAGCCATCGTTTCGCACCCCCAACTTTCGCACTCTTCCGAACCGGGAAACTTTGGATTCAATGCGCTCAAACCCGCTGTGGGCATTTATCCCCAGTTTCTGGAGATGCTGGTTAGTATGTTGAGTTCGGCGGAACATCTTCTCTGCGCCAATGCGTTGCATTTGATCAATTCGTTGATTAGAGATGCCGTTACAAACGACAAGGATACGGAGTGGCCCAAGTTTATCAAGAAATTGCAGGATCTGGGTGTCATCAAGGCCGTGTACTATTTGATGCAAGGAAATGCCATACAAGATCTTGCCCCGCCTTTGCTGGAGTTCCAGAGTTTGACAAAGGTTATGTTGAGGAAATGGCGGGAGGTAAAAGTCGATTTGGAGAAGAGCGATCACAAGAGAGCGTTGAGGAGTATCAGCGCGGCGAGCTATCAAGAGCAGGGCATGCGAAATGTGGGTAGTCGGCGGCACAAAGATCCAGAGCGTTGGCGGAGGGTTGGGTTTGAGACCGAATTTCCGGGCAACGAGTTTGACGACACAGGATTCTTGGGTATGATGGATCTGACGGATTATGTTATGAAGAATGAGGACCAATTTCGGAAGTTGGTGTTGGAGCAGAGTACAAAACTCCAGGATCTGAGGGTACCGATTGCGAGGGCAAGTTTGGCGGTTACACTGGTCCTCTACGAGCATTTTGATATTGGAAAGGGTGAGGCGGATGATGCGCAGAGGTACGCGATTATGGAGAGTCGGAGCAACTTCGAGAGGGCCTTCAAACCTCTCCTTCTACATTGGTCTCGACTGCACACAGCAGGTCTCAACGCCTTCTTACGGCTGTGGAAAACAACTGGAGCCGAGGTGGAAGATTTTGACAAAGTTGCTGAGCTGGTTAGGATATTGGTAGAGCAAGTTATTGGGCAGGCCCCGAGAACGAGGGATATCTCAGAAGCTGAGGTCGAATTCCAGGACTTTGATTATCACAAATTGAGGGAGTTACAAATGGAGCTTCTGGAATTGGCATACGAAGATGCTTGGGGACACCATCTACGGTATGTTGAAGTATTGCCTTCCAATCCGGCAGATCGCTAACGTACATGCATAGGCAAGTCCGAGACGAACTCAATCACGAAGCTTTACAATTCGTCAAAGAACAGCGCATCCGCTGCCTTCTAGTTGGAGCCTGGTTTCCTCATGCTGTTAGCTATGCAGACTCAGGTCCTGTCACCAAGCAGACCATCAACCGCAGCCTGCCCTCGAACTGGCGGTTCGTTAGACTATCTCACAACAGACGATACCTACATTACGCCGATTTCGACACCATGAAAGAGACCGATCCAGGTCTAGGTGACTTATCAGAAAAGAGTAAGTCACAGTCCAATTCTCTTCATATTATATTATATTAACTAGAATACAGTCGACCTATCAGTCGTCTCCTCAGTCGTTAGCAACGTTTCCGCCTCCCCACCCTCCACATCCTCCAAATCCGCGCTTCCGGTAAAATCAAACGTCTCCACCTCATCGACAAAAATAACAATCCACGGCTACCTACCTCGCACAAGCAACTCAATAGGAGAAGAGAAGGAACAGGTTCTACTGCAGCTCTTACCCCCTACACACACACTAGCTTCGGAATGGCTGGATGGCCTGCTGATGTTGTTAAATCAACAGCCCATCACGGCGGATACGAACAAACTTGTTAATCTGATTGGTGGATATGGATTAAAGATTCGGCTTTTGAATGTTAGGTTTGATGAAGGTAAGGTTGGTGATGGGAGGGGTGTGGTTATGCCCAGTCGCGAAGGTTTGGACGAGAACTATTGGTATGATATTGGGGGCATGGAACAGGGATAGACGATGATGATATGAGGTTGATGTATGGTGTTGTTGGGGATTTTTGAAGGTGGTCTCTTGTACTATAGAAGTGGATCTGGTTGATGCGGTTTTTCCTTGTTAGATATCCTGGAGGGTGTTTTATGATGTGTCTAAGATAGAAAATCTATTGCTCGTTTCGATTGGGCCGCAGTGGTGGGCATGAAGGTAAGTTCAATCCGATGATTCCTAGAGCGGTCTCTTCCTTGCTCAGGTTGTCATAGCCATCTCGTGTCTCTCCGTATCAATGCCTCATCAAGCAGACCCAGGAAAAGTGTATGTAGGCGATGACCTTCGACAGGAACTTCCTTTCACTCAACCATTCACACAATCTTAGCAGGGAATACTAGATCTAAGCGAGCAACTGAATCTTGGGTTACCGCTCTTATTGCAAGTGTCAAGCTGTCTATACAAATCCATGAAAACAGAGTTTGATTTGAAAATTCTTTGGAAATCCGGGCAGCGACTATGATTACGGAGTGATTCACAGCTACAGCAAACAGAGGCGTTCGACATCAGCATTTACTCTTGCTCATACCCAACAGGATAAATTGAATCGAGGCCAACGCGTTTCCAAATCATCTTCACTACCATCCACGTCGTCGCTACCATCTTCGTCGTCTTTACCATCTTTGTCATTTTTCTTGGACACTGGGATAATCAAGTCAAACAATCGCGGCCACATCCCTTTCGCAGATGGCCACAACGGCTCCTTCTTCAGCTCGTGGCCCCCCCTCAACCATCGTCGACGTGAAAGCTCGAGTCCTTTCCCAAGCTTGGGAATCTTCATGGCTCTACGAAAACGCAACGCTTCGTCCTGTACCCTCTCACGAGTCACCGCTCCCGCATCGTCTCCTGTCCTTTACTTCGCATCGAACATTATAGCCTTTCTCTTGCCTAGCCTCTTCGAATGTATCATTAGATCCCTCACTTTCCTCAACTTGGAGTCCGTCAGATTTGCACATTCCTCGCGCTCGTGATCGTTGAGATGCTCGTGGTACTGGCACATATCCAATTTCCATGGACCCAGTTCTTGATTGCGAGGCCGAACCCCGTCTTTTCCTCTATCCGCATACACCAACTTTCCCACCAAGCTGACTGGCATGGTTGAGATGATCTTGGTGGTGTGTTCTTGTGCGGCAGGCTTCCAAGAGGAGAGAAAGCGATCGAAGATGAGTCTGCTCAAGCCCGATTCTTCTGGTAGCTGAGCTAGCGCGTTCGCAGCCGAGACCTGGGCAAGTGAACTTAAACCTATCTCCCCAATCATAGGTGCCGTGATTATATCAAAGATGGCGAGACGCAGAGTTCGAGTGTCGTATTGATCTGCAAATACATACATCTGGATAGCCTCTTCGAAGGTATTCACAGGGGCCAGAGTTTGTGGTAACGCATCTCTGTCGTCGGAGAAGAGTACACGGCCAGAATAGAACCATTGCAAGACTAGGCCAAAGATGTGGGGCTCGACATCGGGCAGATTGGTTGTACGGCTCATTGTCTCCTCGAAGTCACCCTCAAATACTGCCCGGAAATATTCCGAACGGAGGCATAGCACAGATTTTAGCACAACGAAAGGCGTCTGTATTTGTCCGACGGTGAGGGTGACAAAAGCTTCAGCTTTGAGCTTCCTGACAATGATTTTAGAAAAAGGGCGTGACTGTGGACTTGTTTGAGACTTACGAAAGGACGAATGGACTGGCGACATCGGCCATGGGCATAACGATGGTCGAGAACATTTTGGGTGGTGCTGAAGGTTGCTGTAGTGGTGCTGTTGAGGGAGGAGGAAAGGATGGAGCGGATGGATTGAGGGAGATGAAAGATTGGAGCTCGTTCGTTTTACAAGCCATCGCGAGGATCGTGTTGACTCAGTGCACTATCCGGTTTGTTAGCCAGGGACTTAAACCAGTATCAAAGATCACTGACAGTCCATTTGCCTCTTAGTGTCTAATCTCAAGGACAGTTGCCGCAGTGCCTCGATTCAGGAATGCGACGGTACTGAAGTCGCGTTGTGATGTGGATGTGAAGTATTGAAGAGCCGTGTGTTATGTGACCAGATGAAGAATTAATGCGTCGCCGGCAACACGACATTACGCGAACACCAGACTTCGAGAATGGTCTCGTCCCTTTCTATATTACACGTGAGCTAGCCTACTCAGAGTCCTCAATCATTAATGATACTTCGATGAACTCACCAGTCCTGCAAAGCAACACTGCAATCTTGAAAAAAAGAAAGGTATTACAACCTCACCTTGCCTTGGAATCCAGTCTTGTATGGAAATCTGCTTCAGTCCTTGAATTATTCGACGATTGAATATATTAAGTCCGAGAACGTTTGAGTTATCTGTGATAGAATTTCATCCTGTACAAGAAGATTACAGACCAGCTTCAACCCACAGTTCTGCGTTCCCGCCCGAACAGAGGGGAAACGAGCTTGTGTGAGCACCCAAGTCAGCTACACATCCTTGCCTGCACTGCCGCGTCTGACTTCATTCTTGCCAACCTGAAATAGGATTCTGATTGACAGTCCTCACGTTCCTCATCATCCCTGTGCTCGTGGTACTGGCACACACCCTTTTCATAAGGTGCCTTCGTCGTCATCACTTTCCCCCTCAGGTTCCGCTCTGCCAAAAACAGCCTTCCTATTATTTCTGCAGGTAGATGTTGAGCTACTTCAGTGGTCTCTTCTATATTGTCCGGCATCCAGCTGTGGACGAGGAGGTCTGAACAGAATCTGTACAAACCAGAAGTCGCTGGGAGCTCCGAGAGTGCTTTAGCAAGCGGCACTGCAGCAGTCATCATGGCTCCGTCAGATACGTAACTGTCCGATAGGGCCCACTTTGCAAACTTTTCGAAAACCTCAGCTCGCAATGCTCGCGTGTCGTATTGATTGGCGAAGAGAAACATCTGGACGGCTTCATTGATAACTGCTTCGTCTTGGTCGGTGCCGATGTATGTTGTTCCGTCGGAGAAAACTATGTTGCCAGTGTAGAACCATTGAAGGACAAGAGCAAAGTAATCTGGTTCGATATCGGGAAGACTCGTAACACGAGCGCGCTTTTCTTGGAAACCTCCTTCAAACATAGCGCGGAAGTAGTCTGAGCGCATACACAAGATCGATTTCAGGACAACAAATGGAGCTGCGTCCTTTCCAACCTTCAAGGTAACAAAAACAGCGGCGCTCAACTCGCTACACGTGTCAGTCTCAGCAACAGATGAGTAGGCACACACAGGAAAAATATTTTCTTACTTTAGGTAGAAGTGCCTCGCAATATTTGGCACTTCGATCTCCATCTCCCACGATGCCGGGATGCTGTCTGCAGAACCCTCACACTCGCGAGCGATATGACCTGGCTGCTTGCACTTATAGCACCTTTCCTCATCACGCAATCGATCCTCTTCTTCTAGTGTGAGCCCGAGGGCTTTGGCTGTAAAAGAAATTTGCTGTATTGGAGGAGAGAATGATGGAGCCGAAGGATTGAGTGGGTTGGGCACCGTTCTTCGAGCCAATCGAGATCCATTGCTGCGACTGTTGGCGGCACGGGCAAGCCTCTTCAAATCCTCCATATCGCCAGTGTTGTGTTCTGTTGCTTCGAAGACCATCGCGTGAAGGTGAGTGCCGGCGATCCTGTCCTTTCGTGTTAGCCAGGTACTTCGTCCAACGCTGAGCATTACTGACAATATGTGTCGTTCAATTATCGTCGCTCAATCGCAACGCTTCGGTTCATCGCTGCGACGGCGATCAAGTCCCGTTGTAAAGTGACATGAAAGTGAAGAATTCAACCAGCGGTAATCATCTGACCAACAGCGCGACGCGGCAGTCACGCGAGCTGCAAATTTAGCACTTCAGCAAACATATCATTCATTTCCCATCTCAGTGTCTTCATATTTATCCAGATAATGCCTTCTATCTCCTCTTGAACTTGCCCTCCAAGACCGCCAACTTGCTGGCATAAACATCCCGATCCAAGTACACACCCTTCAGCCACCTCTCACCTTTGTCCGCTTCGAAAGATCTTCTGGCATGCAAGACCCGTCTGTTGTCAAACACAACGCACTCACCCTCATTCATGCGGTACTCGTACATGTTGTCCGGGTCATTGACCAGTTCAGCAAATCGCTGTGCCGCAGCGTGATATGTTCGCAAAGCCTTGCCGCCATCTTGGCTGCCAATATCTTGTGCGAATGGACCCTGAAATGGCGGCGACCAGTTGATGAGTTTGATCGCCGAAGTAGGATCATTCGGATCCACGAGCTCAATGGTGGGTCGTGTCTGTCGATATGCCATACCATCGTTGAAATAGTTGTACGTAACCCCAAATGTCCTCAGTGCTTCGAAGAGATCTGAACTCTCACGACGTATGACTTCAGCCGCGTAGAAGGAGTCTGAGAACATCGATTCGCCGCCGGGGGCGCGAGCACGCATGCTGTGAAGGAACTGGAGGTGGGGTGTCAGATCCATATAACAGAGATCCATGTGTAGACCAAGGAAGACGTGCGTGTACGCTACGTTCTTTGCGTTTGGTATAGACCTGACGTCCCAAGTCCGTCCGTAGAAGGTGTGACGAATAGGTCCGATTCGCTCGGCAATGGCAGCAACTGACAATGCGCTGTCTGTGGAGATCGTGTCGGGAACGTTCTTGAGGAAGACGAGACCATGAGTATAGAGAAGCTGCAAGACTTTGTATAGTGTCTTCTCGTCAGACATGTAGGTGTTGTAGTCAATGAACTCAATATCCTTGGACATGGTTTCGGTCTCCCAATGAACGCGGGTTGAGAGCTCATGCGTAGCTGGCTTGACCTGTCCGTCCCTTTCAAGTGATTCCCGTAGGAAGTCCAAAGAAAGAGCTGTTTGATGACCTTCCGGCCAGTCTGGAATATCGTTTTTCCAGTCGACGAGCACGCAGTCATGATCCTCCAATTCCGTGGTGACCTGACATGATCCTTCGATCGAAGCCGGAATAGCGGCCGTCTCGAAGTTCTTCTGAGTTGATGACGGATTGACACATCGAGGGCACTTGCAAGAATCCCTGAGGAATATGCTGTCGAAGGTCGTCGGCTTACCGTCCAATTCGATGGTGATCTGTTTCCCAAAGGCGGGCTTCACAGAGCTCGATGAGATATCCTGGAACACATCCTTCTTCCCCGGTGACCCGACAAGGATGAGGAGCAAGCCCATTTCCAACCCCGTTACCAGAAGGCTGATTTTCCAACTGTCTTTTCAAGCTCGAAACCTGAAAGGTCCTAACCCAAGCTCGTTCAAACTTCAACCTTGTTCCATAAACTCGTCTCGCACCACCCAAAGAGGCTCGCAACAAAGTTCTCCTCGCAGCCATTGTGCATTTACAAGACCAGGAAACATCATGGCGCCGTAGCAGTAGTCTGAGGGGTGGTCACGCAAATAAATGGAAGATCCGAGCTTGCATCCTTTTAAGCTGAAAATAGCCGAGTTAAAGAAGCAACTTCGACCTCCAACTGCCGAGTACCCATATCCCGAAACGGTGCATTGTTCGGTTCGACGCGTCATATCGTACGAGTTATTTAGGCGTCCCATGGTCGGTCGCTCAAGAGTGTCTTGCCATTTGGATGCCTGGGCGGGTTAAGTCGTTGAAAGATGAGGTTTGTTTAAGCTCAATCGTTACTCTGGTAGACACCTTAGGAGCTGACAAGGGATCAGGGCACCCAACTTCAAGTTGTCGCTGCTGGAGCCGTAGCAGGTCTCGTCTCAAGGTATACTCACACTCAGTTCTGGGATAATCACTACATAGATCTAACAAACAACCACCAGATTCTGCGTAGCCCCCCTCGACGTAATAAAGATCCGCCTACAACTACAAATCCACTCCCTCAGCGACCCCCTCAACCGTCCTCCTCCTGGAAGCCCAATCTACAAAGGCATATCCGGAACCCTAAAGCAAATTCTCAAAGAAGAGGGCATCTTCGCCCTCTGGAAAGGAAACATACCAGCTGCAGGTCTCTACGTCTCCTACAGCGCCTTCCAATTCCTAACGTACAGAACGACATCTCAACTCCTGTCCTCGCCGTCTTTACAACTAGACCTGGGTGCAAATACAACCAGTTTCATCTCAGGCGCATTTGCGGGCACAGTCTCAACGACGGCAACGTACCCACTCGATCTCCTCCGTACACGGTTCGCGGCACAGGGCACCACAAAGGTTTACGGTAGTTTGTTGGACGGGATCAGACAAATCCTCCGTAATGAAGGAATGGCAGGATTCTTCCGTGGGTTGAGGGCAGCAAATGCACAGATAGTACCGTACATGGGTCTCTTCTTCACCTTCTACGAAACCTTCAAACCCATCCTCCACGCCCAACCTCTTCCCCTCGAATACCTAGGCAGTGCAGACGGTATTGCCGGAATACTCGCTAGTGTCATTTCGAAGACGGCGGTGTATCCATTGGATACCGTGAGGAAGAGGTTACAAGTCCAGGGACCAAGTAGGGAGAAATATGTGCACAGAAATATCCCAGAGTATACCACAGGCGTGGCCGGTACAATCAAGATGATACTACAAAGAGAGGGGATGAGAGGGATGTATAGAGGTCTTACCGTGGCGCTGGTCAAAGCGGCGCCAACATCGGCAATCACGGTCTGGACTTTTGAGCGGGTCATGGGCTTTCTCAGACGGCGTGAAGACGAGAAGAAGGTGGGGACAGTATAGTGTCACGGAGTAACAGTGGCATTTTTGATCGCTTGAATATAAGGATGCTTGGATTTCAATTTTCACTACATTGACGTTACGAAAACAGGATATCAATAGAACTGCTATGCAATTTGTAATTTACTGCGCTAACACAATCATGAACAAAAGAAATCGTGAGTGCCCAGCATCAGGACCAAGAGTCGCCAGTAGGATCGACCGATCGACCCGAGATTCGTGGACAAGGCTCCTAGTCAAACCCAATTGAACGGTTGCAACATCCCAAACAAAAGATTGAGCCAGCTGCAAGGATCATCCGCCGCCCTTCTCGTGACATTCTTTCAGAAAACAACTCCTGGTGCGATGAACTTGCACGAGACGAACGAGTCCGGGTTTGGGGGCTTTGAGAAGCGAAAATAGCAGGATGGGAATGATTGCGCAAAGAAGAGATGCCGTGTGATAAGGGATGTCGTAAGCGAAGGAAGAGTATGAACGGAGGGCATGTGACGGGGCGTGGAGAAAGGAGTTCGTAGATGGGTATCGAACACAGGAGAAGGTCGGAAATGGGTCTCAGAACGACTATTGTGGAGGGAAATGGTGAATTGGTGTCGTGAAAAGTCATGCGAACGGGTGTCGTAAGAAGAAAATCTGGAAAGTGTATGTCGTGAAAGGGTGCCGTGAGAATGGAAAAGATGAATCGAAAGACTGGGCCGGTCTGGGGGTATCGTGAAGTAATTGGCTAATGCCGTGGGATTTCCGTCTAGGAATAATGAGCAGGATGCCGCGGAGAAGAAGTGTGATAGGAGGGCAAGACTTGGCGGGCCTGAGTGTAGGGTGAATAGACTTATTCGGAGCCATGAAATATGGGCCTGGGTTGTGGACAGAGGAGTGACGTAGAAGGGAGTAGTAGCCGTTGAATGTGAAGCGATCGTCGAGGGCCGGCTCCTAGTCAGAGCTGAAGGGAGATGCTTCAGTGCGTTCAATGACAGCTTGCTCCAAATTGGTCGTGGCCTCGTCGCACAGATTGCATCTATAATGCTGATGAACGCAGACAGGGCAGCGATCGGGAGAACTGGCCCCTTTTCTGTTCGAGGCCCTGCACTCGTGGCAGATCCATATGTCCCTGGGTGCTTCCGCTTTCAACTGATTTTCCTGACCAAAGGGAGAAGGCATCGGAGATATCACAGCGGCTGCATTCGCCGAGTTTCTCGCTTAAATCGGAGCCGACTGGAACATGCGCAAGAAGGAGTTGGTGGATGAACGCTTGCGGTGTGTTTGGACTGTGCTTGAGACGCTCATACGTCGTGGTGAAAAGATCTGTGAGATTTTGTGGATGATCTGACCGGCTTGTCGTTTGAAGGAAGGTAGTGGAGGCAGAGAGCGATGTGTAGATGAGCTGATAAGTCCTGTCGGTGCTTGAGCTAAGGAGTTCGTGATAGTCGTGCTCGTAGTTGATTGGTGGCAGTTGATTGGTGTTAGGTTGGCGTTTGTGATTCGGATACTGAGAGTGGCATGAAGCAGCGGACTCGGACATAAGATACGCACTCTGAACGTCAGCGTGATGAGTGGACTTCGTGGCTCCTTCACCACGCTACGCAAGCTTTCGTGATGGACCTCTCTCCAGGGTTTCGGGCCCTGAAGTTGGTCACCTTCATGGTCCCGGATTCTTCCGAGGTAGTCAAGGCGAGCTAGAGCAAAGCTCTTCATGAACCGAGATTGTGCTTGCCAGAATGGAATCGGCTAAGATACGTAGCACATAGGAAAGAAGCTGGTGGAATCGACGTCATTTCCTCATTCCAGGTTGTCACTAATCCCTCATCTGACCTCCGAAGGGCGGGAAAAAATGTCGTGATAGGCACGAATGTGGTGTTGCAAAGGCGTAGCGGATCTATAATCCTGATATTCGTAAGAACGTATATTCTCTTCCATGGTGGCTGGGTAATATGGAAACCCTCATTCTTTAAGCCGTTCATCACTAGCTTGATATTAGTACAGCAGAACAAGACCCATTGTCCATGGAATCATTCGAAGTGAGAACAAAGAGGTAAGGTTAAGGTTCGCAAAGGGGCCGGCCACCGAGATCGGAGCCGCGAGAGCATATGAACGAGGCTGAGTATGATTTCGCCAAAAGCGCATGTTGCCCAACCTCGGTCTTCATCGCCTTTGCCGCAGGGTGAATGCGCTCCCTAGGTGCTAAAGACACCATTTTCCTGAGGTACAATGACGGCGTTAGCAGGGAGGGGAAAGGTGTAGGCGAAAAGAGGCTGCAGAGACGCTCGTTGACCGGTCAGGCTACTGATCAGCCGCATGTACAGATGATCAGGTTTCGGATCTAGGATGCCTTAGGGAAACATTACTCAAGGCGATCAATGAGGGAACCGTAGCGTTATTTGATGTAGCATATGTGTAAACTGATTCGCTGATATTGGTATCGTGCTACTCTTGAAACCCAAAATGCCATGCTCTTTCTCGTACACCTCGCTGTTACCGGCCAAAGAACCGGCTGATCATTCCAGTAGCCACATTTCTCGCCAGCCCACCAGAGTACATGGCACTTGAGGCCATGCCAGTTGCCTGACCGAACTTGTCGCATCGGGAGAAGGCTAGGGTATTGGTGCCTGTCAAAAGGAGAGCGATGACTGCTAGAGTTAGGTCTGTGGATTGCCTTTGAATTCCCAGTTGTGGTACTCACCGACAAGCGTAAGCCAAAGAGGTGTGAAGTCGATAAATCCAATTATCTTGATGATGGCAACCACACCGAGAAGGACCCACAGAGCAGGCTGAGCATACACTGCCAACCAGAAGAATCTTCTATCTGTTGCACTAATTGGTCGCGTCTCCGGATCTGCCGATTCAAAGACCCAATGTGTGTCTCCTGTCTGGGGGTTGACTTCGTTCCACCATCTTAGTCCTACCAGGCGCCGGCCAGCAATATTCTTGAGGTAGTAAAAGTCGAAGGCGAGAAGGACGACGGTTAGGATAAAGACGAGGATAAAGTTCTTAGTGAACCACATGCCGAGTATGTAGACGAGTAAGCTTGCTATACAATTGTTAGTTGTGCTGCCTGAAGCGTGGCATCAAGGCTAGCTCACATGTCCGAAAGCCCAGAAAGGTGAGGAGGGTAATGGGGTGGCTGCTCAAGCGCCAGCTCAAATCGCCCTGCTGTGGCTCTTGCTGAGCCGATTCCATGATTGTGGATTGGGGTTGTGGTGTTTTGGTAGTTGTTGTATGGGAATCATAACTTCCGTTTGGCGTTGGAGGCTTGAAAGTTGGACTCTCCTACGAAAGCGGCTCCCTATACCATCAATTTACAAGTACTACATCACCCGCGGCACTACAGTCCAGCCCAAGAATCTTTTCAGAAAAGACATTGATACTGATTCTATATCATCGAGATAGCACCACTCTTACACGTTCATCTATCCAATCACAAGCTATCTCACGGTCCCCAGTTTGGCCAATCGCGAGGCAATATTATTGCTAGACTCCATGCCTTCTGCCAACAGTGAATAGCAAACTTCCCCGGCACCTCCTGGCGTTTGCTTCATCAAGCTTGCAGTGATCTGGACACCGCTCAACATGATTGCTTGGTACCATTCCCAAAATAGACGATTCGAGAACTATCCACCAAGAGACTGGAAAAAGGCATTCTACTCCTAGTGTGGAGCTTGACTGGTAGCTGCGGGTCAATGTTTGACACGATTTCATTCACCCATAGCCTTGTCAAACTATCAAGACGTGGAATGAGTGCCTCGAGCCAGGAACATAAGATTTCACGGAACTATCGTTCTTCGTTGATTCTTCGCTCAAATGGTGCCGGCCCTCTGAATGCAGACGGACAGAAAATGCAGACTGCCTAGGCAGCTTTCCGCCTTCAACGCGACAATTTTCAGATCCTTCGAATGTGCTGATTCTTTCTTGCGCTGGTCGGTTATCATCCTGTATTTCACGTTGTGAAAGAGACCGCCCCTGAAATACAAGGGACTATTGGCAGGAAATACCCCACGCTTCAGTGACAACTGATTCAAGCGAAGCGCTCCCTTGTCAACGAAGTACGAATGATATCAGCGGCAAGTATAACACTGCTAGGAAGCACAGACGAATTGTACCTGAACTCTGAGAATCGTCAAATTTAAGCCTGGATATCGGAGTTCATATTCTTTTCCAGCTTTTGAGTTCGCCAAATTCTGAAACAAGAGAATGCCCAGTAGTCAGCTCCAGGGAATCTAGTGCCTCCTGGACTCAGCAGCACACGGATCACGTACTTTATTGATTACGCAAGAGAAGGCTGAAGTTTGCACGAAGTCTTCATAATAGTGAAAAAAAGCCAACAGAGACGACGAGATCACAGCTTCTTATTTTCAAATAGAAGCACTTCGCATACGAAATTTTTCGTCCAGGTTATTATTATCGTTGCTTGGTTAGCTCCCTGTAAATATCCGCTGTCTTCTTTATATACGTAGGTCTGCGCAGCCCCAAATGTACCCAGCCTCTCCAAGCTATGACCTATCCTCGTAACGCCTGTTTTGCTCTCAAAGACATTCCTCGTGGAACCCGCCTCCTGAAAGAAAAGCCCATCTTTGGTCTTGTCGTAACCACCTCCAATACTTCACTTCCTAAGACTGATCGAACACAAAGGCTTTGCATAACTCTTTCACCGCACGCAAAAGAAGGGCGATTTGATACGCTTCCGTTCGTTACAGATCCACCGCCGGGAGCGACACCAAAACCACCCCAACACAAGATTGTAAGACTCGAGAACTATCCTGACTTGTCCCCTCTCTTGATGTGCTAACATGCATACAGTCTGCAAATAGCACACAGTCTGCAAATAGCACACAGTCTGCAAATAGAACACAGTCTGCAAATATCACACAGTCTGCAAATAGCACACAGTCTATACATAGTTGTCCACCTTCGTTGTCCGGCTCTGCTTCCAAAACTACAAACAAAAGCAGCGACATTGCCCCGACGAACGCTTTCATACAAACCGTGCTCTCTGCGACTATCTGTTTGAATCAATCTGTGTAGAGCGCAACAGATCAATCAGATTGCCTATGGACATCTCCACTCAGTCCGTGCCCGACCACAAGGGTATGCTATTAGCCCTGATCCTGCCTTCTCCGATTGTACGAGCGCTTGGAAGGATGTGCCGATGATCGGTGCGACGAATGAAGGTCTACGCAAGCATGGCATATACGACCGCCCCATCAACTCTGATGTGGTTGCGAAGACCTGTCGACCGGCCTCGCCCTACGTCATGAGTGGGAGGACGACTCTTTGTTCCTGTGCACAGATAATATCATATTTTTTCGCTGAGAATGAGAAACCTCGCTGAACACTCGAATCTAACTTCGACACGAAGACGTGCTAATGAAGTCCTAGTCGACGTTTCAAAGTCGGAAATCGAGAAGGCAGAGAAGATCCTTCTAAAAAAGGTTCCAAGACCTAGAGAGATGCACTATGGTGTCATTAGACATCACCTTCCTCGACATCTCAAAGAGGACGAAAGAAAGACAGCGGAGGTTGTAGCCGTACCGGTGAAAGCGTTTGATGAGATGTTCGACGAGTTGCTAAGAGAGCCTCGAGGATCAGAACCCAAGAAGCTCAAGAAAGACGTGATCAACGACTCTTTTTACTTAGGGAAGGCAAAGAATTCTGTAAGTGAAAGCACAGCTGGTCAGCAAACTTGCGAATATCGAGCATCGGCTTGCATCTAACAGTAACCAAAACGCTGCAACCTCATCGTGAGGTGCAGGTGCTGGAGGTACCTCGTCGATCTGGTTCACAACACACTAGAGCCTCGTGTCAGGTGCCATGGAATCCGAGCCAAGCTGGTCGTGAGACCATGGCTGAGACCAGTGGCAGTCCGACACTAGAGAGGCCCAGACCACCCTCAAGCCAAGTGAACCGTGTCCAAGCTGCAATGACCGACATGGCTCAGCCGGACGCCCACCAGCCACGCTTTGGAAACTTTCTCGTGAAATGTGTTGCGGAGAACATCTGCCACAAATGTTGGAGGCCGTATACCGCACACCACCGTACGCATCACATAGTCCCTCAACTACCAGGTTTTGAAGTGGCACCCTCACCCTCATCGCCAGTTTTCTCAGCTCTGCCGATTTCTCCACCATCAGTTTTCACGGTCGCTGAACAATCGTTCCAGACAAGACCCGCAACTTCGCACTCCGGCACACAGCTAGTCGCCCCTAGTGTAAGTTCTAAGCGTTCTTGGATGTTATTTGGTGCTTGTATCTCCATCATCGTGTCTCTTCTCCTCGTTTTCGTTCTCAGCCTTGGTGATTTTGATCGTTGGCCAAGTGGCAAGTGAGTTGTATTTGTCGGATGAGGCATCAGCTAAGGGGACCTAGCTAGATATGAGGGTACTTTGTCATTGTTATAGACGTTAGCTTCGCTTGCACATACCTGGGATACCCGGACATAGAAAAGGAGGCATGTTCGCAAGAGTTCATTTTCGAAGCTCGGTGTTTCTTCAGGGCATTTCAGAGGGGTCGCTGCTTTGATTTAATTCTCTTTCTTCGATTTTTTCCTTCTCTTTTTGGGGCTTCGTCCTGAATCAGCGTGTCGTGTGGTGTACTCGCTTGAAGTCAACTGGTTTTTCGTCCACAGGCATTTGCGGCGGGGGTTTAGAGAGTTAATTACAGTCAAAATAAACAAATCTTTTAATTGAAATGTTGGCCGAAGGCTGGGCATAGTATGCGAATAGCCATGAGGTCCTTAGGCACACTCGGACACATTCCATTCACCGGTCATTGGAAATCCTAGATCCCGCTGCATCTGGCTAGACCAGATAGAATCTAAGGTGAAGGGGCCGCCAATCGTTAAACAGTTCAGCCACATTTGTGATTCTCAGGTGGCAGTGGAACGAAGGGGCCGCCAATGAACGATCACTCGTGCCGGTCGTTTAGGTTGCGTCCATGATCTGGATTTCGTTCGCAGGCTTCCTTCTCGTGAGAAGAAACCTACAGGAGGTTGCATGAGCATGCATGTATGAACAATAAGAGAGACAAGGCGCTGTAGACGACACAGTAGTAACGAGCTACGATTTCCACCGGGATAGGGCAAGGACGGGTGAGGCGCATGTGCAAACTCGTTGAGACGGCAAACGACGACAGTGATGCAAACAAACTCAATTTTTGAAGAGAAGAGCTGGTCTAAGATCTAACGTTTCGCAATATTCTAGTGTTTTTGGATGGATGTAACTGCAAACGCAAACGGTATTGCGGAACGTTAGGTCTTAGCCGAGTTCTCTTCACCAAGTTTGGATAGTGTTGGATCGGCTTTGTACACGTGTATGAAATAGTAATGAAATGATAATGTAACGATAATGAAATGATAATGAAATAAACATATATGGATAAGTCTCTTGTATTCTTGATTGTTCTTGTTCTTCTTCGAACATTGAAGTATCCTTGAGATGCAGAAATTGCACCGCCCCTGTCGGTGCCAAGGATACGACACTGGGAGTCTTTTCTTGTCGTGATGCAAGTCGTGATGGTGTTGCGCTCCATGTGACTCTAGAGGTGGCCCCGATAATGCAGACCTTCCTCCTACTCTCCAACTCATTCTTTCCTAAATAACCAACAATAAAATCACTCAAACCAACAACTACTCTCCTTCGTTCAACTAGCGTACTACAGATCCTCATATCTATCAACAAAAGCTTCCATTTGCACTGTAAGCTTGTTGGTAGAGATCAGTTTCTCTAGTGCAGCGTTAGGGCTTCCTTTTGTAAAGGCATCACTTGGGTTGTCCTTCCCATTGATTCGGCGGATTTGGGAAATCTCCCTGTTCTCGTACGACTCTCGAATTGACATAATATCAATCATGAGGCGTTTCTCAGTTGTTGTTCCGAGCTTTACAAGGCAGTCGTACAACGACTTAGAGTCTGAGCAGAGGACAAGGGGAATTCGTGCGAGCCCGAGGGATGCTGTAACCTGTTGGAGGGTCGTACTAATAGCGATAGCGTTGTCAAATCCTGTTGTCATTCCGTACAATTCGCTTCCCAGCACGCTTCGAGTGACTCTCTTGCATTTAGTTGAGCTCCAGTGGATAATGTTGCCTTGGATCTCAAATTCAGTTTCTGTACAATAGACCTCTTCAGCGAGAACAATAAGGAAACCTAGCTGGGAGCTAAGATCTTGGTTGTTTGCAAATGATCCATCTGTGAATGCGTACAGCTTTGATCGTGCGAAGTCTAGTGGGATGAATCTGAGTCCTCGTCTTTTGTTGTCCATCTGCCACTGGATTCGTGTGTTCAGTTTCTCAATATCCTTCTCTGTTGGTTCCTTGATTTGTGCTTCAACAGAGAGGTCGTACGATGCTTCGGGTTGGCATGTTGAAGCAATATATGCGCCTCTCGCACGTTGCTCGACGTACCTCTGCTGTGCATCCTTCGCGCGAGGGTTAATTAACTCAAGTCGGTCGGATTGGTTTTTCTGTTCAAAGAGAATATCAGGTCCTTCTATGCGGATTCTCCCTCCATTGAATTCAATAGGTTGATCCTCTGCAAGAATTGTCTTTCCTTTCGCACGAAAAGTTGCTCTGCTTAGTTCTTCCTCTTCCCGCCGGGAGAACTCTGGGGTAGCAAAGCTGAAAGTATCGTCCGTTTGAAGTCCTGTAATTCCAAAGTCTTGAGGTCCTGAGTTTGTGTGAAGGAGGCATGGATCGTACGATGAGATTTTCATTTGCAGGTTCTTAACATGATGGGAGTGGTAGGTTTTGAACCAGTAGAGTCCTGATTCAGCCAATCCGTACAAGGGTCTCTTGATGAGAAGGAGGGTCCCTTTTGGAAAGAACAGTTTCATTTACTTTGGGAGTCGTGCGAAGATCTTTCGCTCCAGTTCGTCCTTTGATTGGGTGTAAGCTTGGGTAATATCTCGCAGTTCTCCTTGGGCGTTGAAGTAGGAAATCAAGTTAGGTCCAATTGCAAGAAGGAATCTCTGGCTCATCCTTTGGATTGTTGGCGATTGGGTAAGAATTTCTTCCTTTCCTTTGTCTCCAAATCCTTGTACGACAAGTCTTGACTTCTCATACGGTGCGATCCCTTTTCCTTTTACCTCATGGACAAACCTTGTACCAAAGATCTCTCCTTTCCCATGCTTCTTTTCATCGTACAAGATGATTTCAAAGACATCTTGGTTGATAAGGTTATCAACTTCGCTGAGATCTGATTCCTGGAATGGGGGACCTGGTGTTGTAATAATCCCGTCTTGCCTTAGTTGTACGGCAAGCGCAAGGTCATCCTGTTCCTTCTTAGAAAGGTAGACAATGCTTTCCTCCAGGTACCCAGGGAGTTGGCCTTGGTTTGATCTCCCGCTCCTGCTCTGGGTTTGGATTGAATTTGTACGGGCTTCTTCTTGGTGTTGAGGGCTTCCTGGTGGTGAGTCTAGCTCGTTAGGGCTATCGTACGATGGCTCTGGAGGTGTTTCCAGTATGTCCTCAAAGTAAGGCTTGACTTGGGTCGCACGAAATTGCGTTGGTCCATTTGGAAGGGCAAGTATCACGTTGTTACCTTCAAAGGCGTCGATCTTGTATGGGCCTCGCCAGCCTTTCTTCTCTCTCCAAACCATTACCTTACTTCTCAATGGAAGGGTGAGGATATGGTGAAGCATTGGTCCATTGCGTGCATTGATTGCGCGGTTAACTTCAACCTTTGCGCGAATACTTCTGATCTCCTTCATAGCCTTTTGAACTGCTTCAGCTCGTGCGACAATGTCTTGAGATGGTGGTGAGTCCTGGTTGATTCTGGGGTATGCTCCAAATACAAGAAGTGTTGGAACAATGCCATTCGGTCCTGCTGTATCATTGAGAGCTTTGATTGCCATCTGGAGGATTATTTCTTTGTCCGTACGATGGCCAATCTCCTCTAAAAGGATGTTGTACGCCCTCCTTAGCGGTCCATGTTGTCTCTCAATCTCCCTATAGCATGATGGGCTTCAACAGGCATTTCTTCGCACGAGGTTCCAACAATTCGTGCGAAGTTCCTGAATTCTTCGGACGCAAAGTTGGTTCCTGGATCGTGTATAATGTTGTCTGGGGGTCCTTGGTAGACATAGATCCAGCATTTGCAGAGAGCATCCCAGGTGTCTCGTGCAGACATCGATTTCAGGAAGGTAGCTGCCTGGAAAGACGTAGCTGCATCAATCACATGGAGAACTGGCTTACCATCGAGGTACATTACATCGATAATAATTTCGTAGTTGAACTCGCAGTTATCCTGGATGGAGAACTTGAATCTTCTTGGGGCCTGGTCGTGCGATTGACATTGATGGCACACCTTCCGGATCTGTTCTAGCACGGACTCTTCAACATTCGTATAGCCAGCTTGCTTGAGAAGAGTGTGTAGACGTTCTGTACGAGGGTGGCCAAATCTCTTGTGGACTCTCCTAAGTTCAGTCTCAGTTAGGAATGATGTGGCTTCTCTTTGGCTGAGATTGAAGAAAGGATGTCCCCATTTTCGCACGACTGGGATTGTAGATCCATCTTTTCGTACTATAGTGTTGTTAACATTGTTGAAGTAGGCTTTCAGCCTGTCTCCTTCGTCCAAGCAGAAGAGGAATGGAGTGTCTGTCTCCAAGATGTGGTAGGTGATCTTGCCAAGAGGGTTCTCCATTTCTATCGTACCAATTGCCGCAGTAGGTGGTCCACTTCCAAACGAGATATGGGCACTACCAGGTGTCCAATCAATCTTCGTACGAGGGAACTCTCGGAGGTATGCTTCAACCTGACATTTCCCAACTGTAGAGACTCGTGCGGCGCCTGTGTCCCAAAGTTCACCTTGGTATGCTTTGGCATATTTGCTTTCAAGGATAAACTGTTCCGCACGTACTGACGGTTCTCCCTGACCGTAGATATCCTCTCCTGTTGTACGGTGATAGAATGCAGCGGTGGTTGGGTAGGAAACCACTTGTTGTCCCTTGTCTTCTTCCTCGTCCTGGGAAGCTAGGAACTGTTCATAGGTACCTTCGTACGAGGCTATGAATTGTCGGATTTCCTCGTCATTTGGGAGTTCCATGTCAGCTTCATCTACTGCCGTAAAGAACTGCTTCTTCGTGCGAGCTTGCTCCTCAGGTGTATGTTTCCAGGAACGGCATTCTGGTTTGTTGCAGATCCAGCAACCTTTCCCTCCCGTGCGAGCAAATGGCTTAGGTTGCCATGGTTTCTTGGATCTCTGCCATGGTTGTTGATAAGATTGCTGTCCCGAATTCGCCTCATGCGGGGGATCTATTCTTGGCTGCCATTGTTGCTGGCCTCTGTTGTACGACGGAGTAGGTGTTCCTCGCTTACTGTTATCTCGGAATCTCCTGTCATTGAAGAATTGATCTGCTTCGTGCGAGGGCCGTGGTAGCTGGGGTTGCCCTTCTCTTGTAAAGAATTGCTTTGTAGATTTCCGATCTATATAGAGTTGAAGGGCGGACCGGAGCTCTGCAAACAAGTTCTCGCACGATGTGCTTGGGCGTAGGAATGCGGATTCCAGCTCTCGTACGCCTTTGCATGCCTTGGTAACAGCTGTACTGAGGTGTATCTCGCCTTTGTACGGTTCTCCCATTGCGCGTTGGACAAGTTGGAGCTTATCTAGCATAATCTGGAGCACTTCGGGAAGTGGCTTATCAGGGTTCTCAGATCTTGTTCGTGCGAACGAGGTTGTTGTCCAATCTGCGTAGTAGATTGCGTGATTTTGGCTGGTATTGAATTTGTTATACATCGCACGATAGATCTGGTCCCATCTCATATCTGGTCCAATATGGTCAAGGTAAAATGTCTCTGCACGTCCGGTAAGAATGTCGGGGAAGACAGCATGGTACTGGTTCTCATAGATCTGGAGTCGCCTGCAGAGAGTGATAAACAGCTTCACCTTCTCCTGTAGAATGTCGTACGGCTCACCGGTGTAGCAACTCTCCTTTTTCCATATTTTTGAGAAAGCAGCGATCGCACGAGGGTCGATAAAGGCATTTGGGATCCATCTTGTAGGGGGAAGTTCGTACGGATCCGGTCCTGGTGGTCTTGGCGGTCCTGCTGGTAATCCTGTTGGTAGTGCTCCTGGTCCTCCGTACGAGCCTCCATCCCCTCCACCTGAATATCCTCCGCCTTGAGAATTGTATCCTCCTCCTAATGGGTCTGGGGGACCTTGTGCAAAGCTACCAGAACCTAATGGTAGGCCTGGTAGTCCCCCTCCGCCATTTCCTTCTCCTCCACTGGTTCCTCCTCCTTGTGGTTGTACAAACCAACCTTGGGGAGGCTGCTGCTGCTGTTGCTTCGGTAGTTGAAATTGAGGTAGTTCCTTCGTACGGCCTCTTTCCCAATTCTTCTGTTGTATGCCAGTAGGCCAAGAGGATTGAGGACGTTGGGTTTGGTGTTGAGGTTGCCGTACTGCGTTCTCAGGTCTCTGGGATTGAGTTCTCTCTTCAATCTGGGGTTGAAATCTCGGCATTTCCACCACTGGAGAGAGAGTTCCTTTCTGTCGAACGGAGAGTCCTGATAGGGTTTCTCCTACCAACTCCTGCTTTGCGCGAACTGGATGTTCTATTGTCGGTAGCCGTAGCCTAACAGATTCGTCTGTAGTTGGGTTCTGCTGTTCCACCAAACTCTCCTCAATACGGGGTGTTGGTGGAATGGAGTCCCCAAGTACATACATCATCTGGTTTGCAGCCGTACAGCCGGGCTCATCTCGGATTGTAATTTGCCTGTCTTGACAGAGTTGAATCAACATTCGTATGAAACGTTTGTTAATCTGTCCAAACTGATAATTTGTCCATCCGTAGCAAACATCGCGCAGCTCTCCGAGTAGATTCCTCTTCGTAATTCCTGCCCGCTTTACGTCGATATAGTTTCGTACAAGGTAAGTTGTCAAGTTTGCCTCCTCTGGTTCCGTTTCTGGGTTGATATCTGCCCACCAATTGTGTAGATTGAGGTGCTTCTTTAGGATATTGATTGGGATTCCAGTATCTTGTGCGATCTCCGTAAATAGAGGTATTGGTTCTTCTTCTGGCTTCTCCTCTTGTAATAGCTCAATTTCTTTCCCTTTCGGTTGGAACTTCCTTGGGGCTGCCGGGCCTGCCGGTGTAGGACTGCTCGCTTGGAATGCTCCGATTGGTAGTTGAGACATCGTACGGGTTCCAATGTCGTATTTGTTCTAGATCAAATAGATCTAAGTGAATTGTATCCGTTGTGCGATACGTGATTCGTGGGTTGTACAATAGTCTCCTGCAGTGCGGGAGTTTCATACAATTGTCGGAAAATTGGATTCTTGCTAATCTGTGGTCGCCTTGCAACCACTGATCAGTGTTGGATCGGCTTTGTACACGTGTATGAAATAGTAATGAAATGATAATGTAACGATAATGAAATGATAATGAAATAAACATATATGGATAAGTCTCTTGTATTCTTGATCGTTCTTGTTCTTCTTCGAACATTGAAGTATCCTTGAGATGCAGAAATTGCACCGCCCCTGTCGGTGCCAAGGATACGACAGATAGACGCGAGCATTCTCTTGGTTGAAAAGTATTCCATGGAGTCCCTGGACTTCCTTTGAACGTTGTGAGAATTCGGCCTCGCGGTAGCCTGGTCGAGCGTCCATGGTTGAAGAAAAAGCAGATCTACTTCCCGAAAGCAACAGAGACAAAAGAAACCCACGAACATCGAAAATGACGAAACCGGACACCAAATGCCCGATCCTGGAATTTACGACTCATCCATCTACTTCACCATTTGCCATTCCATGTGACACCTACGTCTCCAACCAGAAAGGAAAAGGCGAATACGGCTACGTCGCGACGGGCGCTCTCCTCTTCGACGATGCAACTCCACCCCGTATTCTACTCATTCAACGCGCAAGTCACGACAGCATGCCCAACAAATGGGAGGTCCCAGGCGGAGGTTGCGACAAAGAGGACCAGAGCATCCTCTACAGCGTAGCACGAGAAGTCTGGGAAGAGACCGGTCTACTCGTCAGTCACATAGGACCCAGAGTTGGCGAGGGCCAAGTGTTCTCAACGACGAGTGGAAAGAGGGTGGTGAAATTCCATTTCCTGGTGGATATTGAAAGAAATGCGGATGGTGGGGTGAATGTGAAGATTGATCCGAACGAGCATCAAGCATTGGTGTGGGCTACTGAAGAGGAGGTTAGAGTGGGGAAGGTTGGCGAGTTGATATTGATATTCACTAACCCCGATCAACTGAATGCTGTGCTGGAGGGTTTCGACGTGAGGAGGCAAGTGTAAGGGCACCATCTGGTTTTCGGACGTTGCGCCGTGTATAGTCCGGTCAACTGAAAGATGTGCTGCAACTCTGTCTTGTGAGGAAGCAGATCACTACGTTGCTATATGTAATCCTTTCCATCAGTGAAAACGTATCGTAGTGCCTCTATCATACATGCAGTGATCATCTAAAAACGAGATTCCAACAGTCGTGGGACGGAATCTGTCAAGTTCTCAATCTCTCAATCTCGAAAACATATCAATATCGATAACGGCTTGACATCTTGCCTTCGCGCAAAACTCAAACAACTAAGTTTGTTGCTGCGTCAACGAGCATATCAAACAACTTCAAATATTTCCTCACAGAGCTGTCCTTGTTCCATCATCTCAATAGCCTCTCCATCCATGAGTCCATGCACGTAACATTCACCAATCAACAAATATCTCGACCCCAAAGGTCTTAGAACGGCATTTTCCCTCCGAAAAGGACGCAAACAATATCTCCCGCCTCCGTAACCTCCGGTCCCAACAGGTAATATCCTTTCTTCGTTCTGCCAAATTTGCGCTGCTTGCAGGCACCGTTGGCCGTACGAAATTGTTTCGTAGTTCTGGCCGGAGTCAATGTCGAAAGGAGCGAGGTTTCCTCGAAGTGGGTCGTCCGAAATGCCGGGACTGAGTGTCAATCTTTGAAGCATCCTGTTGAAGAAGGTCACAATCGTTTTTGACTGCCGCTGGCTTGCGGTTGAATGTCGTTGAGCAAGCTCATCAGATGGGCTTGATGGCATGCAAATCGGAGACTGTGAGACATTCCATATCCGGTTTAGAACTCACGTGAGACTTCACGTCACGAAGACCCCGCGAGGCTGATTGTACTGCGCCTCACCAGGTTGGAAGTTGACCTGGAAATTGACGTTGCTTCGGGATTACTTCGTAGACTGTAGACTGGCTATGGATTCTGAGTACCCTCACGTAAAATAATCCTCAATTTTGATGTTCCTTAATGTGGTATCCAGGATAATAGTTGTACATTCTACATCCCTATAGAGTCTGAAGAGCTCGAATCTTTAGTCATCGATGCTCACGAAAACCGGGTGAATCCATTCTTTGGAAACAGTCGATACAAGGTCTCTATATTTTGCAAACTTATATTGCAGTTGGTGAATCAGTTTGCATATTGCTGCATATCTTGTCTCGTAATTCAAGTGGGGCCTGCCTCGCATATCATTATCAGCTGACCATGGGGGACGATGTCATCACTTCATATACAAAGGCAAGAACACGACTTCACTTATCAACATGCCCTGACCAGAACAATGTCAAGAAAACCCATCTCAGCTGTGAGGATTCGGCCATTCACCTCCAAATCTCGAATAGCCGACAATGAGAGCTCGGCTTGCTTGGTTGTCGAATTTTGGGGCTTGACTGGTGGCTTATATCTTCGTCGGCAGGACGCTTTCGAGACGGTGAACGGAAGAGCCCCAACCTTCTACCCGAGCAATGGAATTCCCAGCCTTCCCGCAACCCACCACAGGACATATATAACCTGACCCAGCCTCTGTATCATTATGTATCTGTCATGTAGGTGGTACAGGCGAATGTGCATACGCCGACGACACAGGAGAATCGGTAGGTGAGCTGAAAATTGTAGATGTGTCGTCTCCAGACTGTAACATTGGCAAGGAGCCAGCAACCGGCAGCCATGCAGGTTGTTCTGACGGGAAGATGAGCTCGCTGGGAAAAGAGTTCTCCTCGTGCGACTGATCCACCGACACTATCTGGTGCATATTACGAGTTTGTATATCATGTAACGTGTTCCACCACCGAGCTGGTCAACCCACCGAGCTGGTCAGTTTCTGCCAAGAACTCCCTCATTAACACGATATGTCTCAACAACAAAATGCGCAATTATCTAACAGAGAAGGCAGAATTCAGCTTGCCCTTTCTGCCTATAACACCCACCAATTCCGAAGCCTCCGGCGCGCTGCTGAAGCGTTTGATGTACCTCCTTCAACATTGACTAGCCGATACAACGGAATCACGTATCGCCTAGATACTCGCAACGCCCAACACAAGCTCACTACGACTGAAGAGCAGACAATTGTCCAATAAATCCTCGACCTCGATTCGCGAGGATTCGCGCCCCGGCTGTGTGAGGTGGCAGATATGGCGGATAAACTACTCGGTGTACGCGGTGGAGAGCCAGTAGGGAAAAACTGGGCTGAGAGGTTTATAACGCGCTCAGATGAGCTCAAGATGGCCTTCAATCGAGCTAAGGATAGGCAGAGGATACTACAGGAAGATCCAGAGATTATTGGCGCGTGGTTCAAGCTCGTAAGCGAGTCTTTTACTAGGTCACCAGTTACTGCGCAGGCAGGCTTTTCACAGCTTGTTAAAGGTGCTGAATTGATGCTGCACCAGAACGCCCTACTTGTTGCACGAAACCACGAGTTTGAAGAGCAATTGGCAGTAATGACGAAGCGAAAATGGCGTAAAAGAAAGCGGATCCAGCAAGGTGGTACTATAGAGTATGGGACTGTAGCAGCGCAGGTAGCTGCCGAGGCGTCTGTCGCGCCTCAGGGATCAAAGAAGGCTCGTGGTAGTGGTGGTCAAGAAATAGCCCGACCAACTCAACGGCGCTGTAGGAACTGCGGCGCAACTGGGCATAATGCGCGAACTTGTAAAAAAGATATCGAGATATCATCTGAATCAGATAGCAGCACGACGGACTTAGAATCTATTGTTAATAGCGATTAAATTGAAGAGTCGTAACATGAGTTGGTCGTGCCAAGCCTTTTTGACCAGCTCGGTGGGTTGACCAGCTCGGTGCTGGAACACGTTATGAAAGCTGTGCGAGAGGCAGAATCGGTCTGAAGGCTTCGTGATGAGGTTTGTTAGGGTCGGCGATTGCTCAGCATGTCCCAGAAGGTGAAGGTGTGGTATGGAAGACCGACACCAGGAGACAGGGCGAGGAATCAAGTGAGAGCAGCTGGGGTGGCCCGTAATCAGGTTCCAACGATAGATGCAGCCACCATTTGACGGCTGAAGACACTTGCAGGGAGTTAAATCCCCGTCCGTCTATGCCAGATCAATCGTTCGTGACGGTGGTTTGTCCTATGCTGCCGAATCGAGCCTCTGCTCGAAACTGATATTGCTCTGGCTTTCGTTTAGATGTTGATTAGACAGACTCCCTACTATAGACAAGGCTGACACCGACATGTGGGGCATATTCAAGATTCAGATCATACTCTAGGTTCCCAAGTGACCGCAACATTTAATCCGGCTAGAGGCGGCCTCGGGGTCTGAGCTCTTGTTAGTTGTTACTCTCGTAAATCGCCGTATTCATGTCAACTAACTCATAGATGTTGTAATCATAGAAATTTCCGAGTGCAACAGCTTCACCTCCACCATGTCCGGAGAAGAAGACCTAAACGCCCTTCTCTCCCGCCTCAACGCCTTAAAGTCCTCTTCAGACCCCTCCACGCCCCCAGAGCCAAAGCCAAAGCTGGATTTACATCCTAGCATATCTCCACGGTCGAGAGACGTAGATGTTGAGGCGAGGTTCCGGAGGCTAGCTTCGGGGAGTAAATCGCCTTCAAAACCGAGTACGGGAGAGGATGGGGTAGCGAGGAGTGGACTTGGGAGTGTTGGGATTGGAAGAGGCGGGGATGACGTGGAAATACAGGTTGCGGGATTGAAGAGTGAGACCATAAAGAATGAAGAGGATGATGTTGATTTGGATGAGCTGCTTGCGGAACTGAACCTGAAAGAGGAGACGTGGAAAACAGAAGGCGAAGAAGATGGGGTAGACGATGAGGAGAAGGGGATAACAAAGTTATTGGAAGAGGCTAGGGATGCTTTGGAGAATGGGAAGGTCAAGGGTGAAGGCGAACAAGCCGAAGAAGGGAAGGATGGAAAAGAGGAGGATAGTGGGAGTGGAGATCACGAAGACGAAGAGGCGGCGGATGAATACATTCAACAGATTATGGCTGATATTGAGATACGGAGGCAGCAGGGTATACCGGATAGTGAAGACGATGTAGAAGCTCAATCCAAACCATCCACCAAACCTCCATATGACAACGAAGAAGACGACGACCAAAAGAAACGAGAAACACCAGCTCGACCAAGAGACGAAAGAGAAACAACACCCTTCGACCTCATCCCCTCACCTCCATCCACCGCTCCAACACCTCTCTCCACAATCGCCGATGAGGAAGAAGAAATCGACCCTCTAACAGCCCGCCTAAGAGCTCTAAGACCACCCTCAACCCTCTCCCTCCCAAAACCACCAACAGCAAGACCAACCTTTCCCTCCTTGAAACCCAAGCCCCAAGATAAACCACCACAATACACAGAAGAAGACATAGAATCCTGGTGCGCCATCTGCAACGAAGACGCCGTTATAAGATGTCTAGGCTGCGAAGGCGACCTATACTGTCAAGAATGCTGGGACGAGGGACACAGGAGTAAAGGTGCCGGATTGGAGGAGAGAAGCCATAAAGCCGTGGTATATAGCAGGGATAAGAAGCCCAGGAAGAAGCTCGTAGGTGCGAGTTGAGGCAGCTGGACAAAGGGACGAGATACGAATGAGATGATTGATGAAACATGAACCATAAATCAAGCCTTACGGATACCGTTAAGCTACTATCGCGTGAGAACTACGTCCTGCTATTTTGCTCCATCTCATCGCTTACACAGCGGGTCACCAGCTCAGTGTCACTAAGAACCGATTCCGGTTGAGAGAAGACGCCGAAATTTGAAACGATTGCGATAAGGAATGGAATTAATGGACCGCTCGTCTCCATACTGTCTGTAGAGTGCATACATTAAATGTAATAGATAATCCCTATACCTCGCAACATGACTTCAAACTCAAGGGGTCTGTAGTTCAGGTCGTAGGATCAGCTGGCGCGCTCCTCTGCCCAAGTATACCTCCAACATCAATATTATTCTCCCTCTCCTCCTTGACGCCCTCCCTGAGCGGAGCCTGCTCAGCCTTCTTTCTATTCAAATCCCTCTCCATACCTGGCTCCGCGCCAGAGGCACCTGGCTTCCTGTCCACGGCACTCGCAATTTTTCCCTCGCCCGGCGCGGCCATCTGCTCTGCCTCCAACTCTTGGTTCCTGCCTACATCTTCTTCCGAGAGTCCTTTTGCTTCTTCACCAGATGGTGCGCCGTGAATACCGCGACCGAGTGACGAGGGAGTAGCGTCTTCGATGCCCTGTGATTGCTTTTGTGGTATCTTTTGGTCGACGTCGCTAGCGTTGGCGGAAGCTTTGTTTGTTGAGGATTGGGCTTTCTCGGCTGGCTGTTTGCTGACCTGGTTGCCTGGGGTGTTGTAGGCTTGCTCATTTGGTGGTTGGGCAGACATTGTGGTGGTGAGTTGATTAAGGGTGACTTGGTATATGGCTTGGTTTGATTTGTTTGGGGTTTGTAAACTTTTCGTGGTTCGACTTGAAAGATTGGCGGCTCATAGCATCCAACGGCATGAGTAGGTAGGTATGACGTACATTGGGCCTCTCCGATTTTCGCAATCAACTCCTGGAACGTTGGCGCGCGTGGCTTGTGTGTAAGACCTACAAAAGCAAAGGGGGGTCGGAACTGAAAGGACACAATGCTTTCAATACCTCGAGAAGCGAATTTGAATATACCACTACCCAAAATGGATAAAATGACTTCCATCAGCATAATCAGCGGTACAACCGAAACAGATCAGCTACTGTGGCCAGCCTGGAGCAGTAAATTTTGCGACAGATCACCATCACTGGGATGCTCTATCGGATAATAATTGTCGGGACTATGAACTGATCGTTATTTTCATCGGGGCCTTTGATAACGCTTTTCCAGTCATGGTCGCTGAAAGCTGGAGATCCAATGTTCGATATCGCCATATAGCTAGGAGTCGGAAGAGGACAGCCGGGAATAAGTATATATGTACAAGGGTGGTAGGAACAGAGGTTCTGAAAGTGAAACGAAGACATGGAGTCTTCATCCAGTCATGGTCGCGTCTGGTGTCTCAATAGATGGTGCAGCATATGCATTCCCTGCTTTTATAGCGTCCAGCTTCTGTGATCGCTGCTTGACAGTCTCATTCCATTGCTCAATCGACTCTGGAACTCCAGCTGGTCCTTCAATTTTGATTTGTCGAGCTTCTGCCTCCTTGCCCAGCACAGTGCCTTGGAATCGGGACACCTCGCCTGTCTTGCTGTGTTTTTGTTTCAACGCCGTGAAGTAGTCGATTTGTTTGACCAGTTCAATACCCTCTACAAGCTGATCGGCTGGGCCAATTTCTTTCGCCAATCCTGCGATTCTCATCTGTTCTTTGTAGACGGGCCCATCGAACCAATTAACGAAAGCTTTGATCTCGTGGGTATCCTCTTCGTCTCGTTTTTCCGACTCCTTCTTCCTAAGCACACTTCCTTCCGGGATCTCGTCGATGGGCTGCCTCAATAACTCTCTCCACATTTCCTCGCTTGCGGTCTGGGTGGGTTGGAGGAGCGCGCAATTGATGAGTGCCATCCTCGTATCTGTGATGTCCGGTATGGTGTCGCCATGGTTCAGGTGGGCGAATGCCATGGCCTGGCTAGCAAGCAGCATGATGTACCGCGAAGTGATCTCGGTGAGGGTATCCGCAACCGCAGGCCTTGTGCCTGAGAAACCGGCGGCGCGAAGCATTTGGAGCACTGCTGGCTTGAGAAGCGCGTGGTGGAGTTGCTTTTCAGACATATTGGCGGTTGAAGTGGAGTTTTAGGTTGTCCTTATCTTGTTGGATGGTGTTGTAGGGTGATCCGAAGCTTCATGGTGGGTGTTGTGAATGCAGGTGGATAAGTCTGGAGACCTGGAAAGCTCAGTTGTCGAAAGCGTGAAGGTGGCCCCTACTTAATGAGGCTGCAGTGCACGTTGAAAGTCCCGACACAGAGAATACCATTCACCCGACTCCAAAAAGGTTTGAATACCCAGTTAGGCATCGTAACTATGCTTACTAGTAAATATGGGAGAGGGTTCTCAGGAAACTATTGGTGCCGAATATGATTTTTACAGACGCTTATAGCCATCTGATCAGGCACTTTTACCACCATCTGACTGTACACTCCTATGTGTAAAAAGGTTGAGATTTGTGCTTCTCGGAGCCTGCAAATTATTTGACAAGTCTGGAGGTTAAGATACGGTGGTTCTTCTACCTATCCAAATCCAGCCTGGAGCTAAACTGAGCAATCTCATTGGTCAAACGCCAGAGCCGTAAATTCATCATCAACTCTCTTTGCCTCATCTCTCATGTGCCCTCCAACATTTTCGACTCTTTGTCCATCTGAACGGAGAAATTAGTGTACTCAAATATCCAGGACAACTCGAGTCTCTCTTCTCAACCACGGTCATTGCTAACCTCACTATAAACACACATCTGCGAAACAACCCCTTATATAACCTCTTACAGCGGTTACATTAATCTACCTTCTCTCTCAGGCGCCCGTTCATGCCTCTCATCAGCAACATCCTACAAAGCAAGCATATTTTACTGGCACTTCCCAGCCCGGAACAGCACCTCCCATCCGGAAATTACTCTTGACCTTTAAACAAACATCACGGGTCCAGCCAAGCATGAGATTACACATCTTCATTGTTACTTCAAATCCTACAGTATCGCTCTATCCTCTATACAGCAAATACACATACCAAGCAAGCACCACATAAGCAACCTTGATAACACTCCACTGAAATTCGGCATAAAAAAGTTTCAATCCCTTCAACCTCTTCCTCTTATCAACAAAAACATCATCCTTCTCCAAATCCCTGTCAACCCGATCAGGATAATATCCCGCATACGAAACAAGTGGTACAGCGTACGGAATTGCACTCTGTGTCTGTTTAGAATGCGCGGGAGGAGGTAATCCATATCCACCCAATGGAGAAACACTTCTTTCCTTTTTGGCTGAAGGTCTGGAAGCTAATTTTCCTCCGTTGCTTTCAGGGTAGGAGTGTTGGGTGAGACCGTCGTCACTGGACGTCCCTGAACTCGAACATTTCCCCTTGTCCGCGCCGTTGTTGGTAGGTAACAGCGGACTATCCGGACCCGCAAACTGTGATTTCTGAGGATTTTTTGCCATGTGTCCTGCCCTAAGCAGTAGACAAGAAAGGGTAAAAACGAGGAGGAGGATGTACTTGATGAAAATGCCAAGTTGATCGGGCATAAGGCAGAGATGATGCTGTAGCGTCTGTTCGCCAGAGGTGTGTATAGGTTTGCCATTGGCGTCGATAGGATTGTAGAGACTCAGGACCGAAAATCCCGGTTTTCGCACGCCCATTGCCCATGATATCGATTTCACCGTTATTTCTCTGATTCCGCCGCCGCCTGAAGGATATCTCCTGTGAACGACCTCGCAGTAATCGTGATCGTCGCCAGAAAAGGCGTATTGAATGTCGCCTATTTTGGTGGTGATGTCTTTTGTCAGATCCGCGGATATGACGTTCTGGTACTGATATCCTCGAGATATAGAAAGGGCGTTTCGGTCGTCCTTTTCCATTAGTGTGCCATCCACGTTCTTCGAAGGAGGCCAATGTTCTCGTAGAGGGCCACATGGTGTCTCCGCGTCTCTGTATAGAGGTACATGGGACAGGAGAATAGTCGGCAGCGTCACATCCTCCAACAACTTCGCAGATGGTAGCGTAGCAGCCTTCAGCTGATCCGTCTCAACAACGCCATGCCCGTATCGAGGTCTCGTATCCGCAGTCTCACTTCCAAACTGGTATTTGAGCTCCTTGGTAATCGCCTTTTTCCTCGTCTCTTGCACAGTGTCCAAAAACTCCATCGTCGGCCCCCAGATATCCTCATTCATCCTCCCGTGATCCGGATCCTTTGCACTAATCGAAACTGCATCAATCGAAACAAAAGTATGATTCCCCACCACATCAACCCGATTTCCCTCCCCAAAATAAGCATGAAACCTATTCCTCACCGGCCTATGCACCCCCTCTCCAAATCCCAAATCGTGATTCCCAGGCAATGTCGAAATAATCTTCCTCCTTATCGTTTGGCCTGTCCTCGGCCCCACGCCCGTTTTCGTGAATGTCTTGAAAAAGATCTTGCTAAAGCGTTTGTACTCTTTCACCCAGTAGGCCTCTCCATATCTCTTGAAATCTTTGTCGGGATTGTCCCAGGTTTCTCCGCCGCGGACACTCCACTCTCTTCCTCCATCGAATAGATCCCCAAGGAAAATGGTAGTATCGGGGTACAATCTCTCCTGCATCAACCTATAAACTCTTTCCAGATAGACATCCGTGTACCATATTGTGAGTGTAGAAAGCGGCCAAGGTCGTCCGGGATAGGTATGAGGATCAACGAGTTGAGGGTCCGCGACGAAAGCGACATGATGAGGTTGTGCTCCTGGGGCCTGCCACGATCCGTCAGTAAACCAACCAAACAATACCCAACGATTCCCCAACTCAGAACATGTAGAACATACCCAATTCTCCCAATGCCTCCAATCACACTCCTCAATCGCACGATCGAACACGGTCCTCTCCCCCCAATAAAGCACATACAGCCAAAGCAAAATAAGTATGTTTCCCAAACTGCATACTCTCCTCACGAAACTCTTTCTAGGCATATTCTCTCTTCCTCCCGCTCCTCCAACAGTATGTCTTTGCCTCGTCCATAATCCCCTCACACTCGCAAGTGCCCATGTAAAAGCCAACGTAGCTTGACCAGTTAATCCCTGTGGTTCGCGGAAGTTGTCCCGACTCGATCGCAAGTCGTCGTAGGCATAGCTCATGATTTAGTTGGTGTGCTTGAAGTGCTCATCGTCTCTAGCAGTGCGCGTAGAGAGTCGTGAGAGTGTTGTGTTGTTGTTGTGGGGATGGGTGCGTGGACTTTTAGGGTTGTTCTGGCTTGTCTCCTGAATTGACGTCGTCAAGTCAGGGACGGCCGGGGAACTGTGCAGGGATGATTACCAGGGACCTGGAAGTTGTTCTGAGATCATTACTCCGTACTCCGTTAGATGAATTATAGCTAATGAGCAATCGGTGAGTGATTGATGACCTAAGCTTGTATTTTCTGGTGTCTACTCCTAGAGTGTGCTTGTCGTACAACAAGGCTGAGATAAATTGGGGCGAGTATGCTGCTTTCTATTTCACAGGACTCGTGAGTTTGAGGATATCGACTCGTCCGACATCTAGGCCCAGATTCTCCCTAGGCCGTGCAAGAGTAACATCCCTCTCACAATTTCACCCAAATTCGTTTCTCATCAAGTTGTCATCAAGTTGTCCAATATCTCACCACACTCAGAAAGCCTTATACAGTTCCACACTAATCCCTGCACTACTCCTCCCCATGTTCTCCGCATTCGTTTTTAACAGCGTCTCCGCCATAGTCCAGTGCTTCATCTCTTTATCACCAGGATAGTACCCCGGGCAGAACCGGACCTCAATCTTTTCCATGAATGGAAAAGCCCCGTCTGTAAACCAAATCTCCAAATCAGAAGCGCCAATCCGGTCGTCAAATCCATCCGTCCCTACATCCAATATCTTCAAGCAATTCAGAGGATGTGTCAATGTGTAAGGTAGAATTGCAGGTGACTCGTCCAGCGCGAATCCGTCAGAGATGTAGGTGTGAGAGATAGCCAGAGACTCGAGATTCGGGCAGAAATCCAGGATCTCATCGAGTGCACTTGGCTGCCGTGAAGGAAACCTCGTCATATCCGTGATACTGAGGTGCTTGAGTTGTGGTCCCGCGAGCCTAAGCAACAGTTTTACACTGTGGAGATCGAGAGCACAATGCTGGATTGTCAAATTTATGAGACCTGGTGGTAAATTGGTCGGTCTTCCATCCTGCGGATTTACATCGTTCCACATCAACGCGTACAGATCGCCAGACAACCTCAGATTCGCTAACTTCAGAGGCCATTCCATTCGAACAATAGTATTCGGATTCGAGTGTTTGCCAGCAGATCTGGGCCAGGCGAGGGCATGTAAACCCTTCAGATTCCGCAGAGTATTGGAAAGCTCTTTGTACGTCATAGCTTCAGAAACGAGACTGAGATCCAAATCCCTCAGAGCTGTACATTTCGATAACGCAGCCAGGCAGTTGATTCCAAAGTTCGCTTGTGGGGCAACATAAGTATGTAGTTGCACCTTCGTTCGTCCCAGAAGTCGTGCCGTAGTTGATTTTGATCCTTGGTGAACAAGCGCACTCATATTCAACTCGTGAACCAGGCCCGCCAAATCCGATTTGCGTACATGGGCATTGAGAGACGGACATATCGTCTTGACAAATTTTGCAAAGTTGTTGCCGTAAAGGAAAGGTCGATTATAAAGCCGCGCAATTGCGATGTTGTACCATTGCCATGAAACCAAACATGCCGCATGTAGTGTGGCCTGGGAAAGCTCCCATTCCTGTTTGTCCTCCGAATCGGGAAGATGGGCTATAATTAGAAGGACGACCTCGTCCGGTAGAAAGGTCGGCTCTTTTTCTCTCGATGATGCCGTGCTCGATGATGATGTGAAACTTTCTGCCGGGGACGGAGGTCGAGGCGAGAGGGACAGTGATCTAGTCCTGGTTACCAACGTGTCGATGATCATGCCTGATCCTCGTGTAAATCAAAAGCTGTGTGTTGATATCGTTTTGCAGTGCCGACTTCACAAAGAAAGATTGCCGTGAAGTGCAAGTCACGTGGTATACCCATACTTATATTCCACATGAACTTGAATCAGGCAGTTCACAGTGGCTTCCCAAATACCATTACGCTCGAGGTATAACTGAGTTGAAATTATCATCTTAAACTCGATTCAATATCAATAGATCCTTGGCAATTCGGTGCGGGTTCATGACGATTCGATTGCCAGGATTTTATCATGCTCAATCTAAAATTGGGAGAGTGTAAACCAAATGAAATTCTTGGTTACTAGATGTCTGCTCTCGATGACTAGGTATTCATCGAACCAACCCGTACATCAGTATTTGTCTCGCTAAAGCCAAAATATAAACCGAGATCGCCCATGAAGCTCCATTAAAACCACAGCCTCCTCTCCAATTTCCCCCAGAATCTCTCTCTTTCTTCCCTCGGCCCCTTCAGCGTCTCCTCCACAATTCCATCCTCATCAACATACATATCCAGATCAAAGATATCGCCCTGTCTCCGCTCCTAACATGAAGCTAGCCCGAATATTCACTCCTCGCTGTCCATCAACGTGTTTTCTCATTCGAGCCTGAGACGACAAATGGGGCGCCAAAATGTCATAAACTCCACCTGCCAGAGCTCTTGGTGTGTAAGTAGTTTGGAGCGCGTATTCCCAAGGATTTTGGCCGGGATATGGACCAGGCATTGGGGATGGGTTTGCAGCGGTCTCTGAATTTGGCAGCGGGGCGAGCACTGGCTCGATAACTTGGTTTTGCTCAGCAACGGTTTCTACTTCAACTGCAGAGTCTGAAGTGATGGAAACGGATGCATGATCAAATGTCGGGTCTTGTTCGACGATCGAGTTTTGCTCTGCCAAGAGATCTTGCCAAGCGCTTTGCTCCGTGGCTTGAGACAATTCAGTCGTTGAGGGAACAGAAGCCTCCTTTTCTGGGCGGTTGCCTTGATTTGTCGGCCCAACTTCATTTCCCGATGATTGTTCCTCGACCAGATTGATGGTTTGGGAAGGGCCCGCATTACCATCATCCACATCAGTCATCTCTTGATCATCAGGATCGTCTTGGGTCGAAGGATGCAAAGGATTGATCACGCCTGAACCTGTCACTGTCGCCTCTCCCTCGGATTCAAAATTGTGATTTCCGCCAGCAAGAACAGCGACCGCCCCACCCTCCAACCCAGTTTGTTGGTCTTGATTCACAAAAACGTCATACCAACTTGGTGAAAAAGCTGTGGCCTGTGCATCAGAAACTTCCATCAAGGCTAAAGCTGTAGAAGAGCTGTTCCGTTGATCTAACCAGAAATTGATGACTTCGGTTTCTCGCCAGTCCCCCTCAAAGAAGGTCATGAGCCAGAAGCTCATGATGATTGTGCGGAGGTTGTGAAAGTGCCGCAAATGATAGAAAAGTCCTGACGTGATGGGTAGGGGTCTATGACAAACAGGACTGCCTGTGTAGCCACAAAACTTTAGCTCCGTGATAGTGGATGCATGGTACATGGCAATCGAGCGCATCAAAGGTGCGCTGCTCGACCAGCCGTACTCAGGAATAAACTTGAAATTGGCTGGAACTTCCGGCATGCTCAACTGCACGGCCTCGTTGACAGCATCTACATCTTCTGCTTCCAGAATTCCTGTAAACTGTATGTTCCCCTCGTCGATATCTTGCAGGTCACGACCGTCAGCTCCCCACGTATTTCCAACCGGAAAGGTCGTCCCGATCATGACAAGCTTTTCTAAAGGAGACGAATGGACTGCTCGCAATAGCTCTCGCTTCTCGTCCCTCGGTATGCCGCCTTCAATCTTCAGGTGTTTCAGCCTAGTCATGTGGGCAGCGAAATCGCTGATGAAGAGTCGCCGCTGCGCTCGAAGGACTCTGGTCTTTGATCCACCTAAAGCCATGTCCGATTGGGGCTCGCCACTCTTCATGTAGTAAGAATCTACTCTCAACGAGACGAGCGTCCGGCCAAGATTCTGGATCACGGTGCTCATCCGCTCGCGGTCAGCATCGGACTTTGCTCGATCAACAGAGAAAAAGCGGTCAATGGGCCAAGCGAGCGACTGCAATTTTGAATGTCTTTCCATGAAGCCAAGCAGGTTGATCGAACTCACACTTCGGTGTGTGCGGGCCAGTCCAAGAGATTCATTTGTGACAGGCGGCTCAAGGAGGAAAATCTCCGGTATCAGTCGGGTTTGTTCAGTAGCAGCATTGCGAAGTTGGAAAGCTCTCAACTGGGGGAAAGTAAGACGAGAAAGGCCATCAAAAAGGTCGACTTGACACTCGAAGTCATTTCGATGAGACGCGGTAGATGATACCCAATCAAAAGTGAGGCAGCGTAGAGAGTCGCAAGAGGGTCGTAGGCAATTCGATGGGTTTCAGCATAATGCTATCTCTCGTACTCCATGAATGAGCCGAGTCCTCCGAGACCTGCTGCCGGCAGTAAACATCAGCTTCTGGGACATTTTCGTAGACTTTGTCGTTTAGAAACCGAAGCGCGCTGTGATTGACAACTTTCAGACGTGGCACGGACACATCGAAAGGAATACGAATCTGGTCGTCTTCTTCTGCGAGATCTACAGTAGTTTCCAAGAAGCCTCCCACTCCGTTGAGTAGCGCTCGGGTTACTCCAGCACGAGAGAGAGTGTATATCGCATCAGGATCAATCATATGGAGTCTACGCAATCGTATACTCTCAAGCTCACCAAGGGCATTTGCAGGAAAACCTGCGTACGAGCAGCTTTCAAGCCATAGTCGACGGACAGAAGGCTGACGCTGAGGGCAGAAGAATTCTGACAAGAGAACCGTTGTCAAATTATAATGTCCATTGATAATGCGTAGGGTTCGCACGTTTTCCATATTCTCCACAGCCCATCTGGCCAGTTCTAGTGTTCGCCAATCACTTGAAAGTGTTTGACCGTAGAAGGAGACATTTGGCAGCTCTTGGAATATAGAGGGAGGAGGGAGGTGGCACTTGTGCGTAAGTGTCAGAACTTTTGAGGCAATCGTCTTGTTCCTGTGGCCACGGCGTTAGTCTCTGCGCTTGTAACGGAGATGCAGTGCCACAGACAGTGGTAATTGGCCAGTGAAGATGTTTGGAGATATAGCTATAGAGAAGATTTCTACATTTGGGAGATCATCTTGTGGTATAATACGAGAACAACGGCACATACTTCACATCTCGAGGGAGCCTTTACAATCATTGACCACATGATAGAGTGCATAGAGTTTGCTCCCTCATGCCAGTTGAGCCAGAAATGTCCCGCGTCATAACTCACCTCGCTAAAACAAGTAGCTGCCTGACGATGGGTGTGTCGTTGTGCTCATCATGCCCCTCCAACGGGTCGTGGTGAGCACCATCCCTCCATGGCTTCACTTCGTCTGGGACATGATATCGGGTCGAGCAATCCATAAGCGTCACATCACGCCAGACGAAGCCAATCGCGGCATGCCAGGCTCTCCAGTTGACCAGGCAAAATGCCTTTATGTCCCGGAGAGCAAGCAGCCCCAGTGTCTGCTGTTGTAATTCAATCGGAAGCTGCCACAAGCCCGTGTCCGTTCTTACAGCTTCCAAGGCTTCGTCCTTGTTCATGGATTCCTTCTTCTGCTTCACGAACATTCCAAGATGGGCCGGGTTCAGCATATGATGCGAGGTAGAGGGTCGTGAGAGCGGACGGCGGAGGTTTGCGCATGAGGTTGTTTGGTTGGGTGGTTGTTTGCTTGTTTGCTTGTTTGCTTGATCGCATGTTTGCTTGTTGCTGCTCGCTGTCAATTTAGTGTGGACCGTTGTTGCACGTGACTGGGGAGATGTCCATTCAATAGTTGACTTTGCCTCGTCCGATTCATTCGATTCATCCTTTATGGACACCTCAAGCTTTACATCTCAGTCGAGCCTGGTTTGCCTAAAGTCAAGCTTCGATATGTTGTGCAACCTCGACTTTCAACATTCCCCCTCCCCCTTTCTACCTCCAGAGGCACTTCCTCTACATCCTACAGACAACATCAAGTCTCAAGGTCATCAGCCGAACAGTGTGCCTCATGCTCGCATCTGGACGAATCCAAGCCATGCCGCCGTCTCAAACTCCTGTTCGTGCGAAGGGAGCCAACAACACGTCCGCGGTCCGCCACCATTTCACTCCAATCAATTTCTAACAGCGAATCAACTCCAGGGACGACGACGCATGATTGAAGACAACCTTCAATTCCACAACGTGTGGTCTACCCATTTCTTACGAGTTGCCTTCCTGTTCGTCCATGGTTGGGAGAGCTTCCCGTCTGTCTACACACTGTCATTCTCATGTCTTATTTCAACCACGCTCTTTTCCAACTCACTTTTGTCGCTATTTCACAGCCTCGCAGTCCTTTCCATAAAGACACCTTAGCCATATCATATTATTAGAAGGCGCGATGCGCCTCCAAAAGTATAGCCGTCTTTCGAAGACCTCGTTATCTTTCTTTCTCACAATAACCTTTGTGGCAACTATCATGTCGTGCTTAGGACCAGCGAAAGGCCAAAAGCCTCCATCAGTCTCCGGAGCCTCAAATGCCCCGTCAAACGTGCCAGACTATGTCATCAAATATGGTAAGCGCAGAGATCTGCTTTACAGTCAGGAGCTGAACACTACTGACGACCATAACTACAGCACCGCTTGTATATCTACACTCTCAGGAACCTTATATGCCATCGGATATAGGGGCGCAAGTCACCAACTCAAAACCAAAGCTAGAATTCGCGGATATCGCTGGCGTTCCGGCACGACTTACTCTAGACAACTTGGACGCGTTAAACAATTTTGGAATCAAGGGGATCAACATCTACCTGACTTCGAATGACGACGTATCCCAGAATCCACAATGGATTAAAGGCGTGAAGCCCAACGCCGATGGGAAGACAGAAGGCGCAAAGACCTGCGCTGTGATTGTTGTCGACAAGGGCAACGGAACCGTCGATGCCTTTTACATGCACTTCTACGCCTTTAATTTCGGTGGTGTAGTCCTAGGAAAGAATCTTGGAAATCACGTCGGTGACTGGTAAGCGAATTTTGTCCACCTCACCACTCACACTGGCACTAACAATGAGCCAGGGAACACAACATGGTTCGCTTCCAAAATGGTCAGCCAACAGCAGTTTGGTACTCTCAACATGCTTCCGGCCAGTCATTCAAATATTCAGCCCTCCAAAAAGACGCATCGGGTCTTCGCCCAATAGCCTTCTCTGGCAACGGCTCCCACGCGGTCTACGCCACAACAGGTATGCACAATCACGACCTCTCAGATATCCACCTCCCTTGGCCCGGCTTCGTGAACGACTACACCGATACCGGCGCCCTCTGGGACCCTATTCAATCCGCATATTGGTACAGTTGGTCTCCACCATCTCCACCACCCGCTGGCTCCAGCTTTCCCGCAACAAGGGATGTAGCAAGTTTGGGATATCTCAATCCTTACGATGCGAATACGAGTCCGGTTGGTTGGTTCTACTTTCAGGGCAGATGGGGCGACTTCAGGTACAAACAGGATGATCCTAGACAGGACAATCTGCTGGGCTTGACTTGGAAGTACGATTCTGGTCCTAATGGGCCCGCATTCAAGAATTTGCAGAGACGGGAGGTATGGCCTGGTGCGAATGGGGCCTTGCTTGGGAAAGCTGTTCCTCGAGCAAACTTGTAGTCTTGGGATGTTCCATGACGGTAATACCACGCTATTGGAATGGTAGAATAGATGTAACTGTAGTAGAGATAATCGAGGGTGCTTCAAATTACTTCCATCGAAGAGAGTGGGTTTGAATTCCTGGGTCTATTCATTTTGGCCATTGTCGGCCGTGATTCGACTCCTAACAATCAGTCTCGTTGGACCTGATTCATTGAAGCGGTTCACGTTGAGAGACATGAAAGCTCGGTCCGGATCCTTTGCCCACAGTGATCGTTCTTACGGCCGAAATCACGTCCTTCAATTAGGGGGATCAGCTCCAATTTTTATATGGAAGAAGTTTGAGCAATATCCAACACGGAAATTGTTAGACATTGCTCGGTCTCAATCTCGGTCTCGATCTCGAGATGAAAAGGCTGATATCCTTTGAGAGATATCAAAGAAAATAGCTTGAAGATCCTGGTAGTGAGGTTCTTCGCCCATTGGATAGGATAGGAAAGGAAAGGAAAGGATCGTGTAGCACCTGAACTGTTTCCGGAACTGAGTAGACAATTGCGCGCATGATACTGCTTCGATAGAGGGAATAGTAGATGGATGTACATAGTCTCTACAATATATGCAGTTCTCCTTGCGTAGGTGCTCAAACCTCTATCATCCCTCGAACTCCCTCCGAATCAGGCTCCGTCACCAATGGTGCTACACCCCAATGCTGATCAGCAGTACTCCTCACACTCCCCACAGCACCTAGCGAAACATTGAAGTGATCCGATAAGACCCTCGTCACCTTTTGGAAAGACTCATTCCTCTGCTTCTCCACTTCATGTTTTGATCTATTCAGCGCTAATTCTGCCTGTTCTTGAAGCCTGTTGTCTTCCTGTGCCTTGCGCTTTCTTTGATACAGAAATATCATGAATAGGAGTGTTGCGAGAACGGCTATGCCGGCTGGAATCCCAACGCCAATAGAGATTTTATCGGATGCAGAGAGGGCTGAGGAGGTAGTCTTGGTCGTGGTATTTGAGCCGCTGGTTAATGTGGAGTTTGTCTCTGTGTTATGTGGTCGTGGGGGAATACTGGTGTCTTTGGAACTTTGCGTTTTAATGCTGGCTTTAGCTGTCCCAAGGATTGCAGGTGCTAGTCCAAATTTGTTGTTCTCGTAGTCGACAAAGACGTAGGTACTTGCTAAGAAGACGCCACCTATAGCATCCCGAAGTCCTCTCCGTAATCGGTTGAGCCGCGGCCGACAGAAGCCATGATACGGGAATTGTTGAGAGGTGCATATTCTCCCAATTCTGGCCCCTCTTTCGGCAGAAACCAGTTCTGTATGGCTTATGGTCGTATTGTAGCCGCCTTCGAGTTCGATGTATAGACTGTCTATGAGATGCTCATTGGCTTCTGGAAAGCTCTGAGATGTGAAAGGTGGTGTTGCGTGGTAGGTGGGGAGCTCGGTTGCATCGGCCCACCGCTGGTACATGTAGCAATTAAAGTACCTGTGTACATGGCTTTAAATGTAGGTGTGATTCTTAAGGTAGCGGGTGGGCTACTTATCTTCAAGGTGTTCGCGAGAAAGAAGCAGGGCAATGCATCGTGATAGGTAGCTGGAAGGCCACTGGTGCACCATGGAGGGGCTTTGAACAGGCGACTGCCAGCCTGGTCCCAAGTGCCACGCTGCAGTTATAATCACACCCACGGCGCTGCGATGTCCTGAGTGCGCAAGTCAAGACTCTCAGCCACGCATAGAATTCCCTGCATGTACTGTGTATCCGAAGTCCATCACTACCATCATTATATACCATCACAACGGATGAATTCACTGCTGAAATTTGCTCAACTCTGTTCAATAGCTGCTAAATCGCGAACGTACAGAGACTCGAATCCGACTTTGCTCAATCTGCCTTCGAGTTCAAGTCTGAATGCCCCCGACTTCTCGTCTTTCCCTTATATTGCGGCCAGATTTGACAGAATGACAGCGTACCCTCAACCCCTCTGGTCTCTGGACGAGGATCACAGGTTGCGGATGCTTGTTTATCTCAATGATGCGCTTGTCTGGGAGCGGATATCTTGCTCAATGCAAACCAGATCTCAGAAGCAATGCAGAGGCCGATATTACCGGCCCTCAAAATCAAACCAAATCAGAATTGGCCAGTCATGGGCTTGGCAGTCCGCAGCCGCTTGGAAACATGGATGGATTTATTGTCAGAGTTCCTGTTCCTGGCAAGGCCGCGGCAAAAATCGATTTCCCCGAGAGGACGCTCGGTTCGGTGACTTCCAGTTCACATACAATATGGGAGTGCGGATTCAAGTGCAGCGAGGTCTGATTCTGGATAGTCTTTTAATTCAGAAGGGAATATGGCGAACCCGCTTTTACACATGTCTGCCGAGACACAACTACCAGGTGGCAAGATCCAAAGTACATCTCTCTTTATTAGACCATGGCTACTCCTTTAGCCGTCAAAATCTGCTCGAAAGCATGGTTCAGAACATCGACCAAAAACGTGAAATCGGAACTCGAAACTTCCAATGCCAAGGTTTTGAGTAAAGGCTTGAAGTTACTGATTGCAATGACGGAGTGTAGGGATATTGAAGACTATAATCAGTGATTGGGCGACATGCCAAAAGTGAGCACATCTCTGCAAGGCGGGCTCACGTTTGTTGGCATATTGCTTGACTGTTCGAAAGCCTTGCCTGCAAGAGCGCTTCAAACTAGTAACAGAGAAGAGCCATTGCGGTAAAACGAATGTCTGGGTTCAATCTCGCAGCTCTGCGCAACAAAAATCAATATAGCTTCCTTCCTACCATCGTCCAGCACATCTCTAACATCGAAAAGAATGGCAAAAAGGGATGAACGCGTCTTGGAGTAGAACCCTACGCGGGACTCGAACTAGTTATTGTAGCATTAGAAACGGTAGGATTCACAGACCAGCGGAATAACATACCCCGCAGCCTCGAGATTAGATGTCTCGCGCGCTACCATTGCGCCAGCAGGGCGTTATATGCAGAGAATTGACTTTCAGTAGTTTATAAAACCGGTGCTAGTTGTTTGTTGTGCGGCTGTGACTCAAGGTTGAATTTTTGTAGGTGCGTGGGTTTTGTGGGGTTAGCTCGGAGTGGTTTTCGGGACTGCATTGATTGATTTTTCGTTTACGAAATTAATGAAAACTATGGAGTCATGAAGAGCGGGATTGGTTTGAACTTGAATGTGATGGAGAATGATTCGTTTCCGATCTTGTTATGCAAATTGTGAAAGTCGAATAATGGTAAAGTGACTTTGAGCTAGAGATTCTGGATTGTTTGATTTGAAACGATTCCAAAATTCGAAGGAATGAAAGGACACGATAGAGAAAGACTGGTTATCGTCCTTTGTCGAGTTGAATGCCTGGAAAGCTGTTTGTTCGATGCAGGTTATGCATATCATGGTCTTAAGAAATTGGCTCTTTCCGGTTCGTGAAAATGCTCCAGCATTACTGCTTCCTATGCACTAGCCACAAGACTGCCATCACTGAATTCAATTATATTCTGTTTGCTTCTCTAGGTAGCAATTGCTGCCTGGACGCGTTGAAGGATGAACAAACACCAAAAAAGACAAAGAGATGGCGGGGTAAAGGATATTAAAGTAGACAGATATACACGTACCTGATGTGCTTCCTGGCTGTGACATTGTAGGGAGTTTTGCTGATGGATTCCGATAGGTTCTGGGTGGCCGTTCAAACTTCAAACGATGACTAGATGGTCGATGAAGCGGTGTGCTCGGGATGCACGGTAATGCCTTGAACGGCACTCGATGTTGTCAGCATATCTGTCGAACTGTCATCAGCGTTGTCAAGTTCGTCAACTCAATTCATCTCACTTAACTCCCCATCAGCCCTCCAGTCCTTCTTCCATCACCACGCCACCTCCTTGGTTGATTGTTCACGGGTACCAGCAACATCCGGGCTGTTGGTATAGACGCATGTTGTGGCTCTCCATGTGATGATCATTGCGGACTGGAAAGTAATCTATCGAGTCCCATCAGGCAGATGTGCAGCCTTGCTAAAGATGTCGGGTATCAGTCCGCACATACAGGCCAATCGGGCCGTCAACTAGTCTCAAGACCCATGCCCATGAACACAACTCCTTGGGAGCAAACAATGGGCCCGGGAGTAACCATGGCACAGGTTTGACCTGGCTGTTGCATCATTGAGGTGTCAGGACATATTCATAGTCCTACGCGTGTAGCTTGACTGCTACCCCTCATATCACCTTATCCGAATCATGACCTCGGCCGAGGACATCTAATCTTCCATAAAGGTCTGGTCTCCATGCTCTTTCTGATCGACTTCTATCTCTGAATCTGCTCCTCCCCTTGGGACACTCGTATCAGCATTTGAGGTTGTCTCATGCTTTGCTTATCCTCACACGCCAGGTTCCTGCATCAGTCCCACAAGTGCCGCTCGCTTTCTGGCTTGAGGCAATCAACAACGCCACCAAAGGGTTGAAGGGTCTTTAAAGGGCGAGCTGCCCGCCCTGAAGATTTTTGACCGCATCGTGCGCATTGCAGTTTCCACGAGGGCAGTCGTAACATCAGGCATCGCCCTGAACAAACCTCATACTATCAATTCTTCGCAAAATGCGCTGAGCCTCAATATGGGCAGCTATACCCAGTTAGGGGGCGGTGACTTGTCGATTCGGTCTGCGGTCGCTGAGGCCGTCCATAAGTCCTCTGCCTTCGTCACTGGTCGAACCCAAGAGCTTGCTTCTCTGCGCACCTTGATCTTGGGCGTAATACCTCGTCTCCTTGAATCTCCATACGGCAGTCTTGTATCTGCAATTACTTACTTCAGAAGACGACTTGCCTCTCCCCCCAGACCCATTGAGAAGCAGACTACTTTACCAGCATTGCTGGAGGCATACACTTCATCTGATTCACTACTTCCACTATACTCTCCTCCCAAAACACACCTATCATGGCTAACGCTCTCCCTTATACTTATCCTACAACACTTTCTCACGCAATGTCCTACCGCAACGACAACCTACTTTGCAGCTGGCTCCAATAGCATGACTAATTACACTTGCGAGTATTGTGGCTGCACCATCTGCCAGTGTAATAGCGTAAGTTAACTTCACTGACGAGCTTGACATTTTGCTGAGCACATTAGACCTACAACAATGCTGCTCCCGAAAGCAATTATGCAGGTGCCTACATTGCACCCGCATCACCGACATTCCCGCCCTCTCAGTATCTTTCACTTCAACAGATGGAAGATGGCTACACTGTAGCCTTCCCGCAAGGTGCGGGGCCATTCCCATACTACAATGGACAAGAGCAGCAGCAATCCCGCTATTACGATGGCGGTCGAGTCGTGGACTCGGATCTTGTCAGTACCTTCGCGGACGGCTCATACGCGTATGGCCAGAATAATGAGCAAGAGGCTCGAATTGCAGAGAGGTTGACAGCTTTCAATCATTCCTTTATCCAGGAGAGTGACAACGTCGCTACTCCATGTGAGGCGGTCTTCGAACCTGAGGAGGATCTTCTGCATGACGGTACTATTGACCCGACGAAGCTCTCCCTTCCCATTGTGGGAGACAAAGTGCCCTGCCCCAAATGTGGCGTCTTGTTAAAGGACGAGAAGAGCGTCAGGTATTTCAACGCTTTTCATCGATCGTTCAAATACCGAGCTAACCTTATTCCTAGCCGCCATTTCTCTCGCAAACACACCCCGAACGTCGAATACCACTGCTGTCAAGAACTTAGTTGCGATTATAGCACCCAGAAGAAAGCCGACCTGCCTCGCCATGCTCGTGCGAAACACCCTCAAGATGTCGAACCAAAGCCATTCAAATGCTACCTCTGCGGGGTTGGCAACAGTCGTAAGGATAACCTTAAACGGCACGAGGCCACCTGCACGCGCAATGCGTTGAACGAACTCTCCCCGCGGTAGGCTCGTAAACCATTGAACTGGATTGGCGGCATCTAAGCCTACCATGTGCTCTTGCCGACCCCTTTCTCCTATGTCAATGCTTTTACGATTGATGGATTGCGATGTAATGGAAACGCGGAAAAGATTGGACACAACGCCGCAACGCCTTTGCATATTGAAGTCTTGATTATCATTTCCTCTGTCGGATTGGATGGCGTTTGGGATGTCTGATTGGGTCGTCGCGAATTTTTGGTTTGGGTTCGATTTTTGGGCAGCGGGCATTTTCTTTCTTTTCCTTTGTCACGATTCATGATACTACATTCGCGCGTGCATACAGGGGTATTGAGTCGGCCAGCGCGAGGCCATGTACTCCGCCATTTCAAGGGCTGCATTAGCACTGTAAAGGATGAGATAGATACCATTGCTTTTGGATCTTCATTTATTATCACTACATATTACTTTGATAGATCAAGTGATTATCGTCAATAACTAATTCAACAAAACACAGTACCTCCTCACCTCACTGGCCCCCAAAAAACCACCAACGCACCAACATCTTTCGCACCCTCCCTCACCGTCTTCATCCCATTTTTACACCACACCCCACCTCACCATAAAACTCACACCTCATATCCACACCAATGAGTATAGACCCTGTCTCAAATTCGGCATGTATGCTGTAACAAGTCCAAGCCTTAAGTGGGTAGATATATTTATCACAAGTTTTACGGGGTTGAGGATTTTGTTTCCCAAGGCGGCCTTAATGTTTTATGTTTTCTTCATCCCAGGGGATTGGGATGAATTCTATGAAGCAAAGTGCTCTGGATGGCGAAGCGGCAACTTTCGAAATATCGAAATACTTTGCCACAGGATCCTTCTCTGCTTTTCATCCTCTGTTATCGCTGTTCCGCATACATAGTGCATGCTCTCCTTTGTGATATAGCGCCACCCTTCTCCTCAAGGGATGAGCAGTCTTTGTCAGGCTCGACTCGATGCGTAATCATTCAAGTATCGGCTTTCTGTATTGCAAACTGTGAACATCGCGTGTTAAGGCGCGTTGTGTAGCCGTTGCGGTTTGTCTGGTGGAATGGCTTCTCCGCTGTTTTTGGCGGCTTTCGATTTCAACCAAATCGGTGCTTAATGAGCACAAGTGAAAGGCTTTCGACCATATACCACGCTTCTACATTTTCAGTCAGCAAACTCAACCACTTTCCCTTGCAGCTGGTGATAACATACCCATCGAGATAAGCGTGGACTCTGTGGTCTTTTACTGCGTTTCTCATCATAGCCAAAAAGACTTGCGATCGTTCGTAATTCCACTGAAACCAAGTAAGCATATCGATGCATTGATTCTTCGCGGTGCACAAGTATCCTACCCCGAGCACCGTGGTCAATAATCTCAACATGAATCCCTCTATCCCATCGTGTAATCTCAATTGGTTCCATCTCCCAATCTCTTTTTGCCTCGGATCAGAACCCCACCCGTTCATGGGCCATCTATATCGAGACTCGTGAACATCGACAAAACCTGCTCTTTCCATGTAACCCTTCGCCTGCTCCCATATTCGAAAGCTCTTTCCCATCCTCTCTCCACATGCGATGACCGTTCTTCCCCATTCCTCATAGAAGTGACCTGCTGGCATTGTCCCATCATCGCAACTCGGTTCAACCGAATGTTCGACGATTTCAACCCATCCTCCGGGTTTGGTGTGGCGGAAGGCTTGTGCGAAGAGTTCGTCCCAGTCGGCAATGCTGCCAAACATTTCTCGCAGATGTATAAAATCGAAGTGGTTTTCCGGAAATGTCCATTCCGACGTCACATCGTCGATTTCAAATTCGCAATTCGGCGGGACGAAGTCCGGTTGTATGGGCGAGAGGTCTGTTCCTATGATATGTGCTTCGGGATATGAGTCTGCCATGTCAATAGCCCATATGCCGGTTCCGGTCCCGAGATCGAGAATGTTATGTGGGGCCTGAATAGGCGCCAGGTGGAGTTTGCGGTTCAAGGTAAGACGGTACATATGGTGGGCCAAGTCCTGCTGTTCGTTTGCGTGATCGTCATTAGGACCCTGGCGTTGTGTTAGTCTTTTCGAAGATGAGGTTGCAGGTCTTGCTGTGAGGTCTTCCAGATGGGGATAAGAACCATGCATCTGAGCCGTTGAAATTGAGGCCGCCTTGAACTTCAAAGGTGTGCAAGTGAATGGATTCAAAGATGCAATGAGACGTACCCAGTATGCTCCATCGCGATATGCATGATATCTCCTCCCATGTTCGAAGCGATAATCAGTGATGTATGAAGCCAGGGTCGTTGTATCACCTCCGATCAGGCTCTCGCTGTCATAAGCGGAATCAAAGTCCAGTGCTTCAGGTTCTCCGCCCGCGTCTTCCCCCGTGATGCTTTGCAGATTTGCGATGCTAAGCTGTTGAGCTTGGGTGACGGTCGAGCTTGGTGCATAGCCGTTAGCAGTTGTATTGACCGTTGTCGATGATCCGGCATTGAAAGAAAAGAGGGAAGAAGGCGCAGAGTGATATCCCATGTCCTCGCCAAAGGAAGGATGGACTGGTTTGCGACGGGGAACAGGTCGCGCAGCACTCGCAGAGACGGTGGTAGAATGGGTCATGTTGGACATGGCGATGGCTCAAGGCATGGCGTAGTACAGGATTGCACAGAAGCAGGATGTAACAGGAAGACGTGTAGAGAAGAGTGGAATGCGACGAGATGGGGTTATCCTCGTCGGAAGGATCAACGGCCGCTACACATGTCCCAATCCTTTCAGATGGTTGTTGAGTCGAATTCATCTCCCAATCCCTTCTCGAAGTGAAGTAACCAATGGAGATAATATAATTGGGATTCGGCATCTCTCATGGCAGCTCCTGGCAAGCGGCGCAAGCTACATAATATAGTTCATAGGGGTATCGGCATTCGAAAAGCGTGGGGTCCTGCTGTAGTCGACATGGACGACGATGAAGTAATTAAATACAACTATTACCACGTAGTACTATGTATGCTATGCGGGATAGGAGAGTAATGAATCTTATTAGACCCTCATAGCAGAGTGGAGACGTCGGTCCAGAATTCCTACGGAAAACGTCCCTTGTATAGCGTACGAGTACGAGTACGGTCGCGCATTCAATCTGTACAAGTCGATCCCTATGTCGCTACCAAGGAGCTGGATATCATCACCTTCCTCAATGGAAAGACAGCCTCGCCTAGTACAAATCAAAGAGAAGGCATCTCTCAATTACCTCAGCAAGCTCGTACCGTCTCCCAATACTTATTTAGGAGGGAAACACGCAACCCAATCACGCGGGCCTACTTGCCCTTTCGGGGCAGAACTTATTCCCGCGGCAGCGCAACAATTACCCCATGATTCCCAAGCAGATTTGGTTATCGGTATTCCGCACTAAGAACCGTCAGCCGTATTCGATCATTTTGGAAATAACTGACTTGCCGTGACATAGAGGTTCGACGTCGTTTTTGATATTCCCTTGTGAAACCTGCAGCATTGGGCTGTTGACTCCGGCTTCCAAGCATTGTTGTTCTTTGGACTGCAGCAACCCGCATATTGGATATCGGCCCGCGCCTCATGTTCCGAGGCGGATGCGATGCCGGTGCTACGAGTTATCTGTCAGATCGGGTCCAAGGTACTATCTTACGGATTAGTGTACTCACACTGTAGTTACAGCGAGGAGGAACAAGGTAGAGAGCTGCATTGTAGCTGTAGAGGTGATGAACAGTAAGGGAGTTGGTTTGCTGACCTCTTGATGGGTACTCTATAGATACATACCAACCATCCAACCCCGCCTCCAAATGCCGCTCTCTTATTTATATATAGTACGTGCTTAATATATATCTCACCCGGGAACGAGGCGGCTGAATAAAGACAGATTGTATTACAATTACGTTATAAGAACAGGCTGTACCGTGTACGAATCACAGTCCGCACGACATTCCACCTGTGGAGAAGAGGCAAACAGTGAGTGAGCAGAAGAGCATTGAAAGGTATGATCGAAGTCTGGAACTGAACATGATTTGATCGGGTGTTGGTTCGTTGTGTTTATCGAATCCTTCCTGTCTTTAACCATTCCCAGTCTCTCTCATTCTCAAGCCATCTCCTTCATCTCCTCTCTTAAGGGAAATAAGCAGTCCAATCATAGACTGGAGGTTTAATGGCTCTTCCCTCGGCTTTGCAGCACTCGTCATATTCCTTGTAAAGACCATTGTTTCTAGTAAACTCGCACTAAGAACCGTCAGCTGTAGTAAAAAGTTATGAAAATAGCAACTTACGACTGGTTTCCCGTTGAGGGCCGTGGTTGATTTCCACTTTTCAAACCTACAGCATTGTCCTGTTGCAAAATCCTTCCAAGATCTATCGGCCTTTATGTTGCAGCAACCGACTTGGTACGGGCCAAATCCCTGGGCGGAGACGATTCTGGGCGGAGACGATTCCGGTGCTGCGAGTTATCAGATCGGGCCCAAGGTGGATCCATTGAGACCAGACTTACACGGTGGTGATAGCGAAAAGGAGGGTGGACAACTGCATTGTAGCTATAGGGATGATAACTGGTAGTGACGATGCTCGTTGAATTAGTAATGATAATGATCGTGGAACTGGCAGTGAAGATATTTATCACGAAGGTACTCTTCGATATATATACCAGCCATCACACCTACATCCCAAGGCCGTCGTACCGGGCGGCTGAATATAGACAGATTATATTTGCGGTACACGGATAAACCACTGCCCGCACGGCATCTCATTCTCGAAAGCTTTTCTCCAAGGGTGGATACATTGTGACCTTCTGGACAATGCAGACGATCTATAATTTAATATTCACACGGGCGGCTCAGTTGGAATCGGCGATCAGGCAATATACATTGCAGGAATTTACCGTATGCTTTTTTCATATACGTGACTCAAAATCTCGTAATGGGGTTAGGCATTCCTACAGATTACGCCTTGGCAATAACCCATAGTACGTGTATAAACCAAATACAACTGAATCGCGCTCTTCTCGTGCACGCTGAAGCAAAAGCTGATATTCTACCAGCCGCATCTCGTTTCGCATGCCTGCTTCACAATATTGTGCTGTCGATGTTAAACCACGAGGATTATGCTTTCGTGGTTAACGAGGACAATCTAAGTTCATATTGTGGTTTGTGCATCAACATGCAGAGGAAGGGGATTTCTTGAGAGACTGAGTGAATGATTCTGAGAGCCCTACCCCACAGCAAAGCCTAGCTGAAACACGTAGGTTGGTTAATTCCTACTCCGCTAGTAATAAGAACTCCTTTCAAAAGGCTTGGTATGTCTTAAAAGACTCTGGAGCAGTCGTATTCGAGTCCTTAGCCGTCAATGTATTACCTTGTCGTAGATCAGAGTTACGGGCGCTGCTCTTTCAGTCAGTCACTCGTTCACTCAAAAAATCGCCTTCCTCTGCTCGTAATTAAATCCAGGTGAAAGCGACTTCATCACCAGAATATGATATAGTCGATAACGTCGAGCGAGTTGATTAATCTCCAAAATCTTCATACTTGGCTATTCAATTTTGGCTCTCAAAGTCCATCCGTCGATTACGCCCCCATAAACTTCCTGTTCCGTGATATTGTCGTTTATTATGCATCAACATGGAAATTGTTCCCGTTTCCCCGACGGAGTGACGGAGCCACGTCCGCAATTTTGATCTACTAGGTATGGTATCTACTGTGGTAGCCGGCCGATATATTGTTAGTATGGTGGCTTAAGCCATCGGCCAAGGGTCTTGTATATAACATGTAATCATGTATTACTTAAGCTACCACTTCGTATGCCCACCCTGGGCATTGATTACATCTTGACATCGTGTACTCATACTAGCTACAAAATCTTGGAGTTGCAGTTCTGTTGTTGCCTCCCATGCCTCCTTCACTGCTATCCGAAGCTGATTATAAGAAAGCTGTTTATCACCCCACTTATTTTCAATATAGTCCTTCACTAGATTCCATACTGCCTCAATTGGGTTCAAATCTGGAGAGTATGCAGGCCAGAAGATTGGTGTAATCCCTCGCTCTCTAAGTTCCTGAAAAGTCTCGCCAGCAGCATGCCCAGGAGCACCATCCTGCATAAGCTGGAGACCTGGATTTATCCGTAGCCATCCATCAATAACAGGTACCGTACGCTCACAGTATGAACGCTGGTTAATTGAACCCCAATCTTTCTCCCAGAAGAGACAAGGCCCCTTTTAGGTACCGCTAAAACAGCCCCAGAACATCCAACCACGCCGCTTCCGGATCTTATCAACTACACAAGTACTATCTAGCTCTTCACCAGATTGCCGAGTAACCCATTGCTTGCGATGCCTCCCTCCTGTCACCCAAGCCTCATCAGTCCATAAGATAGTATTCCATTGCTCTTGAGTCCAATTGACGTGTGCGAGAGCCCATTCAAGGCGTATTGCTCTATTTCGTTCTGAGATTGATTGATTGATTGATTGATTTTATCCTACTCGGTTGCAGCCACTTAATCACGCAGCTATGTCCGGTTAGGAGGACTTCATCAGACAGCCGACACGTGATAGATTATATAATCCACCGCGCCCCACTTCGCCCCGTTCACTGAAAAAAGACCAGCTGTCCCCTCGGTCCTCCCTCTTTTCCCTTAACCAGTATCTCCAAATGCCCGCTGGCTCTTGTAGATACTGGTCACTCTGCTAGTATATCTGTGCTATGTAGACTCAAGAGGCAATGCCTCGTGTTTCGCTATCCTTCTACCTACAGTCTCCCTCTAGTGCTCAGCTTTGTCTATCTGTTTCGCCTTATCCCTCAAGGCCAATGGGTTCCCTAAGTATGTTTCTGCTTGTGAAAGTTGCCTTGCACCAGATTCCCATGCGGCAGTGTATTTGGTTGTGTGATGCTGGAGACAATAGTAACCATCGTAGTCGTGATTTCGCTGCTTGGGTGTGATACTCCGGGTATGCCCGTAGACGAGGCTGTCTGGTAGCTGCCGTATTGTATGGCGCCGATCGTGCTATAGACCTGCCGTCTTATAGTCGGAGCCTACCTGCTGCTAGTCGCTCTCCCTGCTTGCTATATCGCGCTCCTACTCTTGCCAATGCCATAACTGGGACGCAACAGTCTGGGGAGAGGCTCAAGGCTACGTCTGCTGACTTGTAGGGAGGGGATTTGCCGCCAATAAGCTCCTTCTATACGTCCTTACTGCTTACTGTGTTGCCCACCTACTCTTGCCAATGCCATAACTGGGAGGCAACAGTTTGGGGAGAGGCTCAAGGCTCTGGACATCAGCTTGCAGCAGGACGGTTTGCGGAGACGATAGTAGATGAGGTTCTCTAGCAGCTGCCGTATCGTGTCGCACCGATTGTGTTGTAGACCTGTCGTCTTATAGTCGGAGCCTATCTGCTGCTAGTCGCTCTCCCTGCTTGCTATATCGCGCACCTACTCTTGCCACTGCCATAACTGGGACGCAACAGTCTGGGGAGAGGCTCAAGGCTACGTCTGCTAGCTTACAGGGAGGGGATTTGCCGCCAATAGGCTCCTTCTATGCGTCCTTACTACTTACTGTGTCGCGCACCTACTCTTGCCAATGCCATAACTGGGAGGCAACAGTTTGGGGAGAGGCTCAAGGCTCTGGGCAACAGCTTGTAGCAGGACGGTTTGCCAAGACGTTGGGAGAGGTTGTCTAGTCGTTGCAGTGGTGTGTGGTGCCGATTGTTGCACACCGGGCGTCTGGTGTTTGAGTTGTGTTGAAGGTATTGCCGTTCTAGCAGTGACTCGTCGACTCGGAGCGTTGCAGTGTCAACTGGGGTGATGGACTAGCCGGGAGATAGTGACTAGATGGTTGCTGTTGTCTTTGGTGGACGCATCGTTCGTGTAGCTTGCTCATGTATTCGTCTGCTTGCTCTGCCGTGGCCGCGACGGCGACTCTAGAGGTATCTCATCGACGCTGAGGGACGCGCGATGGCCTCTAGAGGCCGGAGCGGCCACAGGCAGAGGTGTTCTGATGATCTTTAGATGATACTTCTGTAAATTCCAAAAATTGAGTTCTCGCTGTGTGTGCTGTTTTTTCCCGTTTCGTTCTGAGAGAGGAGGTGTTAGAATAAGGGCGATCACCACATTGTGCACGTGACTGCATATGACAGCACGTGACGCAGCATATATATTCCTCACTTCTGCCACGTAGAATAAATCAAGCTTGATCATCTTCACTCATTTTATCAGGAGGTTTTGCTCGAACAACGTATTGTTTAAAGCCATGCTTTCGGAGGGCATTTCGTATAGCATACTCTCCTACTTCCCAAGATGCAAAGGGACCAGTAGCGAGGTGGAGGTAGGACATCAACCGATTTGTTCGTGAGTAGCCGATAAAGGTGATAAGCTCCTCAATCTGCTCCTCTGAGAGAGAAGGATCTCGGCCTTTCCGTGTCTTTGGTCTACAAATGAATGCAGAGTCAGTGGAAAGTAATGGATATCAGTGAGGATTGTATTGAATGCATAGCAAGTACGTACAATGGTTCACACGGTTTGAGTATACTGAAGATTCCTGCCAAGGTGGTAAACTACCCGAATCGGGGTGATGTCCGAGGCCTGCATACATTTGGCGTAGTTTGTTCGGCTTGGCACGTATTCTGGACCTGCCTCTGCGTGACTTTGAGGTGGTTGGCGATGTGCTCGTAAGTCCAGCCAATATCTCGGAGGGTTCTGACTTGTAAACGCTCATCGTGTGAGAGATCTGGTTGTTTTTGGCGTACAGGGGGCATTTTGGTGGTATACACAAGCCAGGTATGCCTTTAGGAACACGTAGGTAGAGTATAAAATACAGTAACAACATATTATTAAGTATACAGGCGAGAGGGCTCATTGGCAGCATGATATGCGCTAAAATTGTAAGCCCACTGGCTGGTGGCGGCGTACAAACAATATATCGGCCGGCTACCACAGTAGGGATTTGAATGTCAAGTGGTCACATCCTTGTCCACCCTGCCTCGCCTCCGCTTTACAGCAAAAATACCCCTTCGAATCTCTGCGGCAGTTGGAGCATTGTAGGCCCGATAGACATTTAAATCCCTACTTTAGATACTGCACTAGTTGTACGCGAAAGGTGATTGATATGTATTAATAGCAACGGATAGGGCTGGGGTCGTTCCGGAGGCTAGTCATACGGGCCGGAGCTGCTACTACTTCTAGAAACAAAGAGAAAAGAATTACATCGACCGATGGATGGATCGATCGACGCTGAGATATTTATCAATGCAGCGCGGATGGCAGAACTCCGGTATCCACGATAAGGGTGCTAACTAACGATTAAACCCCACTACAATATAGTAGCGCAATGTCACAGTTGCTACCCTCGTTGAATCAACAAGTCAACCTGCACTCACCCAACTCGACCATTCCAATACATCATCAACTATGCAATCCCTATCCGTCATCTCTCTCGGCCTCGCCCTTGCCGGCCTCGCCGGCCTCGTCGCCCTGGCTTTTGCTCCAATCGCTTTCGCTGTAAAGCATCCCATCCTTCATACAAACCCCAACGTGTTTACTCTGCACTCCTGCCCCTTTTAAATTATATACATTACCCCTTACCTCTACTCACCACATCCCGAACTCATGCCGCTGCGCTAACACAAATATACAGTGCACACAATCGTAAGATTGCTGCTGGGGCGGTGGGGACAACGGTTACAGGGTAAGTTACAGACTGGCCGGATTAAAGCCCTCCCGCCCTAGAGCTACTCGTCGTCGCTGCCGACTGTTGAACGGCATGAATCTGGGGACATTTGGGACCTGAAATTGGCGAAGCTCAGTCGCAATACAGCTTGTACCTCTCTTTCTGACCGTTACAAGGGCTGTGACAATCAACATGAGAAGGTTTGCCACCAAGACAAATTTAGTAAAGATTTTTGTAGTAACCACAATGTCACGGTTTATCAATGCGTAAGTATTCTCTACCTTATCGAAGAGAGGAGAGGACAGCTTCTGTATCTGAGGCTAACGTGTAGGATATTTAGAACGTTGAAAGCTGCTCTATCAAAAACCAAGAAGGTATCCCATGTCCGTAGATAAGACAAAATAAAGGTGTAAGATGGGGGAAGGTGGCGTTATTGAATGGGTTTGTGAAGGTATATGTAGGCTTGATATTATTCCAGCTTGCTCGCGTCTGTGTATCTACAGAAAGCAAATTCCCTTCCTTTGCCCATGGAAGGAAAGAACCACACGGCACACCGAAGTCCGGCATCCGTGGTAATAATGCAACCATCCCGAGAAAATGCAACTGAGGCAGAATAAAGGTGCAGGATACAACAAACCGCAAAGTGAATCAATACAAGAACAAAACAATCCATAGAAAACAATTCACTCACTCCTCATACCCACTCGTCTTCCTCCCTTTCCTGTCCTGTCCAAACTCTATGGCAGTCCTGCCTTGGAGCCTTTTCATCACGCCCTCGGATGGAGGATTTGCTGCAATAAAATCTCTCCGCACTCTCGTCGCTTCCCTGTCCCACGTCTCGACAGCGTCCTTGTAGCTCGCCAGTGCCGCCAAAGAACTTTCTCTTGCCTCCTGACTCTTATCAACATAAGGTTTTTTGAGATCCTCCCGCAAGTTTCGCCAATCGGCTCCGAGTGCTATACGAATATCATTCCGTGACGTCTTTGCGCTGGGATCGCCCGTCAAGGCCACTTTTTCTGCGTCGCATCTGGCTTTAACATTGTACCATTCGTCGTTTTGATAGAGGAGATATGGGTTGACGATTGGCTTTCCAGGTTTGATCGGTCTGTCGCTAAGACTGGAGAGGATGGCACCGATAATCCGTGCTTCGTAGTCTTCAACCTCGCCCTGTAACCTTGATTCAGCGTTGGGGTCTGGAGGCGGTAAAACGGGCTCCCAAACGTCTACATAACCACGTTTGCGCTTGATGCCAGCGACATTAGGGCCGGCGACGGTAGGGCCGGCGACGGTAGGGCCGGCGACGGTAGGGCCGGCGACAGTACTGCCGGCGGCGGCATTGCCAGCAAAAGAGGTGCCGGCGACCATGGTGCCAGGCGGGAGATTGCCAGGAATGGCGTTATTGGTTTCGAAGACATCGATATCTGTGAGAGGTGAAGAGCCCGAGCGAGCAATCTGCTCTACCTTCAACTTATGACTGCTTGTCGCTACAATTGGAGTAGGGACGTGGATAGGTCCAAGAAGTGAATCCATAACTTCGGAGGCAGCACGAAGACCGGATAAGTATGCGCCATGCACAGTTGCTGGGTGTGTGCCGCAGGTTGCCTCTCCAGCAAAATGTATGGGACCAACAGGTTGAGCCATCACATCGTAGTCGCCTGTTTGAGTTTGTGGACCAACATATGAATAACTTCCACGAGCAAAGGGATCTTGTTTCCACCTCGTCACGATAACCTCAGACGGCCTTGGGATCTCAGTTGGCGAGAAGACCTTTGCCAGACGTCCGGTTACCTCGGCAATAAGACTTTCATTGTCGGTGCCTTCCACTGAGTATGCCGCTGTTCCAGCCATGAGTGCAATAAGCATCGGCCGGCCGCTTGTTTGTATGCAATTCCAGAAGAGGTAGAAGCGGCCGCGACAGTCGGCATAGGACTTCTGGTTTTGTTTATCGTGTTCAGCGTCATTGAGGAGGCCGAACATATCTCGATCCTCTTCCCAGAACGCCTTGTCGTACACGAGGACAACCTGGAACATTTCATTAGCGATGATGAAATATATGAACAAAGACTATCGCACCTTGTTCAGCAGACCGAAGCCCATGCGCTCGATGCATGATGTCTTCCACTCGGGCAGCGGCGGCACGAATTTGATGGAGCCTTCTTTGAGGACACCAAGAGAGGACGTAAGGACGACTTCGTCAGCTTCAAACTTCTCGCCGTTGTTGCACTCAACGAGCGCTGGCGAATCTGATGTCGACCCACCATATTTGATGGATCTGATGACATGATTGAATCGGATATCAAGTTGTTGAGGAAATTGCCACAATCCACGAGGTACTTGGGTGTATCCGCCAACGACCTCACAATGCTCTCCCTCAAACTCGTTCCCGATGTCTTGATCCCATCCACCGAGACTCAATTGATTGACATTTGCAGCATTCGCATACTCAAGATTAGCATGATGCCAGTTCATTAACCTCAGATCTTGAGATGTCAGACCAAGCATTTCTTGATACTGCCTGATGCCTTCGTCCATGGTCTCGCCTAGTGTAGGATGTTGTGACGCTTGTGTTATAGATAACAGATCCAGACTTTCCGAGAGAGGTATATCCTGTGGAACATTCCAACCAATGATCTTCGCTGCTTCTGCCGCTGGTTTGTTCGCGGCTGAGCCAGCAAGCTGGTACTGTCGCCCTCCGACCTTATCGAGGCCAACGGCAGGGTTTTCGGGGGCTGACGTATTTTTCGATATTGGATTACCATCTCTCACAGTGACTTCAACACCAGCATCCTCCAACGAAGAAATGAGTTCGGCCGTGTTGCTGATTGCGTCTTTGGGATCCTCTCCTCGTCTGATCAACTCCCTTTCTCCCTCCACAGTTCGCACTGTTGGCAGTTTGTTCCGGTAAACAGCAGCTCGCTCCAGAACGTCATTCCAAAGCCGCTCCACCATCACGTCTCTCCGCTTGTCGACTGTCCGGCCATCATAATCATAAAGCACGGAGTTGTCCTTCAATGCATAGTACCGCAAACCCAGTTGTCCACGTATTATCGCATTCATGGGATTGCCATGCTCGAAGCCTGTCACAATTTGTGCGCCCATTTCTGCGGTACTTCGAAGTCCTGGAGGAAGGATCCCACTTGCCTGCTTCTTCAGAGGATGGGAGTACACTCGTCCTCCAACTCGATTTCGACCTTCAAGTATGATAATTTTGGGTGTTCGTTCCCCTCTATCGGTGAATTGTTCGCCCAGCTGTGCAATGAGGCCTTCGAGTTGTCTTGCACATCCCAACCCAGACATTCCAGCTCCGACAACCACAATTGTTTTCCGGCGGCCACCCTTGGCTAGTGATCGTGGAATTGGACGCGCTGTATTTGTGAGCTCGACACAGCCGAAGTTGATATAGCCATTTCGCATCAGCCATTCATATGTGACTTGAGAAAGCGCAAAATAGCGAGAATCTTTGACGCAACCTGCTGCCTCCTGCCTGGTTATGCCTACGAGGGGATTTCTGTGCCAAAGCCGAAGTATAGCGTTTCGGATGTTGAGATAAATGGTCACCTGCGATCGAGTAATGTGCTCCCTAAGCAGCTTATACTCGCCTGGATGCAAAGCATATGGATTCAACCGTGATGAATATGCTGCCACTATTCCTTGACGGGCAAACTCCATCCAAGAGAGATGCATGGGTATTGATGTCCTCGCACGGAAATCATCACTGGCCTTTTTAGGTGTGTCAGACGACATGCGACGGTGGGTCTTGGGCTCATCAGAATCATCAAGACCATTGGATTTTCTGTCAAGTGGTTCATCAGTGCGTGTCTTTTACTGCATAAAGAAGCATGACTAACCGTTTGGCTCTTTGACCACTGGCATGCTTATTAGGTGTATTCGTTGAGGAAGTGGGCGCAGACGATGTGGAACCTTTGAATGCTTGTCGATGTATCTGGTTCAATCCTTTGGGATCTTTTGAAGCCTTGAAGGATGATGCTGGATGAAAATGGCCATTTGTCCTTGCATCATGTCCCTCATCGGTGCCTTCTGGTCCATGATTTGATATTGATGCCGACGCAATGGCATTTCCGTTTGTGCTCACATGACTGCCTCCATGCTCTGATGGATCTAGACCATCACCGAACTGAACTGATGACGGCCGTGAATCTTCATATGGATCATATATGCCGATGTTGTAGTCAAAAGCGTCGACCTTTTGGGTTGAAAGATGGAATTTTGTTGGCTCGGAATCAGGAGTCAAAAGGGAAGGACCGAGCAGATCATCTTGCCCCGAGTATAGGAATGTTGGATCCAGGTGGCCATCGTCGTCCAGGCGAAAGTCCATGTCCATGGGAGTAGAGCAGTGGCCGAGCGTAGGCAGAACGTGACAAAGGAGGCAAATTTGGAGTATGAAGAGGCTAAACCCTAATCCCAGCCATGATGGAGCGGGGAGGGAGGACCAATCAAGAGGTTTGAGAGAGGAAGGGGACGAGGGTATTTGTTCTTGGTTTGCGGCGTCTGGTGGTCGAGGAAATGATGGCTTCGTAGAACTCGGCGTGCCGTGGCATTAGCGGCCTCACTTTCAGACGGGAGTATCTGCAACCACCGCCCGCCGAATCCCCCATGATTGAGTAGATAATCTCCATGATTGGTTTGCCAACCGCTTCTCTCCTGTCCCCGACATATATCCATCCCAAGACCTTCCTGGCCATAATCACGAGCCCACTTCAAGTTATTCAGACTCCATGATGATCCGTCTTGGCTTGGCATCCCTCGCTACTTCAGTCCTCGATCCAAGAACAACACAGCACTGCAAATGCCCTCAAAAACCCGAGAAACTCTATTTCCCATGAAGTCCGCATAGTTTCTCTATTTCCCAACTCTCCAGCTCCTGATAACGCGACAAAATGGCAGCTGCGCGGAAGTATGCCGGACTTCCCGACCTGGTAATGTCTGCCCATACCATGCTTGTATCATCATAACCAATGCTGACATGGCTCAGGATTTAGCCCCAGATATCTACGAGACTCCCGATCTAGCAGACGACGTTTCTACACTTCAAGTTAGTTGGCATAATGGACCCACGGGTTGGGGTGGTACATGCGGAACATGATATTGAATATATTACAGGCAAACTCAGTTCCATCACCCTCTTCCAACTCTGCCTACGATGATTCGATACCCAATGGAGACTCCGAAGAGACTTCTGGTATTGTACGGCAACAATTAAGACCGACAGAAGCACGAACACGCTTTGGGTCTGCGAGAGTTGATGCGCGAAACGTAGATTTTTCGGAAAGTCTCAATGGCGCGAAGCGATATTACAAAACATCAACTCAGCGACGGCGGAGAAAGTCATACGAAGGCGAGGACGATCAATATGGTGACTTTAGCGACGAGGAAGACGAGAGTATTGATCGGAAGCTCGCTCGTCTAAAGCGTGAGCTTGAAGAAGTCAAATCGGAATTGGAAGAGAGCGAATTTCAGAAAAAAAACCAGACCGAAGAATTCTCGACCGACAACGTAGAAGTGGATGAGTCCGATGTTATCGAAAACGTGCGCAAATTGAGCAGTGCTCTTGACGCTGTTTATACCACACGGCACGGGACAAGCAAAGGAGCAGAGGACGATTTGGCAAAAACCATTGCCAGGTTCGACAAGGCCTCATTGATGCCTCAAACCCAACACCCACCTCCAACAGGAAATCAATTACCAATAACTTCGTTGGAACATCAAACACAACTCATCCAAGCCTTCTCAAGGTCAGCTGAACTAGACGCCAGGCTAGATTACCTCGAACGTTCGCTGGGACTGAGTGGTGCCAATCTGCCAGAGTCTAGCATTGGCTCAACCAGACCGATTATTCCAGCCCTCGACACGCTTGACCGCCAGTTTCAGATCGTCTGCAATTCTGCCACCACCATCGAGGCCGCCCAAAGCAAAGCGCGACGACTATTTGATGATGCAGAGCGGTTGCGAAAGCTAAAGGAAGATGAGCAGACCTCTCCACCATCTTCTGCTGGTCTATCACCAACAGCAAGGCCATCATCGTCTTATTCAGAAGACCCAGAGCGAGCATCTAAGATCAATGCTCTACATGGTACCCTTTCCACGATTGATGCTCTAGCACCCACGCTGCCAGTTGTCCTAGATCGGCTCAGAACTTTGCATTTCCTCCACACCAGTGCGGCATCGGCAAGCACGACGCTTGATGATATGGAAAAGAGGCAGTCTGAGCAAAAGGCAGAAATTCAGCAATGGCGCGAAGCTCTCGATAATGTTGAAAAGAATCTCAAGACTGGAGAGTCTGGGCTTAATGAAAATGTAAAGAATGTCAGTGGATGGATCAAGGAGCTCGAGGCAAGAATGGCAAAGTTTGATTGAATATTTTGGCAAGCGTAGGCATGGCAAAGTCGATCGCATGCAAGGTGCATATATAGCGATCGATCTTGGCAGTGCGTAAAGATACCCAGGAGCATTTGAAACTTGTAACAACAACCATCGTTTGCGTCTGCACTTTCATGATGGAGTGCACTAACTGTCTTGTTTTAGTCATTCAAAGGCATTTATTTGGACTACCGATATCTATGCCTCGAACCCCGCAATACATGAAATATCTCCTCTGGGGGCACTCAAGAGGTGTAATCCGACTATCGAAACTACCCTTACGTTGCGAAACCACGTTGTTACACTTTTGTTCAACCCTATGAACCTGTGATAAACCATATAGTATGGTAACGGACAAAGCAATGGGGCTCCATCATTTTCATGCCCTGGATGATTCTTTGTCGGATTAGCTGATAGAAGAGGCGACTACCAGTATGTGAATGATCACGATCATTCTCCCCTTGAGAGAAGTCCGCAGCCACAAGACTGCTAAGCATTACCAAAAGCCATTTCCCCGCGCCCTTGGGCTTTGTTTCTCAGTCGTTCTTATCGCCCTCCTTCTTCATTTCCCCTCAGCTACATTTCCTAGTCTTTTGCTATCCATTCATCATACGCGCTACAACGCAGACGCGCCACCGGGCAATATCACTCTTTCCGAATACGTTGTCTCATTCGGCAGTGTGCATTATCTTCCTCCTGCCTTGAATCCTGATCGGAATGACCGTGATCACCTCCTCCGCCGCCATGCAAAGGAAGATGCGTATCAAACATCTATCACTAAAGGCTGGGGTCTCCGTTGCTTGATGGACGCCACCAGAGAGGAGGCAGCGAAAATGGTACAACGCTCTCGGAAATGGAAGACATTCCACGTGGAGAGTACTTTATAGATCCTTTCATGGCACCTCTGAAATGGGGTTGGGATATCAAGACGCTCGATCTGAAGGACGCGACTGAAATTCTTTCCGACTATAGAATTGAAAAGATGCTGGATTTTCTACATGTATCTACGGATTTGAGATCCTGAACGCAGCAGTTGGTCAGTCAAGAGAGGGAATGGTATGCTGAAGATGGGAGGACGGGTCCTGTACTTCACATCGTTGCCCTCGTCTACAGCTTTTTTGACAAGAGTTTCAGCTGAGAAGAATAGGCCATCAAGATCCCACCGCCTTCCCGAGGCGGGGCACGCTATAAATCATTATTCAACGGCCTCTATGGCGACAAATCGGATGCTACCATTACTCTACTAGAAATGTACGCCCCCATCCCCGAAATCGATGCCCTACAGAGACTCGGCTTCTTGCCGAAAGGAAACATCAACGCACCAGACTTGCAGAAAACTTCTCACCTCGTGTTTTTGAATTACTATCTTGTGGGTGCTACGGAATGGGCTGGCCGAGCGTCAAACTTTCTGGTGGATCCAAAGTTCCGTGTCCTCGCTATGTCATCATCCCTTTCATCATCCTCGAAACCGTCTTCCAAAGGACGCCAGGCTTGTGGAATATCGCCACGAATTCACCGATCGTCAAGCCAGTACCTGGTGCGAGATTTGACCCTGGCAGTGAAACTGGTATGGCAATCCTGGGGACAAAACATGGTGCTGCTGTGAGCTTTCTATTGCTTCAGCATAAGGGGGAGTTTGGTGTTCAGGTTGTAAAAGAGGTGAGGGCGTGGCATGAAGTTGAGGACGGCGATTTGGAATGGTATTTGTATTTTGGGATTGGCGATGTTGAAGGGACGGTGAGTGGCCATAGAGTAGATAGGAAGAGGGCCAGGCTGTAGGGGTAATCTAATTGCTGATAAATCACTGGTATTCCATAACTAGGATGATTCAAGAAGTTAATTGTGGGAGTGAGTGGAGGTAGTGCCACAATGCCTGACCTCTCAGTTCAGACTCAAACACACTGCAAGCAACCCTTGGCCTTCTCCAGCCTTCTACCCGAACTTCGCGAACAGATTCTTCTCGACTCGTACGATTTCATAGATGGAATAGTGAAGAATTTGCAAATCATTACGGATTGGTCTGAGGTTTTGTGGGTTGTAGATGAGCGGGTTCTGGATGATGTGCTGTGGGTGGAGTGGGAGGCGAGGGAGGAGCTTTAAAAGTTTGAGGGGGTTGGGGATGTGGGGGTTTAGGTCTGTGAGGAGAGGTTGGTTGTGGATTCGGGGGACTTTGTCTAGTGTTATTTCTGATGAATACGTGTTGTCGAATGGACTGGATGAAGTGATTCCATTGTACCTGCCTGCATCCGCCCAGTGCTTCTTCTGTTGATCGGTGATCCTTTGTAATGGGCCACACTTCTTGATGCTGGTTTGTGTCAACCCTCAACACTCTCTTGCGTCCGCGAAACTCGTCGCCTTCCAACCAACAACCTCACACAAGCGACTTTGGAATATGGCACACCAAGACATTAAAACCAAAGAAGCCATGCCAAAATTCAGATTTCATGAACCTGTAGAGCACTACGCGTTACACGACTCCTAAACTTAATTTAATTTGCTCATTCAGTCTCAATCTTGAGAATCCGAATTCGTCAAGAGAACACTATCGAACAAGACTCCCAGTGCCAACTTTGACGAAATTGGCGGATAGAACGCAACAGGAGCGGTGGTAACGCTAAAGCCATTTGATACTCACAAAATTTAGGAGTCTTGTGTACGCGCTTTCGTTCTCCGATGATCCCAGAGAATGCCACGCCATGTCGAAGTCTGGGAGTTTCGTACGCGATGCCTTCCCCCAACTATCATTCAATATATTTACTACTGATATCATTTTATATTCGCAGCGAGAGCAGCTCTCTAACTCAGCAGTCCAGAAGAAGTCATGTATACCGGGCCCTCAAACTTCGGGATTGACAATGGTTTGCAACGCTGTCACCGCCTATCTTTGATGTTCTTTTCTGGTCCTTGTCCGTGAATCAGAGCATCTCTTTATGCGTTGGCAGTGATTTAGGCCATTGAGAATCGCAAGGTTCGGATGGCTCCTACGAAAAGTCGCCTTATTTGTGATTCAACTGGTGGCACCATTTTCTCTTTGAAGCAGTCTCTTGATTGTAAGCTTCTTTGATAGCAAAGCTGGAGGCTGGGTATAGCTACCTATAATCCGTCATCCCTACGACTCCAAATACGCCTCGAAACATCTGATTTGTGAAGATTTCCAGCCAGCCGATCGTAATATTCCAATTCGCCGGCCATTATTTTTGGTATCTGAAATTTCCGACTTGCTCGGTTGACACCAAGAGCGTCCTGCCCCATTTGTTGAACTTGTATTTCGACGCCTTATTGCAAGATTTCGTTGCCTCTTTCCCTTCGTGCGTCCGGCGCGCCAATTCTCTCCAGAGCTTCGAGCATGACGACTGAGTTGCCGCGGATGACGACCATGCCTATTCTGACCTTCTCTCCATTCGACTTTTCCTCGACCGCGTCGTCGAGAACGATGTTCAAAAAGACCTAAAGAGCATTATTAGCTTCGGAGCTTGGGCTTAGGAAGATGTGGAGAACGTACGTCGTATCCACGGAGGACTCCAATGACTTTGCGGCTGCCGTTGAGCTGGACGAACAGTCTCTTGTCGAGGTACTGCGCTGTGTGAGTCTGGTTTTGGCGGGGGATGGAAAAAGCGACATACCTTCTTGAGTTCTGGCTGAGCTTGAGGCATGGCGAATCAGCGAGGGTGGCAGCTGTTGGTTTGTATAGCGGACAGGTTGGTGGTTGTCGAATGCTATCGTCGTCGCGAAGTAGATTTTGGTTGCGGCGATCAAATGGCCTTGGCGGACTGAGCATTGAGCATTGAGCATCTCAATGCGGACGGCAATGTTCCATTCAACATCAACAGTGCAACAACAATACGAACAAAGCTCATTCACGTACAAACACCATCAAGTCGCCCTAATTGAAGCCGGTATCTGATCTCTCCCATATCACGCCCGCCATCTTACACCCCGATCCCACTGTTTGTCAACGCCGCGTAGACCACGATGCCTTCAGCCACGGGCTCCAACTGGGAGAAATACCAGAAGAAGTTTGCCGACGACGAGGTAGAAGAGAAGAAGATTACTCCTCTTTCAGATGAGTATGTCATTATGGTTGGAATCTGGCATAAACCAGGCTAACTCGCCCCAGGGACATTCAAGTGCTCAAGACCTACGGCGCCGCGCCTTACGCTGCCGAGTTGAAGAAGCTCGAGAAGGAGATCAAGGACAAGCAGACGAGTGTCAACGAGAAGATTGGTAGCGTATCACGTTCACTTCGTATGGCATCAAGCTGATTACGTTGCAGGCGTCAAGGAGTCAGATACCGGACTAGCACCACCGCATCTATGGGATATCGCCGCCGATAGACAACGAATGCAAGAAGAGCAGCCATTACAAGTCGCGAGGTGTACGAAGATTATCCAGGACGAGAAGGACGCCGAGAAGAGCAAATATGTCATCAACGTCAAGCAGATCGCCAAATTCGTCGTCAACTTGGGCGAGCGAGTGAGTCCGACGGATATCGAGGAGGGTATGAGAGTAGGGTATGTACCTGCTTCATCAAAACCACACTCAGCGCAAGCTAATATTCATCCAGTGTCGACCGGAACAAGTACCAGATTCTGCTACCCCTACCTCCCAAGATCGACCCTTCCGTTACCATGATGACCGTGGAGGACAAACCAGATGTAACATACGGTGATGTCGGTGGATGCAAAGAGCAGATTGAGAAGCTACGAGAAGTCGTCGAGATGCCTTTATTATCGCCGGAACGATTTGTCAACCTTGGTATTGACCCTCCAAAGGGTGCCCTTCTCTATGGACCACCCGGAACAGGAAAAACGCTTTGCGCCCGAGCTGTTGCCAACAGAACAGATGCCACATTCATAAGAGTTATTGGGTCTGAGCTTGTGCAGAAGTACGTCGGAGAGGGTGCCCGCATGGTTCGGGAGCTCTTCGAAATGGCGAGGACAAAGAAGGCCTGCATTATCTTCTTCGATGAAATTGATGCTATTGGAGGTGCACGTTTCGATGACGGAGCAGGAGGGGACAACGAGGTTCAACGTACTATGTTGGAACTGATTACTCAACTCGACGGTTTCGACTCGCGAGGAAACATCAAGGTCATGTTCGCCACCAACAGGCCGTCCACCTTGGATCCCGCTCTCATGCGTCCTGGACGTATCGACCGAAAGATCGAATTTTCCCTCCCCGATATGGAGGGTCGCGCGTCTATTCTCCGCATCCACGCCAAATCCATGTCCGTGGAGCGCGATATTCGATGGGAGCTTATCTCACGTCTTTGTCCCAACTCGACTGGTGCTGAATTGCGATCTGTGGCCACGGAAGCAGGCATGTTCGCCATTCGCGCGAGGAGAAAGGTTGCGACGGAGAAGGATTTCCTGGCTGCCGTGGACAAGGTTATCAAGGGTAACCTGAAGTTCAACTCCACTGCCACATATATGCAATACAATTAGATGGCCAGGGGTTGAATGGGAATTTGCATTGGCGCGGGCGCAGAGGATACACGGAGCCTAATGTTCCAATTGAGCACAGCTGAACTGGGCGAGCGGAATGTTTTGATGTACTACTAGCTGTCTAGAGAGAGCTTCGAGGGGACGGGATGGTTATTGTACTCTAGAATCACCATCTTATCCTCGCATGCTTACACATCATCTTCGCTCGCTACCGTGGAAGGCGTTTAAATTTTGACGCGAAATGAACCACCGCGAAAAGGCAGCAACAGGCGAAAGTGCAAAGAATCATTCTGTGGCCCCTTTTTTTTTTTTTAGAACCCACCTGCCTAGAACTGAAAAGAACGATTTTCGCCGCCCGGATACTGACAGAACAGAATTGCTGTTTCGAGATGTCGTATACTCACATCGATACCATTGCTTCTTTTTCTTTGTCTCTCTCCTTTGATTTGTGATTAAAACAGTCGCCAATTACCATTCACCGGCAACCAGGAACGAAGGTGTCCAAGTAAGGAAACCTGGTCGGATATGATGTGAAGATTGTTTTTGATCCATTAGGCAGACCACGGTCATCACAAAGGAACCCATTTCCAACCAATCAAGTGAAGAAAAGGATTCGAACTGCTGTTATCTGAAAATCCGATATTAATGACGACATTCCAAGAAAAGCATAAAAGCATTTTGAGGAGCAGTCCGGTTAAAGATACACTTATTGGTAGTACAAAAGGAAAAGGTAACGCCATCGTCCCCCCACCAGAGCCAATCCCATACCCAGAAGAGTGAGAAGATGATGATGCTGCTGCTGCAAACTCCTATTGCTTGCTTCAACGCTCCGTCATCGTCCAAAATATGCCCAGGTCCATACCCTATTATCCCATGCCCAGAAAATAAGTCTATATCATATCCTAGGATTCCTCCCATACTTTTCCGCTTCGTCCCCAACTCCTTACATGATCCTGAGTGCTTATATTTTATTTGGCAAAATGCAAGTCATAATTCAACCATTTCCTGGCGTTGACTCCTTCAACTGAGAGACCGGGCGTACCATAAGTGAGAGGAGCGAAGAAATAGAAACTCCATAGGACGGCGCTGTAGATGACTGCCGTTGCTGCCCAAGCAGCATACAAGTTCTGTGTGGCGAGTCGTTCTCGAACAGGCTTTGACTTGACGAGAGTAGCTTTGGCCTTTGAATCCGAGTTCTTCTTGATTTCCTCATCAGAGAGGGGCTCGACGTTGAAGATGAATTCAACGAGGGCACCAGTGACAAGGGCAGATGCGAGATGAGCGGGGAGGTAATGATGTAGGAAAAGTTGACGTCCCATGATGAAGAAGGGAATGTAATGGGAGGCCCAGGTGAGGAAGAAGAAACCCGTGGAATTGTAGAGGCGGGAGCGGGTACCTAGCATCTGTGTTAGTGTTGACCTATGCGTGAATGGATTTGATCAAACTTACGTCCGTCAAGAGCGTCCATTCCACGGCGGAGAGCGAGTTGATCAGCACCGATGATACCGGCGAAGACAGCCAGAAGGGAGCCTGCCAACCACCAGCCAACAGGGTTTCCCAAGAAGTAAATCTGTTGACGAGAGGTGTTCTCGGTCCAGAAAGAAACACCACGGAGCAGGAATGGCCAGCTGATAGGCTGACTGGCGTAGGGATGCGAACTGGTCAAAGCATTGTTGTGGAAGAACATGGCACGTTGCAACTCGAAGTATTTCTTCAAGAATGGCACGCGCTTGATCTCCTTGACCTCCTTGTGGAGACGAGGGCTGTTCGCTGGTAGTCCCGCGATCTCTTCGACATACCAAACATTGCTGGATTGGGGGACGTTCTTATTGCCGTTGATCTCAGCTTGCTTGTATGCCCAATCGGGAAGTGGAGAAGTGTGTGTCCACATGGCGACTTTTGTAGGAACATGGACAAGCTTGAAGTGCGAGGCCATAGTCTTGAATTCCTGGCCAGGCTTGCCGTTTTCAATCTTGATCTCGAACAGAGTCTCATTAAATCGCTGTCCGTTCGCCATATCGAGGGGAACCGCAGTGAATTCCTGGTTAGTTGGGAAGTATGGCGAGGCGACATCGTGGGTCAATAGCATGTGGTCAGTGATCAAATGTCGAAGTCTGATGAAGTCTCCATTTCTGACTGGACCCTTCTTGCCCTCGGATGGAGCAAGAACCTGCCAATGGTTGTTAGTGTCGTTGTGTGGGTATCCAGTGACCTGTTGACCCTGACTGGAAATACGGCCGTCATCGTAGCGGAGTGGGTACTTGTCGACGTGAGAATGGAGGTAGACGCGGGTTTCCTTGTGCTTCATGGTAATGTAATCGCCGTATTCAATACCGACAGATTGCGAGGTCATGATATTGTCGGCGAGGGTGGCCTGGAATTCTGGGGTCATGAAATCGTCGCCTGGGCCAGATCTGTTCAAGATGGCGAAGTGGACCTGAAACCAGAAGAGGTAGAGCATGAATGGAATGACGATCAAGCCAATAATGCGAGCTGCAAAGTGTTTGCCAAACTCTGGAAGGCTGAGCTGTCCCTGGCGGCGGTTGACGTCGAGAAGATCCCACAAGTCGAAGCATACCGGCACGCCGATGGAGAAGAAGGTGAATACACCAACGTACTTTGTGGAGATAACACAGCTCAAGCAGACCCCGGTCAGGAGTAGCCACTTCCACCACTTCCGTGAGAATGGAACGTGTCTAAGCTTGTAAAAGCGGACGTAGCACAAGATGCTCAATGCCATGAACCAAATCAGGGTCGCGTCCAGAAGGATGAGACGAGTCTGTCCAATGTGTGCGTTGTCGAAGAGAACCAATCCAGCGGCAGTGAGAGTTGCGGGTAACGAGTAGCCTGATTCCCACATGATCCAGAAGACGGTTGGTACGGTGAGAGCTCCCATGCTGGCAGGCATTGCTCGGTACGCGACATAGGGGACCTTGTTGGTGATGTACGAGTCTCCGATATTCTCAAAGAGGAACTCGCCCTTGTATCCGACCAGCCATCCAGCGAAAGCGAAAAGGAGCTTGCCAAAGGGAGGGTGGACATCAAAGAAGTAGGTCCGTTGGAGGTAGTAAGACGCGAACTGTGGGAATCGTTAGCTTTCAGGATCCAGTCCAAGCAGGACCTCCATTTACCTTTCCGAAATGGACTTCATCGAACACGACTTGGTTTGGGTGTCTTATGCCGTAGAAGCGTGTGATGAATGCCAGGACGGTGATGAGGACCAGGGCTAGTTTGTAGTCCCAGTCCGACTGAGGCTTGGGCGAGACGTGGGTGGTGATGAATTCGATGGGGGAGTCTGTATCACTGTCGCTCGTTCGTTCGGTGGTAGTGCTCGTCGCAGCAGCTTTCGACTTCTTTTGGCCTCGCAGCCGCACTGATGCTTGCGGAGTTGACATGGTGGAGAGGACAAAGGGCGTTCACCACTGTGGATTAAAGAAGCAATTAGCAGATGGTCATTGATTGTATGTCCTGTGTGGACTTACGAGTTACTAGCACAGCGACAGTCGGGCGATGGTGTCTTTATCTACACAGTCGCCAGGAATTTGGTCGATGTGGAGCTTTGGCCGTTGCGCGTACTCCTGAACTGCTGCACCCCTGCCTGTCATTCCTTTGGACCCCTTGATGCGGGCCTTCGGAGGGAACTCAGAGATGAGACTTGCACCAACAAGAAGGTGGATTCACTGGAATGATAACGGATATCGACATGTTTTCCAATCTTCTAGCATCCTCAAACAATCCTCCACCGCCTTACTCTAATCAACCCCAACCAAATTCTGAAAACTCCTTAACCACCATCTTACCCACTTCTCCCCACAGAGTTGAGTGTGCGTTACTGATATTGCTGTGCACCGATGAAATCCGCCGTAGCTTGGTTGCTACCTTTGAACTTCCGGAGAATCTGAAGAACATCAAAGACCTCCCAGCTCCAATAGAAGACCTCATTAGCTTTGAAACTCCCGTACCAGCTACAGCAGACAGGATTGATGCTCACGCCCTACGCAGAGCCAGATATGACCGAAAACAAGAACTTGCTAGCTCCAGGACCCAAGGACTACGAACTGCTTCGACTGCATACTTCGATGCATGGAGAGGAAAGGTGCTGCGACGGGTTTGTGACGCCTTGAATGTACGCCCTGATCAGGTCAAATTGGCTAGAAAACAGTATGGAACCCAGCCCGAGGCTGAACAGAAATCCTCGTTTGACAGTTTGATGGACTTTGCTATAAATGCAAATGCGCCCCCTACTTCCAGGCCACCAGCCCCTCGATACGCTGGCGTGCGAACAAAACTCACAAGGTTGGAAAAAGAGAAGCGAGCACTGTTATTGGAATGCTTAGTCTTGCTATTTCTTTCTCTGGAAACATATCCTGCTCAAGCTAGGATACTTCTCCTACACATCACATCCAGTCTTCAGCTCAGCATCTCCGACCTTAACCACTACGAATCTCAGATTGCCCATGGGCTCTTGGAAGCCGCATCTCACATGTCCGCCGAGTCTTCAGTCCAAGCTCGCGCTGCCTCGGAATCTGCCTCGTCGAAATGGAGAATTGGTCTTGCTACTGTTGCCGGTGCTGCCTTGATCGGTGTCACTGGCGGCCTCGCAGCACCTCTTCTCGCAGCAGGTCTCGGGACTGTATTTGGTGGCCTGGGCCTGGGGGCTGTCTCTGGTCTTCTGGGTGCTCTTGCTGGGAATACCTTACTGATCGGTGGTTTATTCGGTGCGTACGGAGGTAAAATGACAGGACGGATGGTTGAGCGGTACGAGAAGGAGGTGGAAGACTTTAAGTTCCTCCCTATACGCCAGTCGTCATCGGATATCTCGGAACAACAACAGCACGTAGATGTCATGTCTCAACGGAGAGACTCCACGCCAGTCGCAGTTCCGGGAAAACACAAACTCCGCGTAGCCATCGGCATTTCTGGTTCCTTGAATACACCTTCCGATATCCTGACGCCATGGCACATACTCAACTCTGAAACCCTCGAACCATTTGCGCTACGCTGGGAAGTCGCTGCTTTGACCCGTCTAGGTATTTCACTCACTTCTGTAGTCTCTAGCTACGCATGGCAGTACGCGAAGTGGGAGATTGCGCGGCGAACCATTTTTGGCGCTCTCGCAGCTGGATTGTGGCCTCTTGGCCTCCTCAAAATGGCTCGAGTGATCGACAATCCGTTCTCAGTCGCGCGCGTCCGAGCAGACAAAGCCGGCAAAGTTCTAGCTGATGCTTTGATCTCCAAATGTCAAGGTGAGAGACCAGTCACTCTCGTTGGCTTCTCAGTTGGTGCAAGAGTGATCTACAGCTGTCTTCTTGAGCTCGCCGAACGCAACGCTTTCGGCTTGGTAGAGAATGTGGTTCTTATGGGTGCATCAGTCCCGAGCGACTCAGAACCATGGACACGAATCCGCAGTGTGGTGTTCGGTCGCGTTCTCAACGTTTTCAGCACGGAAGACTACATTCTAGGTTTCCTTTACAGAGCCTCAAGCGCTCAATTCGACGTCGCCGGTTTGCAAAGGGTGGAAAACGTAAACGGGATCGAGAATTTCGATGCTTCAAAGCTGGTACCAGGCCATGATCGGTATCGCAACATGATTGGGCAACTTCTACAACTCACTGGGTTCGAAGACATCGCCGAAGATGATGTAGAAAAGGAGATCGCTATTCTCCGCGACCTCGACCATGAAGATTCTGAATCTCGCAGCTCTGGTACCATGGAGCCAGAAGTAGAAGCAACAGAAATCGAAGAACGTATACGAGCTCGCGTTGGTTCACCCGCTGACGTTGGAATAACCATGATCGACACCGATGAAAGCGAGGAAAGGCGAAGGGAAGAATTGCTAAGGGCTGCATTGGAGGCAGGAAATGAACAGCCACCAGCATATCAACAATTTGCTGAGCAACTAGGAGAACAACGGCAATCGCTCTGGCAATCATCAGATCACAAACAACCCTACTCACGTCCTACTCCTTCCGATACTGTCTCTGAACCTGTTGTCCCTACAACCTCACTTCCTTACCAGGCACCGCCAACCCGTAGACCAAATCCCGACGATCAGAGTTCGAGACCTCGGGCAATAACCTCCAAAACGGCGCCTGAACCTGCTTCCCTTCCATCAGAAATGAGGTCTCTCAGATTAGCGTCAAAAGTAAAAGCAGATGATGAGGAATTTCTGGATGAAGAGGAGGAGGAGGAAGAAGAAGAAGAAGGAGAGATGCTGGATCTAGCCCCTGAAGCTATCGTCTCTGATGACGAGGCGGACATTGTCGAGCCGGTCGTTGTGAAGAGTAAAGGGAAGGGACGAATGGTGTTGGATGGAGAGTGACAGAGCTATGAAAGGAAATAATTTCTCGAGTCGGATATCAAAAGCGAGGACAGCTTTTGTTCTAGCACGAGTGAGCTTCAAGAAAGTACATGGTATCTTACTCCCTACTCCTAATGGATTTCAATAATCGTAGTTTTGAATTTTTTCAAGTCTCAAGACGATATCAATATACTATTAGATTAGAGTTACATACATGGTAATCCGATAATAACGAGTTTCTATTATTGAGTTGAAAAGAGATTGGGATGGTATATTAAGACAGCAAGATTTTAATATCGGGAGTAGCTGTGAAAGGCACGACGATATTATGGATATCTAATTAACTAGGGTTGAAGGCTTGGGCTAGCACGATCTCTTGGATGATCCATATCCTCTTCCAATATTCGCGATCGCGTACTATTTCTATTGCTGTTCTTGCCTTCATTGGGATCCAGCGGAAGTTTTTGAGCATCTTGGAAAGGAGAGCCGTGAACGCGAGGTCGCTGTTGCCACTCGGCGGTCCTAACCATGCCATCACGAAAGCTGCGCCAGAGAAGACGCTATACAGCGACTCATCCTGAGTATTTAACAGCGTTAAGTTGTAAGGCTTGATGTTTCGACGATAGAATGGGTAGAGGAGTCGTCGACCAAGGAGCTGAGACATCGCAAGATCGGCAGTGAATTGACCTTTAGCGTGTCGCAGGGGTTCGCGTCGCGTCTGATCATTGATCAGATGGAAGGCTCCCCATTATTCTGTGATAATACTGAGTTTGATCTCTAGCACATTTATACTTCAATTTTACGAAGTGTGGTTTTTTGCCTTGACTCAGCGAGGAATTCTTTTTGCACAAAGGCTATCTTAGCCACATGCAGAAGCAGCTAAGAAGAACATGGGATTCTCATGTAGCAGTACATTATGTCCAAACCCATTATACCAGGGGCCTATAACCATACTGTCCAAGAATGTCACGACTGATGCCCAGAAAGTATCATGAAAAACGTTCAGACCTGTCCAAGAAACCCGAACCCATGCCCACGAAACCAATTGAATGCGCCTGGGTATCGCCTTTAACAATGAAAGGAATGCCAACGAAAACGCCGTGTACCTGCTATGCATAACTTATCCGTGTAATGCCGTGATGCCGTTAACCTTCCATTTCGTGATCCTCCTCTTTGTTCATACATTCTAAACAAAACGAGTCTCTCTCTTCTCCCTGTTCCACGCTACATTTCTTGCATATGCTCCGGTCTCCACAGCTCCCATGACATGTTCGGATACACACGGTACAAGTTCTCTCTTCGCACATCTCGCAATCGCTGTAACGTTCCAAGTCGGTTTTTCGCATCGGCTTCGACGAACAACAACAGCATGCTGCAAGCTGTCCTGGTTGGGGTATTGTTGTCAGTATCGGCACGGAAGCTGGCGATTTAGTTCTCTTTACTGGTATGGCCGAACGTCGAGTCTTTGCTGGCGGCGGCGTATCATGCCGTTGACAAGACACTGAAGTGAAATGTTCGTGGTCTTCGTGATCGAGCGGAGGAGAAGGAAGACTGGTTCCAAATTGATCGCTTGCGAGACCACCGGTCTTGATCGTCATTGAAGCTTTGCCGATGCGGGATCTGGTAGATGGGGTTAGCTGGGTAGAAAGTATGTGGCTAAGAGATACGGACAGAGAAAGGGAGAGCGCGGCGGCCCCGTCATCGGCGTCGTTCCTCCTCCTCTTCCCTAAGGCGAAGTTGTCGTCGAGTAAAATGCGTGTGAAAGCCATGCGGCAATGCGGACGGTTAGGTTGTGCAGTGGATGACGATTGAAAAAGTTCTAGTAACATGAACATGGGTGCCTTTAGTATGGTGGTGTTTGAGCGAAAGTTTCGTTACGATGTTGGCAACAGACGATTGGGTGTTGATCATGGGAGGTCGAGTGGGAAGTAGGGGGGGTAGGCAAGTGTTGGGTTGCCTGAAGGAAGGAAAGCCCCCTGCCGCCAATTTCTAGGCAGGGCCAGGCAGATTTCGCGCCATCACGCTTTTGCCTGCCACTAGTGAACCTCGCCCTCCTACCTCACATCGCGAAGAAATCATTCCCCCTCAAAGCGCCTTTCGAGGCAGACGAAGAAAGCCGAGACAGCCCCGCTCGTTCGTGAGAGAATCAGCATCCTTGCCACCTTGCATCTGAACTTCTTGGTATGAAGAGCTGGGAGACCTCGTGCCCTGAGATTCATTGACAAATATAACCTGACCGCCATCCAAAACTCCTCGCCAAACCTTTGAAAGCCGCTCAATTCGATTTCAAGAGATCGGTAAGGGTTATGGGATCGTCCAGTTCATGATGCGATCTTGTCGAAGAAATGCTTTCCGAAGCCCAACGCGTCTTCCAGCCGGACTGAAGAGTGGAGAGTGCTTGAAGTTCTCATTTTGCACTGTTCTCTGGAAAGCTGAGGAGGAACACACGTAGGATAAGTAGAATTTTTGTCACCCTCAATCGAAAGACTTGCTCTCGCGGGCCAATTCTTCGGTATTGCTCCCAATACAAGCTTTCTTGTGCTGAAAGCTTAGCCCTGACTGACTCCCGGTGCCAATTTCAGTGTTTGGTCTCTACAAAGCCCCGACCTCGCCCACAGTGTATCCGGGAGATGTTTGATTAATGGCCTAAAATAAGTGCTGCTCCTTAGATCAATGCTTTTGGTTCAAACAAACTGTCTATTGAGCAATCTCGCGCAGATCTCAGGCTGGCTCTCAAAGCGGTATGAAGTGACTATTTAGAGACGACGGCCGGATTCGTCGGAACCTTCAGTTTTCCTACAATAGAAAAAATACGCCACGAGTCACTTGACACTGATAACCCTATAATAGATGAAAAGGATATCATACTTGACGGTGTGTGTAACAGAATTTGTAGGCCTGAATCTGTCAAAGATAGACACGGCCGAACGACAACTATAGGAACATACCCAGCGTCGTGAATTCTCACAAGATATAAGAAGTGCAAGTTGAGCTTGCTGCTCTACTCGCCATCCAGCAACAGACCGACAACCTTCACGCGACGAATTCCCCCTCTCACACACCTGCATCTCCATCTAATTTCAAGATATGCTATTCGTTAGAGCCCTCTGCCTCGCCCTTCTCGGCTCAGGGTGAGGACTGCCACCCATTCCTACAGCGATTCCAATACTTCCCCACTCCAGCACATCAGCTCTCGCCGCTCCTACTAATGCCGACGTCGCAATTTCTGCCATCTCCAAAGCCATTGAGAACGCAGCGAGTCCCCAAGCAGTTCAAGATATATGCAGTGGTATTCCCTTCGAAGAACGACGTCGTCACCCGTGTGTAGATTATGTGTTTGACAAGCAAGAATCAAAGAAATGAACTGATCAACCGCCACAGGGAATGCGAGGAGACAGGACGGTGATGTATGGTGAGAATGCCTGGAGCTTCATCGTACAGGAGGCCATGACCAAAGGTGCGGTGAGTACAGCACTCAGCCTGGCTACCAAGCTGGTGGCTATGGTGGTGGTGGTTATGGCGGTTACCAGGGCGGTTATGGTGGCTGGAAGAGAAGAATGCAGGTGATGCTCCACACAAAGCTCTCCTAGGTTCATTATGAAGTTGAGGCTTTCTGGAGTTCTGATTTGAATTCAATTCAGTATGTTACTTTTAGGCAGACACTAAATGCGTACCCAATGTTCTTATTTGTGCACTCAACATTTCCTATGCTCGATCCCATGCTCGCAGCCGTAAGTCTGTACGGTATACTTACGGCTCAAAGTTTAGGGGGCTTATACCCTATAGCTTAGAGGGTTGGCCGCTTCTTACCCTCTATCTTAGGAGGGTGCTCGGCTAAGAAAATTGGGTGAGCATTTAGTATTGTCACGGTACGACCGCGGACAAGTCCTTCCCGCCGTTGGGGTGGCCCCACGGCACGTGATCAAGGCAGAACCGGAGTTCTGCCGAGGAAAGGTTTTAAAGCCTACGTGGCTTCAACCGATTCGTAGCTCTTTGAGCTACATCCTGTCGTTAAACCTGCCTGTTGGTTTGCCTGCCAGTTCGTATATAGCCTGTTGAATGATACCTGTTCCTGCTGCTGCTCCTTCCTGATACCCGAACCCGCCCCGTGACAAGTATCTGCCTACTTCTGATGCAGATAGTTTACCATTTAGAGATGGTATCGCTATCAGGGCACATATTTCAAGCCCATATTCTACAACAAAATCCGAAATCTCTGTCCCTCCCACTTAAACTCCAGGCCCTATGACTTGGCGAAATTCACATCGCCAAACGTAGTATCGTTGCCCTCAACAAAATTGAAAAGCTGCCGTACACAATGGATGAGATAATTTAGATCGCGTTGCGGGATCTACCCATGACAAGCTTTCTTGTGTTGGAAGCTTAGCCATGGCCATTGTTGATCCTTCATAATAGGTCCGTGGCTCCCAGACCTCTTTCGCACGAGGAATCATCTCTTTATATTTCGGTTATAGCTTCATGCCAGCTGCTTGATTGGGCAATTCGTACATTTGCTGCTACTGTTCCACGTTACCATGTTGGTTAATCATACACTTCTATCAAGGTCCTATCTCGTATATCAGCGTCCTATTTAAATTAGATAGATACCGAGCCAAGCAAGACCAATAATAGTGAGATTACCTAAGCGACAAAAGCCTTTTATTCGGAAGTTTCTTTCCTATCAAGGAACCACGAAATCATGTCTTTCATTCAGGCAGGACACGGAAATCAAAAATTTTCTCTCATGTGATTCATGTTTCGAAAGTGACACTTAGGCTGATGGCTAGACAGAGAATAAGTATACTACAACTGCCTACTAATCTAACCTCTCATGATCTCATCCATTATCAAGTAAGCATGTAACAGCCTACCCGCTGGCCTACTTTTTCGCCATGTCCACCTCGATCTTGTCTAGCTCATCCGGCGAGGGCAACGATGTTGGTCCGAACGACATGGGTAAAAGCTAAAGACGCAGTCAGTGACCAAACGATAAGATGCAGTACGCCAAGCTGAACTAACCTCTTCAAGCGTCTTGACCAAGAAACCCCCCTCCCGATCATACATAACAATAGGTGTCTCCGGTTCGCAAAACTCCCGTATAAACTGCCTACACATTCCACATGGGCTCGCAGGGTCGCCCGGCGCAGAATTGGTCGCAACGGCAAGGGCTTTGAGGTCGCCGTACTTCAGACCCTGTACGACAGCGGTGCCCAAAGCCACACGCTCTGCGCACGTACCGACAGGGTAGGCTGCATTCTCGACGTTGGCACCGATGATGATGTCGGACTTTGGATTCTTGGGAAGGAGGGCACATCCGACTTTGAAGTGGGAGTATGGGCCTACATGGTACGCGTTAGCCCTAGGCAGAAGGGTAGACAGCGGTATGGTAGGCGGGAAGCTTACAGTACGCCCGCTCTTTGGCTTCCGTACATCTTTCGCCTAGTCTCTGGATCTCTATGACGGTGAGAGCGTGTACGACAGCGTCTTTTGATTCGATTATTTGTGTTGACATAGTGAGAGAGAGAGAGATGGTTATTTGGTTGGCGCTTCGATAGAGTCCAGAGCTGTCCGGTATCGGCGTTATGCGTTAAGCGATATCTATAACCTTCTACTGCATACCTCTTGCAACAACACGCATCTCTTTTATCTCGACATGTCTGCTCGATCCTATTTCTGCTTGTTACATATTTGCCCATCTCCAGGCAGTTGGCAAAAAAGCTTTTCATGCGGGAAGGGCCTGGAAGGTTGTGGAAGAGGGGAGTATTGTCACATCCTGGTACAGAAGGCACACTTGAGCTATACCGTTCTTACTTCCTTTATCACAATAGCTCCTGCTAGAGTACACACATCATATGTAAACATCAGCTCTACGGCTGAACATAGAAATACAATACACAATGATAGACATCATACATGTTTACATCACCTTGCAACCCTTACTGCAACAAGTATCACAAGGACAAGTAATCTGTTATGGACTCTAGAGAACCTCCCGGAGATACCCGTTTCCTTCGAGAGATCAACCATCTTCCTTCCACCCATCTCCTTCCATAACGGAGCCCAAACAACTGCATCAGCAACCACACCCACCTCTGTCCAATCCCACTCAACAAAGGGGCGCGCCTTGGCAATTCCGTTGACAAGCGGAATTCTGTTTCAGTCATGTCAGCCTCGAGACTTCACATCAATAGCTAAGACACGGGCAGCAACACAATATTCCAATTCAAAAAACCTTTTACTCACCCTGCAACAGCTCCTCGTACAGGCATCACGGAAAGCTTGGCTAGTATCACACTTCATCCTGCATTGTTCCCTCAAGTCTGAACGCGAAATACCTGCGCATAGCTGATTGAAACAATCCTGGGGTCGGCATTTTGGATGAGCGATGCAATTGTTCTGGCGTTTTTGGGTTAAACTTATTGAAATAGTAGTACTATTTGCCGATGCGAATAAGATGAATACATACAACGTCCTGGCGTTTCTGTGGGATGTGGTAAGCTTAGCTGCACTGTTGTTGTTGTTGTCGAGTGGATTGTATGGGTAAATACTTCTTACCTTGAAAACGAATGATGAGGGACTAGCGCTAGCTAGCGCGGCAAAGATCAAGACGTTGGCGAAGAGCATGTTTTCCAGTGAAAGGTGTTCCCGTGAAGAAAGGGTTTGGAGCTGGAACTGTTGGCAAGAGGGAAGAACGAAAATACTCAGAGTTGGAATATCTAAGGAATACCCGATATCTAACTTGTAGCTCGGTTTCAAAAGGCTGTGATTATTCGAGGATTTGGATACAGAGTCGATCAAACAACCAGGCTCTCAATCATCCAAATATTGGACTGGCTATCCTTGCGACGAAGCGATAATGTCTCCTCACCGGTCTTCTCCTCTGTCCATTTTCAGTATATTATTGATGAGGAGGCGGATACGAGAGCTGAAAGTGTACGTACCACCCCCGTAAAGGCTGAGTCTTGGCTCACTGGACTGGCCCTGTGAAGGTCTCGGCTAGAATTCTTACCCATCCGATAAACCATTGAAATACGTAGTACGGGCCCAGGACCCGATGTCAGTTCGATATGTAATTTAGCATCTGTATAGCTTAGGGAACGTCCGTTGGCGATAGGTGGAGGTGGGGGTGAAGGCCGTCCCCCCGGTCATCGACGTATCGTGATTCTTCCGTCGTGTTATTGTCGTTCGCGCGTCAATCCAGACGAGTTCCATTATCTTTTATTTAAGCAGATTCTGAGAGTCTCCACTGCGGACATATACCACGGCGGTCCTAAAAGAGGCTGAGTCTGGCTCTCAACCCAGATGCTTATTATGACTACTCTAGATTAACGCTGGAGTCAATCTGGAGTCAATTTGGAGTCAATCTGGAGTCGATCTGGAGTCGCTTCCAGCGTGGTAAAGCTGCGGACAATACTCAATTTTTCTTTTCTTGAAACTGTTTGAATGAACTCGGAAATGAAGGTAATGAAGTCGATAACCGAAGGTATCAATGTTACTGGTGTCTCCTCTTCATCAATATAGAGACTATGTCACGGCTAGTAGTAACTAATGAAAGGCGTGAACAGCAATCAGGTATGGACTAAATGTGATAGTGAACTACAGGTAACTATGTAAATGGGGGCTGGGGGCAAGGCCTACTTATAGGTCTTGCTGTGGCCCGTGTACTGTGGCGCCTTGTTAGATGCTTGGACACTGTGGTTGTTCCAGTAGCCTAGCAAGCCGTCACATGGCTCGTGTACTGTGGCGCCTTGTTAGGTGCTTGAACACTGTGGTTGTTCCAGTAGCCTAGTAAGCCGTCACAGACTAGTGCTAGAAGAGGCTTGGGGAACAGCTCCTGATCTGAGATATAAGATAGTATCTTACTACGGTTGGCAGAACTAGGCTTTCAGCAAAGCCCTCGTATCCTTGATCCTGTCCGCTGTAGATTCACCTCAATTAAGTTATCCAGACCGCTGGAACTGCAAAAGTGGGAGAAATGGCCAATCTCGGAATGTGTAAGCACGCTTATCTTTTAAACTTTGATCAGATTGGGCGGAACCTATCCCATGGTACCGTTCTCTTGCAGTACGAAGCCCCCCTTTTTATTTTGGCCCCAACAACATATCAACTCATGACTTCTGAATGTGATGGAAGAGCAGGAAACATCCCTCGAAGCGAATAACTTGGGGCAAAAAGTGGGTCGATAGACACAGCGCAAAACCAGAACGCGATGACACGACACTAGAGCCAAAGGATCGCTCGAGGCGGGAAGATTCCAGTGAGTGAAAAGCCTGTCAGAGAAGTTCGCTCCGAGCCAAAATCCTTCAGTATCATTTTATACTTCAAAAAAAACGCTCGGAGCGATTGTGCACGGACGTGACGAGGCTGAAACGCAGTAGTTCGCTTGGAATAAAAATGAATAGCATCGCGAGCTAACGCCAGTCAGCGTAGAACAAAACTGCCCCAGAGATTCGTCCAGGAAGGTGAGAACGTTCGACATAGAGCGACATGTAATATTGTAGGTTGTGCATCAACGTGGATATTCTCGAGTTTTCGAACGACTGAATGAGTGTTTCTGAGAGCTCTATTCCACAGCGGAACCTAGCTGAAACACGTAGATCAGTTAATTCTTACCCCTGGAGTAATAAGATCTCCTCTAAAAGGCTGGGTATATAGCTGTAAAAGCCTATAGAACAGTCCTATCCGAGTCCTTAGCTGTCAATACATTACCTTGGCGTAGATTAGAATTGCGGGCGTCACTTAGCCAGCCAGTCAAAAAGCTTGAGAATGTCCACTTTGATGCACAAATGACAATAAGATGTATGGGGACAAGACCAACCTAATGATTACCAACGGGGGGCCTGTTCGGCAGTATACCAGAGACCTGGGCTCGTTGCCGAACAGTTTGGATGGGGAAGAAATATTACTTGTTCAGTATGAAACGAAGTTTATGGCATGGAGCACCGTAAGTCGTCTTGGTTTTGGGGTTGCACGGAAGGGATCTGACCGTCGTGCTGTTTTATATAATTTATGGTAGTCGCTTTGTTGCGAAAATAATCGTGTTCTTTTGGTTGCTAAGAGTCAAAGAGAACGCGCTATGATCGGTCCGAACCAAAAAACCTAAGGGCTTGTAAGATTTCTTTCTTGGATGGAATGGCCAGAATGCATTTTTCAGCCAATCCGGCCAAGATGAGCCTATGTGTACGAGTTAGATTATAATCAAAATAAAGAGAATATACTTAAAATTCTTGGTTGAAATGGTTGAACCCAGCGTGGCTATTAGAATCTAGCTAATCAGAGGTATATAAAATGGCCGTTTCATCTACCTATTTGAGCCCAGTCAAAAATCTTCGTTTTAATCTTGGTTGGCCGCAACCAAACAAGATTTTTTTTAAGACTTTCGTATATCTTGACCTTGGTTGCATTGACTGAAACTTGAGCGCCAGAAAATTAATACATCTTGAAATCCAGCCAATTCATCCAAGAACTCGCACACGCCCTAATTATTGCATAATCTGGTCTCAAACAGCATGGATACCAACAGGAATGAGATGGTCTATTAGATCCACTACGTCGAAGAAACTAGCTTCCATCTACTGTGATCGCAATGGGATGACGATAGAGTCAAGGGCCAGGTTACATGGGCACAGTCAAAGGGTTCATAGTCCTGATTCATGTCAGCTTTCTTGCTCTTTCGTCATCAACACTGGCGTATACTCACGTTGCACCACCATCCACAACCATATTTGCGCCAGTAACATAGCTGCTGAAGCCAGAAGCCAAGAAACCGGCGACTCGTCCAATCTCAGCTGGCAAACCGGCTCTCTCCAAACCAATCTGCTGCTTCTGCATCTTGGTCGATTGCAAATCGGAAGGTGGCAGCTGAGCACTCATGCCTCTCATGTCAAATCCCTGCAAACTGACGCCGACATCAATCTGACCTGGTGAGATGCAATTGATGCGAATGCCAGTTCCCTTCAAGGTTGCTACGCCAGCTCTCACCACACCAAGTGCGGCGTGAGAGGTCATTGTGAAGGCAGGACCCCAGCATCCACCATATGTGCTTGCTACGCTCGATACCACGATTATGCTTCCATATTTCACATCTTTGGGCGCCGCGTTTGGATAATTGCCTTTAGGAGTTGTCTTGGTGAATGCAGGCGGTGCATATTTGAGAGCAAGGAAAGGAGCCATGGAGTTTGCTTCGAAGCATTTCTGAAGATCGGCTGGGGAGGTATCTGCGATTGACGGTGGTCCAAGGAGGCCTGATGAGGTCACCCAAACATCGAGTCTATACATGTCTCATTAGCTTGTCTCGTTGTATTCCGCTCCATTCCAGAGTCGTACCGTCCCCATTGGTTCAAGATGTCATCGACAAGTTGTAACGTTTCCTCCTCGCTGGAGTACTTGAATGGGTAGCCAATGACCTCTGTGTTTGGGAATTGCTTGTTGATCTCCTCAGCCAGTCCTGAGAAGTCTTCCTCGAAGTTATCGGTACATGCTACATGGTGTCATTAGGGAATTATCCTGCGGTCTGAGTTTGTTGTCTCGTACCGTAAACACATGCTGCACCGTGGGCTAGAAGAGCGTAAGTTGAAAGTCAAATATTCGATTGCGATCTTCTCACCAGCCAATTCCTGCACAATTGCCTTTCCAACGGGCTGAACAGCTCCCGTCACAATACACACAAAGCCATACTACATAGTCGATTAGCCACAGCTTCTACCACCATCAAAAGAAGCTCCTACAAGTTTTCCATCGGATCGATACGGCGAGAAGTGGTCTGAATCCATACTGGTCTCTTTTGGATTGTTTGAATTGGGTAGAGAATCCATATTCAGCTGGGAGGTACCTACTACGTAGTATACCTTCAGGGCGGATAGCTTGGTCTCGATTGGGCAATGATGACAGCAACTTGGTGATTACTGAAATTAGTAGGAGAAAACTGCGTCTTGGAGGAGATCGGCATGATTGGGAGGTGTGTCAATGGTGAGTGCACCTCCGAGGAGAAAGCCATAGATAAGAGATGGTGACGGTTGGTTGCTGTCCGCGGGGGTGGCCTCTAGTTCATCAGAGGGTCCCCTGTGGTAAGCGGCGGAAGATTTACTACTATATATCGCGGGGAAAGCAAATCAACAGAAAGATGATTCTCAGCAACAACAACCAACCACAACATCCAGACAGGGACCATAGAAAGCGAATCAATGAACCAATCATCAGCCTCCACCATACAGCATAGCCTCTAATCACAGCCTTCCCCGTGCCGATAATACAATCATATATAACAGCGGTTCTAGCTGCCAAACCTCGTTTGAATAGATATTATCTACTTATTCTTAACCAGGTCTAACATGGATCCATTGACCATTACCGCCGGCGTAGCTGGAACTCTTTCGGCGACATTGAGCGTCGGTGTGACACTCCGCAAATTCTTGCATGGAGCGAAGGGTATGGCTAGCATCGTGAATGCTGTGATATCCGACACCAAAGCGTTGAGAACAGTGCTGGAGTCTATGGAGTTGACCTTTGAAGAAATGGATACCGAGAGACTGGTATCTGGGCATATTGGTAACCATTGGCGGAATCTCTCTACGTCGCTTCAGAATGGTCGAAATTGTCTTATTAAATAGCAGGCGATGTTTGAGGATGTCAATAAGGAGGTCAAGATACTCGATACTCTTCGACGGCAGGCGCGATTTACGACTGCGACTGACCAGCTGTCTTTCTATCAACAGGAAATCCAGACATATTAGGATACTCTTCAGCTTTCGCTGCATACCATCACCTTGTAAGTGATGCGCCTTCACGGCTGAGACTCGACTAACATGCTTTAAACCAGTCATAACCAAACCTCTATCAGTCACATTCAGAAGTGCTGCACGCCCAAATCCAACCCTACGACGGTCACTCTTTACAAATTTGAACAGGAATCTAGCCAGGTTTGTTCGGCATTGAGAGATGTATTATCACCTTTCTATTAGGAGGTAGAATTGACAAAACCAGTTCTACAAAGGCAGAATTTCAGCACCAAAGAGTGCGACTCTATAGCAACTTCAATGGATTGTGGGGCCCCCCTAGGTCTTGATAGCCTTCAATTTGGGCTCTCTGATACATGCCAGACACTCCTTACAATCGAATTTTTGGAGACTTGACCAGAACAGATATGTTCGTCAGCATGTCGTTGTCCAAACATTGTGAGGGCTAAATGTATCTGATGAGTGGAATCAATGATCTCGCAGCAATTTGGTAGAAGACGGTCGTGGCAGGAGGAATTCTCGATCATGAAAGTGTAATAACATTATTTAGTCATTGTATAGATCCACCGGCAACCCAAGTATCACAAGAAAACCCTCTAACCCAAGACGATTCACTGTGACTTCCAAGCCAACTCCTCCCAAGCAGTTCGAACAATACTACCAAGAGCCACAGGTTCAACAACATTGTGGTCAGCATCATCGACGTTGGTACTGGCCCATCTCACAATCATTACTTTGGCTACAGTATAGTGTTGAGACTCCTCATCTCTCTCGCCTAAAACGATGGCTCGTTTTCCTTGCCTGGCAGGACGATAGCCTTTATCGATGTGAGACCCCACGCATCCGTTTGTCCAGCAAACTGTGATCATGTCTATCAATTTGTGGCCAATGATTTTGCGATCAGCGCTCGATATTATGATATTACCGATACAGCGAGAGAGTTCATCGCAAAGACTGTACTGAGCAAAGATATTGTCATCGTGGCGCAGGAGACTGGGATTGCAAAGATGTCCAACCGTTGCGATATCAGAGCAAGAGGCAGAGAATCCAAGTCTGGGCTGCCATAGGAGCGGTGTGCTAAGTCTTTCACTGGAAGACCCGAGTGAAATGTACCAAGATTTGGTTCGAGAGTGGCGAGCACTCCAGCAACAGCACTCACACCATCTGACAACTTGCCAAGAGTACGTGGAGTGAAAGTCTTAACCACAGCGGCATAGCCGCTGAAGTTGACGCGCCCACTTGGTTCCACCTTTATTCCCGTACCTCGATCTCCACGCCAACGTACAGGTCTGTAGTGGACTTGTTGTGAACATATTGACATCTTGGCAACCAGCTTTTCATCAAAGAAAGATCAACCTGGTTTCGATTCACTAATGCGTCCATGGATTTCTCGTCAGTTTCGTGTGAGGGATGCTATTCTTCTAGCGTCTTTCCAGAACATTTCCCATTCAGCATAGCCGAGGGAATAAATTCTCCTCTCAACCACAACCGTCGATTCTTGCGTGGTTTAAACCTCCATCCAACATGTCTGCAGCTTCTGCTTGTTCATCTGCTTGTTTTGAGTTGTAGTCGGACATGAGAGTTGCATAATTTGGGCATGGCGATGTCTTTTTGCATCGATGAACTGCCTGCTTCATTCATGAGCTTCGGATAATGTGCTCATCTTTGGACGCTGCTGTGAGCAATTATGAGGCCGTGGTACCTGATGGGGGATACTGAGGCCGCGATAAGAGGGAGTGAATTCATGCTTTTCAAGTGTACATCTGTGAGACTCCATGGCAGTGCGGAAGTGGGCTGGAGAGGAGGATAGTAAGTCCTCTCTCTCTTGGTATAATACAACTGGCTTTTTACGAATCATGCTCACATAGTAGGTTTGCAGAACAGCAGTCTTGAGAATAAACTGATGTTTTCCATGCATGTCTCCGTATTCTCTTGCTTTGTTCTGGTTTGAGCCCACTGCGAGTAGCCGCTTCCTTCTTCACACTTCTACCACGTCTTGGCAGCTCCTCTCATCAACACCAATATCACCACCAACAACTTCCATAACAACAATCGCGGCATGGACTGGAAACAGCTCTCGTTCGCCTTCATCCCCGTTTCATCATCTCAAATCCACCAAAAGAATACTTGTCTCCTCCACCATCGTTAACAATCGCAACAACGTCAAAAAAGCCGCTCTCCACCATTTGTTTCGCCGCTGTCAACCAATAAGGAGTCTCAATTGCTCCATACCATATCGCCGACAATCTGATTGTTGTGCTTGGTATGGCGCCAACCCCAGTCAGCAGATCACGAAGGCGTAAGTCATCTCAAGTAGTGCTCCGCCAGTGTCATGGCAATGGACTCCTAACCCAAATCAGCTCGAAGACGTGGGCAACAAGCCGCCGGACACCCAAGAGACCGCTTGCCTATTGTGTCAAGGGCTTCCCAGGATCCAAACGCTTCTCTTTCGCATATTCGCATTGTATCACGATACGACGACGACGATTCACAATCTGGCTACGAAGACGACACTCCGGTCCATACTAATCAGTCTTACCTCACCGAGGTCGATCCAGGACTAGATCTCCACCAGAGAGACTCTCACCTGAGACAACACTCTGGCCAGACCACTTTTGCCGATATGGCCCGCGCTGGTGTTGGCGGACCGGATCACCACACGCCTGGAGGAGACTTCATGCTTTCACATGAACCTCAGTCGGTGAACAACTTTGTTCGCTTCAAAAAGAAGAAAGGCAGACAGTGGACACCAATCGACGAAGAAAGCAGCTGTGAGTTACCCGTTTCTACGCCCACATCGAAAGCATCCTAACTCTGATTAGCAACTCGCGCATCATCGCCAGCTGAAAATTCAATCCATCAGATCTCTCAACCAGCGCGCAAAATCACACAGAATAACGACGATCAGCCACCGCGCAAGTTCATCCAGAACGTCACCATCATGAGCGCCAAGCACACCCCGGAGGTCGGCATGAATCCAGTCGATGCCTTGAGAGCGCATATGAACAATGTGAAGGCGACCTTCGGAAGACTTCTTCCCGACCCATCCTATCTGACCGCCAACTTTGGTCAACGGGATCGCGAAATCCAATTCGTACTTCACCCAAACGGCGACATCCACGCTCATCAGTGGCTCTCTCACAGCGTTGAGTGGCAGCCGGTGGGTCAGTACATCTACGCGCGAAAGGTACTCGAGGGTATTCTTAGTCAGGAACCTTTGCGCGGCCAGAAAATTGGTAGCTTCTCTCCAAAAAATATGCTCCAACGCTTCATTGCCGTGGCCAAGCAGTACGAGGAAGCTTCGTTGGCTAAAGCGGAACCCAAGGGCTACGAACCAGGAACGCGGAACAATTTTGTTCGTCCCGCGATTCCTCTTGCAGGTAACCATCCGCAGCGCCCGCCTCTCTCGATGGATCCCTCCAACCCAATGTCCCGCTCGTTCTCCTCAGCTAGCTATTTGTCTCAAACTGGTGGTGGTCTTCCGACCTTGTCGAACATACCCATTCGCCAACCTGCGCCAACGCGACCTCGACCGCCTCCTGTTTTGCAAGAGGAAGCGTACGCAATAGAAAATCGCTCCTCTTCGCCAATGCAGACTTACCACAGCGCTGCCAGCCCTCATGTACAACGCAAGCAGACCACACCGGAGCTCAAAGATTACCCTCTGAGCTCTCAAAGCTCATTTGGTACCCTGCCTCCTGGCCGTGGTCTTGCTGACTCTGCACACTCTAGCTTCAGCGGCATGTCGGGCTTCAAAGCTGGCCTGCAAGATCGGGTCCAAGCACTGGGACGCGTGCCGCCACGGCAAATGATCCGGGAAGACGATGAGAGCTCTGATGAGGCTATTAGCTCCACAACTGCCAAGAACCCTTTCAACGCAGCCATACATGTGAGAAGCAGCTTCTTGGATGGCACTGAGAGGTCTCTGGCTCCACCGCCAGGGTTCAAGAAGTCAGCTCAGCCTAACCCTTTTGCCAGCTGGAGTTCGACAAATCACAAGCGTGCCGATCTCTCAACACAGGGTGTTCCACTTCCCAAATCCAACCCAAACGTGCCACTTGGCTTCGCCTCGAATCACAGTTCTTACGCTGCCGCTTACGCTAACCAAGAAGCCTTTGAGCGTCCAGCATCTCCGGTGACTTCCGAGACTCGTCACAACCTCGTCCACAGTGAACCAGAGGCTGGTTACTCTGATCGCCAATGTCTCGTGCTAACAGACGCTCTGAAAACGGCGGATATGACGAACGAAGAATTGATGATGTATTCGAGGCCAACCGAGCAGAAGTGGTGCAAAAAATTCTGGCGCGGCAAATTCTTTACCGAATTGGATGAGGATCAGCGTTCGAATGATCAGAATACAATGGAATGGTGGGATTCTGGTGCCCTGTCGAAGCGCAAGACTTGGGAGGAGAAACAGGGTACCTATTCTTCCCGGTATGCGGAGCCAATGACTTGTGTTCCGCACTTCTCGATTTCTCAGTATACTAAGGAGCAGGGCCCAGTTGACACTCCATCAAAAGCTTTTGGAGTGCGGAGTAGCGCGGTTGAGTACAAGGGAAAAGCGGCGAGGGATTTGGCGGCATTAGGAAGGTAGGTTTTTGAGTGGATAAGACATCACATTAACCGTGATTTGTGGACTACTTTTTTGAAACATGAGATGAACAGAGGGGATGGTCTATCAGACTTTGACCTAGATGAGGCTATGGTACGACGATACGCGGGTACATGAGTAACAGTAGATATGAAGTAGTTTTTCATGATAGTAAGTATTCTATCCAATACATATGATTAGGACACAACAGAGTAAAGACGTCAAGATTGTTGATGGTGATGTATTTGAATTCCTTCCTCAGTGTTGAGATGATGGAGTTGTAAGTATGAGCAATACCAGAGAGAAGATTGTGGAGATGAAGACTTTGATATGTTATTCGTGGAAGGTGTAGCTTTAGCTGAGGTGAGGTGCCTAGTGGTGATGCAGTGGGACGGGGTAGAGCGAGAGCGATTATAATTAGTTAAGGAGGAACGAAGTAGGCCCCTAATTAAAAAACAAGCGGCGTAGCCACGACGCCTGGAAAAAGCAACCAGAGCGTCTGATTCATGAGATAAAAGTCCAATAAAAAGTCCATGTTAATAGTAATCCTTATGGAATAGAACTGGGTCCGGAAACTCAGGGTAGTGATAACCATGAGTGAAATCTGTTCGTCGATGTATACCCATATATACCGATCCAGCTGATAAAGGTTAAGTATTACCTTCCGGTAACACGAGAGTTGTACAAAGTAATCCAGACGAGAAAGTCGAAGAGAAGAGGTAGACTCTCTACTCGGATATCGCAACTCGCTCTCTCCCAGTCACTGCATTCCTCGATAACGGAACTCAACAAATCATCCCGAGTGACTCTAGAAGCGAGTTCATCGCCACCGCACCCATAACCCGCAACACCACACCACTCTCCCCTTCCCAAACACCAACACCATCACCATCAACGCTTCAAAGTCTGCTGACGCCACGTCAATCAAAATTTCACACGAAAAGATCCAACCATGGAAATCCCACCACATCCCATCCTCCGGTAACCCCTCCATAATCTCCTACCAGAAGAAAAAGGGCGCCGAAATCATCGCTGATGGAGGTTCTGCTGGTCCACCGGTTGAAGAAGGTGTCGTCGTTACGAAAGACGTGTCCGTTCGCGCCGAGAACCGTCTTTGTCCTCACCTCGGGCCTATTACGAATCCGACTTGGTTCGCAGTGTCATAACGACATTCTGGTCGGACTGATTGCCACCAATTAGGTGAGTGAGGTGGTTCAGGATGGATGAACGCTGTGGCTTTCTTCTTAGTAAGTTATTGATTCGTGTTTGTGCATCTTAGTGATGTAGGATGGGTAGTCTAACTTATGTGCAGTCTTTGACTTGATGGTTGTTGGAGTATCATCCCCCAAGATTGCATCACTATCCCGCATGGACGCTCTGGAAAAAGCCTAGAAGGGCATGTTTGAGTTCGTGATTTTGTTCTCGTCATAAAACCATTATCATCAATATGTTACCAGTAATCGTAACTCTACGCTTTACCTTGGAAGATCAGCTGCAGTCTTGTTAGGATTCAAACGACCCGTGAGGAGCGGCTGGGCAGATTAGCACCCGCTTTGACTGGATGGTAGAAGTACTTACCAGGAAGAACGCCGGGCTTGCCATCCTCACTATCAGCACTCTTGAACACCAGTAGCTCGTCGGGCATTTGATTTTCGAGGCAGTAACATCTCTGTGCTTCGTTGTAGTGGACCTGCATGTTCTCACTGTAGCCCCACGAGTCGACGAAGTCGTTGGCCATGGTGTCTTTGTCAAAGTCTACCGTAGCAGCATTACAGACGGCCGGTGGCCAATCGACACACGGTCCTCGAATTGGGTGCCAGACGCTTGCATCGCATAAGCCACGCCTTCACAAGGTTGAGGTTGTTTATCAAATACCTACTTGGTGACTTGCCAAGGTCTGTCTAAGATCTCTCCTGCTTCCCCCCGTAGTAGCCTCTCACAGTTTTCCGGACCACCTCAGCAGTGTAGTCTTCAGGCATCACGAGTTAGCAACATTTCTTCAGCATGGTGCTGTAGAAGCTTACCAATGTGTACTCGTGAGGATGGCTGGAGAAACTCGTATTCCTGTTCGGAGCGGACGTCGTTCTCAAAATCTACGTAGGTCATTCGCTCCGGAATCGTCATGACCTGGAAGCCATTTTTCTTGATGCTGATCTCATCCAAAGTGGTACGCAGATTAGATAGGATAGCTCCACACTGTGCTTGACATTGTCGATGTTGGTATAAGGAAACTTCCCTTTCGGATCGAACCGAACCGTGTAGGGCTTGACAGTGGCATACTTTGGATCTCGAGCCAAGAAGTATAGATTGGTGACCAATTTGGTCTGCTTACTGGGAGTTCCTCGACTCCAGTCATATTGACCGTTGGAAGTAGGAACTTTGCTCGCAAGATAAGAGACAGAGGATGGATATCCAGAGCAAGCAATTACCGAGACGGCTGAGACGCTGTCCAGTCGCTGTATGTAGGTCTCCGAACTTCGATGGTCTGTATTCTTCAAACAGCAAAGAGCACTCTACGCTATGGCACACAAAGTTGGCAATTCGCTGGAGTGGTTTCTTGGATCAATTGAAGTGAAGTGTCTTGAAGGTAAGATGCTTGGCTCCTTGGGTGCGGAGATGATGGTTAGTGGGTCACCGCCTGGAAGAACCTTTTTCCAGGCCCCGCGCGTGTCGCAGTTTCAGCTTCTCCTTGACCCGTCTTTCCGGCCATCATCCATCAACACAATATGATCGCGCTCGTCTCATGCTCATCACATACAGCTCAGTCTGGATTCCTTCGCTTCAGCCTTTCTTCATCAAGAAAATCCATTGAATAAGGTACAAAGCCTCCATAAGGGACTCAGAATCACGCTGTCTCGCCTGAACGCCCAAAGATTTGATACAATATAAATCAGAAATTCGCTCAGAGGTATAATCGCTACAGAAGCAAGCAAGCAGGCAACAAACAATCTAAATCACAATCGCTGAAACGCCTGCCAACGTTGCACGGACGCCTGGACTGCTAAGATCAGAGAAGTCACCGCCAAAAATATCATCTTCGCTCTTCTCACCCAACTGGGCCACGTCAAATCTTGTCGCACTCCTTCGAGTTCGATGGGCATTCGACGACGCCGCGACCACTGTGGGGAGAGATATGGTGACAGTATTCTGTCCATGGATTGGATGAACGAGTCCGAACAAGAGGTCAACCTTCCTTCAAGGGCAGACCGCAATTCTTCTGACGGTCGTTTCCAGACCGTTGAGTCAAGGTTCTTGCCGTCAATCAACTTGCTCTTCTCCTGCTCGGTGATAGGAAGCTCTCCAACAAGAGATGTCAAGGTCAACTTCAGCATGGCAACTTCGAACGCAAGATCTCTGTAAAACTCTTGCCTGGATTCAGTCATGCGTTTTATGTTCAACGCCTTGAACGCGTTCACCGGCTCAGGATTCGCTTTCAAAAGCTCTGCAATCAATGGTACGATACCAAGGCCCAAGCCCAAGGCCTCGAGGTATACCATTTCAAGAGGAGCCGGAACAAAAATTGTGATAATGGGAAACTAGTTGGGAAGTCTGCAGAGATCATGCAACCAGAGACAGAGACTCTCCATAGAGCAATTCCTTGACTTATGAATCGTTCCAAGTTCGCAAGGCTGGCGTGGGGCGCAGTCGTCGATCCCCACGCGCTTTATAATCAAGCAGTCTTGGCGCCATACACATCTCACCTTCACCGAATTTGACCGGTGATACTCCTCACTCCGCCCTCCTCATGGAGACGAATCTGCTGACTTGTGGGGCATATTCATATGCTTTCAATAATGCCGTCTTCATTGGTTCATTGCTATCATGTTTGCAACCCTCACGAAAAGACTCGAGCTCGGACCGGCCAGGCTGACCGGTGGAGGCTTAAATCTGCCCTGCCCACGGTTGCGCCCCTTCTGTCCTCGTTCGTGTTGCATCTGATCGCACTCTTAATCAGGTAGACTATCACCAATCTCGCCTCGCGACATCTTACACCCAATGGAGGTAGGTCAGAATGGAGCCTCTCAACATTCAAAAGCTCGCAAGCAAGTGCGCAGGTTCTTTCAAGGCACGCTTTCAAGATCGGCTGCTAGATCTTGGAGAGGAGAAAGTCGAAGAAAGAGACGTTCTGGAGACACAAAATGCACGATTTAATCTCTGGGCAGATACTATTCGTGAGCCATGAGCTGCACTTTGCGATCCGACTCCGATTGTGCTGATTTATTGATCAAAGGTGTGTTCGCGGAAGGGAATGCATCACTTGATGCACGTCTACAGGAATATCAAGATATTGCCATGCTTTTCATGGGCCAACTTCTTTCATTGCAGCGACATCTTGGACGAATGGCGACATACAAGTGGAGCGATGATGATCATGACGGAATCCACGCTGCAGGAAAGAGATGTCACGACGACTACAGTTCGACAGCACAGTCACAGTCGTCTTATTCTTTCTCCGACAGCGCGACTGAATCTCAAGAGAGCCGGACTAGGTCAGCCAAAGAAGAGGTACAAGAGGCTACCCCATTGGTCGCAATCATTCTTGCCATTCACAGGCTACACAGAGTGGCCATGGCAGTACGAAGATCTGGTACGGCATCTCACGAAATGAAAGCGGCAGTGGAACAGTTCTTTGATGAGGAGGGTATTGATGTAGTCGAAGTTTTTGAGAAATGGTGTCTGGAGCTTCTCCGCCATAAATCCAAGACTGCAGACGAGTCGACTCTGGGCAGGATCGCTCACACCAATGGGGAGAGACGAAGGCGTTTTCTTTACAGGAAGAAACATCATAGCCTCGTCGACACCCAGATCTATTGCACCTTCAACACTCATCCATTTCGACTCCTCCATGTACCCACTAGCGCCCAAAGTTCCGACGGGCCCAGGAATTCTATTGCCCGTACTGCTGCAAAGTTCATCCTTCATCAGAACGTAGTGGGAAACACTGGAAACAGCACTTCTTGAAGGATGTGTCGCCGTTTGTCTGTTTTGTGGAAGGCTGCCAGGAACGCAACAAGCTCTATCCTGATCAAGGAACCTGGCTCAAGCACGTGGAGTCGCATAGCATCAAATTCACCTTTCAACAGCATCCGAAGTCAATCCAGTTTGATACCGAGGTCGACTTCAATAATCACATATTGAAAGATCATCGTCAGCTTGGACCCGCGCATCTTGACCGGCTTCGATCGTTCAACAGCACGAGTGCAAGGCTAGATATTTGCAATTGTCCAATGTGCGGATTTGTACCAGCAAAAGCGAAAGTGCCGGGCCAATCAGTAGCTAAGGATGAGCCAGCGTATGACAAATTACTTGCACACATCGCCAACGATCTCCACTGGGTCGCGATGTGGTCTCTGGATGAGTGCGATGACGCTGGTGTAGATATAGATAGCAACGCGTCGGACAACCGAGTTGCAGACGAGAGTACCCTCGCTGTAGGTCTCAGCGACGCTGGCTTGATCTTGACTGGAAGAAAAGCGACATGGATAATGACTGGTCAACGGGAGAGCGGCCTACGCCAGCTGGCGAAGACATTGATGAAGTTTTCCCAGATGGCGCAGATCTTCACAATGAATGGGCTAATATGCTTTCCAAAAAGGCGCCATGTATTGGACACGAGAGGGACAAAACCTTACGCAACTTTGTTAGACGACTGCAACTCGAGAAGCTGCTTGAAGAAGGGAAGACCGCAGATCCACAGCTCCCATGCCATTACATGCCAATAAGAGCCAAACTAGACTTCTTTGGCCGGGACGACTCTCTTCAATTCATGGAAAGGAGCCTACATCCAGCCACGGCAACAAAACTGTTGCGCACGTTGACTTTGACGAGGCCTGCTGGGATTGGAAAGACACAATTGGCTGTCCAGTACTGTGAAGACTATCGCAGTCAATACGATGTTGTCCTGTGGGTACACGCTGACGAGGAATCGAAAATGGCCAACGACTTCGTTAGAATCGCTGTGGAGCTAGGTTTTGTTGGCAAAGATTCAGCAGAGTCTCGTGATCTGGAGCACTGCCGTAAATCGGTTCGAGCATGGCTGGATAGACCGCTGAAGAATCTTGGTAACAGTGAAAATCCAGAAGTTGCAACTTAGCTCCTTATCTTCGATCACATCATCGATCATAATCTCGTCAACGAATACTGGCCTATGAATGCCCAGTCTGGCTCGATACTCATCACCAGCAAGAGAGCTATGCCCTGGAGTTCGACTTATTATCCTGTCCTCCAAGTAGAGCCTTTTGATTCCAACGACTCGGCTGCCTTCCTCACTCGATCTATATACAGTAGGGTCGCACAAGTTTCCGTACAGCCGAGATCGCTCAAAAAATGGTGATTCTTGTAATTACATTATCGCGCTTTCAACGCGATCATTTTCGCTCATATTCTCGTATAATGTACAGTAATACTAGGGCTACAAAATGAGCCATTCAGTGAGCTATTTAGTATTTTGTGTGCCAACCATCTGCCGCCAGTAATGCCTCAACCCTCCTTGGCATTGACTTAAGTACAGCATCAAAATAATGTTGTTCAATAAGCCGCCAGGCCTTAATAAGTGCTTCTCCTAGAACCTCTCGTATATTGTCTACACCGCCAGTAACGTATTCAATCATAGGTTCCACTTTGTAGACCAATTCCTTGAGCCTCCGCCAGAGGTTTTCAATCGGGTTCATATCAGGACTGTAGGGCGGCGCATCTTGTAGTGGAATGAGGTTTTCCTTAAACCAGACTATAGTCTTTTTGGCTTTGTGGATAGGCGCGTTATCCTGCATAAATTTAAGGCCCGGTTCGTATACTGTAGGTAGCATTTCGTCGAGTAACTTGATATACGAGTTCGTAGAGTAGCCTTGACGCTTGCTCTCTAGGTCACGCTTAAGAATGTACAATTCAGAGCGCCCTACTTGGCCAGAGAAGCATGCCCAAATCATGATAGACACTCCTTTACCCTTCTTATAGGTATCAATCATTGAGGTCTCCCATTTTTGTCCTGGTGTACGAAAACACCATGTTCTTGCCTTGCCGGTCCCTCGCTCAACTGAGCACTCGTCAGACCATATAATCTTCGCCCAATCTTCAGCTTTCCACGACATGTGCTGCTCTGCCCAGAGCTTCCTGGCGTCAGCATGTACCTGGGTGAGGAAAGGGCGCCTTGCAGACCTCCAATTTGCGATTCCGTACTCTTTCAATATCCTCCTGATGGTATCCTTCGAAAAATCGATGCAAGCCTGTCTTTTGACCTCCTCGTACGTTAACTTAGGCTGCGTACGTATAATGCGTAACAGAGATCGTTCATCTCGGTCTGTATACGAGCGTGGCCGGCCGCTGGAAGGTAGGGATTCGCCGTTCTGGCGTAATGGGGCCTTTTCAAGGCTGTATTGGATGGTGGAACGCGGTAGTTTTTGTAGCGCCGCAATTGCGCCTAAACTGAGCCCGGCTTCACGCTGCGCATCAATTTTGCCGCGTTGATATGGAGTAAGACGATGATTAGGAAGCCTCTGCGGGTTTATAGGAGTACGGAAACTTTTGTCCTAGTACTGTAGAATGCGGATGTCAGAAATGGAGGTCTACGACTCGGAAGCAGCGCCGCTCATTCGCCCACCCAATTGATCTTTTTGGCTCGAATGATCGATCTTGGTCGATACTCCTTGGATCAATTCGCCAAGGCGTCTCAACTTGCCGATGGGAAGCAAGCAATATTGACCCTGCACGCTGATGATGCCACTAAAAACCAGGCGGACTTCTCCGAATGGGCCCTAGGGAGTCTCAGCCCTAAAGCAGCAGCACTACTCGATGCAATGGCAATGATGGATCCTGATCAGATCGCGGAACGAATGCTTGTTCAGCCCCCAGACAGCATTATGATCCCAGCATATCCGAGGAGCATGGAAGACTATATTGCTGCCAGGAAAGAGATGTTGAGTTTTTCTTTCAGAGCTAAGGATCGCACGACTGGGAATGTGACAATCCACCGCATGATCCAAGACGCTGCCAGAGGAAACATGTCTGAAAAGAGGATTCCGAGACGTTTTCAACAGTTGTATCGCGCTCATCAACGATCAATGGCCGTACCAGGCCTTTACTTGGCGTCATAGCATCAGTAGGTTGGCAAGATGTGAGGAGTTATATTCCCATATTGTGCGTCTGCAATACTTCTCTACGCGCGCTCCTACCTCTGAAGATGACGTTGATGGAGCATATGGATACGCTAAACTCGCTACCGACGTCGCTTGGTACTGTCATGAGCGAGGTCGAGGGCCTGAAGTAAATACCTCTACTTCCACGCCTGTACATCATATCATTTCCTGTCAACAAGCAACTAAAAAACGTCTATGCTCTCTTAAACTGAGAGCAAAATCTATGATTTCCTAGCAGAATCGGAGACTCAATTTCCGGAACTTCCTCGAGACCTCCTCTGAGTTGAGAGAAAGCGGTCATAAACCTGTTTCGTCTTTCTGAGATAGAAGTGGCATCTAAAGGGAAATCTTCACAGACCATATCAGCTAACCATTACCTTCAGTCGGAAGAATTTTGTAACTCTGCGCTCCACATCTGCGAAATATTGAGACCTTTCCTAAGGCAAAATGCAGCACTTAGCAAACTCATTGACGTAGCCCAAATTGATCGGACGATTGCCGAGATCCACCACAACCATGGATGCATCAACGCTGAAATGAATCGTCCTAAAGACGCTCTAAGGCATCAACTTGTCTTCAATACTATGATGCAAAAGGAATTGGTAGGAAAGAAAGGATCTGATATGCGTCTTGCCATGTCTTAAAAAGAATTAGGCGTTGCCTACATGATCAACAACAGTGAGTGTGACAATGACCTTAATAATGATTCTGTGCTGAAACCTTCAGATTGGGCAGAAGGAGAAGATTGCTTCAAGATGTCAATTCAAGAGATGAAACGGCTCGACAACTACAAAAAGTACAAGATCCCTCTTCCGCTTGTTAACTTGGCGTCTTGCCATTATTTTAACGGTGACAATGCCCAGGCGGAGGCACTTCTCTTGGAGGGACTGGCAGACAGAGTCGAGGAATTTGGCAAAGATGACCGTGAGTCGTTCATGTGAGTAACCTGACTGGGCTGTACCAATTCCAATACTGACCAAAACCAGAACCGGTAGGTTCTATCATGGCCTGGCCCATGTCAAACTTGAGCTAGGATCGGATAAAGAAGCCTTCGAATTCCTCCAGAAGGCTCGCGAGTAAGTCCATGTATTACAGATCGGTCGAGTTCCAGACACTAAGCCTTACAGCCACTACCAAAAGACACTCGGAAGAGGGCATCATCGTAGTGCAGATGTTGCTGTCGCTCTTGGACGACATTACGGACGAATCGGGCAGTATGAGACAGCCCTGTAAGTGATCTTCGTAACTCGACTGCTTATGAATATTGACATTGTATTAGCGAATACCTTACCAAAGCTCTTGAAGCATATGAGGGACGCAGTATATATACGCCAGAGAAAGCGCGAGAATTCTATAAGCGCGCTAAGTCATTGAGGAGGTTAGGAAGATACGATGAAGCACAGGAGGATGAGGACGAAAGTTTGGAATTGTATCGTGGACTTGTTCCGGACGGTCCAAGGCCTCTCAGTGAGCTTACGGATGGTGATTTTGACAAGCTAATTGTGTTTTGGTCGAGATAGGTCGTTGTTGGTACCAAGATGAATGAAGTCGATGGCGTTTGGCTACAAAATTGCAATGCAATGAAAATCGCGCAGTATTGTAGATGGCTTCTGTTGAAATATTTGACAAAAAGGGGTGTTGTTGTTGTTGTTTTTGCGACGAGGCCCAAATCTGAAGGCGTCTCCAAACACGAACCCCCGCCAAAGCTTCGAGCTTCGACATCCCCATCCCTCTATCTTCAACATCTCAAACATCCCCTTCACCACCAAAATGTCTTCCGATCCCTTCGACAGTGCCCTGTAACCCTCCCCTTTCCCAGAAGCATACCAATTACAATAATTAACCCCAACCAGCGACCTCCTCCGACGACTAAACCCGCGAGACACAGCCACCAATGTCAACCTCCTCTGCGACCTCTCCCCCTCCCTCTCCGAAGAACTCCTCGAATCTGTCGACGTCCCTTTGACCATAAAAACCTGCTCCAAGACCAAGCGCGAGTTTCTGTGTTGCGATTACAACCGTGACGGGGATAGTTGGAGGAGTCCTTGGAGTAATGAGTTTGAACCTGCTATTGAGGATGGGGTTGTTCCTAGTGAGCGGGTGAGGCGGATGGAGGTTAAGGCGAATGAGGGCTTTGATGTTTATCGGGATCTGTGAGTTCTCTTTCTCACGGTAGGGGAGGGGAGATGTGCTAATGCTGGGGCTCTAGGTATTATGAGGGTGGTATTTCGTCTGTTTACTTTTGGGATATTGATGATGGGTTTGCTGGTTGTGTGTTGTTGAAGAAAGGTATAATCCTCTCTCATCGTTGTTGTAAACTGCACAATTGCTAACTACCGCAAAGCCGTCTCACCCACCTCCAAATCCTCCGGTTCCTGGGACTCAATCCACGTCTTCGAAGCCGCCGACCGCACGCGCATGTCCCACTACAAACTCACCTCGACCGTAATCCTCAGCCTCGGTACCTCAACCGAAGCCCTCGGCACCATGGACCTCTCAGGCAACATGGTACGACAAGTCGAATCTGACATGCCCGTCGAAGACGACTCAAGCCATGTCATCAACATTGGAAAACTGGTGGAAGATATGGAGCTCAAGATGAGAAATCTGCTGCAAGAGGTGTATTTTGGGAAGGCGAAGGATGTAGTGGGTGATTTGAGGAGTATCCAGGCGCTGAGTGAGGCGGAGAGGGATAAGGCCACGCATCAGCAGATGATTAGTAGTATGAGTTCTCGGTGAGGTGGTATAGGCGTGTGGATAGGCGAAAGAAAGGAGACAGATATCTTGACTCCAAAACTAGAGGATAATAAGCTCGTCTTGTTGACGAGATGAAGAACTACACCACCTTCAATTACCGCATACACAGCCTGATCTAATTGGACAGAATGATACTCAACCCCTTTTTAAGAATATCACCACGCATGAATGGCATAACACCGAGCCTTCACAATGCTGAGGCCGCAATAACACAGTCTCCACGCCGAACAGATTCGGGTCCTACAATACACCAGCCGTCTATACCTCTCTACAAAGACAATAATATCCTGGGTTCACTGTCACGGATCCGGACTTTCTTTCTTCTTTGTCCTCAGATCACGTGACCTTTAGTCACGTGATTTTTGACTTAGTCTGATCTTGAGCTCTCCGTAGAACTTAGAACCTTTTGCAATATCATTATGTCTATACGTATCTACGTCTCTCTCAATCCCTGACATTCACTCGCAATATACACAGCTTGAATAGCGCTATCAATTGGTTACAGGCACAACAAATAACATCACTTTTCTACTCTATTTTATTAATACTGGTTCTAAGAGCAGGTCGATATTCGATCGTGCTCAAATGGAACGTTTCTCCTAGGACCGGTCCATATTTACTTACAACCATGGATAGAGATCTTCCGCGCTAAGATATTGGTTGGGAAAGGTTCAGAAAATGAGCAGGTTATAGAATTACATCACATGCTAACACTTAGTCCCTACGTCGAGGAACCGAGAATGAAGTGACATATTGAAAGAATGATTCACGTATTGCCGTCTCGCTTTACACAGGGATACTGATGTTGAAAGCACTCCAGTGTATCAGAACTAGCTCACTTTGAGGAAATTTGAACAAGCCTGGGATGGAGCGATATTCAAACATTGGACGATTGAGTGCTTTGATCGAGATTCACGGCGACACGAGATGAAAAGCAACGTCACATTGAGTCAATCTCTGAATCTCGGGATAAAGTGCAATATTTCAACTCATCGAGGAACTAGAACCATCATATGCATTATACAACCAACTCCTACAACTCCTCCCCATACCTTGACAGAACATTCACCTAATCTACAACATAATCAAACCAATAACGAAAACCGCAATCAAAGACCCAGCAGCGGCGATTTGATGCGAGGCATCAGAACTGGCCACCTTCTCGTTGTTCTCATTCGTGCTGACGGGGGCAATTCTGGATTGACCGGTTGTGGAGGGTGAAGCGGTTGCGGAGTCTTTGGCAGCGACAATGGTGGAGGATAGGGTGGAGACAAGGCGGGGTGTGGCTGGGTATTGTTAGTTTTATCGCTGGTGGTAGTAGTGGTGAGAAGGGATGTAGATTTCGTTTTCTCTGGTGAGAGGGGAATAGAGGTAATAGTGTAGAGGGAAGAATAGAGTGAGAAAAGTAGACGGGGCGTGTGAAGTAAAATGTGAGTTGGGAAAGGGGCAAAAAGGGGCAGCACTCACCGATAGCACTGTCGTTCCCAGCAGCAGACCCAGTAGCCTGAGTCTCACTGGCCGCCTTCGCCATATAACTCGTTGGCGTAACAAGATCAACCCACGTCTTTGTCGTAGGGGCCGCTTGACTGTTGCCAAGATTCATGTAGCCACTAATGCAACTATCATGGCAGATACCGTAGTTCTGCAAGTCGACTGCATTACCATCGCCCTTGAGGACGTCGCAGTGCTGTACGCATTCGGTCATGAGATCCATGTGTATGGGCTTTGGGTGAGGAGCACTGTCGCAGATTGCTTTGCAGTCTACGTCGTTATCTTCGCATTGTTCGAGGCAGACTTGTTTGCGCTGACGTTCGACTGTTTGGGAGTCATCGTGTGCTACTTGGGCGTACACGATGCCTGTGATGAGAGGGAGGAAGAGAGTGGATCTCATTTTTGTGACTTCGTTCTTTTTGATTGGATTAAAAATGAATGAATGAATGAATAAATGAGTAAATGAATGGTGTTTGGATGTTAAAGTGAATTCTCACGGCTGAAGTAATGACAGACGTTTCATTCCTCTGGTGAGGTTGCTCTAATTAATTTTGGTACTCATGAATCAAACAACGATGGCAGCCGGTGAAGCCAGAAATGAAATTCAGATGTGATTCGCTCGACCAGACAGGTGACGAAACGTCTGAAAAGCGTTCTTAACGGTTCGCGTGAAAATGCTCAGAGATGAGGCCATCATCTTCTCACTGTACGGTTCGACAGCGAAAGTGAGGCCAATAATTGTAGCATCTACACAGTGGACCGAGAGAGCCAACGTTATTGGGTTGAGAAGGTAGGGCAAAGAGATGAGTGCCCAGGTAGGCTTCATAGCCGCTGATGGCTCATTGCCTTTTAGGCCTTGATACAGTTGTCGGTGAGGATTGGAAAAGTGAAGAGAAGCTGGAGGAAGGGGAGTCAGTCGGGACCGGGGTATTATAACAGACGCTTAGACCGTGGGTTCCTTAAGCTGGAAAAGGCGTTGGGTTACTTCCAAGATGGAAAGAGGAATAATTATGTATTTTTTAGTCATACATATTTACGATTGAATACCAAATATCAAGAAATACAAAGTAAAGAACCTCCGAATGGTATCCCATCATAAACGTGACCTCGCTCACGTCTCGCATGTGAACCGCGACTTGACGCGCCGGTGAACGTATGCAACATTCCTCGAATATGTATTTTTAATCATGTCAAACACATCTCATAACCTAATTCGGATACCTTCGTCTTCTCTTCAACCTGTACCAAGAAACGGCAGTCTGAACAACTCCATCCAAATAAACTCCTCGTCACCACTCCCAATACCAACAAAGACCGAGCCCAAACCTTCCAACCTCAGCGAGTCCCATCCTATTGCCTCCTCCCCTCCTCCCCTTACAGTCAAGACCGAACGTCCAGAGACAAAAGAGACACCGATGGAAGGATCCTTCTCCAACCCGTCTCAATCCTCCGAGCCTATTGAGGGCAGAACATACCGCGAATCTAAGACCATTCCCTATAGACTCCGTCAGAATACCAATGCGTACTTAGAAGACAAGACATTTATAGACGGCTTCACCTTCCTCACCAATGTTACCGCGGCCGGCACATCTCTGAAGAACCCTCCACCTGCCCTCACTCCTTCTACGTCAGCCCTAGCATTATGTGCTACTTTAATTGCCCACCCCACCTACACTACTCGAGCGAAATCAGACGAGGATATACGCGCCTCGAACGAAGCTCTAGGATTTCTGAGAAACGTGAACGAGTTGGTTGGGCCTCTCAACGCCAATCTGAAGAAAGCCTTTACATTCGAAACATTTGCCAAGAAGCGAAGACGTCTGGAACGAGGCAGCAAATCACCCATGACACCAGATTCAGCAAGCGAGAAAGAAGTTCGAGTCGAAGAGGATGATATCAATTCGCCTTTCGCTCGAGAGAAGTCCGTATTCACCCAAGTGGAAGATTTCTGGCAAGTGGTCGGCTGGGCCTTCAATTGCTCGATAGCCTACAGGAAGAGATGGGATCGGTGGAAATGCTGGTTGGATATCATGCTGGATGTGCTTGGTAAAGATCTGGAACAGAACATCCAACAAGGAAAACCACAGGCCAGCTTGATCAGTCAATACATGAAGGGCAGAAACAATAGAACTGCTTGGAGGGAAGTCATGTCCGCGATACTCGCTGATGGCAGTCATTCTAGTATGAACAAATTCGGCGAAGTCTGGAAGCATGAGACGCGGGAAAGAAAGGTCAAGGAGAATGAAGTGGCGCGGGAGATCAATCTTGAGGAAGGCAATTTTGGTGATTACGATGCCATTGATGACGAGGATGAAATGATGGTAGAGGAAGATCAAGACCAACCTGTCGAGGCACCAGCTGTGGACGAGCACAGCGAAGATTGGGGCGGTCCAGAGTCAATCGCCTTAAGGCAACGATTTCTCCAACTCGTGAGTCTATCCATACGATAATCACGGGCTCTGCTGACCCTCCTCAGTTGATCTGGCACGTTTGGCACTCAGCGAGAGTATTGCCTGACGCCTTCCCAGATCTAGAGACCCTCTTCGACCTCATCACGGAATGCCTTCGGCCCCTGCCACTATCCATCTTCTCCCAGTTCATCTCCACCTCTCTCCTCGAAACAAACGACCAATGCTGTCTCCTCACAAACTTGATGATTCCCTTCCTATCAAGAGCACCGGCAAATCTCGACGTATTCAGACCCGAGCAAGACAAGTTTGTCAAGCATTTCCTACCTTGCGCTGCCAACTCGACACGTGTGTCTGATAATCTCAAAATGAGCTTGATGATTGAAGGATTGTTGATGAACATGTGGACTGCGGGATCCCTTCACCCAGGCAAAGCTCTCACCGACGCCGTCAATAAAGGTATCAAAGCTCGCACCAAGAAATGCGAAAACAATACCAAAACAAAGGAGGACAAAGAGCATCAAACGTTGTTAGTGATGAGTGCAGAGAGGATCAACCTTATCCTCGAAATGCTTGAGATGCTGTATGAATCTACGATGTCGATAGGCGGTCTTGACGGGACTGATGAGATGCCATTGAGTTCCCCGGATAGTGATCTCTTGGATCTGGATTCGGACATGACGGATCTGAATGATGATACCACCATTACTCTTGGGCATGTGGATAGGAGCTCGACTCCTGATCCTACGTCTGAGTCTTCTGGGGAGTCGTTGGTGGCTGAGAGATCGGCGTCACCTGATTCTCGCAAGGCGGGAGAATGGGATGCAGTCGATGCGGTGTTGAAGTTGGATGTGAATTCGAGAGGGGGACGGAAGTTTTCGCGAAATCTGTATTGAGAACTTGTTGGATGGCGGTAGTGTCGTGTTTGATACGATAATGTTGTCATTTGAATAGGATGACACACCACAAGGGCGCTTTGTCGCGTTTGTATCTGCTCTGTTATATACCTTGTCAAGAAATTTTATTTTATTTTTCAGACTACGTACATCTTCACCATTATCCGTACCTCTTGATTATAATAGCAAGACTGTATGCAATGTTTGGTATTTATGGACGAAGGAATCATGATTACACTGTTCCCTTAGAGTTCAAATCACTAGAAACATAGCAATATCATGTCTTATACCTACCACCACAATCACAAAACACAAAACATTAGGCTCACCGCACATTCCACCATCCCACAAATCCACACAACAAAACCAAACTCTAGCATCCCACACAATATCATTAATTCTACGTCTAGAAGTTGCTTTTTATATGATATACCCTCGCTGTGCAATACCGTGCTATGCCATATCATACAGCGAAAAAACTATTTTTCAACATACATCCATTTATCCATGCCAGAAGCCATCCTTCCAATCCCATCCCATTCATCCATAAACCCATTTTGAAAAATAATAATTTAAAATTCATCATCCAAGCGCGCGCCAGGAAATGCATCCGGTGTCCAGAGTCTATGCGAACTCTCCCACGAAAAACGTTGCGTAATAAATAATGTAGAAGACGAAACACCAAAAAGTGCGTGCGTACGGGAGATCGAGTGTACAAACCCCGAATGTGTGGTAATGGTATTACAGTGCGACGGAACTGCCCAACATGACCATCATGACGGAATGTGCGCGCGGTGGGTTCCCGGCTGAAGAAAAATCGCGAGCTAAAGCAAGTCCAAGGTGCAAGGCGCTGCGAATTACTCCTGTATCGTCTCTCTTTTGACATCGACACCCTTTGCCTTTATACCTTCAGCAAAGGTGTCCTTCAAATCCTTGGTGCCATTTTCTTGCTTTATTCCATTCTTCGTGACCCCGTCCTCCTTCTTCATCGCACCATTGGCATCTTCACCATCAGCCAGCTCATTCGGCGGAGTCGGTATGTCCTCCTCACCATTCATCAGCATCTCTTCTAACAAAGCCTCATTCCGCCTGGTGACGGCGTCAGAGTCATCGCCGCCGGCGACACGCTTGTCAAGTTGCAGCTTTGACTGTCCAAGCTTGTGGATTAGGACTTCAATGGTGCCTTTGCTGATGAGCGTGATGACCTCGACCTCACGGGTCTGGCCAATGCGATGAGCACGATTCTCGGCCTGAATATCGTCTTGGGGATTGAATGAAGGATCGAGTATGATAACCTTGTTCGCACATGCCAAGTTGATCCCAGCACCTCCAGATTTCGTGGTAATCATGAATACCTGTACTGTGTTAAAACTGTGTCGATCGAGAATGTCTGGACACCTCAAATACCTGAATTTGTTTGTTTTCGTGAAAACGATCGATAAGGTCCTGGCGTTCGTTGATGTCCGTTGAACCATCGATACGAGTGTAATCGATACCTTCAGTCACAAACACCTCCTCGATAACATCTAAGCTCTTCTTGAATTGTGAGAAGAGCAAAGTGCGATTAGGCTCCTTGTCTGTGCCAGCAGTTTCAGCAGAAAATTGTTTGAGCAGCTCAACCAGCTTGTGAACTTTGCCAGAATCCATCCATTCATCATTCTGCAGTCTGAGTTTCATGAGAGTCTTGCTCTCTCCACCATACTTTGTGCAGACTTGGTGCAATTCGAAATCAGAATACCATGTGAACTCTTCGAACATTTTGATATCACTCCATCCCTTGAACGTGCCTTTTCGTGGGACGTTGGGGACGATCTTGGTTCGGATCGTCTCGTCGTCATAATGGGTGCGATGGAGAATTGGGTGAATGGCCGCGAGTCGCTCAAGCATGATGTGAGGCACCTTTTCATCGCCATCAGACTTGCCCTCCTTGCGGGCTTTTAGAACTTCACGAGACTTCTGCCTATATCCGTTGTACATTGCACCTTGAGCCTCGGTCATCTCACAAAGCTCCACGCGCTTGGTCTTACCCGGAAGATCCTTCATGACTTGATCTTTGGTTCGGCGCAGAATGAATGGCGTAAGCATCGTTTTGGCACGTTGGATTCTTTGTTTTGACAACAGCGCTGCGTGATCCTCATCGGTGGTCTTGGCCCTGTGTTGAAAGATAAGGTTAAGATCTTCCTCACAGTCGTCGAAAAGGTCTGGCATGATAAATGCAAGAACAGAGACAAGTTCCTGAAGGTTATTCTGGAGGGGAGTTCCTGTGAGCAGCACCCGGAATTTAGCTCGAATCCTCTTCAGGGCTTTGTATCGTTCCGTAGTGCGATTTTTCAGCATGTGACCTTCATCAAAGATACACGAGTCAAACTTGAAAGTTTTACGCAACCAAGTGTTGTCTTTCGCATTGGCCGCCAGCTGGTAAGTGGTGACGATGACATGGATTGGCGTATTTGTCTCATCGGCCATATACTCTTCCATCTCAAGCTGTCTTTCGGAGCGTTCGGACTGTTTGCCACTGTAAGGCTCACAATTGATCGCAGGGGCAAAACGCTTGAACTCGCGCAACCAATTTTCGAGGGTAGAGGTTGGAACGACAACCAGATGAGGGCCATTGTTCCCCTTCTCTAGCTGATGGGACAGAAACGAAATGATCTGAAGAGTTTTTCCCAAACCCATGTCATCAGCAAGGATACAGCCACTCTTCTTTGACCATTTCTGTCCTTGAGTGTACATCAAATTCATCCAATTCATACCAACAATCTGAAAGTCTTTCATTGTCTCCTCGGGGTTCATATTGGCTGGCTGCTGGGGGAAATTGTGCACATCGCTGGCTGGTGTAGCGACACCAGAATCGATTCTTGGCTCATCGTCCAATGACGTGACGGAAAGACCATCCTTCACGGCAGCTTTATCGGTATCGATGCCCAGTTTCTGCAATGAGGAGTGGAGGTCATCAGCATATCCCTCGCATAGCTTGACAACTCGGTCTACTGCTTCCAAGCCTGTCATCATGTCGACAACTTTATCCAGGATGCGATCGCCAAGTGTCTTTTGGGATCCTCCTGCCTTCTTCTTTTTCCCGTCCTTGGGCGGTACAGCGACTTTTCGTATGGAGTCCAGGGATTTGAAAGGACGCATGGACAACACAAGCTTGGCTTCCTCATCTGTGCAATTGGTCATGTCGCGCAGGTCCTGTTCAGTCGCGATTTTGTTGAAATAGTCAAATGCTTGCGCGCCAATGTCTTCGCGAGCCTCAGGTTCCACATCGTCGTCAGAGTATTCATCAGGATCTGTCCGCTTTTTTGTCCGCAGTGAAGGACCAGTGGCGATGGGTTGAGAAGATGGAGCCGAAGGAGATGCGACAGGAGACGATTCTAGGCGACGTTCAGGTCGTCGGCCCTGCTGGAGGCGTCTCCGAACTGGCTGCACTGGTGTAGATGGCGCTGAAGAAACCAAGGGAGTTGAGGCAAAGGGGACTGGTGCGACAGGTCTAGGTTGTGTCATTGGCTTCAGCTGCAGCGGCGGTTTTGGTCCGCTTAGCATTGAGTATTTATCCAAGATACTCCTCCCATGGGGGGCAGCTCCAGCTCCATGCTTTACCGAGGGTCTTGCCGGTGTTGGTTGACTGGGCGTGCTTCGAGCCACACCGACACGTTCTGGCTCGTCGTCCGATATATCAACCATAGCGCCAGAAGCTGCCCTCTCTGTCCTCTCCATCTCTTCCATGACGGCATTGATCGCATCGTCATAGTTGCCTCTCTTAGACCTCAGCATGCCTAACAACTTGGCGATGGGGTATTTGGGAACGATGTTCCGCATCCGACCAACTTTCTCTCGCTCTTCGTAATCGTGTATGTGTGAGATCTCCATGTCCTGATACTCGCTGTTCGATAAAGAACTGGCTGGGACCGTCCGAGCTATCTTGGGTGGGCGCGTAACACCGCCATACGCAGACGCCGAATCTTCTGCAACCCGCTTCTGGACCTGAGGTTTCATCGGTCCTGGGTTGTGATAAAATCCCGAAATGTGCTGCTGGAAGCCAAAATTTGGAGGAGGAATGTCTGAACGATGCGCATCGCCATCCGAATCTGAATCGGCAGCCAAGGGAGGATCGTCGAAGTTGCTCAGCTGCGACATCGATTGACCAGAGCCATTAGCCATGGGGTAGGGAGGTTGTGGCATAGGAGGTCGATAGAAAGTCCCCGGGGGCGCCATCATGTTGCGATTGTACATGGGTTGTTGTTGCGGAAAATACGATGCTTGCGAGGGCTGAGCAAATCGCGAGTTGTCCATCCGAAATGCGGGAGGTGAAGCAGAGTGGGAGACCTGTATCTGTGATCTATTGTGCTGGCGGTGAGGAGTGCGCTGCTGCGGCTGTAGCATCTGCGTAGGTTGAGTATAGTGCTGCGGCGCGGGAGGAGACGAGACGTTTGAGGGAGAGCTGTATGGCATAGCTCCAGGACGATAGCCATGTAGAGGTTGTGTGGCTATGGTGTCGGCCTGTCGAATGGCATCGTCGTCAAAGATGTCTTCGCCATTCTCGTCTTGCGAGGTATTGGGCTGGCGGTTGGTATAGTTCATGGCCGTGGAGCGACGCGGCGGTGTCTCTTCTATTGGGTCGGAGTCCATACGGTATATTGATTATAGCAATGTATAATAGGTGATATAGTTTCGCGAAGTGAAGGGATGGAGCGCGTTTGTGTCAATTATGCTTGCTGGGGGAGACAAAGCGAGAATTCAAAGACGGCGGGAGAAAGGAAGCATGGAACTGTCGAGTGCATGTGGATGTGTATGTCGTTTTGATATGTGTTGGAATTATCTGCTTGCGGAAGACAACTGGGTGAGAGTTTGAGACCGCCCTTTTGACTAGTCCCAAAAGATCAAAGTATAATATCGGCTCGCGTTACGTGGGCACGAGATGGGACGAAGCCAATCGATCAATCAAATCCTTAGAAGGGAAGACAACTTGCGCTCTGGGTCACCCATTAGAACTAGGCCAAGTTCAACATCGAACTTCAATTCCACTTCACATTCCGCTATCCATTAAGACCTGTCCGTGCTTTCCACCCTCTCAATCCCATCGCGGCAATTCAGCACATCACCACCACAACTCGCAATGGCTACCAGAAGAACAGTCCGATCAGGTCAGACGTCTACGTCTGCCGAGAAGGATCCACATGCGCCTGCTGATGGCCCTTCAGATATCAGACCTGCCGTTGCATCGTATGTTTGATATGACCGTCGATACTTCGCTAACTGTGTTTAGATCTGTCATTTACAAGCTTCTTGCCTTCACATTCGCCATGGTCGTCTTTCCAATAGGCAGCTATTTCTTGACCCTGAACACCATTTTCAAAAGTATGCCCATCTCTTCCCTCCTGACCATGTAGTCAACTCAATATTCAATCGTATCAAGATTCTTGCTCAACCATATGCTAACTCTCTCCTAGGCAAATCATCATACGCAGGTGGATTCGCTGCTATCATAGCCAATGTCGTCCTCATAGGATATGTCATTGTCGCCATGAAGGAAGATCAGTCGGATAGACTAGAGGCAGAAGCTGCTGCGAAGAAAAAGGACTAATCTGGGTAATCTGTATGATTAAAGCGTAGGGAGTATGGTGTCTTGGGCGTCTGTCAAAGGATCTCTTTTGTTTCAGTAGATGGCGGTAACATCAGTGATACGGGACTGATGGATGGGGTTTCATCTGGAGGCCTCGAGAGCGACAACATGTCGATTCCTGTGATTCAAAAGTTTGAGCAATAGGAGTGAAGATATGTTGAATGCGTCGCACTTCTTTCCATTGATCCTCCCAACTGAAAGATAACGCGTCTCCAGTCTGTGTAAATCCACCGTGAATCTAGCAATGATATCCAGTATGCCAGCAATATAAAACACCAGCTTCCAAATTGTTTGATGTTGCAAACGTGTTTTCCAAAACAAGAGAAGCGTTAAACAGTGCACCCTTCATTCGACCACCTGCTTCCGCCCAGAGGCGTCGGAGCACCTCACCTCGCGTTACATGAAGAAAGATGATCTTCCGATTTCATTCAAATGATGGTCACTTCAGTAAGACCGTCTCTTGGTCTGAAAAGATCCAACGGAGGTCGCGTCAAATCCCAGAATAACAAGTCTGAACCAACTCCCTCGACGAGCTCTTCCATCCTCTCCTATTTCAGTCCCGTCTCGCTCGGGAGGACGAGCGACGCGAGCAAACCCTCACCGCCAGCTCAAGAGACGCAATCGACCAGCAGAGGACTGTCTGCTGGTGAATTCAGCAGTCCTTTGCTCTCCTCCGCGATCGAGGTCGTTGAACCCGAACCGCAATTGCCACCACCGCCTGTACAACCTCCTCCTACAACTCTCCCCGTACACGCCCAAACACTGCCTCGAACGAAAACACCAACAAGCAATGGCACACGGCTACGACTTACGGTGCGAGATCCTTATTCGGGCGCTTCTACACCAAAATCTCGCAATTCTACTCCTCAGCCTGGCAATAACCATCTGGTAACATCTTCATCTTTATCTAGGGAAACCAGAACACTGCGGTCAAAAGATGGAAACCTACGAATTAAGAGCGACTTGAGTTTGTATTTTGCACATTACGAGGATATACTTCTGAATGGTCTCGATCAAAATCCCGAATTCTTGCGCGCGGACGAGCAGATATACATACTGGAAGAGAAAATCTCGAATCCGGCCAGACCAAAACAACCAGCGTTACTCTCTCAGCCTCCCGCGCTGCCAGCACAATCTACGGTGCCCCCTTCTCCACACAGCAATGTTAGCAACGTAAAGACGATAGCCGCTCCATCGATACCGTCCAGCTCTTTGAATCCTGCAAATGATCCGCTTCCTGATAGTCTCTTTCTCAAATGCCATGGGCGATCCGAGCGCAAAGAGAAGCAGGCTCGGAACATTGAGAAGGAGCGAGCACAGCACGAGAAAGAGAACTTGGAACGCCTACTTGAGGGATTGCAAGGTCCAGACTGGCTTCGCGTGATGGGCGTCACTGGTATCACTGAGGGTGAACAAAAGAGCTGGAAACCTAAACGAGACTACTTTATCTCTGAAGTGCTCGCCCTGGTAGAAAGGTTTAGAACCTGGAAGGACGAGGAAAAGAGGATGCGTCAGGCAAAAGAACGAGCTCGCGAGGAGGAAGAGGAACAAGATGAAGATGACGACGAGGAGAAAGACAACGAAAGTGCTGCCTACAGCGATGTTGACGCTTCAGCATCTCGACAGCTCCAAATTGAAGCAGGTCTCAAGCAAAGATCTAGAGCAAAGCGGAAGAGAACATCAGCTGCATCAACTCGAGAGGTGAAAACACCGCCTCCTATGACTAGCTTCTACAAGGCACCGCACTTGCGAGCTCAGGCTATGGGTGAAACTAGAACCGGCAGACATGTGACTGCTTTTGGAGAACCGATTCCTGACCTTGACGAACAAGATTTCGAATTACCCGAAGATTTTATCACACCTGAAGCACTCCGTGCCAACGCTAGAAAGAGGCGACGAAGAAATAGAGAGCTTAAGGACGCTGGTGGGAGTAGTGAGGCGTGACTGTTATTCATCTGGGCGGGCGTAGGCTGTGATTTTCTTTTCTTTTAGGTATTCACCAGGTCTGGCATGTCAAAAGCTCTGTGTTTTTCTCGAGCGGATGGGGTAGGTGTGTTCTTGTATTTGTACGTATCCCGCCAAACGTGGTGGGGTGATTTGCATGAGTAGTTTCGGCTCGCGTCATGAATACTCGAGAGTATCCATTTCCATCGTAGAAACTTTTTGATTGCTCTTTCTCGGTGAAATTTCCCGACAGGTTAATATCTTGAGATTCTCGAGATATCGTGCACTATATAATGCAGACCATGCGATATGAGATTTATGGCCTACCAATGTTTTTACCCCCGAGTTAGCCATTGACTACCAACTTTTTGGTGTTGTGGCGCAAAGGTCACGTGACTCAACTCTCGCTTCCATTCGTAGGATACTATTCCTTGAACATCTCACATCAGGCAAAGAGAAGTGCGCGCGCTGTCATCGCTACAAACCCAGGGAATCCGTAATACCAGTAGGAAACTCTCTCGGCGATAATACCGCGATCTCCAGGAGGTCGCGCTTCTCCAACATCCTCTAGGCAACACTTGCGCCGTTACGACACTCCTCACTCCCCCCACCGCTCTGCCCTCCGCCCTCCGCCCTCCTGCTTCCTCTACCAAGCGCTGCTAGAAATGACGCTGCGCTCACAAAGAACCCCACGGATTGCGAGGTAGAGCCCGCATAGCAAAATGCCAGCTCTCGTGGTGGAAGCGGAGGTGCCCAAGGAGAATACAGAACCTCAGTTCTCAGTGACGCATCAGGATATCGAGCTTGAGATCGACTTTCGATCGCGGAAACTGGTCGGTTCTGCGACAATCACAATACAACCTCTGTCCAAGGAGTTACGGACGATACCTCTAAACTGCCGGGGAATAGATGTCAAGAGCCTGACGGTGGAGGGTTACCCAGTGGAGCTACCGCGCTTTCGCGACCCGTACGCAGCATATCGAGTGCGAGAGGTCTACACCGTCCAGCAGCATGAACAATTACGGCGGAACATTGAACACGAACACAAGGACCCTCCCGAGCCTACCTTCATCGTTGCTCTGCCCAAAAATGTGCGCATCAAGGAGTTTAACCCGCACGAACTCTCTGGCACAAACGATGCAAAAGTGGATAGTGCTATAGATGCGGCTATGACGGCCTCTTTTGAGGATGGGGATCTTGTGTACACTCCGTTGACCCTTGTGGTGCGCTATGTGGTGGAGAAATCTAGAGAAGCAGTACAATGGGTTGGAATGCACCCGGGCGACTCTCGATTCCCACACATGTACACCTGCGCCTCTTCGGTCCCTGGGCTTCTTCCTTGCTTTGCGTTCCCTATCGTGGGGCAAGCCTCATCACGCTGCTCTTGGAGGCTGAGAATAGATTGCCCGCGGACTATTGGTGACTTCCTTCAACCGAAGCCTATTGGTGCGGCAAACGCAGTCAATGGTCTTGCGAATGGACTGGGCGATGATGCTATGGACATTGACGAGGACGAACCTGCAGCTTTCTCTCACTTGACAGACGAGGAGAAAGACCTTGAGCTGCAAGTTGTTAGCTCAGGCCTCATGGAAGACAGTGACGTAAGTAATTGTGTCACGATTGATTTCGCTCGCTTCCTAACCTTGCACAGGCACCTCATACGGGTGACCATGCTACAAGAAGGTGGATTTTCTACTGCTCTGCGCCAGTGGGCGCTCATCACGTTGGTTTCACGATTGGTCCCTTCGAGCAAGTCGACTTTGCACAGTTCCGAGAAACTGGTAAAGAAGATCAGCTCAAAGAACAGGCTGTCAGTGTGCATGGTTTTTGCTTACCCGGAAGAGAGGAAGAGCTGCGCAACACTGGCATACCTTTGCAAATGGTGTGTATTTCATTGAAATCGATATTTCGACGCGACTAACAACATAGGCCATCGATCACTTTCAACAATCGTACACGGCCTATCCTTTTGCGCCAGATTGTCAAAGCTACAAACTGGTATTCGTGGATGATCTTTCTCCCAATGTCTTGGACACGGCGACACTCTCTATATGCAGCTCGCGGCTGCTCTATCCAGAGAATGTCATCGACCCAGCTTACGAGAACTCTCGCGAGCTCATTCGTGCTGCTGCAAGCCAGTGGATTGGAGTCTTTGTCTCTGCTCAGCAGGCGAAGGACTACTGGATTATCGTGGGTGCCTCTTACTTCATGGCCGATATTTTCATGTCAATACTTTGGGGACGAAACGAGGTACGCTATAGGCAGAAGCTCGCCGCCGACAAGATTGTCCAACAAGATGTGGGACGACCCGCCATTTATGATTGCGGATCACTTCTAGGCCTTGACCAAGGAGAGCTCGAGTTTTTGACGCTCAAGGCGCCCGTGGTCTTTTACATTTTTCACCAACGACTTATGAAACAGAACGCATCGACTGGTGCGCCTCGGGTGTTGGTACGATTACTCTCTGACGCCCGCATGGGACGAATTCCACATGGAGAAATCTGGACAGATAGGTTGATCTACACTTCGGATAAGGTAGCGCACCAGAAGCTTCAATCTTTCTTTGACCAGTGGGTTTTCGGAGCTGGCTGTCCGACGTTCCATGTGACGCACAAGTTCAACAAGAAGAAGATGTCGGTGGAGGTGACCATCAATCAAACGCAGTCCCATGACGTGATGGGAGACAAGGCAACGGCAGCGGGTTTGAACGCGGAAAATTTCATGCGAGAGGTCAAAGAACACGAGAATGGTGTTTGGGCGGGAGAGCTCCAGCCAGCTTTTACAGTAAGTTCCTGTACATCGTCCGAGAGTCCGTTAATGCTGACAAATTAGGGTCCGATAACAGTACGCGTCCAAGAAGCAGATGGTCGCCCATATGAGCACATAGTCGAGATCCGGGAGCAGACCGTAAAGGTTGAGTTCAATTACAACACAAAATACAAGCGGCTCAAGAGAACGAAGCGAGCGAAAGAACGTGCAGCCGCGGCAACCGAGAATAGAAATGACGATGAAGATGGCGCCGAGGATGCGCCAGTTACCTATGCCCTAGGTGACGTCCTTCAAGGAGATCAGGAGATTGAAGACTGGAGACTCACCGAGTGGTCACAAGAAGATTTGGCGACAATGCAGGAAGAAGCTTATGAGTGGATTCGACTTGACAAGGACTTTGAGTGGATATGCACCGTCATCTACTCGCCCAGTCCCAACTATATGTTTGTTCAGCAGCTACAACAAGACAATGACGTGGTTGCGCAGATAGAGGTATGGTTACATATGTGTATTCCGACTAATCACAGACTAATCTTTGCAGGCTCTCCAATGGCTCTCGAGACAGCCACCAAGTGCTCTTCATTCATCAGTACTCACTCGAACATTAATGGATCCACGATACTTCCATGGCGTCCGAACTTTGGCAGCCTCCGCAATTGCTAGCTGCGCCACCGATCAGGCAGGAATGATAGGCATGTTCCATCTGCAAAAGGCATTTCAGCACCTCTTCTGCTTCGAGAATTCGCCCATGACCCGATCAAATGACTTTTCAGACCACAGGCTGTACTGGCTACAGTGCACGATTCCACAAGCCATGGCTGGAATCCGAGATTCCGATGGCAAGTCTCCGCCTGAAGTCAAGAGATTCTTCTTGGATAAGTTGAAATTCAACGATAACTCGAACAACCAGTACTCTGACTCCAAGTATGTTGCCATACTCATGGCTGGTCTCGCTGAGACATTGGTCGAGAATCGAGTGCATCGTGGTGTTAATATCAATTTCTCATTTGGAGACGATGACGAGATGGAAGACCTTCAAGCCGAAACAGATGCCGCTGTGTTCAAGAAAGCGGCACTCAACGAGATTGACCGCCTTCGACGTATAGATGAATGGATCCCATCTCACCGGAACGTCTACACTCTGGCATCGATGCGCAGCCTTACGAGACTGATTGAGAACAAGGTTGTTCCTTTCAAGATGGCGCACTTCTTGAGATACACAAGAGCTGGAAATCAAGATGATGTCCGATTGATGGCATTCGATTGTCTCATCACTCTCGGTGCGCTGAGGAAGGATCATTTCCTGCGTTACATCATGCATTCTTTTGCATCAGAGCCTTCACAGCTCGTACGAGAGAGGCTTTGGCGAATCATCGGGAAAGGTTTGGCATATATTGCCTTGCAGCTGACAAAAGGTCAAGAAAAGAAGGAAACTGGAGTCGATCATCTCATGATCGTAGACGACGCTCCGGCCCCAACAGGACCGCTCCCTGTGGATACCCCAGAAGGTGCGGTAGCATCGCTGAGGAAAGAGATGAGCGACAACGAGGGACTGCAAGATGCTATCATAGAAGCCCTACGATCTCCATATCTCAGCATAAGAGATTTCACCGAGCTTCTCGATCTGTGCAGTCGTCTTTATAAGGCTAGCGAGAGTCTCCTGGTTAGTCTCAAGATGCCCAGGTACTGGAATGTCCAGCATGAAGGAGAAGGCATGATGCGCTTCTTCCAAATCGACAAATTCCGATTCAAGCCAGCTCCCAAAATCGAACTTAAGAAGCCAGAGAAGCGTCGTTCATCCGATGCGAGCGGAGAGTCGCCACAAGCAAAGCGCCAAAAGGTGTCTTTCATCGTCAAGCAGAACAGCAAACCGAAGGCATCCTCTCCGTCTCCGTTCGCCGCGGCAAGGCCTTTCTTGCCCATTCCTACGCCCGTCGTGGCTACTGCAGCTCCAAGTCCTTTGACGGCAATTGTGCCGCCACAAGCACAACTACCTTCGCCTACTCTATCACAACCTCTGTCCTTCACCCAACCTACTACGGTCACGCCACAGCCTTCGAAACCAAAGAAACCATCAGCGCCAGTGTCGAAGGTCATCTCTGGTCCCAAGATCTCAATTGGCCAGAAAATCTCATCGGGACCGAAACTCTTATCCACCCCGAAGATCCCAGCCAACCAGAAACCTTCCGCCATCTCCAAGAATTCTTCCTCTAACAAGAACTCATCTAAATCCTCACAAGCTTCACCTCGACCGAAGAGATCGTTGGTGGTGAAACTCAAACTTCCCACTAGGAAAGATCAACTCCGACATATCATCTCACAGACACCGAAACCGTCACCAAAACCACCAAGGTCAGCGGGGACGCCGGCGGTAAATGCGACTCATTCCTTTAAGCATTCGGCTTCTGCGTCGAATTCGGCAAGGTCGAGTCCGGCGCCTGGTGTTAAGCCGCCGACGCCTGCAAACAGTGCTGCTAGTCCGCCGCCGCCGCCTCCGTCGACAAACCCGAACTCGACGACGGCACAAGCGGGTGATGCAGCGCCGAAACCGAAATTAAAGATTAAGATGAAGTTTAGCGGCGGTGGTGGTGCGAGTGCGAGCGGTGGTGGTGGTTAGTGAGGTTTGACTTATTTTCTTTTTCTTCTTCTTCTGGCAGACCTTTTCGGGTGATAAGAGAAAAGGTTTAATGAAAGTGTATTTTTTTTCCTTTCTGCTGTTTGCTTGTCTTTTATGGGGGTGCTGTAAAAGTAAGATTAGGGTGTGGGTTTGAAATGGCCAGAATGGTGTTTGCTTGACTGTTTTGCGGACTCGACTGACTTTTTCGGGGAGTGAACAAAACTTGTGGATGTTGGGTTCGCATTGCACTGCACTCCTCCTGGGTGAATATCTAGCATGGCGTTTCTGGATTTTATTACTGGGGTTGCATGGAGCGATTTGGGGAATTGGTCGGTTCGGGTCGGGTCGGGCTCTTCCTTACCTATATCCTGAATAGAAAGTATGAGAGGCTGGGATGAGATAGGGCGACTAATTAAACTAGTGATAGGCTGACAGGTAGCCTGGAGTTTGGGTGGGAGGTTAATTGGAGTGGAGCGGAGAAATGAGATTGTGAAATGCGAGTTCTCTTGATCCCTCGTAGGGGACTATATCGTGATGATTTTGATATTAATTGAATTGAGAGTATGACATTGTTCACAACCGAGACACCTCAAGTGAGCTATTTCCAGGGGTGGGAATTGTGTTCTACTCTCGCCAGGAATTTATCGATCTCGACTATGTATCGTAGCCAGAAATTGTTGAAGTTATAATCCGTGTCTTCGTACCCGTGACCTCGCGTTTTCTTCCGACGCGCCATAAGAAAAGCCAATCTCAACATCAATATCACCTGCCGTACACGACATCCCCTTCGCCTCTCCCTATTCACTTCACCAAAATGGCCCTCCAACCCCGTACCCCGGAGAAGCATAACAGGGTGTCCCCTCAGAGAATCAAGTATCCTAAATCCACGATCTTTGACGGGGAAGAAGATACACACGCCCCCTCTCCGCGACCGACCAAACGCGTCAGACGGGAACAAGGTGATGATACTATCGATGGAACACCTGTTCTTGCCTCGCCTGTAAAACAATCTCCCAGTAAAAGATCTCCTACGAAGAGAGCACCTCCTACAAAACGAGCTAGAGTTGTGCCGGATTCAGATGCCGAGAGTGATGCCGGGGATATCTTGGAAGAGAAGGAGGAGGATGTTAAAGGGAGGAAAACGAGTCTCGAAGACGCGCTTCCGGTTATAAATAATGAGCAGGAGGCTATTGATGAGTATGAAGCTACGAGAGCTGCTGAGATGGAACAAATTGGGACGACAGAGACCCGGTTGAATGGTCGGAAGTGGCTTAGGGGACGCAGCTCGATTTATGTTGATGCTTTTAATCTTGCTTTGGATACTGTCTTGGAGGAGGAGAGTCATCTATTTGATGAGGCGGAGAGGGCGTTGTTTGGGTTTTGGAAGGAGTTAAAGTACGAGGCACAATATCTCTACGTCAGATTGTTTCTGAGGAAAACTAGTGCGTGGCATCGCATTGGTAGTTTGGGGTACCATGGGGATATCGCTGATCTGGATGCTGCTATCGAGGAGCTACAAAAGGTCAGGGATCTGCCGAAGACGGAGACAGAAATTGAGAATCATCCTGGAGAATTGGAACCACCACCTGGGACGAATTTGGATGAGACCTTTACATTTGCCGATCATTCCGATTTGATCACAACCCTGGAAGAGGCATCTTCTCTTCTGAAATTGACGGAGCTCAAGGTCATCGCAAAGGAAGCGAAAGTGAAAGGGAAGAATAAGAAAGAGCTGTTACAAGCACTACGGAAATCCAGCAAGCAACAAACGGGCATACTTCGACGTTCGGACACTACAGAATGCATTCGATCAGAAGGACGGGACTCGCCACTGGACAGCAAAAGCGAGAAATCAATTTCACGGTCGGGCACACCTAGTAGTGGCGATGACGACCGAAACCGCGATGCTCATTTCACGCAGAAGATTATGAAAGAAACTGGTCCTTGCGTCAGGCTCAGCCTTGCGCCGCTCAAGCTTTTTCAGAGGGTGCATTTGGTGTTTTATCGATCCACTGAGTGGACTGAGAAGTCCCTCACCACCATCATCCTTGCCCGAATAGCGCGATGGAATTTTCCAGATTACATTGTGTCTCGCTCCGCAAGTGTCTTTGGGTCGCGGGCATTGCTGGTAGAGTTTGAGGCTTCTCTGCGGACGCAGAACCGCGTTGACAACATACTGGAGTTCAATGGAAGACCGACCGCGGAGGGGTGGCAGACGATCATCGATATCCACGAAGAGGTATACCCGCGTTGGCAGACTCTACTGGAAGAAGAGCAACAAAAAGAAGACCACGTGTATCAAAGCGGCGAAGGAGCATATTTGCGTCGACTGTCACCAGCCTGGGTGTACACTCGTGTTATGCACAAAGCTGCGGAAGTTTTGGGGAAACTGCACCGCCACAAAGAGGAGCATGAGCTTTTGGTTGAGCTTCTCGAGCAACGATTATTCCACCATTCTCGGCGTGGTCCATGGTACCAGCGGCGAGCCCTTCTCGAGGAAAACTACATGCATGCGTTGACGCCGGTAGACAAGGGGGATGCGGAGACACAAAAAAAGCACTGGAGACGAATCTCGCTTGCGACTTGCGAAGACGGATTGCAAGATCCCCTTGTGCATCTCATTTATCATCACGATCTGCAGAAACGGATTGTCAAGATTGAGAAGAAACTCAAGATCGCGAAGAGACTGCAGCATGACTTCTCTCATGTTCGACTTGCTGTGCCGATGGAGATAACGATCAAGGGGACTCAAGTTATCCGTGATGCACCGCCTGCCAAGCCGACGATAGCAGGACGACCGAAAGCTCTCAGTCGCAGTACGAAAACCATATGGCTTGATCCGCTGGAAGATGATGGAGAGTGTTCGGTAGAAGCAATGTGCCTGTCCTATTACCGCTCACAAGGCTACCGTGGCTATCATAGTGAGGGTGGAATAGTTCGCACACTCTTCGCTTACCTCTTTTTCGACGTCCTCTTCACCTACGTCCCAAATGTCTTCCAAACATCCTTCCAACAATGCCCCCTCGATCTCCACACGGACGCTTTCTATCCAACCCGCTTAAGCGAGATTACTCGTCGCTTGAACGACATTGCAAACGGTGATGCCACTCTACTCATCAAACAAGTATACGACGCCCATCACGAAAAGCAGACCTGTGTCGTTGGCCTTGATTGGTCGTACGATATTGACAATTTACTTGAGATTGCTGAGTTCTTTGATGGTGATGCCCTAAGTACGATTTGTAAAGTCATGGCGCAGGAGTATTCAGTTCGAGGTGGCGGTGTGCCAGATTTGTTCCTTTGGCATCCGGAGAAAAGGGAGGTTCGGTTTGCGGAAGTCAAGAGTGAGAATGATCGCTTGAGTGATACGCAGAGGATGTGGATTCATGTTTTGACCAGTGCGGGGGTGAAGGTTGATCTGGCCAATGCTGTTGCTGAGAAGGTTAAGGTTGTTCCTGCTTGAACGGTGAAGCAGTGCGCCGTGTTTTGGAGATTGATCAGTTTTGTCTTAGGGTTATGAGGTATGATGGGTATGAACGTGGTGCATACATAGAGACTAGGTATGTATACCCTCTTGATGTGGTGCTGCCGATAATATTGGATATATCCAACACTCCTGCAAATGAACAAAAATTGAGGTCCCTTCACCGCCTTCGAAACTCCGAAATTCAGCTGTTTACGAGCAGTCTCTTAACTTGAGATCGACCTCGACAATTTTCTGGCAATGCTAAAATAGATCGTCGCCAGAAATTTATCGAGATCGATCCTGGATAGACGATGATGAACAGGGTTCGGTTGTAAGAAAAAGGGACATCAATGAAGGGACGCTCCGTGCCATCGTCAATACCACATTGTGCACCAATTCGTACGTCACATCCACTCATTCGGCCACAGCTGACGGCCGCTTCAGCACTTTCATTTACACAGGTACGCTTAGATCCATGGCCCTCCGAAGCGAAATGCTTCCGCCCTCGCCACCGCCTTCACTGGCGCTAACATTCATCCAATTCATCATCCAACCATCTGCCGATATCCATTCCAGGCGCAGTCGACGTACTGCGAATATGTTAGCGCGGTCTCCAAGCTCGGTCGGAGAGGTAGAATATACGCACGCAGCATCTATAACCACCCGTACTAACATTACCAACTTCGCAGTTGGTCCAGCAACGACGCTCACCATGGGTACAAGCGAATTCCTACAGTATATTTCGTTAGCCTGAAAGACCCTTTACTAAAGCGGTAATTTTACGAAGGTGGGCTCTATAGTTGAATCGGACCCGGGACTAGAAACGCATCTTACGATGATTTTGAACTCGACTTTATAATATATTCCGTACATACGCTATAGCTCTTCTTTTGGATCTCCGGGCATTTTTTAAGGTTATGGAACTGGGTCTTTTATAGCTTCTAGAGCTTCTAGAGCTTCTAGAGCTTCTGGAGGAGAGAATCCAACGTTATTAAGCTTATTAGGAGTTATAAATACAGATCCGGAAACCTGATATACGGCGGTAAGGACGACTATTATGCGGTAAAGTAACGAGAGTATATTTGGAGTTGAAGGTATTGAAATATTACGGGCGCGGCGTGTAATACTACAGCATATATCTATACTACTATCGTCTAATAGATAATAGAGCCTAGCTGCAAATCTCTCGTAAGGATATTTATACCGAAAATCATGGATTAATTAGGGGGGATCTACCAATAAGTCCATCTGTTAAGGGATGGAATCCTTCTCCCTAGCTTATCCATGACTGGATTTTCAATTGTTCTCTTATTTACTAGTTTGCCTTTGCAGTTATAATGATCTTTCCTCTTTTGTTATTTTGCAAGCTGTCATGTTCTATTTAAAGATACATTCTAGAAGGATCTATTTGTAAGAGGAGGATTATATATACAAGCTATCCTTCCTGTACTTACGCTTTCTTCCTTGTACTTGGATACTTTCAATTAAGTATTCTTCTCTTCTTGCGAAATATCACTTAGGGAAGAACTCTTACACCATCAGACCATAGCACTGTATAGTATCTCCAGAGTAAGCAATATAGTATAGTAGTACTACCCACTTTCTCGGCTTTCAAGATAGCCGAGTGCTACGGGTGTATATCTAGACGATTCTTAGCTAGGACATATTCTTAAGATTGGACGGCGAATCTATATACTTACTTAAGTAGATTAAAATTAATGCGTATCGTTCATTCTCTCGAGATAATACGGGATTTTAAGTATATTCTCTTTCTTTGAACCTATCTGATTCGTACACGTAGGCTGTACAAGCCCTTGGTGTGGGATGTAGGGTCCAGGGTGGAGGATGTTTGGATGGGCGTAGCTTGGGCGTTTACTTTCAACAATCAGTCGCATAAATCTCAGCCATCGAAGGAAGCGCCATCTTCAATCATTCTTGCCATTTTGTTTTGTATCAGGATTCTTTCCGCCAACTCAGTCCTGCTCGCAGCTCAATAGTTGGTAACGGCATACTCATCCTGCCACAGTCAAGCTCAACACATTCTCGCCGAAAACAATCGAACAACCGCGGCGAAAGAGAATACTAACATTGGTATCGGGGAGGGTTTAGATTTTGTCATCATTACCTATATCTCAATCCTTATGCTCCGCTTCGACCTCGCCTTAAACTGGGAGAAGTTCAAGATTGCGGCAACAAGTCTATAGCAATCTACTGCACTGGCAAATTCTTTGGCCGCCGACAACTTGTACGAAGCATGTACGATTTCATCTACCGAAAATGCTACCAAGGCACAAACACGAACACAGAATTCAGCGTATTCCTCGCTAGACCCATACGACTACGATTTAAAGCCTCGGCCGACCAGAAGTGATGTCCTCAAGACGCACCAATCACTTTGCGCGCAACTCCACGGACAGGAAGGGGTTTTGAATGCCGAAGATGCTGCCATGCCAAAAGAGTTGCTGTTGACATCGGTCCGCAAAGACCAGCATTAGTTTACAGAATACAGCCACTCTTCCGAGCGCTTGTAATGTTCTTCGACCATTCAGCTCCTTGGATCGAAGAGGGGCAAGTACAGCTAGCTTATCATGACTGGAGTTACTACAGGCCTGAGCAAGCCTATCAGCTTCGAGGGTATCCCCACGACAGAGCCATACGATCCAAGCGCCAATATAGTCACCACCGACTTTGCTACCGCCATCGATTTCGTCCTCGCGCTTGAGAGAAGAGAGATCGCCGCTGGATGCGTCAACTACGATACCATGGCGAGTGATAACTTCCTCGGTGACACAGATCGGCTTGCTCAAGATCTGGATTATACATCTGCCACTGTCGCAGGCCCTACCTACCTCCTCATGGGTGACTGAAGGCGATATGGAGATATACATTTCTCATCAGAATTAGAAGATGAGGATTGAAAAATATAAGACGACGATGGATTTCCTCTTTTGTCCCTCGGTGGAGATTGATGCCCGAGCGTCTAGGATATATGATCCGGTTAATTGCTGAATACCAACATACATTCGATTTTCTTGCAGTTACATACATTAAATTGCAGTTACATACAAACGACATATATGTATACAATTTGTATGCGATTGCAAACATAATATGCAAACGACATATATACATACAATTTATATATGATTGCAAATATAATATGTAGCCACCTCAACGCCGCAACGCCGCAAAAAAGAGACTAGTCCAAAAAGAGAAGAATGTACAGATGTTTTGATGGTGTTTTTGAGCGATTTAACCCTTAAACAGTTCAGTGCATTGCGTTTAAAATATATACAGAGATTACCGCTTTCAGACGTTTTTATGGTGTTTTTGAGCGATTCAACCCTCAACACAATTCAGCGCATTGCGTTCAAAATATGTATAGAGATTACCGCTTTCAGACATTTTGATGGTGTTTTTGAGCGATTCAACCCTCAAACAGTTCAGTGCATTGCGTTCAAAATATATACAGAGATTACCGCTTTGGGCATGCCAAAAATGCGTGATTTGGATCACGGCAAATGCCGCAGGGACCACGAATACGTTTCGGAATAGGAGGCTCTACTGATGATGGCTCTGCAGAGCGCTTTTGCCGTGGAGTTAGGCGGAGGGACTCTTGAGTAGCAGCAGTAGTAGAGTCGAATGGTGTTAGAAGCCATCTGCTTGAGTTAGGCTGAGATTCAGCCTCGTCCTGATCGTCACCGGCATCAGGGTCACCACGGTTCAAGTATAACTCGGCGGCCTCGGCAATGGCGTATTCATCACTCATAACTGCAGCTTCGGCTTCTGCGCGGGATACGAAGGTGATATTGGCGGCGCCAGAGGTAGAAGGCAGAGGTTCAGTATCATCATCATCGCTAGATTGCTCGTCGTCGTCAGATATCGCAATTGGGGCTGCAGCCGTAGCGGCCGATTTTGAGCGTGTAGATGTCGATTTTGGCGTTGTATTTAAAGCCGGTTTAAGCGTAGAATTGGTGGCAGATTTAGTAGGTTTAGTAGTCGATTTGGCAGTGTTTTTGGGAGTAGATTCTTTGTCGGAGGTGTCGCATAAAGCGCGCACTCGGTCACTGAGGGCGAAGGTATCCTTGCGATTCTGAATTCGAGCTGCACTGGCGGCGGCCTCAATATCATCCTGACGCTTCTGCTTTTTGGCTTTACGAGTAGATCTAGCGGCGGCAGTGTCACCCTTACGCCTAGAATCTTTGCGAATACGAGTATTGGTGTTGTCAACTCGATAACGCTTCTCTCGAGGTCGCCCTGCTTTACGGGCGGCCTCATTTGGCAACGTGGTTCCATCTGGAATGAGGTTTGAGAACACAATTGGGCGCATTGATCTCTCGTAGGTATTACGGGAGTTCAATCTCGTATAAACGGTGGGAGGATAGACTGTATACATGTTCTCAAAATCCAGCTGTTGATGTATAAATGCAGCGAATGCGTGAGCGCAAGGGAGACGATGGTCCTGCCACTCAAGGCAATCGCATTTACCTTTTTTGAGGTGAACCACCCATCCAGGAGCTCCGGGTGAGTCGTGAAGCCGTACTAATACAACGAATGTACTGGAGGTGTAGGCAATCATCCTACGGCCAACTTCATAGCGGTCATACTGATGCTGTGCCGCATACTGAGTAAGGGGTTGGCCGTGGATAACTTCCTTCCCATGGTCAAAGGTTGCGCGCTTCCAGATTCGCTGCATTTCCTTGGTCCAGATAGCCTCAAGCATATGCAATGGTGTCATCTTTCGCTCCTCCAGGTAACGTGCGTTCATTGACTCTCCAATGTTCGAAGTTGTATGGCTATACCGAGGATACTCAGTAAGTGGCGCGTAGGCTTTACAGTAACGGTCCTTCTCGCCAATAGCCTCAATGTATGCAACCGCGGCATTGCCGTTATCGAGGGCGCGAATCTGCTCAACGAGGGCGTAATGGGCGGCTTTAGTAGGGGCTTGACACGCTCTGCGGAACAAGATCTCGACATCCTGGCCGTGGTATTTGCGGACATTCTCTGCCAAGTGCTGAGTACAGAAGTAGTGGTGAGCGAGAGGGTAAGGAAAGTACTTTGCGATAGATGGATCAAGGCCTTTGCCGCGGTTAGTAGTAATGCTGATACGTAGTTCATCCTCCTCTTCTTCTTCCGGGTCATCCTCTGATGGCTGTGTAATGTAACGGGAGATAAGGTTGATCTGTAGAAGCTCAAAAAACCAACACCACCACTCAATTGACTCGGTAGGTACGATTGCCCAGGCCAAAACCAGTGTATTCTCGTTAGCGTCGAGGCTTGTTGCAATAAGTAGGATACCGCCGTATTTAGAGGAGCAATGAGCGCCGTCAAAGACGAGGAGGTTCCTATTATGGTGCCAGGCAATTACCATCGCTGGAGGTAACACTGCGGCTGCTTGAAAAACACCATCCTCGCTCCTTTTGACGCGTGTGAAGGCGCCATCATAGCCTGATTCCTGGTTTGTAACATCCTCAAGAACCTGCTTAGTAATCTCGCCGTTGAGAAGAGAGCCCTGTTGTTTGAGGAAGCGAAGCATTGGTAGGATCAGTTCAAACTGCTGCTTAGTGTCTCCATCGAGATCAAGAAGACCAGCCTGCTTGGTTCTCCATGCCGTATTGTACGTGATAGTGTGTCCGGTTGTAAGGCGCGCGTTGGTCTTGATATTTTTAGGCTTGATTGAGCGATCATTGGCGATTACCGTAAAGTTATGGCGCTTCTGGTAGCGTACGCTATTGGGAGCGCGCCAGCTATCGTGAGCCTGGGTAGGACAATTATGAGGTACGAGAGAGCGTAGGTCAGGGCGAGGGGAGTCTTTTGTGAAGGCAATACGAGCCTATAAAGCTATTAGGACCACCGTAATACGATAATTTTGTAGACTTACCTTAAAAGGACACTTATCCTTATCATTCTCTCCTCTGGCGGCCTTGGGTTGACGGCATATAGCATACCAGAACCGGTTAGTACCAGTAACGACTTTGAAGCTCTCGCGGGCCTCAATGATGGCGTCGTATATAGCATCTACCCCAGATTCAATAGACTCAAATTCCATCCCAATCGTGAGGCTAGGGTAGCGAGGGCGGTCCTCAGGTGGTGGGGTATCCATTGCAAGCGTACGATTAAGGTAGTAATAGAATAGTGTACGGTAGTGTTAATGTTTAAGGCAGGGCGATAGGATTATTGCGACAAGACGGGCGGTCAGTTGCCTGAAGTCCCTCATAGTAGATCGTAGCATAAGCCGCAGATTACATCCCGAACGCTAGATAATAGAGGGTACCTCGCCTAAATGACGTGCGACCGTGAAAATTTTCACTACCCAAAGTTGACCCAACTCCAAACGCAGCAGCTTCAACCCAGTTGCAACAAGCCTCGATCGCTTAAAAGCAGTGCGATAAGGCTTATTCTTGCTTATGGCAACTGGATTTTTGATCGTAGGCTGCAACGAGGTTCAGACGAGGCGGGAGACAATATTCACGTGATTTAGGCACTGCGGCATTGCGGCGGTTGGGCCAATAGGAATTATGTATGTAACTGCAATTACCCTTGCGGGATTGTATGTGCGCGCAATTAAATTTAGTGTACGTAACTGCAATTTAATGTATGTAACTGCAAGAAAATCGAATGTATGTTGGTATTCAGCAATTAACCGATATATGATCCTCCCTCGGATTCCGAACCGTCTGTACGCTAAGCAGGATACTCTGTTGGGAGGGTGTATAGCGTTGCTAACAATAGCGCTATTGCGGAGGGCTACAAACTAGGAGACATCCCCTTTTTACTCGGGGGACATTGTCTTATTGCCTGCTCGAAGGTATTCGAAGATGAAATCGAAGCCGTAGTCGTATCCCGGCTTGTTCCTCGCTCCCCCGTCGATCACCTCGGAAGAAGGCCGTTTTCTTAGACGAACATGTTTTCAGTTTAGAAAAAGTCGTGGCGGATCTACGTTTGATGGAGCCGAGATTATACCTTCAAAACGAGAAAAGAGAACCCAGTCGAGCAAACCGATGCCGTGGATGCTCCCAACAATGCACTTGGGTTGCTCACAACCTACGCGGTTCGCATGCACTAATGACACAGAGTAGCTTATGGCTTAAGGAGAATGATAGTCTTGGTGGAAGCTTAATGGAGGCAGGTTTTATACTTTGGGCAGAGTTTGGATCTAGAGAAGCATCAATTATCAGGATTTCATGATGAAGCAATGCAAAGAGACGAAGACTCGACGGTTGGTACTACTCTCATGTTCAGCCTCATCGGATGAATAATACCGAGGGAAAGAGACTTTTGAGCCACGTCGATATGGGAATGTCTCCTTCACAGTGGTGCTGTCTTGAGACAAAGAATCCTACATTTGTTGGATTAGTTGGAATTAGCGCAACGATGGAGATTCCGGTATCAAGATAACTACACAGTTTACAGGAGATATTGAGCACTCCTATGAGGTGGACGCTCCGTCGACACCCTGACAAGCATTCGCTCATCGTGGTCACGTCCGACTGGAAACCAACAAAGTTCGAAAGTAGATGGCGTCCAGGAATCTGACCTTCATCCTTCAAAACGCCGCATTTTGGGCTCCTGGAGTCTTTGATGTGCTCCGTAGATTCTTTCAATATTTGTTTCCAACAATTTGAAGACTCCTGGTCGATTTAGTTCATTGTGGTCGCGCCTCCAAAGTAACCAGAAACTGGTGAGGACGATGTGCATTGGCATCTCAATGCACGCTCTGGAAACCATTGACATTTTCCTCGGACCATTGAGAGTTTTCGACTGATGATGGAATCTTGATGGAATAGCGTATGAGCATTCTTAGAGGTTGGTGTTTCTCAAATCCCAATTATCCGCCGAGGACGTTATTCTCACCATCAATTGGCTCATATCACCAAAACCAATATTTCACCCAAAGAATGCAAATGATATTCTAGGCTTTCATCGTACTTGAGTTGCGGTGGTGATTTATTACATTATCTCGACCATCGCCAGCAGAAACCTTCAATGTAGCGTTTGATTCTGGGGTACTGCCTCATTCTACAAATTTATCAATTCGTATATAACACCATTAATTTCCTACTCAATTTCCTATTCATCGGTATCTTCATCTCTCGCCTTCTTCCCTCAAACCACATCCAACACTCTCAAACTCCAAGCATCAAATACTAACCACCCTCACCAACCCCAACATCTCCACCTCCGAAAAATCCAACCTACAAACACGCACAAAAATGCACTTCCTAACCCTCCTAATCACAGCCATCACAACCCTCCTCCTCACCCTAACAACCGCCCACCCCCAATCCGTCACCGCAGCAACCCCCTTCGAAACCCGCCTCTGCGAAGGCGAACTTTTCAACCCACCCTGCCAAAACTAATTCTCCGCCGAAAACGGCAGCATGCTCATCGGACAAGGCCTAGCCGGGAAAGTAAGCTCCATCAGCATGACCCACTATTGCTACGATGTGGAGGGGTGTCCGCATAGGGAGTGGAAGCAGAGTGGTTCTATTGGGGGTTTCTTAATGGCGACTGGTCATGTGCAGAAGATTAAGAGGTGTAAGTGTTTAGGGCGATGTTGCCTTGGGGGTGGATGGTAGGTGTGGAATGGAGTTGAGTGGGAACTGGGCGAGGTAGAGAGGGGAAGGGCGAGGCGGAGAAACGGTTGCTGGGCAATGGTTCGTGGGAGTGTTGGGTGGAGTGGCGTGTTGATGAGGGTGTTTGATACATATATTATTATGTTTGTTTTACAAGCCATTGCCTTTTTTCCTCCGTGCATCACCTCAATGCTCACTCGAACTGCAATTCCGCCCGGTGAGCTTGTCTGCATGCCCAATCATCAAAAGACAGCGCTACAGAATCGCTTGTGCTGATACTCCTTCTTTGAGCTATTCGGGTTCCTTTTTCTCATCTCCTTAGCCGCTGCAATGTTCTTTATTTCCTTTCCGTGGCAGGTATTCGATGACCTGTTGTCCAGCTCCTAGATAATAATGTCTGAGTATCCGAGATATCTAGTCGTTCAGCATGGAACGGGAAAAGCTGATGCCATAGGAATTGCACTGCAATTTTAGCTCAGAAAAAAGCGACAAGGCTGAGCCATCATCTGGATGTCGATTAGACTTCGACCTCAGTGACAAGAACGTCACGATGATCCAGTTCGAAGTAAGAAGCTGGACTCACGGCATTGCCCAGAAATAGGGGCCGAAGAAACACAATATTTAATTTTACATATTACACTTGCCACATGCCTATACTTTATACAGCCTCGCCGGGCAAGATATTATGTACCTGGAAACCCAGTCCTGTGCCTATCCCAGATCCACCAAACCGACCATTTCCAATGTATCTTTTCCCTATCTAGCCCATGCCATGCCAGGCCAATCCCAAATCCCAAACACCAACGCTTATGCAAAGTTCGACCTCAATGTTCCAAGCTCCCAGCATTATAATTGCGCTGTCAATCCAATATGTACTTTTTATTCCTTTTTCGCACTTAAGGTCGAGACCCGATATTGTTTGCTGGGGTTTCTGAAGCTGCTGCTCTCTCCCCTATCGTACCACTCGACTACTCCCCAATAACCTCACCATACCCCGGCGGCTTTCCCATAGCCGGTCTCTCAAACTCATGTCTTGACAACGTATTCAACGGGATTTGAACATGCGCCTGTGACCCCTCAACCTCCCTCTCCTGCCCGTCCGCCGTCTTCGTAGCATGAATGTAAGAGGGCGGCGCCTCTCCATACTCATTCAACCCCTCCTCTTCTCTTTCCAACCCGGTATTTCGCGACTCCTCCCATCGATGACCGACAATCCACCTCCGTGGACCTCCCGTCCACCCATCTAGATCCCGAGCCAGAGCATTCTCTCCCGAATTGCGGAAAGCTTGTTTTCGAGCTCGTTTGCGTTTGTGTATGAAGTATATGCCTATAACGAGAAGGCAGATGAAGAGAGCGAGGAAGACGAAGTAGTAGTTCAGGAGGCCGGAGTGTTGGTCGTCGGAGTCGTCTTGATCTGAGGAGGGGATGGACTTGCCGGCATTGGAAGTTGGCAAGGTGTTTGGAGCATAATCTGAGCCTTGAGGTCGGTAGGCGGACGTTGTCGCGGCGGCCGTTGCGTTGGCCGTTGAGGGGAGGGTGAAGACACTTGTCGCTGTGGATTGGGCGAGAGATGTAGATATGAGAGTCGACAGGAAGAGAATTGATTGTATAGCGCTCCTCTGCGTCCGTCGAGGCCTTGATTTGAACTCCATGTCTTTGTTCCAAGAGAATTGTAATTGTGGTAGAAAAGTGATAGGAGCAAATAGAAGGGCACGCGGGCGTCGGAAGGTGCGGAAAGATGATGGAAAGGAATTCCGGAAGTCACAATCCTAAAGCCAGTGTTCGTATCATGATAGCAGGTGTTGAGGCCGTTGATAAAGCATGACAAACATGTGAGACGTCGTTGCAGGTGATGTTGGTGCCATAGTGTCTACCTGTCTATCAAATTACGAATCGGCCTCTAGCTGAAGACGAATCTTGAGCCAAACCTCTTTTGTCACAACGCTTGATCCACTACTACTTTAATCACAACCACGTCTTTCACCAAAACACGAATAGCTGGAATAAATAGAAACCCTCGAAACTTTCTTTTGATCGAAGAAACTATCAATAATCATGGTGAAAGGACAGCCAGGTGAGGCTGCATTTTTGTTAACTCGCACTTTACGCCACAATGCCATCTACAACCAACCTGTGCTTTCCACATACTGAGGGGAAATGGACGAAAACCAGAAACTGACAGAATCTCTCAAGGCATCCTCATCACGGCTGACGAGTCAATAATGGCCATCATCAAGAAAGTAAATGAACTTAACCGTCACAAATACATACTCGAGGACTTGGGCGACAAACACTGCCTGGTGAAAGATGGGACACTGGAAGACTTGGAGCGACAGGTGAAAGAGGTGTGTTTAGCTTATCTTTTTCTGTGGTTGCCAGCAATAAGAGAGATGATTTCTGATCATGTGATAGATAATCAAGCAAAAAGCTCCTGATCCGAAGGACTCGGACGACGAGGCATGAGACATCCAGACAACGAAACGAGTCAACGACGAGAGACAAAAGTCCTTTTTGGCTACGAAATCATTTCGAGAAACACCCGAGTCAAGTCTTGAATATTTCTATTACATACATGCATATCCACCACGAACTCGCCTACCACCTCAAGCCAAAACCCAACTCCTCTCATCAACCAACGCCATTGCCACCGATCAACTCCCCATCCCCTTCATCTGCTGCGCCCCTTCCAACTCCGGCACCCAACCAACCCTATGCTCAACAAACAATTCTGCACCCGGTTTCGCTCTCTCCAAAGCATCCACATCATCCATAACTCCCGCCTTGATAATCACACTCCCTTCGAACGTCTTTCCCTTCCGAAACACCGTCGTCCCACACTCGGGACAGAAATAATTGGTGATGACATTGCCATCATCGGCTGTTTTGGAGAATTTCTTGGGTGTACCATTGACGGTGAAGGTGGAGGCGTCGACGATGATGTTTGTGCTGTAGGTTGAGCCGGAGATTTTGCGGCAGTCGAGGCAGTGGCAGAGGGCCTGGTTCTGGTGTTAGTTTGGAGGTGAGGATGGTATTTGGGACGGGTCTGGGTGTGGGTGTGGATTCGCGTACCTTCGTCTTGATGTCTCCGTCATAGGAGATACGGATATTTCCGCAGAAGCAGCCGCCTTTGTCAGACATGTTCGGTTACGCCTAGACTAATTGAAGATATTCTGAACAAACCAATTAAATTATTTGAATTTGGATGAAAAAGTTGGTGATTGGAGAATCCATCATGGTCTTCTGGGCCTTTATATAGACATTGCATTTCACCTTAGGATATGTGTGGTGGTGACGATGTCTGGGACGCTACCGCACCAGAGGATGTTGTTAGATGCGGGGTATCTTTCGCCGAAGGTATTGAGAAGAGCGACGAAGCGTGTCATGTCATTCGGTGAGTTGACCAAAGTCTCCAAACACATTGTCTGTCTGTTCCTTCGAGTTCTGTCACGGACATGACCGAGGCAACGATATATACTCGCCAAGACCGTATGATTGGACCTAGTGAATTTCGAGCGAAAAATTTGCGCTGATACATCAAGCCATTCGCCTGAGTTGGACCTGTAGCCATAAAGTGAGAAGCTCGGGATCGAATCAAGCATGGGACTTGAAGTCTTGTTCAAGACTCGTAATGTACATTTTGCAATTCGAGGCTTGTAGCCCTTCCAATCACAGCCCGGGGATCCTATCATTACCCAGACTGGAATACTAAGGTCCTGGCAGTTGGGTCTTGAGAAGTGCCAGGATTAAAGATCAATCGAAGGGGCGTTATTGATGCTGCCTAAATCGAGATCGATTCAGATGATCTATGGCAATCTAGTTTGATGATTCGTTGGAAATTTGTCAATAGAAGAACCGTGCTGAGAGATAGTTATCGGATAGTTAATCGCGTGGGTTCAAAAATAGTGAAATAGAAGTCGATTGATCGTGAAGACCCCGCTATGGAACTCGGCCCTCAGAAGTGGAAGAAATGCTGCATAGATCTAAGTGAGCCTACAATCTTGAGTTCGTGACTGCCAGATCCGTAATAAAGCCACTAAGTCGGGGGGGTACTGTCTCAGTGGGCGTTGTCAGGTATCGCTCGAGATCTGAGAGTGGTGGCTTGCGAGAAAAGGAGGTTCGTGAGATTCAACCAATCGATATCCACACGGGCTATACCCTTTTCGATATCCCTGCACGCACAGAATATTCGTCTCAAACTCCACCATCACTAACTTCACTTTGCGATTTCAAACAACAATTGCTCCCTTAGTAATTCACACATCGCCAACATGAGTGAGCAGCTTGTACTCCGCGGAACTCTCGAGGGCCACTCAGGATGGGTCACCTCCCTGGCCACCTCCTTGGAGAAGTACGTCAATTATTGCAAGAAGAGCTCCCACAGCGAGAATACGGAACTATGAGGACTGTTGTACTGACTGCAATTGTAGCCCCAACATGCTCCTCTCCGCCTCCCGTGACAAGACTCTCATCATCTGGAACTTGACCCGCGACGAGACTTCCTACGGATACCCAAAGCGCAGCCTGCACGGTCACTCCCACATTGTCTCCGACTGCGTACGTTCAGCCACCTTTAAATTTCCAAGCCTTCGAAATTGGAAAAGGAAATTGAATTTTTTTTGGGAAGAAAAATCAGAAAAGCTAACAGCAGTATAAAGGTCATCTCCTCCGACGGTGCCTACGCTCTCTCTTCATCTTGGGACAAGACTCTCCGACTATGGGAGCTCTCCACCGGTGTCACCACCCGTCGTTTCGTCGGACATACAAACGACGTCCTCTCAGTCTCCTTCTCCGCCGACAACCGACAAATTGTTTCCGGCTCGCGCGACCGAACCATCAAGCTATGGAACACACTTGGAGATTGCAAATACACCATCACCGAGAAGGGACACACTGAGTGGGTTTCGTGCGTGCGATTCAGCCCCAACCCACAGAACCCTGTCATTGTCAGCGCTGGCTGGGACAAGGTCGTCAAGGTATGTTTCCAAATTCTCGCAAAACGTTCAATTCCCAATTGCGCGATTCATATGATGCTATCAATGATTAAAGTATTTGCTACTTCAGAGCTTCGGCTATGAGACTAACATTCACAACCTTACTGATTACAACCTCGCAATTATTATCATGAGATTTTTTGGGGTCTTCCGACTTTAAAAACATCTCATGCTTGTTCCTCGAATTTTTAAATTTGTTTCCCTGAAGTAAAAGAATCATTCAGCTAACAAAATCGCAACAGGTCTGGGAACTCGCCACCTGCAAGCTCCAAACCGACCACATCGGACACACCGGTTACATCAACACCGTCACCATCTCCCCAGATGGATCCCTCTGCGCATCCGGAGGAAAGGATGGAACCACCATGCTCTGGGACTTGAACGAGTCCAAGCACCTCTACTCCCTCACTGCTGGCGATGAGATCCACGCCCTCGTTTTCTCGCCAAACCGATACTGGTTGTGCGCCGCCACGTCCAGCAGCATCATCATCTTCGATTTGGAGAAGAAGAGCAAGGTCGATGAGTTAAAACCGGAGTACGTCGAGGTTGGCAAGAAGAGCAGAGACCCGGAATGTGTAAGCTTGGCATGGAGCGCGGACGGACAGACTCTGTTCGCTGGATACACCGACAACAAGATTCGCGCTTGGGGTGTCATGTCCCGGGGTTAGAGAAATGTACTTGGATGGGGTGTGATATGAACGTGTTAACGATGGGTAGATGGGATTATTTGACGCATCACTAAAACACATTGCGCGGGCTTCCTGTCCTGTTTTTCTTCCTTGAAAAGGGATGGCGCTGTGTGTACCCAGTAGCTGGCGTCAATAGGCTACCCTGAGCAAACAATCCAAATTTCCTTGCACCAAGATGCTGATACTTTAAATCATGATGGCCAAGTTTTGATTGTATGTGATTAGAAGGTTTTGGATGGAATTCCAGCGTACAGCCAACTGTGTGTACATAAGTAATCCAAACAGCATGACTTCCTGAAAGTTCGCTTCATAAGATGCATTGAGCATCGCCTCTTTTCCACCTCGTCAATGGTGCTTCTAATTGTCGAGTCCAAAGCTCAATCCACAATCATGCTGTCTGATCCAAAATCCCAAGCTTCCAAATCCGAGGACGATATTCTCGCTCCACCCCTCTTCCATCTCTTCCAACTGCGTGACAGAATTCGTTAGCTTCAAGTTCGTGACCAGACATGTAATCCTTGCTCATGTTCTAATCAAATCAAATCCAAAACAAATGCAATGTCCATTCATAGCAAATCATATCATCATCTCCTTTCCAATGTACGGTCGACTTAATCCAAGAATCCCAATTCTTCATCAATAACACCCGCCAACCCCTTTGCTTGTCTATGCACACCACTATTCACCGGCGGCCATTCTTTGCTCTTCTTTCTCATCGTTTCGGATTGGGTTAAAGCGGCAGGGAGATTACTGCAAAAATGATCAGCTTCCACAAATACACCGTAAGTCTGGGGGAATCATACTCCAACGATCCATGAACAGCATACTCCATCTTCTCCATCACTTCCGCAAATTGCTCTTGATGGTTATGCAATAACGCAGAGTTCGGTACGACGATAACAGGGACAGCGAGACGGAGGGCGTCAAGAACAGATCCTGTGCCTATTCCAAATATTAGCATACTTCTCCCTCTCCCTCGCATACAGCCACCTGTAGACAATCTGACACTCGAGACTTGAGGAAAATATACATACCAGCATGACACAACACAACACCCTCCTCCCTCTCCTTTCCACCCCTCGTCGAAGCTTTAACTACCCTCATCTCCCCCATCATATCATCCGTCAAATCAAACCCTTCGACTGTCATCCCATAAGGTCCCTCCTTCTGCGCTTTCACACATAACTCTTTGAATAACGCATCGCCTCCTCGGCCGAATTGGACTATTAGTTTTGTGTAGCCGTGGGATGAGGCGGCGCGAAGGAAGGAGGGGTGGAGGACGGCGCGGATGAGAAGGGGAAAGGAGGCTGTTGCGCCTATGGTTACAAAACAGACTTTGGATTTTGTTGTGGTCATGGTCGTGGTAATGGATGCCTCGAGGGCGATTTGCGGGGGTTTATGGCATTTCTATGCGGTACATCAAGTTGGAGTAAGTAGAATTAATAGCTGAAGGTGTATAGCGGAGATCTTGGCAACAAAATCCCGCTCGCCAAAAAAATATTATTGACGACGCGAACATCGAGCACCATTTCACACGTTCATTCCGCACAATGGTCTTCGCTATCAGACGCTTAATATTGCGTTCGAATACGCGATTACCGACTCTCAATCCCTCAATACGATCTTTGGCGAATCAATTGCGGTGTTCTTTCGCCTCTAGTTCTTCTGCCTCGAATACAAATAATACGTTACGTTCTACGCCGCAATTACTCAGGACGCCGTCATGTTTACAACAGTCACGCCAATTTTCGAGTTCGCAGAGGTGGAGGAATGATGAGAAGAAGGAGAAGGGGGATGGTGTAGCGGGGATCAAGAGTGAGGAGGCTTTTGAGATGGAAATAGAGAGGAGGGCTGAAGAAAGCTCGTTAAGAGACAGTGTGAAGGAGGGAGAGGTGGAGGTTGTGAAAGAGGTGGAGACGCCATTGGAGAGGAGGGAGGTAGCGAAGGAGGTGGAAGAGGCATTAAGTGAAGCGGTGGAGCCAGAAGCTGTGCCGCGACCTGAGAAGGACTCGGCGGTTTTGGAGGATGTGGAGCTGCCAACGAAGAACGAGAGCGCGGTTGAGTCGCCTACGAAGATTGAGACGTCTGCGGAGGATGCAATTGAGGCGAAGGAGAGTGCGATTCTCGAAGATGTCGAGCTATCTACGAAAGAAGACGCCGTCTCTGATCCTACCATGAAATTACCTGCAAGCGAAGCCGAAGATCTAACCGAGTCAACAAAGCCCCCGAGAACACCAGTCTCAGCATCCGTCAATGAAGAGCCCATCACAACGAAGGAGGGATCGATTGTTCCAGAGGAAATTGAATCGCTTTTCGAGCCAAACGCCACATCTGAACCGCCTTCGAGTGATGTCCCATCTGAAACCGCAGAGGAGGCTGCCAAAAGGAAGAAACCATCTCTCAAAAACAAATCTGTAGTGGCCGCAAAAGCTGCGAGAGAATCTGCGCGGAAAAACACAGCGCAGGCTTCTACCACAGCAGATGAAGAACTGTCAACGGACACTTCGGTACAACTATATGGCGCAGATTCAAAGAAGGGTGAAATCATTCCCGAGGAAAAAATGCTTGATATCAGCAAGTTTGGCAGACAGTACTTCAACCCGGACGACGTGGATGATAATTTCGAAATCAATTCCGAAGGATTCAAGCTGATCTCAGACTGGTTGAAAGAGACTGGAATCACGATTGAGAAGCTCCAATACTACATAGAGACGTATCCGGGCATCGACACAGAAATGATCGAGGCTGTTGAAACAGGCCAGATGACGGAAGAGGCTATGTTTGAACTGCTTGAGGAGCTACAAGAAGCAGATGAGAAGGAGTTACCCCCTGAGGCACAGGAGAAACTGAGGATCTTCGCCAAAACTTTCTCGGACGTTAGTGAGCATCTGCATGACGATCCCGACAAAACACCAGAGTACACGGATTTGGAATTGAAGCAGCTTGGCTTGAGGCGGTCGGACATCGAGGCGCTAGCCAACGACACCGCAGAACTGACGGCGCCACAGACGATCAGAATTGGCAGAGCATTAAAAAAAGCAGGCCTCGATGAAGAAGAGTACAAAGCTTTAATCGATGATGAGGAGTTGAAAGAACAGCAGCATGAACTGGAGAAGAAATACGGTGTTGAAGATGCGCCCGATGCCGAAATCCCAATGCCTGAATCTCCGATCGATGTGTACAGGCAGGTCGGGAAAGAAGTGGAGGAAATGCAAGCCAGGACAGGGATGAGCGACGACCGGGTCATGCATTACTTCGAAAAGTTTAAAGGAGACGTCACGGCAGAACTGATTGAGGCAGCCGAGAACAAGAAAATTACGCAAGAGCGAATGCAGTACTACATCCAGAAGTATGGTGGCGAATATCCTCTGCCTCTGGATTCGGACCTCATCATCGCTATGGACAGGGGTGAGATCGAGGAGGCAACCTTCGCTCATGTTGTAGAGAGCTTTATCAATTCACCGCCTCCAAATCTTGTGAAGGCTGCGTTGAAAGGCGACATAGATCCGGACCAGATCAACAGGAATGCTGGCGAATACGACGTCGATGTAAGTGTCATCGGATCAGTGGTGGCGGGGGACATTACAGAAGCTCAATTGAAAGAATTCGCCGAGGCATATCCCGGTGTATCACCAGACGTCCAATTGATCAAGGACATCGAAAATGGTGTGTACGAGGGGCAGCTTGACCTATTGCGATCACTGGGTGAGATGTATCCGAATGTCATGACTGCGGACATCTTCCGGGGTCTCCTCGAAGGCGAAATCACTGAAGAGGAGATCAACAAGGCGGAGCACAAAGCTGAGGAAGAAGACCCTTGGGACATCCCCGAGGATGAATTGAAAGCGTGGCAAGAGGAGTATGGTATATCGGACAAGATGGTTGCTTTCCTACGAGACGCATATCCTGGCATCTGGCCGGATCTGGTGACATCTTATGCCATAGGAGAGATCACAGAAGCGGATATTCCAAAATACATTGATTCGGAGGAACCATGGCAAATGCCAAAGGGTATGATCGATCGTTGGTTGAAAAATAATGAGATTTCCGAAGCTAAAATGATGGAACTTCGAGAGAAGTTTCCAAAGATTTGGCCCGATCTCTTGTCTGAGGTTGCACATGGCGAGGTCGAGGAAGCAGATGTTGAGAAAATTATTGCCGAGAACGAGGCTGCGGAAGAAGAGGCCAAGCAAGACGATCCTTGGTTAGCTGCTGGGATTAACGAGCAGAACATTGAGGAATGGCAATCGAACAACTCGGTCACGGACGACATGCTTAAATATCTCCTTGAAGCTTATCCGGACATCACGCCTAATATCACGGCGGATTTCGCCGAGGGCTTGATTAAGCAAAAGGACATTCCTGATGCTATCAAGAAATATCAGGAAAAGCGTGGCAAGCAGGTTCAGCCTGAAACAGAGGAACGCCAGGCAGAATTACTAAAGGCACGTGAAAAACTGTCGGAAGCTGTTCGTGAATCAGAGGAGGAGGACAAGGCGAGCGAGGAGACACAGTTGCAAGGGATTCTCGGGGCGGCAACCAAAGAAGCCGAACCAACACAGGCCGAACTAACACAAGCCATCCCCACCAAAACACAGGAGCTGGAAATATCCTCTGATGGCAAGGGAGAGACAACGGCCGAGAGGATTGCATGGTACGAGAAGAGGTTTCCGGGCATCAGCATCGAACAGATCTCGCTGGCAGAAATGGGTGCTTACTCTGAAGCAGAATTACCGGCCATCATACGAGACGAAGCTCCTTCAGAACTTGATCAAGAGATGATGAGAAGCGCGATGCTCGAATTGACGCCTGCACAGCTCAAGGAATTTGGAAAGAAAATGATGACCATGGTGGCGGTTATGCCTTCCCAATTGAAGGAAGATGTGGCCCCCAAGACGGAGGCGCCTGAGGCTGAGACCAAGAAGCCGTTCAAATTCCCTACCGATGACAACCTTCCTGAGGAATGGCAAAAACAAATCGACGATATGCGAGCAAAAGCTAAACTTCCTGGAGCTAAGGGACTTCCCACTCCAGCCACTGGCTCATTCTCTGAGCTTCATAACCTTCCTGTGATGGAGTACTATCAGAGGTTGTTAGCGGATGGTATTGATCCGCTGAAGATGGACGAGCAGGAAGTCTTCAGATTGTTAGAGAAGAAATTTTCAATACCAGATTACATACAAACGGATGCTGATGGTAACACTGTACAGCATATCACTCCCAAGTCGAATGAAGAGCTCGAACAGATCAGGGCAGACGCTGGCAGCCCCATGGAGACAATCGATTGGGCTGCTGAGATTGCCTCCATGCCCAAGGATCTTGGAAAGGTCGAAACACAAAAAGAGATTGAGAAAGGTCTCGACGAGTTCCTTGGCACAAAAACTACAGATGAGATCAATGATGATAAAAAAACGAAAGTCGAGGAAGGCTTCTTCAACTACGGCGAAGACAACCCGAAAGAAGTTGGTGAAGATGAGGAGTTCCAAGGTGACGATATCTCTTCTCAGGGCCACGAAGAATTGGAGCAGCATCGGGAACTACGTGAGTATGCCAGGTTGGCTGCGTGGGAGTTGCCACTTCTTCATAGTATGCGAGCCTTGTACTCCAGAACTGATCTGTGCTAACGAAATTACAGAACTTGCAAAACCATTCGAGCCACCGAAGCAAAACCAACCACTTCGTTTCCGATACACGACATACTTTGGTGCCCAACATCCGGCAGACAAGAAAGTTATTGTCGAGTTCGCACCGAACGATATCACAGACCTCACCGATGTTCAACGCATGAAAATGATCAAGCTCGCTGGTGTACGGTACAACCCGAGCACCGGTCTCATCAAAATAGCCTCGGAAAGCATGGAGACGCAAGCGCAAAATAAGCGTTACCTAGGCGATCTCGTCACGAAACTCATCAAAGAATCCAAGGACCCCAAGGATACATTCGAAGACATTCCAGTCGATCTCAGACATCACAAACCAAAAGCTTTCCATAGGTTACCGGAGGGGTGGAAGCTGACGCCCGAGCGCAAGAGGGAGCTTGAAGAAAAGAAGAGGAAAGCACTTGAGGCGGATACAGGCAAACTTGTTGATGGTAAAGCAGCTATTGATGAAGCTCTGAAGAGGTTGGGGATGGCGAAATTGCAACAAAGTAGGAGTGCGGCTGCTGCTGGTCAGAGAGTACCGGCTATGGCGGGGAGAGCTGGTAGACCAGCTGTGAGAGGCAAGGTTGCACAGCCATTGCCTGGTATGGGCAAGAAGTAGTGTGTAATATATGTGGAATGCGATGAATGTGGATGGATGATGGGCTTTTTGTAGCATAGATGGTGGTGTTTGGACACTTCACTCTCCCTGTCTGTGTGGAATATGTGGGCCGGCTTAAAATTGGCTAGGCTAGACTTTCGCACGCACTGCATTGATGGTGTTATTTAAGGGGATGGGTTGTAGATTTGTAACAATACAGTTGTATGCTCTCATCCCTTCTGGGCCACTCTTTGCGACTACCTTGGATTAAGTCGCAGGAGCGAAACTATCGTCCGGGCAGCGGTAGCATTTCATCCGATCATTGAAAGCAACTTTCTGCTCGAACAACGTTAAGAAGGTTCATCACCATCCCAAGCAGGCATTTCGAGAGAGGAATGGGTTCATAACAAATCTCAAAATTTCATCAGCTGACGATGCCTGCAGCTTACTGCCCCGCCTCACTGGACAGCATTGGGCTACTCTCTCAACTTCACATCTTGACAGACCTCCTTGGGATGCACAGATTTCTTCCTTTACTGTGTTCTCCTCGTGTCCGCCACTGCTTAGCTTATCAACTTCAGAGGCTACACCAAACTCGACTTCCGCTTGCTCGGGGCTCCAGCTGGACATCCTACGAAAGATCGTTATTGCGAACGACCATTCTCGCGGAGAATATTCAGCACTGAGTTATGTCTGGGGTCAATTACACCATGAATGTCACATATCGGAGCCCTTCCTCCATCCCTCCCCGCGACAATTGAGGATGCCATCCAGGTGACTCTCAAACTGGGGCGCAGATACCTCTGGACTGATCGATATTGTATCAACCAGGACAACGAGATTGAGTTATCCTCTCAAATCGGGTCAATGGATGCTTTATATTATAGTGCTACAATCACCATTATTGCAGCTTGTGGTGAGGACCCCTCGTATGGATTGCCTCGTGTTAATGGTGGATCTCAAGAGCAAAAGAAGAGCTTGGAATTTACCATGCGGAACCCACATTTTTTCTCATCTCAATCAGACTTCGGTAGGAAGATTGGGGAGAAGATTGGCGCCTCTTCTTGGAAGGAAAGAGCTTGGACGTACTAGGAAGCTTTCTTCTCTCGGCGACGTCTCGTTTTTACAGAACGAGGTCTACTTTCACTGTCTTGAAACTGATGAGCACGAGATCTTCAAGTTCAAAGAAAGAAGTCGGCTTCCCAGTCATGTCCATACCCGCAGACTGTGGTCCTTGCCAAAGCATTATCTTGGGAAGAATACAGAACAGCTCGACGTAATTGAACACATTTCAGAATTCTCCAAGAGGATGTTGACTCATCCTGAGGACGTCAGTAGGGCTTTGTCTGGAATTCTACACACCTTCGAGGCCGACGTTGGCGTTGCTCTTTATTGGGGAGTACCTGTCTTGAAAAAAGATCCTTATGTCCATGCATCTGAATGGGACACGGTTGAGGCCTTCATTCTAGGCTTGCAGTGGTTTCCGTCAGGGTCGCAAAGGAGAAGATTGTTCGGACCAAGCTGGTCATGGGCAGGATGGGAAGGAGAAGCCAGTGGGTTAGGCAACCTCGCTATGAGAGGTCACGCCAAATTCACTGTAGATTTACGCACGGATTTCAGAGTCGAGATGCTTGACGGTCACGTCCTGAACTGGGATGAGTTTCTGGCTCACGACATGACCACACGTCAGAGTCTCGTTTCAACCTTTGTGTATCTGACAGCATTCATCACTTCCATCAAGATCAGACATTTACACAGGATCACAGGCTTTGGTAAGGTTTTCCACGTTATACCCCCGCTTGACGGAGAGCGCCAACTTCAAGACACCGCGTTCGAAATCGAGTTCGAACCTTGGAACCACGACGTTAGCCCCATTGCAGAAGTCTGTGAGACAATTCATCTAGGCTATCATAAGCTCTCTGGTTCTTCTGGAACCAACACAGACTATCCCTCTATACTGATTGTTGGAGAGCGGGATGGGCGACTGGAGTGAATAGGCATAGCATCGATATCAGTGGATACTGGTAATACTACTGGTATTATGGATTATGTTCCGGAGGGTTATGAGCAGAAGTATATTGAGCATGTCAAGAGGTATGACAAGATTATGCGAAAGAACGTGAGAACAATAAGACTGGGATAGCATGGCGAATTGTGCTATCGTTCGACATCAGTTTGACATACGAGAGAATAGCGGAATTAGGCACGTCTAGCTGATATCGTGCTTCATGTAATATTATCAGGATTTTGGTGGCGATTAGAGTCTTGCATTTTCGCAAGCTTTGTGCATCTAATTGTGGGTTGGTCAAGAGAAGAGTATCCACTCTCACGCCGCTTCTCCCACTCCCGACTAGGCAACAGGAAGTTGATGCGATGAAGTCCTGTCCAACAATATCCCGATTCATTATATCCCGTTATGAAACTCTACTATTATACCTTTTCAATTCTGATCACATTTTCTCAATACAGCTTGATTCACCACAGGCAAGCCTAATATACTCATCGCCAAGGACTCCAAGCTACCTCCCTTGTAGGTTCTTAACACTCTTTCTTCGCTCACTTTTTCCCTTGCTAGCCTTCTTCGTATACATACTTATGTTTCAATTCGCACCAGCTCTACACCTCGCCTTACCTTGGTGCTTCGCGTTACCTCATTAACCAAGTATCACTTGGACAGTAGTAAGAGTAACGGAGATATTTTCTAGCGTGGTTGTGAAAATCCAGGGCACAAGAAGATAATTCGAGATAGACTAAATTGAGTATGGACCTTCCAACCTTCCACTGAGCGAGTCAACTTTCCATTGCCTTCCTGTAAAATCCTTAAGATCAAGATGACCCCACCTCCTTCCCTCTCCTCTTCTGTTCCTTCCCCTCCCCTCTCCCTCTCCCTCTCCCTCTCCCCTTCCCCTAGCCCTCAGTCGCCTCTCCGTCAATCCTCACACACCCCTCTGCCCTCACACCGTCCTTCCCCTTCTCTCTTCCCTCGTCCACCTATTTTTTTTCTTCACAACACCAAATCGTCCTGAGAGGAGGAGGCCCGCCAACCTTGGGTACACATTTATTGGCCGCGTTGTTTTCGCACAAATGTTTGCAGACAGTGATTCTATCGTAGCAGACTGCGTTTACGTTGAGGGTGAAGGTGAGGAGGGTAAAGAGGATAGAGTGGAGGAGGTACATGATGATGGTAGTTGGAAGGTAGTTTTGAAGAGTTTGTTTGTATACTTTTGTATATTTGATTGGAAGAGTTGGGATTGGGCGTCTGAAAATGCGAAAAGATGGGGAGAAACGATTTTTATAAGCTCTACAATCGGAATTTTTTTGAGTAGATTGTATATATAGTCGACATGGTTATTTGAGACAACGAGCGAGGCCCCGAAGTTTTACCAGCTACGACACGCAGGACATTTATATATATCCTGCGAGATTATCGAGGTTCTCGGTCCTTTTCCCTCCCCACCGCACAGCCGCTCCTTAATGTCCGGGGAAAAATCTCATGGGAAAAATCTCATGGGAAAAATCTCGTGTGCAAAACTTGTCTATTCATCGAGTCTACTTTCCCTTCCCTTCCTACGTCCCTTACCTGGTCCGTGATTTTTCAGTACATTCGTCGCGCGGTGCACAGGCACCCACCAAATCTATAGGAGTAAAAGGTGGAGACAAAGTAAAAATCATCCTCCCATTGTCCTATGGTTTTGGTTGAGGACCTGAATTGCCGAAACACCCCTACACGCCGAAAACTAGGTATGGGGTAACCCTCAGATCCTAAAAAGATAACCTCACTTCCTCTTCCCTTCCCCACCCCCTCACTCTCTGTCCGCTTCCCTCAATCCTCGCATCCCATCGCATCCCGGTTCGGGAGTTGGCGGATGGAAGGTGGATGGTATATTGATGGACGACATGCTAATTTGCGGACAGGCGATCCCTTAGAGTGTTTTCAGCGTGGTTATCTAGACAATGATCAGGCCAACGAAGGCTCAGCAACTAGCCAACTACAACACGGATGATATTTATATCGTGCTTTCAGGGGCAACGAGGCCAACAACTTTTCAAGAGGACTTGTTTTCTGGGCGGCGAAGACAGCGGTTGACCGGAATCCGAAGGACCTACATGAGATCTTTACGTTTTACGTGACCGTAATAGGATTCTGATTAAAGCTTGGGAATAGCACCATGGAATAGGAAGATTATGGATAAGAATCGACGTGTTTGATTGATAGTACGAGTCTGCTTGGTTGTATTGGCTACTCCGAAACGAAGTCATTTCGACTTGCATTTGTCCTCGTTGTCTCTGAAAGCGCAGTAGAGGGACCGACCCCTACCAATCTCGTATACAGGGCAAATTCTTTGCTCCCTCACCTCCCTCACCTCCCTCACCTCCCTCACCTCCCTCACCTCCCTCACCTCCCTCACCTCCCTCACCTCCCTCTCCTCCCTCTCCTCCCTCTCCTCCCTCTCCTCCCTCTCCTCCCTCTCCTCCCTCTCCTCCCTCTCCTCTCCTCTCCTTTACTGAGGACCACAGCACCATTGTATCTTGATAGTTGTCTTCCCATTTTCACTTCCAACGTTAACAGGCGTCTGCTTGCATCTCTTGCCGGGTTGATCAGAGCAAGGAATTTGGCATGCAAGTGGTCCATCCCTGCATTGCTGCGCATTGGCGTTGAAGGTGAGGGCAAGGAGGGTAAAGGCGATGGAGTAGAGGAAGTACATGATGATAGTAGTGGTTGGTTGTATATCCGATTGAAAGAATTGAGGATGGCTGGTTTGGACTTTTATACTGGTGGATCTGTGAGGGTGTACGGTGTTGTGGAGAAATCTGTAAAGCATATGAGTAAGGTGTGTACTTATAGTCGACATGTAGTCGACATGTAAGTGTACGATGGTTTGCTTCGAAGTTATCGAGAGCGAACCACGAGTCGACATGTTGGTGTACGATAGTGTGCTTTCAAGTTTAACCAGGACAAACCACAAGCCGACTTCACTTGTTTTCTGAGAGCCAAGATAGCTAATGTTGAAAATCTTGCTGATCAATCGCTTCGTTGAACGTCGTTTAACTCTTAAGAATCCTATCCGTATCAACTGGTGTCTAATCCGCGGGCTCCGTCATGGCATTCAGGCTTGAAAGTGGGCCTCATCTGACTCCATAAAAAGGGATTCATACACCAGCCAGCAATACTAAGTTTTATATGTACTAGAAGGTAGCCTGTGGTTAAACGTGACATACGTAGTAATGTGTCATCGGAGTCCGCGGATTAATCCCTATAGCCCTAAGACCGGACACCAGTTAATACGGTATTAGGTCTTTAATCTATAGCCATCTTGGCTCTTAGAACAACACTCGATCGCATAAGTTACTGAAAATGTCCTCGCTTAACGTACTCCACCACCCAACTGCTCAAACCATCCAACCGCTCAAATTTCTTGGCACGACCATCTCATGTTACGACTCTTTAATTTTTTCGTTATCAACAATAGATTCTAAGTCCGTCGTGCTACTATCTGATTCAGAAGATATCTCGATATCTTTTTTACGAGTTCGCGCATTATGCCCAGTTACGCCGCAGTTCCCACAGCGCCGTTCAGTTGGTCGGGCTATTTCTTGATCACCGATACCACGAGCCTTCTTCGATCCCTGAGGCGCTACAGACGCCTCTGCAGCTACCTGCGCTGCTGCAGTCCCATACTCCATAGTACCACCTTGCTGAACCCGCTTCCTTTTGCGCGATTTTCGCTTCGTTATTACTGCCAATTGCTCTTCAAGCTCGTGGTTGCGCGCAACGAGTAGAGCGTTTTGGTGAAGCATCAATTCAGCGCCCTTAACAAGCTGGGAAAGGCCAGCCTGCGCAGTAACTGGTGACCGAGTAAAAGAGTCGCTTACGAGCTTGGATTGGGATCCAAATTCATGAGTATTGCTTGGAGTCTTTGACTGCCACGGCGTTTCTGGGAGACGGGGTTCTGGCGAGGTACGTAGCCGTACTTCAAGGCGGTCCAATACCGCCTGCGCGTCGATAGGGACTAGCCCTACTGCCTCAAAGGCCTTTTGACAATTCTCTTTTGTAAACACGTCGAAAAACGCGTCTTTGAAGGCAGGGAGAAAGCCTTCCTTGTTGATATGGTACACGCGTCGGCGCGCCAAGTCTCGGACGCGTTGGGAGTACTTGCGCTTCAACGGCGAGAAGCAGACCACGTCAAGGGGCTGGAGTATATGCGACGAGTGCGATGGCATGCAGAGGGTTAGGATCTTATTTTCGAGGCAGTAGTCCTTAAAATTCTGGTTGAGATGGCTCTCATGGCCGTCCAAAATGAGTAGCCTGTACCCCCCCACCTGCCGCGCCTTTGTATGCGCGTCAAAATGCTTCAACCACTCAAGACCAAGCGCGTTATTTGTGCAGCCGTTCTCAGAGACTGAAAGCTTCCAATTGCGCGGTATATCTGCTTCCTCGTACCACGCAGAGATGTGAACGCGTCCTTTATAGATAATGAAGGGTGGGGTTGCATACCCAGCGACGCAGATACTCTGGATAACCGTAACCAATTCGCGATCGCCCGGCTGAATGAGTTCCGGCCTTGTACGTCTCTCGGAGGCTGTAACGACCTTCATTGACCCAATAACACCCATTTGGAAGCCAATCTCGTCAAAGTTGTATGTATCCTCGTCGTGGACGCCGTACTTGGCTTTGGTATCTGCAACGAGCTTGAACCACGCGCCAATAATCTCTGGATCTTCCTGTAGTATCCTCTGCCTATCCTTGGCTCGATTGAAGGCCATCTTGAGCTCATCTGAGCGCGTAACGAACCTCTCAGCCCAGTTTTTGCCCACTGGCTCTCCACCGCGTATAGCTAGCAGTTTATCGGCCATATCTGCTACCTCACAAAGCCGGGGCGCCAATCCTCGCGAATCGAGGTCAAGGATGTATCGGGCAAGCGTTTGCTCTTCGGTAAGGGTAAGTTTCCGACCATTTGGTGGTGTTTCGAGGATAAATGGGACTCCTTTAACGCGCTCAGAGAGGATTCGCTGTTTAACGTCAAAGGCACGAGCGGCGGCCCGTTGGCTTCGGAATTGGCCGGCTTGGAGGGCTTGGAGTGCGAGCTGGATTCTCCCTTCGTGTTGGAGTAATAGTGCGCTTCGTTGTTCAGATATAATCACATAAGAGGAATGGTAGAAGTCTTGGCAGATTTTGAGCGGTTGGGTGGTGGAACACGTTACTTAATGATGGTTTTTCGTACGGAATGAACACCGCACACGGCACGGTACTTAAAGAGAGACCACGTCTCTCTTTTCTCTTCATCTCATTCTCACTCGCCTGAGATCGCTTCGGTTTTTGCCCGCCCACCGTCCCTTTTCAAGATGTACATAGCCTTATATAGATAAGAGGGACAGGCCTGCTTGCGGAGGATTCTGTGAGAGTCAGGCAATCCCTGAAGACTCTCCCATCGCAGGCCCTCTCCCAAACAGTCAATACAATGTGTTATTGATCCTACCTTCTTCGACGTGAATGGGTTGTGACGAAAAGCACATTAATAATCAGGCTAACGTGTTTCACCACTCACTTGGCCACCCCACTCACTTGGCCACCCCAACCACTAAATCTCAGGTCATCGTGCGATAAACCTCCCACCAATACAGCTTTTATTAAAATAATTCTAACAATACATTCTTTACGTATTTGGGCATCGATTAATCTTATGAACTTGAATACCGCAGCCATTACATGTTGGTAATGCTCGCTGTCGTACGACGACTTCCTGATCTTGAACACTATCTCTAGAGCTATTTTCGCATCCCTCGACCAAGAACTGACCCTGTTGAGCTTGTAAAACGCCTCCATATGCAATATATATCGTCTACGATACTGTTGCTTCTGTTTTCGTCGTTGGTTCTCTGCACGAAGCTTCCTATTCTCTTCTGCAAGTATTACTGCTGAATTCATTGCGACTTGACATCCTTTGATGAGTTGACCAGTTGCTTGACTACTTGGGCTCTGAGATTGGCGATGAAGAAGATTTCGGACGAGCTGAGCCTGCTGCTCAAGCTGAGCTATCGTACGAGGAGTTTCTGACGTCCACTGTGGCGCTACTCCATGAGGTGTACCTGGTGGTGAGGGCGTCTCTTCAACACGCTGAAACCACGCGTTGATTGTCGCTGGATCTTCGCATTTTGCACGCTGTGAATGGAATTTACGATTCCACTTCGTACAAAGCTCCGGCACAGCGTTGATGAAGCGGGATACCCAGTTCTTCCCGACTAATGACGGTGGAGGATTCGTACCGCGTTTTTCGAGTAAAGCGTTTGCCATTCGTCGTACGTCGATAATTTGGGGCGGAAATCCTCGTCGATCAAGGTCTAGGATCCACTGAACCAGAGCCTGCTCTTCATGTATTTGTAACTTTCTCTTTTGGTGGTTAGATTCGCTTCGTGGTTTACCACCTTGAAGACGAGACTGAAGTGTAGATCGAGGAATATCGTACGACGCTGAGATTTGACGTTGACTTAAATTTGGATTCGTTTGAAAGTTCTGCTTCGCAAGAAGTAATATAGCCTCTTTGCAAGCCGATCCGGGGGTTGGTGTCGACATTATCGCGATAATTGTACGAAGGGATTAGACTTTTTGGTTGGGGGGCCAAGTGAGTGGGGTGGCCAGGTGAATGGTGAAACACGTTATTAAAGATGCTTGTATCCATCGCCTTCTATCCTCGCATTCCTCTCCTCTCCCATCGCCCTCCATCCTTATATCCCTCCCTCTCTTGTCCCCTCCCCTCCCTCATCTATCTATTTAGGACAACACCACTCAGCAACCGTTTTCCCATCAGGAGATTTGATATAATCCAGAAAACATGACGTTTTCCCACATGCCATATCGCATATATTTTCGTTCCATCTGCAAAACTGACTCGGGCGTTTCTGTGCGTTGGCGTGGATGGCAATGGTGAGGAGGGTGAGCGTAATAGAGTGGAGGAAGTACATCGTAGTGGTTGTCGGTAAGAGTTTGTATGTTTGATCAAAAGAATTGAGGATAGCTGATTTGAGATTGGTCGTGAAGACTAGTAAGGAATTTGAGATGGAGGAGAGTTTGGATCCGTAGGCTCTGATAGAAATATCTGCAGAAGGGGGAGTGTGTATTTGTGGAAGACCGGGGCTTGATATTAATGGCCACTCCTAACTTCTATGAGTTAGACTTAGAAATATTCATCTCGATAGAGTCACAGAACCTATTCATTGGATGCATGGATGAATGGATGAATGCAGGGCCTGTGAACGACATTAATTTGCGGACGGGCGATTGAGTTGTGTATAAAACGGCCTCCGAAAGCTCATGATCTCATCAGCTGCGATACGGACGATATTCGTATAGGGATCGATTCCTATCGACCTACATTGTCGTTTGTGTATCAACGTAGATATTCTTTAAGTTTTCTGACTGACTGACTGACTGACTGACTAGGATAAGTAACGCCTGCAACTCCAGTAATCCAGGCACATCAAGGTAGGGTCCCCACGGAGCGGTGTCAAACGGGTTGGGTCGGTTGAGGGGCGGTGCGGGGCGGGTTTAGGTCCTAGACTCCAACCCGACCCGCCCCCGCCAAGGCTAGGGGCACCGTTTGCTAAAAGGGGCGGGTTCACGTGACTAACCCCGTTACAACCTGTATTTGATACGTATACAATACGCACACAATACAGCAACGTAGAAACACCGAAAAATGATCTCCTGTTAGTCTCCTGATTGTCAACAGTAGTCTAACAGTAGTAGAATCTCAGGCTGTGGTATCTCAATTCTCAAGGTTCAAGTGGCAGTGGAATCAGTCTATTTTACTATCTTTGACGTGATCGTTTGCGCGCTGGCTCATCATCCTCGTCCCTAACATTCCGTACCATGGCTAGAAGGCTCGAACTGCTTCTTTGAAGTGCTGGTGGTGCTCTTGCTGTTGCGATGCGAGTACTGCTACGAGTCCGACCACGTTTGTTCTCACGCGTAATAAGACGATGAACACGCGCACGCCTATTTATTCGATCTCGAGCGCTATTAACCATCTCAAGCCTACCATCCAAAAGCCCTTCCTCATCTCGCCGGAGACCATTCCTCAGTAATTGAGGGTCAGTAGAAGCAACCTCAACCACAGGAACATCATCTGGATCAGCATCATCCTCGCCGTCACTGATGTCGTTGAGGGCCACCATCTGCTCAATGAAGACCGCCAGTGTATCGTCGCAGTCTATCCTCTCATCTTCCAAATCCTTGTCTGTCACCTGATTCGCCCTTGCTTGGATTGAGTAGTATTCCAATACATGTTGTCTCTCGCCGACTGTTTGCTCATGGTTACTAACCATTAACGCGCCGAGAACTGGTGCTGAATATGTCTTGTTATTCGTGTTGAAGTTACTTGCAATACTGAACTCGCATTCAATACCAACACCAGCTGCCTGGATGGCAAAGATGTCCCTAACCATTATTGCTATGCGTGGGAAACGCGGCTCAATAAGCTTCCATTGATCGAATGGTGCCTTTAACTTGGGTTTGCATTATCTGTGAAGCATTGCTGCATTAGTAACTACTAGGAGACTATCAGGGCATCAAGCTAAGTACTTACTCCACGAGCGATAATCCTCAAACTCTCTATATGCATCGGACACAGGTTGCGATCTCTCAGCCGCTGGTATTGGGTCCGAAGCTATATTGTACGAGTCTACAACGCTATCGAGGCTAATTGTTTGTGGCTGAAGCCGTGTTGGTAGGGCGAGGCAACGTACTGATGGGGTAAGGTGCGCATAGTCGCGGTAATAAAGACTCTTTAATTCATCCCAGTAAACGCCTGCCAGTCAAATGGGTCGTCTTGTGAAGGTACCCACTCAGGGCGTAACCAAGTATCGAGTTTGTGACGAGGTTCGAGAAGGATTGCCATGCCGTACAGCTTTCCAGCCTGTGTATTTGTTGTTGCACTGTAGTAAACCTGTATCTTCTCCTTCGCCGAGGCAATTGCCTGCCTAATCTCTCTTTTCCAGCGACGCGTTTTCCCTTCAAGCACCTGTTCCGCATTCTCAAGGTGTGTATAGAGGGCGTTGTAGATGGTGTATACTTGGTGGATGGTAGGGTGACGTGAGGCGCCGATGAGCGACGTGTATACTGCAAATGGACGGAGAATAGCGATGAGTTGATTTGTCTCCATTCATCGTCATTGAGGGTAAGGTGGGGGCATTCCTTCTTTGTGTATGTGGTAACGGGTTCCCTCAGCTTGTACACGCGTACTAACATGTAGAAGGTCGAGTCCTATCTCGTAGCGACATCTTGTATGCATCTAAGGATTCGGAGGGTAGTATTGTTGGCGGGGCAGATCGTGCGGTACCAAGCAGTCTGGATCCCAACGAAGGTAAGGAATCGTCCCTCGCTCGAATTGATGAATATAGCGATTTGACGGGTCTTTGCGATAGTATATGGTAACTACGACGGAACTTAGCAATAATAGACTATCAAGTGACTATTAGGAGCCTTACATCGCGTTGAGTATTGCCCGGCTTGAGCACTTTGATCTTTTCGAGAGGGTTATTGCTTTTACCACGGATAATGCGTCAAATAACCAAACGATGGCCAGGTCAATCAACCTGACTATTGAGAGACTATGCGAGTCCACCGGGATCGCAAACGAGATCGCGTTATGTCCCTGCCTCTCTCACGTTATCCAATTCGGCCCCAATGGCCTACTTACCGACATCAAGATCCGACCGAAGGACGAGTTTGTGAAGAATTGGTTGGAGGAAGAGGAGAAAATGGCTATGGCTTTGGCAAGGGGTGAAATTGTTGGCAATACTCAACGCGATGTAAGGCTCCTAATAGTCACTTGATAGTCTATTATTGCTAAGTTCCGTCGTAGTTACCATATACTATCGCAAAGACCCGTCAAATCGCTATATTCATCAATTCGAGCGAGGGACGATTCCTTACCTTCGTTGGGATCCAGACTGCTTGGTACCGCACGATCTGCCCCGCCAACAATACTACCCTCCGAATCCTTAGATGCATACAAGATGTCGCTACGAGATAGGACTCGACCTTCTACATGTTAGTACGCGTGTACAAGCTGAGGGAACCCGTTACCACATACACAAAGAAGGAATGCCCCCACCTTACCCTCAATGACGATGAATGGAGACAAATCAACTCATCGCTATTCTCCGTCCATTTGCAGTATACACGTCGCTCATCGGCGCCTCACGTCACCCTACCATCCACCAAGTATACACCATCTACAACGCCCTCTATACACACCTTGAGAATGCGGAACAGGTGCTTGAAGGGAAAACGCGTCGCTGGAAAAGAGAGATTAGGCAGGCAATTGCCTCGGCGAAGGAGAAGATACAGGTTTACTACAGTGCAACAACAAATACACAGGCTGGAAAGCTGTACGGCATGGCAATCCTTCTCGAACCTCGTCACAAACTCGATACTTGGTTACGCCCTGAGTGGGTACCTTCACAAGACGACCCATTTGACTGGCAGGCGTTTACTGGGATGAATTAAAGAGTCTTTATTACCGCGACTATGCGCACCTTACCCCATCAGTACGTTGCCTCGCCCTACCAACACGGCTTCAGCCACAAACAATTAGCCTCGATAGCGTTGTAGACTCGTACAATATAGCTTCGGACCCAATACCAGCGGCTGAGAGATCGCAACCTGTGTCCGATGCATATAGAGAGTTTGAGGATTATCGCTCGTGGAGTAAGTACTTAGCTTGATGCCCTGATAGTCTCCTAGTAGTTACTAATGCAGCAATGCTTCACAGATAATGCAAACCCAAAGTTAAAGGCACCATTCGATCAATGGAAGCTTATTGAGCCGCGTTTCCCACGCATAGCAATAATGGTTAGGGACATCTTTGCCATCCAGGCAGCTGGTGTTGGTATTGAATGCGAGTTCAGTATTGCAAGTAACTTCAACACGAATAACAAGACATATTCAGCACCAGTTCTCGGCGCGTTAATGGTTAGTAACCATGAGCAAACAGTCGGCGAGAGACAACATGTATTGGAATACTACTCAATCCAAGCAAGGGCGAATCAGGTGACAGACAAGGATTTGGAAGATGAGAGGATAGACTGCGACGATACACTGGCGGTCTTCATTGAGCAGATGGTGGCCCTCAACGACATCAGTGACGGCGAGGATGATGCTGATCCAGATGATGTTCCTGTGGTTGAGGTTGCTTCTACTGACCCTCAATTACTGAGGAATGGTCTCCGGCGAGATGAGGAAGGGCTTTTGGATGGTAGGCTTGAGATGGTTAATAGCGCTCGAGATCGAATAAATAGGCGTGCGCGTGTTCATCGTCTTATTACGCGTGAGAACAAACGTGGTCGGACTCGTAGCAGTACTCGCATCGCAACAGCAAGAGCACCACCAGCACTTCAAAGAAGCAGTTCGAGCCTTCTAGCCATGGTACGGAATGTTAGGGACGAGGATGATGAGCCAGCGCGCAAACGATCACGTCAAAGATAGTAAAATAGACTGATTCCACTGCCACTTGAACCTTGAGAATTGAGATACCACAGCCTGAGATTCTACTACTGTTAGACTACTGTTGACAATCAGGAGACTAACAGGAGATCATTTTTCGGTGTTTCTACGTTGCTGTATTGTGTGCGTATTGTATACGTATCAAATACAGGTTGTAACGGGGTTAGTCACGTGAACCCGCCCCTTTTAGCAAACGGTGCCCCTAGCCTTGGCGGGGGCGGGTCGGGTTGGAGTCTAGGACCTAAACCCGCCCCGCACCGCCCCTCAACCGACCCAACCCGTTTGACACCGCTCCGTGGGGACCCTACCTTGATGTGCCTGGATTACTGGAGTTGCAGGCGTTACTTATCCTAGTCAGTCAGTCAGTCAGTCAGTCAGAAAACTTAAAGAATATCTACGTTGATACACAAACGACAATGTAGGTCGATAGGAATCGATCCCTATACGAATATCGTCCGTATCGCAGCTGATGAGATCATGAGCTTTCGGAGGCCGTTTTATACACAACTCAATCGCCCGTCCGCAAATTAATGTCGTTCACAGGCCCTGCATTCATCCATTCATCCATGCATCCAATGAATAGGTTCTGTGACTCTATCGAGATGAATATTTCTAAGTCTAACTCATAGAAGTTAGGAGTGGCCATTAATATCAAGCCCCGGTCTTCCACAAATACACACTCCCCCTTCTGCAGATATTTCTATCAGAGCCTACGGATCCAAACTCTCCTCCATCTCAAATTCCTTACTAGTCTTCACGACCAATCTCAAATCAGCTATCCTCAATTCTTTTGATCAAACATACAAACTCTTACCGACAACCACTACGATGTACTTCCTCCACTCTATTACGCTCACCCTCCTCACCATTGCCATCCACGCCAACGCACAGAAACGCCCGAGTCAGTTTTGCAGATGGAACGAAAATATATGCGATATGGCATGTGGGAAAACGTCATGTTTTCTGGATTATATCAAATCTCCTGATGGGAAAACGGTTGCTGAGTGGTGTTGTCCTAAATAGATAGATGAGGGAGGGGAGGGGACAAGAGAGGGAGGGATATAAGGATGGAGGGCGATGGGAGAGGAGAGGAATGCGAGGATAGAAGGCGATGGATACAAGCATCTTTAATAACGTGTTTCACCATTCACCTGGCCACCCCACTCACTTGGCCCCCCAACCAAAAAGTCTAATCCCTTCGTACAATTATCGCGATAATGTCGACACCAACCCCCGGATCGGCTTGCAAAGAGGCTATATTACTTCTTGCGAAGCAGAACTTTCAAACGAATCCAAATTTAAGTCAACGTCAAATCTCAGCGTCGTACGATATTCCTCGATCTACACTTCAGTCTCGTCTTCAAGGTGGTAAACCACGAAGCGAATCTAACCACCAAAAGAGAAAGTTACAAATACATGAAGAGCAGGCTCTGGTTCAGTGGATCCTAGACCTTGATCGACGAGGATTTCCGCCCCAAATTATCGACGTACGACGAATGGCAAACGCTTTACTCGAAAAACGCGGTACGAATCCTCCACCGTCATTAGTCGGGAAGAACTGGGTATCCCGCTTCATCAACGCTGTGCCGGAGCTTTGTACGAAGTGGAATCGTAAATTCCATTCACAGCGTGCAAAATGCGAAGATCCAGCGACAATCAACGCGTGGTTTCAGCGTGTTGAAGAGACGCCCTCACCACCAGGTACACCTCATGGAGTAGCGCCACAGTGGACGTCAGAAACTCCTCGTACGATAGCTCAGCTTGAGCAGCAGGCTCAGCTCGTCCGAAATCTTCTTCATCGCCAATCTCAGAGCCCAAGTAGTCAAGCAACTGGTCAACTCATCAAAGGATGTCAAGTCGCAATGAATTCAGCAGTAATACTTGCAGAAGAGAATAGGAAGCTTCGTGCAGAGAACCAACGACGAAAACAGAAGCAACAGTATCGTAGACGATATATATTGCATATGGAGGCGTTTTACAAGCTCAACAGGGTCAGTTCTTGGTCGAGGGATGCGAAAATAGCTCTAGAGATAGTGTTCAAGATCAGGAAGTCGTCGTACGACAGCGAGCATTACCAACATGTAATGGCTGCGGTATTCAAGTTCATAAGATTAATCGATGCCCAAATACGTAAAGAATGTATTGTTAGAATTATTTTAATAAAAGCTGTATTGGTGGGAGGTTTATCGCACGATGACCTGAGATTTAGTGGTTGGGGTGGCCAAGTGAGTGGGGTGGCCAAGTGAGTGGTGAAACACGTTAGCCTGATTATTAATGTGCTTTTCGTCACAACCCATTCACGTCGAAGAAGGTAGGATCAATAACACATTGTATTGACTGTTTGGGAGAGGGCCTGCGATGGGAGAGTCTTCAGGGATTGCCTGACTCTCACAGAATCCTCCGCAAGCAGGCCTGTCCCTCTTATCTATATAAGGCTATGTACATCTTGAAAAGGGACGGTGGGCGGGCAAAAACCGAAGCGATCTCAGGCGAGTGAGAATGAGATGAAGAGAAAAGAGAGACGTGGTCTCTCTTTAAGTACCGTGCCGTGTGCGGTGTTCATTCCGTACGAAAAACCATCATTAAGTAACGTGTTCCACCACCCAACCGCTCAAAATCTGCCAAGACTTCTACCATTCCTCTTATGTGATTATATCTGAACAACGAAGCGCACTATTACTCCAACACGAAGGGAGAATCCAGCTCGCACTCCAAGCCCTCCAAGCCGGCCAATTCCGAAGCCAACGGGCCGCCGCTCGTGCCTTTGACGTTAAACAGCGAATCCTCTCTGAGCGCGTTAAAGGAGTCCCATTTATCCTCGAAACACCACCAAATGGTCGGAAACTTACCCTTACCGAAGAGCAAACGCTTGCCCGATACATCCTTGACCTCGATTCGCGAGGATTGGCGCCCCGGCTTTGTGAGGTAGCAGATATGGCCGATAAACTGCTAGCTATACGCGGTGGAGAGCCAGTGGGCAAAAACTGGGCTGAGAGGTTCGTTACGCGCTCAGATGAGCTCAAGATGGCCTTCAATCGAGCCAAGGATAGGCAGAGGATACTACAGGAAGATCCAGAGATTATTGGCGCGTGGTTCAAGCTCGTTGCAGATACCAAAGCCAAGTACGGCGTCCACGACGAGGATACATACAACTTTGACGAGATTGGCTTCCAAATGGGTGTTATTGGGTCAATGAAGGTCGTTACAGCCTCCGAGAGACGTACAAGGCCGGAACTCATTCAGCCGGGCGATCGCGAATTGGTTACGGTTATCCAGAGTATCTGCGTCGCTGGGTATGCAACCCCACCCTTCATTATCTATAAAGGACGCGTTCACATCTCTGCGTGGTACGAGGAAGCAGATATACCGCGCAATTGGAAGCTTTCAGTCTCTGAGAACGGCTGCACAAATAACGCGCTTGGTCTTGAGTGGTTGAAGCATTTTGACGCGCATACAAAGGCGCGGCAGGTGGGGGGGTACAGGCTACTCATTTTGGACGGCCATGAGAGCCATCTCAACCAGAATTTTAAGGACTACTGCCTCGAAAATAAGATCCTAACCCTCTGCATGCCATCGCACTCGTCGCATATACTCCAGCCCCTTGACGTGGTCTGCTTCTCGCCGTTGAAGCGCAAGTACTCCCAACGCGTCCGAGACTTGGCGCGCCGACGCGTGTACCATATCAACAAGGAAGGCTTTCTCCCTGCCTTCAAAGACGCGTTTTTCGACGTGTTTACAAAAGAGAATTGTCAAAAGGCCTTTGAGGCAGTAGGGCTAGTCCCTATCGACGCGCAGGCGGTATTGGACCGCCTTGAAGTACGGCTACGTACCTCGCCAGAACCCCGTCTCCCAGAAACGCCGTGGCAGTCAAAGACTCCAAGCAATACTCATGAATTTGGATCCCAATCCAAGCTCGTAAGCGACTCTTTTACTCGGTCACCAGTTACTGCGCAGGCTGGCCTTTCCCAGCTTGTTAAGGGCGCTGAATTGATGCTTCACCAAAACGCTCTACTCGTTGCGCGCAACCACGAGCTTGAAGAGCAATTGGCAGTAATAACGAAGCGAAAATCGCGCAAAAGGAAGCGGGTTCAGCAAGGTGGTACTATGGAGTATGGGACTGCAGCAGCGCAGGTAGCTGCAGAGGCGTCTGTAGCGCCTCAGGGATCGAAGAAGGCTCGTGGTATCGGTGATCAAGAAATAGCCCGACCAACTGAACGGCGCTGTGGGAACTGCGGCGTAACTGGGCATAATGCGCGAACTCGTAAAAAAGATATCGAGATATCTTCTGAATCAGATAGTAGCACGACGGACTTAGAATCTATTGTTGATAACGAAAAAATTAAAGAGTCGTAACATGAGATGGTCGTGCCAAGAAATTTGAGCGGTTGGATGGTTTGAGCAGTTGGGTGGTGGAGTACGTTAGTTGTTTTACTACTCTAAAAATGTCACGTTTGACCTTGGACTTGACTTGGAAGCATGACTTGAATTCTATGGGATGTGCGAAGTTGTAAGGATGAGGAGCTAACTAAGAGGTAGAGACGAGTCTAAGTACTTGCGACCAGTCTCGCGCTAGACCTGATCGAGCAGAACCACCACATTTAACTACGTTTAACTGCATTCGAATACCAACATAGTTCGATCATGACAGTACCCCCCAACAAGGCCGAGGCGCAATGGTTCAAACTGAACTATTTGGCGAGGTGACTGACAAACTTGAAGCATGATCGAATCTTAACCAGGCCTGTACCCGGTTGGTTTTGGTTTTCTTGGATATCTCTGGTGAAATTCATCAACCGCGCTCTTTGCGTTGTGCAAGAATTGAAGGGGTTCCCATGTCGGTAAGTAATAGCCTTCCCATTTAACCTTGTAGTCAAATCTCTTCGTAGCTTTGTTGAATCGTGAATCAACGACTTCATCCAGGGTGTAGATTCCATCGTTTTCTTCAACATCGACGGGAGGAGGTTGCGAGTCATTCTGGTTTGGAAACATCCTGTCGGAAGGGGGGTAGGCAGGGAGTAGTAGATTTGTATGAAAGACGGGATGGCAATGCATAGAAGTAGGGAGCTCGAGTATGTAAGCGTCGTGGTCTAGGGCTTGTAGAATCTTGAATTTGCCGGCGAACTTGCAGTCGAACTTTTTGGATGGGCGCGTGGTCTTGATATTCTTGAGGTTTAGCCAAACCCAGTCACCAACTTTGTAGTTTGGAGAACCAAGCCGATGTTTGTTCTTGAAATATTCGTAGGTAGCGCTGGCGTGGCGGATCTCGTTGTAGCAAATCTTCTCAAGGTTTGCCATGAAGTCAGCCATGGAATTAGCTTTTCGTGTCTCGGTAATTTCGTGGCGAGAGGCGTTACGGTCTGGTTGAATTGGCGCTTCCAATCCGGAGCGTGGATCGTAGCCGTAGGCGGCAAAAAATGGTGTGAGTTTTGTTGCATTGGAGGGTGTGTTGTTGATCACGAATTCGCAGAGTGGTAACCATTCGTCCCAATCATCTTGTTGATAATTGCAGTAAGCACGGATGTAGATTTCGACTTGGGCATTCGCTCGCTCGGTCCCGCCATCTGTCTCGGGGTGGAAACTGGTAGAGAGGCGGATTCGGATTCCGAGGCGTTTTATTACGGGACGGTAGCTGGAAAGACGCAGCATACTCGTAGCCAAAGATTGTTTAGATTCAGTTAAGGAGTGAAGGTATCTACAAACAGAGAACCTCAATGAGGTTCTTTCTCTATACTAGGCTCAATCAGGCTTAGGCTCTTAGCCTATACCAACCATGGGCCATGCCCATAACATTACCCCCCTCCTTACCGGGTGTGCAGGACTAAAGAGGGTGTGGTAGGTGGGATAATCAAACAGACAAACGCCATACATCGCTTCTGCCAGCTTGTAGCAGATTCGAAGGCGCTGGCCACCGCTACTCGGTCTCTTCGGGCCCCTGTTTGAGCTCCTATATCTTCGCCGACACCGTCGCCCTTGCCATACTCTGCCTCGAAGCGGTCTAAGTCCTCGACTTCTGTGAATAATGAACGTGGCTGCCAATCGGGATCTGCATAGCCTTTCCATTTGATTAATAACTGACGAACCCAGCCTCGCCCAACCCGTTTCTTCTCTGCGCGAAGTATACGTTCTACTTCAAACTCAGCCTCTGTTTCTTCGGTTTGAGGCACTAATGGTGGCGGCTGGGTATCATCGGATTCTTGTGAGGGCAGTGTGTCGGTTGCGGCTCGGCGGAGTAGGTCAACGTGGAAACGGTTATGGATACCACTTGGCAGGTCAGCCAGCTCGTATACCATCGGGGAGATCTGGTTCTCGACAGTGTATTTGGCTTGCGTCCACGCCAGTTTCTTTGATAGCTGCGGAGTATTGATATTCCTAAGGTTCAACCAGACTTTGTCGCCCTTTTTTAACGTTTCGGCAGCTTGACGTGACCTGTTGGCGTCGTTCTCCATCTTCTGCTGGGACCAGGCCATCGCTGCCTGTGCATATTCTTGTGCCTCTTCTATTCGTTGCACAAAGGTCTCGGCATCGGCTGTTGGTGAGTTACTGGGTGAGATTCGTTGTACTTTCTGGATTGGTTCCGCATGGTAGCCGTGGGTTAGATAGAATGGACTCATCCCTGTGACTGAAGAGTCACGATTGTTCAGTGCTAACATAGCCGTAGGTAGTAGCGTTGGCCAGTCTAGTTGGGAGTATGCGATGAAGGCGCGGAGATAGCGTAGAACTTCCTGGTTCATACGCTCGGTCGCGCCATCGGTCTGTGGATGAAAGGCTGTAGAGAGTCTCTGCTCAATCTTTGTAAGTTCGCAAAGCTTCCTCCAAAAACGACCTGTCCAATTGCTGCCTCTGTCCGACGTCAATGCCATGGGAAATCCGTGGTAGCGATAGTGGCATTGTAAGAACCTTTTCGCGCACTCTTTGGCGCTCATTGTAGTCATAGCCTCCAACGTAACACTTTTGAGGAGGCGATCTGTGATAACCATGAGGTATTTTGGGCCGTTTTCCTCCGCGGGCAAATCAGTCATGAAATCGATTGATAGCTCGCTGTGGAAGCGGGCCGGGATTGGAAGTGGTTTCAGAAGACCTCGCTTCTTATCACGCCATATTCCTGTTCTCCCACATACGTCGCAATTACGTACAAACTGCCGGACTGTCTTGTATTGTTGGGGCCAAAAGAAACTTCTGGATAGAATCGCAAGCGTGCTATCTCTCCCTGGGTGTCCAGTAACATGGGAATCGTGAGTTTGTTGGACCAGCGTTGTTCGCAGCGGTTCCCAATCTGGTACCCATAGGATCCCTCTTCTCGTGACCGCGCCGTGGTCGTCTACTTCGCATTCGGGTAGCTGTACCGACAACTTGAGCTCTGGAGGAAAGGAACGTTCGCCAGTAACTATAGCCGTATGAATAGCTTCGTAGGATTGGTCCTCTGCTATTGCGCGATCCCAGAGAAGTTGTAACTCTGGTTTCTCGAAAAGATCGCATCCTTTTGCAACTGACCGGTTTTGACCGTACCTAGTAGTGGACCGGTGTTGACCGTTTTCGGCAGTCAGCTGGTGTCGACCGTCCAGTCCAGTATTTTGCTGGGGCTCCCGTATAACGTCCCATGTACCATTGGATGTATTCGGTGTATTGACTGGGCAGATAAGGGCTTGTATTGCGATTGTTTCGGTCGTCCTCTCGGAAAGAGGAGGAAGCCATTCGTCCTTGATCAACTGGGCCACTCGCCCTTGTAGTCTCTCGTCGTTCTTGTCATGTGGCATATCTTGATGTCTTCTTGATAGTGCGTCTGGTCTTTGCGCTAGTTTTCCGGCGCGAAATTCCAGCTGGAATTGGTACTCAGATAGAATTAGCGACCATCTTGCTTGTCTCTCTGACAAACGCTGCGCTGTCATAAAGTAGCGGAGATTCTTGTGATCGGTAAGGACTTTGAAAGGTGCTGCAACACTGCGTAGTTCTCCTCTCCAGTGTTCAATGGACTTGATTACTGCCAGTAATTCTTTATCGTGGATCTCGTAGTTACATTCAGCCGCAGTGAGCTTGCGGGAGAAGTATGCTACTGGTCGTAGTTTTCCTTTCATATCCTTCTGCGACAACGTGCCTCCCAGCGCGTAGCCAGAGCAGTCGCACTCGAGTACCGTATCCAGGTCTGGATTCCAGTGAGCCAGTATTGGGGCGGAGATGAATAGCTCCTTCAAGACTTGAAAGGCGTTCTCATGTTCTTTGTTCCAGACAAAAGCGACGGCCTTCCGTGTTAACTTGATTAAGGGGTCGGAGAGCTCTGAGAAGTTGTCGATGAAGTCTCGGTAGAAATTTGCAAAGCCTAGGAAGGAGCGTACGCCTGTGACATTGACTGGAGCCTCCCATTCTTTAATCGCGGCAACTTTCTCTGGGTCGACTTTGATCCCTTCTCCTGCAGTGATAATGAACCCCAGATATTTGACCTCCTGAACAGCAAACTCGCACTTGCTTAAGTCTAGCCGAAGTCCAGCAGTCTTGAGCTTGGCAAGACTTTGGTTAACCTTAACCATGTGATCCAGATAGTCGCCGTCGCTCCATATCAAGACATCGTCCATGTAGGCTGAACAGCAGATATCTAGGGATTCCCGTAGGACTCCGTTGATGTATCGTTGAAAGCTCGCGGGTGCGCCAGCTAGTCCGAAGGGGGTAACTAGCCATTCGAATAGTCCAAATCGAGTGCGAAAAGCCGTTTTCCACTCATCGCCGTGCTTGATGCGGAGCCGATGAAATGCCGCTCTGACGTCAAGTTTGGTGTACCAACGCGCTGTTGCTAGATTTCGTAGGGTTTCTCGGATTAGTGGCAATGGGTAGCGGTCCGATCGAGTGATTCGATTCAGTGCCCGATAGTCTACACACATCCGAATGCCTCCACCTGGTTTCCTTACAAATAAGACTGGGGCTGCCGCTGGTGAGTTGCTGGCGCGTATCCAGCCCTTGTCCATATAGTCCGAAAGTGTTTTTCGTAGGACTAATAGCTCTTCCCTCGACATGCCGTATAATGGGCCCCAAGGAACTTCTGCCTCGCGACCTTGTTCATCTCGTATCAATTCGATAACGTGATCGCGACCCTCTTGATGGGGCGCGATCTCTCCGTCTTCGTCGTCGAGAAAGGCATCAGCATGCTCTGCTATTTCTTCTGGTATCTCTTGTCGGATTTCTTCCTCAGTCTTTCTCTGTTTTCTTTCTGCTAACTTGCTTAGGGCCTTGTTGATATCCGACATCGAGATAGCCAGCACTTGTGTACCATCCGGTCCATCTCTTCTCAACCGTCGCTGGGCCCTTCCAACAATAGCTGCAAATACAGATCCTGACACTAGACAAGCCGCCCGCACGTGAGCGAGCCGGTCTCGCGCTTTGGTGTTCTGTTCTAGCCACCCCTTTTCTCTTACCGTGATGCGCTGGGATCCTTGACCAATAAGCAGCTTTCTCTTAGCTGCTATATATCGCACCCAGTTTCTCTCTGCCCATGCCTTGCCTAGGATAATAGGGAAGCTCAATCCTTTCACTATATACCCATAGACTCGCTCTGCTCGACCATCAATGTCGATCGTAGCGTAGGTCATGTGCGTAATACGGAGGTCTTCTCCGTTCTCGTGGCTCTCTTTAGCCAGTGCCAATTGTTTGGTGTCAATTGGGATGCGCGGTAGACGATGTGTTTGGACACTCTTCTCGCTGAAAGCAGCATAAGGGAGGCAGCCGTTATCAAAGAAGGATTCGGTGAAAGAAGTTCCGTTGATCAAGGTATCTATCAAGAAGGGTGTACTTTCCATCCTATCCTTTGCTGCTTTGATTTCTCTTATGCCTGGTAGCTTTGTAATGTCTTCGCCATGTACATCTACTTCAGACCCTCGTGCGCGACGATGCACAAGGGTAGCTAGTTTTCCGACTCTGATGAGGCTTCCTGTAGGGAGTCATCGGTATGCTGTGTAATTACCGCAGTGACCTGAGTCTTTGGACGTGTTGCTGGTCGGAATTCGCATACGTTCGGGTGGTGCTTGGGCTTCTTACAGCGCCCGCATTTGCCCGCTTGTATAAGTGCCAAGAACTCTGTTTGGGATCGCCATTTCGCTCTAGGTCGTCGGTCCTTCTTCGCATCCTTTCCGAGTGTATCGACCCGAGCTATCAGTGCTGCGATCTGCGCTGAAAGGGCGTTGATGCCAGTCATTTCGACATCGCCTTCTGCGTCACGACTGACTGTTTGGGGTGATTGTGGCCTCCCTCGAGTCGTTGGCGTCTCCTTATCCGTACTTGGATAGCGGCGTTGGTGGGATAGAGCCTCTGTCTTCGTCGCGAAGTACTGTACATCTTTTACGTAAGTGTCGTAGTCGTCCCTGGACAATCGCACTGATTTCAAGGTCTGTTGGAGGGAGTAGTTGAGCGCGTTGTTCATGATAGTGATCTTTGAGGCTCTTTGCGGCGCTAGGGATCCAGCTTGCGATGTCAGTTGTTCGAACTGCTGGCGGAAGTCTTCGAACGGTTGTCTGCTGCCTTGGCTAATCTTGTTCAGCTCGTCGAGAGCTTTAGCTTCCGCTTCATGATCTAAGAACTTGTCGTCCATATGCTTGATAAAGGACTCGGGTTCGTAGTTGTCATGTTGCTCTCCATTGCTTAGCCATTGAATGACGCGTTGTTGTTTCTCTGTCGGAAGCCCGTTGAAGATGTTCGCGCATATTCCTTGATTGCTTCCAAGCTTCCCATTTTCAACAGTGATTTTTGTCTTGATCTGCCATCTGAACAGCGTGTAGTTGTCTCTTTTCCCGTCCCATTTAGGCCATGCAATAGCTTTTGCACCGGTGTTCCCATCAACACTGACTGCGGTCAGAGCTGCCACCAATTGTTGTACGGTGTCAGGCGAATTTGCTCGAGCCATTGAGAGTTTGTCGATTCCTTGCGTAATGCTCGCGATTGGGTCGTCGTCGGTAGTAGGGGTGTAGGTTGTAGGAGTCGATAGGGTACTGTTGCTACGCATCAAGTACACCTAGGTTTGTAAAGAACTGAATCTATATTACGGGACGGTAGCTGGAAAGACGCAGCATACTCGTAGCCAAAGATTGTTTAGATTCAGTTAAGGAGTGAAGGTATCTACAAACAGAGAACCTCAATGAGGTTCTTTCTCTATACTAGGCTCAATCAGGCTTAGGCTCTTAGCCTATACCAACCATGGGCCATGCCCATAACACGTTTGCAGAGTACTTTCCAGAGGATAGCAACGAATTGGGATCCTCGGTCGGAGATAATGCTTCGAGGTAAGCCGTGGAGGCGGTAGACGTGTTGGAGAAAGAGTAAGGCGCATTCGCGGGCTTCTGGGAGTTTTTGGCAGGGGATAAGGTGCTTGATTTTGGTGAGGCGATCGACAATTACTAAGAGGCAGGTATTACCTCCTTTGCGTGTAGCAGGTAAATCGGTAATGAAGTCCATCTGGATGTCTTCCCATCTTCATTGAGGGGCTTCGAGAGTGTTGAGGAGTCCTTGGTACATTAGGTTGCTCGGTTTTGCGCGTCGACAGGCGTCGCATCGTGAGACCCATTTGTCCGAGTTGGCGTGCATGCCATGCCAGTAGTAGAACTTGCGGAGTTTGAGGAAGTTGTTAGCTTTACCCGGGTGACCTGCGACATTACAGTCGTGGTTCGCTTTCAGAATGTATGCTTGTAGTGTATCGTCTTGGGGAATAAATAGACACTTTTTATACCAAAGGCGGCCGTCGCGTTCTTCGCAGTCTTGCATCCGCAACGTTCGGTGGTGGGTTTTGCCGTCGCGTAGTTTTTTCAAGACTTCGCGTGGTTCTTTGTCTTTAGTCAACGCTCTAGCGTAGAGTTCTTTAGTCAACGCTCTAGCGTAGAGTTCTTTAGTCAACGCTCTAGCGTAGAGTTCTTTAGTCAACGCTCTAGCGTAGAGTTCTTTAGTCAACGCTCTAGCGTAGAGTTCTTTAGTCAACGCTCTAGCGTAGAGTTCTTTAGTCAACGCTCTAGCGTAGAGTTCTTTAGTCAACGCTCTAGCGTAGAGTTCTTTAGTCAACGCTCTAGCGTAGAGTTCTTTAGTCAACGCTCTAGCGTAGAGTTCTTTAGTCAACGCTCTAGCGTAGAGTTCTTTAGTCAACGCTCTAGCGTAGAGTTCTTTAGTCAACGCTCTAGCGTAGAGTTCTTTAGTCAACGCTCTAGCGTAGAGTTCTTTAGTCAACGCTCTAGCGTAGAGTTCTTCAAACTTGTCTTCGTCCCAAATAAGCTCTTCGTCGTCTGGGTCTTGCGAAGGGATGAATATGTCCGGAGGGGAGAACGGGGTGGTTGGGGTTTGTTCTTCAGCTACTGCGTCGTTGCTAGGTTTGTTCCATATATCGTTGAGGGGCTCAAGGGATTCGTCCCCGTCATTTTCGGAAGAGTCGCGGTAGTCTGGGTTTTTCTCGAAGTCTTGTGGAGAGGAGTGGTCACGACGCGTAACTGGGCATAATGAAAGATTGTGGACTTGGAGCGCTAGTTCTTTTCGAATCTTAGGGTCAAGTGTGTGGGGTTTAAGCATAACCTGTGACTGGTGCTGGATACGCGGGTCGGATACGTTTGAGGGGAGGTCTTGGGAGCGGCGGGTCAAGGCGTCGGGTTTCGTAGTATCTTTTCCTGGTCTCCATTTGATTTCGAAGTGGAATTGGGAGAGGAATTCGGTCCAACGGGCTTGTCGGCGAGTGAGTTTTTTGGTTGACATGTAGTATTCGAGGTTTCGGTGGTCTGTAATAACTTCGATCGGGTCTTCAGTTCCTTCGAGCTCTCCTCGCCACTCTTCAAATGCGCGAATGATTGCTAGGAGTTCTTTGTCGTAGATTTCGTAATTACACTCCTGAGGTGTGAACTTGTGAGAGAAGAAGGCGACGGGGTGTAGCAAACCGTCATTGCCGTTTTGTGAGAGTACTCCAGCGCCTACCCAGTCGGAGGCGTCTGTTTCGACAATACACTTCTTTGTAGGGTCGAAATGTGCGAGGATTGGTGCGGAGATGAAGGCTTCTTGGAGTTTATCAAAAGCGGCGCGCTGTTTTGGGCCGAAGTAGAACGGCTTGTCTTTTTTCAGTAAGTCGGTAAGAGGTTTCGCGGTGGAGGAGTAATTGAAAATAAAACGGCGGTAGAAATTGGCAAAACCGAGGAAGGATTGGACGTCATGGCGAGTGGTACAGTATTGCCAATCAATGATTGTTTTGACTTTGTCCGGGTCCATCCGGATTCCGTGGTCTGTGATAATTAAACCGAGAAATTTGACTTCTGTCTGGTAGAATTCGCATTTGTCGATGTCGATGTTGAGTCCTGCTGCGTGCATTCGTTCGATAACCTGCCGCACTTGAATTTTATGCTCTTCGAGAGTTTCGCTGTAGATTAGGATGTCGTCGAGGTACGCGGTGCAGAAAACGTCGAGAAAGTCTTTAAGTTGTTCGTTAATATACGACTGCCAGGTCGCCGGGGCATTGCAGAGGCCGAAGTTCATAACTAGAGATTCGAACAGACCGAAGCAGGTTCTGAATGCAGTGAGAGGAACGCTGTCGGGGTGGACTCGGAGTGCGTTGAATGCTGAGATAATATCGATCTTCGTGAAGTACTTGGCTTTGCTGAGTTTGTCTAGGGTTTCGCGGAGTAAGGGAATAGGGTATCGGTTTTTTCGAGTATTCGCGTTGAGTTTTCGGTAGTCTACGCAGAATCGCAGACCACCACCTGGTTTTTTAACAAAGATACATGGGGAACTGACGTCGGACTGGCTTTTTCTGATAAAACCTTTTCCCAAATTCTCCTCCAGCCATTTCCGGAGGCATTTGAGTTCGTTCTGGGACATACCGTAGAGAGGAGCGTTGGGTAACTGGTCTTTCTTGTCTTCTTGAATTTCGATTTTGTGGTCGACGAGGCGTGAAGGGGGCAGTGAATCAGCAGCTTTTCTGTTAAAAGCGTGCGCGAGGTCGTGAAGGTCTTTGGGTAACTGGGGGCGAGGGTCTTTGTAATCTGGTTTCTTCGCCAGAAATTCATCGATATCTTGAATACTGATTGCGTAGATTTGAGCATTGGGCTGCTTAGAATTCCATTGAAAAGCGTGAGAGTTGACAATCTTCCAATCGCGAGGAGAGTCCGGGGTTTCTTGAGGCGGTGCGCGGGCACCAAACGGGAGCGGGATATACTCAACAGAGCCCTTGTGGCCCTGAAGACATTTCTTAGAACAGTGGGTACCGAAGTGAATACTACGATTCTCAAAATCGAGTTTCACACCGTGGAGGTTCATCCAGGGAGTGCCAAAGATGACTGCTGCGGAGCCGAGACGGGTAACAAAGAATTTCGTGGTTTCGAGGTGGTGTTCTCCGGTTCTGACGGAGACGTGGATTTCGTGAGTAACGTAAGAGGGTGCAGAGGATGCCTGTTCGCCGTCAAAGGCTTTGAGGCGGCGGGGGTTTTCGAGGGGAATAAAGGGAAAGCCGTGGGATTGCGCAAAATCGAGGTCTATGAAACTTCCTGTGGCAAAGGAATCAGTAACGGCGAGGGTTTTGATCGATTCATTAAGTGTAATTGGGACTATGATTGGTCTAGAGTCTACTGGTCCATCAATCTCTCCTGTTGATTTCTCTGAGTAACCTAGAACTGCCGAACTGATGTGAAGAACATGTCGTTTCGATTTGTTGTCGTGTCTCGATGAACGTCTTTTCAACGAGACTGTGAGTTTTCCGAACTCGGGGTGTATGGGGCTGATCCGAAGCCGTAGCTTGTGGTGCTAGAAGAGGCGGTAGAACTTGAGCGTTCTTCAGGGCCTTGAGTGATCCGGGAAGTCTGGACGTTCTGTGGATACGCTCCCGATGCTCCTGACATACTCATATTGCTAAAGCTCATAGGGGGAATGAAGTTTCGAGCTCCGGAGTTGCCAAACTGCATGGGGTCACTGGCGAACTGGTTGGGAGTAGTGAACTGATTGGAGGGGCGTCCACGCTGGGCTTTCTTAGGGCATACGGCGGCGATGTGCTTCTGACCATTAGGCATAATTACTACGGGCTCTCCGCAGTATCCGCAACGGTTGTTGGTCTTTCGCCATTGGATATTGGCGGCTTTCTCTTCCAGGGTCCAGGATGCAATTGGTTTCATCTGGAGAGACGGGAGGCAGGTACCTATGTCGGCGCCGGCACTACCGTTGAGGTTCATAACTGAAATGTCCATGGCATCTCCGAAAGCGTGAGAAGTGGCGGGGGAGACTAGGAATGCGCGTTGGGATGCAGAGGGAGCGGTAGCTGATGTAGATGATCCTGAGAATACGGGAGCTTTTCGAGCTCGAGAGATTTTCTCGAATTGTTTCATGTTGGCTTCGCAGTTGTGGCACAGATCGATTAACTCCTCCAGTTTCTTTGTCGTAGGGACGTGAATCATTGCTCCGCTGAGTTCTGCGCTCAGGCCGTTGCGAAAGTTGACAATCATAAGTTGTTCCAAGGGGTTTGCGGGTTCTGAGACGTGAGGGAGGGTGATTCCGGCTTCTTGGAGTAGGCGTCGGAAGTCTACGGCGTAAGTAGCAAATGTTCGGTTTGCCATCTTGTGGTTCTGCAGCTTATTCATAGCATCTTGAATATCGAAACGAGGAGCGTAGCTGTCGTTGAGTTTTGAGATAAATTCGTCGAGGGATTCAAAAGGCCATGAATTCGTAGTTTCGTTGTAGTATGGGCGAATTGTGGATTTGCACTTGTCGTCAAGTCGATTGAAGGCGTAAGTAACTTGTGAGTTTACTGAAGGGAATGCTTTGGAGTCTGCGCTGAGTTTTATCCGGAGGTCTAAGAGCTAGCTCTTGTATTTTTTTTTATCTCCTTCAAAGATAGAGGTTGTCGCCTTGGGTTGGTCGAGGGGCGGAGATTTCGCGAGAAGTAACGCCCTGGAGTTCTGCTCGAAGGGCGCGAGCTTCGTTCTCAGAGGCTTCGAGCTTGAGTTCTTGAATTGAACGGGACATGGTATCCTGGTCTCGCTGGGCTGTGTTGAACATATGGGAGATGGTAGCTAAAAGCTGGAGGAGTGGGAGCGCCGAAGCGCGGTCGAGAGTAACGTGTGAGACTGGGACGTATTCATTTTCGTTGACTGAGGCTTCGTCCGCCGGGGTTGCAAAGGTAGCTTGGATCTTCTGAGTAAGGGTTGCTGCGAGTCTAGGGGTTATAAAGAAGTCGTAGAAGGCTAGGGGGTTTTCGAGAGTACTGTTTTCGAGGGTGGTAGTATCGTCCGCAAGGGAGGGAAGGTCGAGAATTCGGGGCATAGTTGGTGAGGTTTGTCGGCTGCGTAGACAATAGCAGCCCGACTTTTATCGTGAAAAGGGATCCTTACAAACTGTCACGTTTGACCTTGGACTTGACTTGGAAGCATGACTTGAATTCTATGGGATGTGCGAAGTTGTAAGGATGAGGAGCTAACTAAGAGGTAGAGACGAGTCTAAGTACTTGCGACCAGTCTCGCGCTAGACCTGATCGAGCAGAACCACCACATTTAACTACGTTTAACTGCATTCGAATACCAACATAGTTCGATCATGACAAAAAAGACAAACGCATTCCTGATAGTCTCTAACGCGTTTAATAGGACCTAGCAATCGAATTCAACAAGGAGCCTGCTGTCTGCCCAGTTGAACAACGTACTACAATGTCATCACTGCAGTTCTTTACTGCCGTTCTTTACTGCCAGTGAATTTGCATTCATTCGCAATCGTCTCGCAACTACAGACATGTTTGAAGTTATTCCTGGTCCACCTGGTTGGTGGGAAGCACATCCTGGCTCTGAAATCGCATTGCGATCTACCTGCTCCAGACCTCGCCGACGATACCTACGCCTTAATGTTTAGGCCAAAGAAGGCAGCAAGAGAGAGATATGCCATGGTAAGAGATATGGACTTGGAGACACTTGTTATGGTTCCACTTGAAGAACAGGCGACTGATATCATGGGTAATCTGATTGATGAGGGTGATATACTACCAGAGAATACGAGGGTAGCGGAAATAGCTCGTGCCGAGCCCGTGGATGAGACAGATGTTGATGATCATAATGATGATGAGGAGGATGATGTTGGTGATGAAGAGGCTGGTCTTCATATTATTGGCGGGGACTTAATGATTGACGGGGACTTAATGATTGACGGGGACTTAATGATTGACGGGGACTTAATGATTGACGGGGACTTAATGATTGACGGGGACTTAATGATTGACGATCCTTCTGATGAGGAGTAGTTCTTTTATGATTGAAGCGATTCGTGTATGCTAGAAACAATGAACAACTCTCCTTCACTTCTGACTGTCAGGAAACTATGAGGATTATTATAAGAGACTTAAGAGTACTGGGTACTCCTTCTACCGTTCTATATAATAATATCTAAATATTCTTCCTCTTTCCTTATGTAGTTAGGTCTATGGTAGTAATCTTTTAGTAATCTTTATTACACATTATATAAGCATCACGAGAACCTGTAATGGTGGGAGACGGGGCGGGTTATGTAGAATCTATAACCCGCCCCAAAAACCCGCCCCAACCCGTCTCCCCCCGACCTGTTAACGGGGCGGGTTGAAGACCTCCAAACCCGCCCCGATCCGTCCCGTTGGGCCGTTGGGAACCCTATATCAAGGTAATGCAATAACGGATAAGGACCCAGATAGAACTTCTCTACTATATAGAAGCTTTTGGGCTATACATTGTATACTAAGCCTTTCCCAAGGAGACTACAACGTACTCAAGGGATAAGAATTAACTCATCTACGTGTTTCAGCTAGGTTCCGCTATGGGATAGAGCCTTCAGAATCTCTCACACAGCCGCGGGGTACGGTCTTTCTATGCCGTAAACTTTTTAAATTGCAACCGTAAGTTTGCGGTTATTCTACGGTTTCAGCTAAATTCTTCAAAGTTTGTGGCTTAGAAAGACCGTACCACGCGGCTATTCAGTCAGTAGTCAGTTAAAATCTCGAGAATGTCCACGGGGATACACAAGCCACATTATATACAGCGTTGAACCATTTTGAAAAATTTATCTTGTTGAAGAAGTAGGTTACGACTCCTTATGATCCCTCTATCCTGGCGTCCTTATATCCCTCTCCACTCCGAACCCCCTCCATCCCTCCCTCCCTCCCTCCTTTCTCCATTTAGTCTTTAGGACAACACCATATATGTGACCAACCGCTCATCTTAGGTTTCCCCGAGGCAGTGTTGATCCAGGTATCAAACAAGCCCTTGGTTGGCATGCCTTCCCGCATACATCAAATGCCCATTTGCAAAAGGAATACGGGCGCTGCAAGTTTGGCGGGAAAACATTGCCAGTATTCTGTTGTGCATTGGTGTGGATGGCAAGTGTGAGAAAGGTAAGGGTGATAGAGTGAAGGAAGTACATGGTAGTGATGGTAGTTGGTGGTGAAATATATATCTGACTGAAAGAGCTGAGAATGTTTGGTTTGTGAAGATTTGAGAGTGGTAGATTTGAGTGAGATTTGGACGTAAGAAGGAGGGTCGGCGTTCGTAGGAGTTTGCGGACGGGTAGTAGAAGGGGAGAGAAGAGGAGTAGAGTGTGATCTTACGGACAAGGTAATCTATATCGTAGATTCCGCGGAAAGTTGCAGACAAGACCTTGGTAGCTTCGACAATCATATGTGTTATTGACGCTTGTGTACCAATATGCAGAGGAAGGGGATTTGTTGAGTGATTAAGTAAAACCCTGGATGAGTAACGACCGCAATTCTGATCTACGCCAAGATGATGCATTGATAGCTAAGGACTCGGACAGTACGGAGGCTTCTAAGCAAATCTAGATGTGTACCGCTGATCTCGCCTGCAAGTTTGCGTTGTTTGTGTCTTCTGGTCTACTTGACTTGCTTCCAGATCTCTCATGTATAAAATCTAGCAGTGCACGGATCGCTCGTCTACAGCTTTGCACGGACTTTACGGTAGTCTCCACCCCCATCCCATTTTTAGACAAGGAAGGACTCTATTTCAAGTCTAGTTATATCTTCCCTCGCTTCCCTGCAAGGGTAGCGATTCTCTCAACCTTAGGGCTTGAAATCTCTAGATTTAATTACTCCGGATCCGGAGTAGAATCTCATGAAAATCGGAATCTCATGAAAATCGGAATCTCATGAAAATCGGAATCTCATGAAATCGGAATCCATGAAAATCTTGCGGGTCTTCATCTACGGCTGCCTTGGCGCTTAGAAAACCACTCGATCGCAGGTTACCAATGTCCTCGTTGACTTCGAAAGTATAACATCATCCTCCAGGCACGTAGTTGAGGAGCACTGAAATGAAACGTTCGTGGGGAACCATGCCCTGCAATCATCTGGTAATCAGAACCGATGCCAAGGGTGCTATATTCTGGCGAAGTAATGATCATAAGCCATGATGCAGACTGGACGATAAAGGGATATGTTACAATTCACAAGCTCTCTCCTACCCCCTCATTCCCTCAATCCTTACATTCCTCAATCCTCACTTTGTACAACAATACTTCTTTACAAAACTGGTCCTTCCAGTCACCTTCCCGTCATCTTTAACATATTCCTGAAAACATGGGTTTATCGGGCATTTTGGGGCGCATTGATTGAGGCTGTCGTAGCACGCTTTGTTGGGGCGTATGTCGTTATTCTGTGCATTGGCTTGGAAGGTGAGGGCGAGGATGACGGAGGTGAGGAAGTACATTGTATTTGTAATGGTAATGGTGGTTGGTGGTTGGTATACCTGATTGGAAGTTGAGAGTGGTTGGTTTGTGAGGATTTGAGTTGTTATGGAAGTTTGGAGATGTAGAAATGGAGGTTTCATGGTGTTTGGAGTGTGTATTTATCGACGACATATTAATTTGCGGATGGGGCGATGTGTAGTCTACACCCCCTCACCACCTCCTCGATTTAAGAACGAGGAACTCTGTTTGTCCATATCTTGTCCGCATAGCTATCTTTGGAGTCTGTGCTCTTTATATATTGCTTTGGGCTCATTTGAACCCGAAACCGAACATGTGATAACTTTGAGTGTATTGGATTAACAACTGCAACGATTTCGGTTGCTATCATCTCCAGCCACGCAGTTGAGGCACTCCGAGTCGAATATTTCGCTAGGACATCCCGACTATCAGAAATGGAGCAAACCATTGGTTTGGAGTCGGGTTTCTCGAGAACGATATCGACATGACTTGGGGCTTTCGCTAGGCACCTCATAAAAGCGTCGCTGGAAGGTCTTCCACTATGCTATGGTGATCTCTTGATAGATAAGAGCTCATGTGAAGAATTTATACTGTTCAAATCGATTTCTCTGCGGTGTTTGCCGACTGCGGTGTTTGCCAACAGACCCAAGCCTTCATGTGCTTCTATCAATTCCGACTCAGAAAGTGTCATCACTCCAGCTCTTAGACTCGGCTGCTTTCAAAGCTGCCATGATTTGATGTTTGAAGGCATATACTCCCACGAAAGGCTTTTCGAGCCCTTGTTTGTCCATGCCGCTGTCGATGAGATGGACTCGGGGACTGTTGTCTTTGGTGAGAAGGGAATGAAGAAGCTTGGAAGTCCGGCATGGAGTGGAGGAAAATCCCTCACGAGTCATGTAGGGTCCAAATGCAGGCACCATCACGATCAAGCATCCCCTGACGTATTGATACCTGAGCACTCTATAATATCAACACCAAGACTACTGCTAGCTATGTGTATTTAGTAACACCTCTCCATACCTTTTGACTGCCTTCTAGTAGCCAGAACCATGGACCTATCAATATCTGTCAGATGAACACATCAGCCATTCACCCAAGGAACAAAGCCCGAAAGCCACAAGGCGAAGCTACCAAGTCACCAGCACATCTCAGCCTCGTAAAAGACCTGTATAAAGAACCAACATCTCCCATCCTTCCTGCACCAAATCATGTCTTCTTTACCGTCTATTCGAAATCTAGTCCAGGCTGTGTTCCTTGGAAGCAGCCAAAGTCCTCTCGCCTCTACACCCCTTGCTTTGGCTTCCCCGAAAACATGCCCAAATACTGGACTTAGCTGTTCCAAGACCGATATCTTCGATACCTGCTGCATAACGCGCCAGGCGGGCAGTTTGCCCAAACGCAATTCTGGAACTCGGATGCTTCAGCTGGTCCCTCAGGATATCTTGGTCCTAACAATACCTGGACCATCCATGGCTTATGGTATGTGTAGTTCCCTTGAGCCAGACACACCCTCGCTAAAACAAACTTAGGCCTGATCATTGCGATGGACGATTCGATTCTGTCTGCGACTGCTCTCGATCCGGCGATTGCAGCTCCTCCAACCGGAAATGCAATCGCGATACTTGCAACAGCGCCTATTCCAGTATTACCAACATCTTCAAGAAATTCGGCCAAGACGTCCTACTATCATATTTGAGCCATCACTGGAAAGGAATAGCAGGGGATGAACATCTTTGGCAGCATGAATGGAGCAAGCACGGCACCTGTGTTAGTACACTCGAGCCGAAATGCTACCATGATTACAAAGAGGCACAAGAAGTCATCGATTACTTTCAGACGACCGTGGATCTTTATAAGAGCCTCCCTTCGTTCGACTGGCTTTCGCAGGCAAATATCACTCCCTCAACAGAGAAGACCTATGAGCTCAAGGACATCGAAGCCGCGCTAAAGACGCCTCGCGGAGCTTCTGCCGTTGTTGGCTGCCAACGCGGCGAGCTCAGGGAGATTTGGTATCATTTCATGGTTCGTGGATCTGTAATGACGGGCGAATTCGTTGCACATGACCCTGATTTCTCTGGTACTGGCGGTCCCGGTAAGAGCTGTCCTTATTCTGGCATCAAGTACCTACCAAAGGGTACAGACGATGATAGACCTTCACCAACTACAACGGGATACAGTCGACCAACAGAGACTGCGAAACCTATCGGAAAGGGTAAGCTCATTGTCAAGCTCAAAAGTGGGACAATCACGGGTTGCCTGATCTCAAATGGAAAGTGGTATAATACTTTGCCTGGATCAAGCTGTGCTACGTTCACGTCACATGGTGAGGACGACAAGCCGGGTGAGCTGCTCAGATTGAAGTCTCGAAAGGGATCTTGCGGCATCGTCAAGGAGGCATTTACTTGCGGCGCTGGTGTTATATCGACCGTCTTTCAGATCGTGGATGGCAAATTGGTAGCATCAAGCGGGCAGACGGATTGGTATGCTGCTGAATTGCCCAAGGGCATAGATCAACAGAGTATCTACACCTCGAAGCACGATGTGGAGTTTGTGCTGGAATGGAGGAAGTGAGCCTAGAGCAAGATACCAATATATTCTCGCTTTTAAGCCTGCTTGTATTGGAACGATAGTCACTGACGTCTCTTTTCAATTCTGTCCAGAAAGGAGCTAATGAAGCACTGCCTCATTAACTTCATCAACCCCGTCTCAACAACACCAACACAAATTCGACATCACTTATAACATTACATCCAGCATTCACCTCTTGTCTATGAATTCGTTTCACGGGTCAAGATGCGATTCTGGACAACGTAGCACCAACCGATACAGGTCACCATAGGCGACACTCCACTCCACGTCCTGACCAATGTTGCACCTCAGTACATGGCGCCGCGCTTCGCAGGATAGAAACGTCGACAATCATATCACATCAGCTGTAAATTCTGCCATCGATGGCGTTCTTGCTCGCCTTTATGACACATTTTGCGGTAATTTCGAGAAAGTGCCTCTGGTGGCTTTGGAAACCGCCGAGGAAATGACAGCTTCGGTTGCAGCGAACCCGTCAAAGACTGCCATAATTCTCACGTCCGGAGTTGTGCTGTTTGCGCCTGGTCTTGTTACTGGTCCGGTTTTTGGTGCTCTTGGTTTCGGAGCAACAGGGATTGGCGCAGGTAAGATGCATTGAACACTTTTGGTACACGAAGCGAGCAGTTGAAAAGGTCTAAAGGAAGTCTAGTAGAGATTATGCAGACAAGTATCGGAAAGGTAACGCCTGGCTCCCCCTTTGCCATCATAGAGAGCGCTGGGATAGGAGGATTGGGTACTGTTATCGTCAATGGAGCCGTTCAAATCGTTGCTGGCATTGCTTTGGGAGCCGCCGCTGCCGAGATTTTGATTGCGGCAATCAGCAAGAAGAAGGAGTTGTCGAAGCTATAGAGAGAATGGAGCATAAGGAATCAGCGATCACACGTGAGGATGGGTCGAAGTTGGCTCGTAATGGGCATAGAGCATGGATAGCCATTTCTTTTCGACCCTTGACTCGTGTGATTCTATCCGTGTTGAGTTGATGGACGGCCTTGACAACACTCGGGTAGGGTGTTTTCTGCTGACGATAAGGCTGCAGATTACCATCACACAACGCACAAAGATCACTGAACACATTATCATCTCGCCTAATCAACACGCCCATCAACCAACAAGGATGGACTCGCAACCCGAAGACGCAAGCTCACCGCCTGGATCTCCAGAGATCGCCCCAAAGCCCAGTCCCAACATCGAAAACTATGCCTGCCCCATCGTCGAGGACACAATCGATGAAGACGCCGCCAAAGATGGCACAGCTGGAGAAGATGATAATGGTGCCCACCCAGCAGAAGACGGCATAGACCAGCAAGATGACGGCAAAGACGTCTGTGTTACTCCCCACGCAGCCCCATCCCATGGTGTCGCAGATGATCAGGATGAAACCAGTCCCGGCCCAGAAGTCGGAGACGAAAGCGAAGACGACGAACTCAACACCACGACACGTATTTCTCCCGTCCTCATCCATGGAGATATCTCCCATCTCGCCAGACACTTGCAAGAGCAACCGGGAGCTCTCATATCCATGTTCAACTGGGCTCACTACATCAAATCGAAGATTGGATCGGCTGTTCAGAGTGTCGTGGTCCATATTACGGATATCAAGGATGCCATTGAATCGGCGGTGGATCGGGTTCGCAATGTCCTCGGTCGGAATTTCGAGAATGTTCCTCGGATCATTAAGAAGAGTGTGGAAGAGGCAGCGAGATGGGCTAAAGATAATCCGAAGAAGGCGGCTTTGATTGTGGTTTGTGCTGTTGGGGTTATTGCACCTGTTGTATTTGTTACGCCGGCGTTGGCTGCGGCTGGGTTTGGGCCTGGCGGTGTTGCTGCTGGTATGTTGTCTCCTTGAATTTCTTGAGAAAATGGATACTAATGAATTTAACAGGCTCCCTCGCTGCTGGTGTACAGGCAAGTATTGGAGCGAGTGTTGCGGCTGGTAGTTTGTTTGCGACACTAACTAGTGCTGGTACTGGCGGTGCTGGTCTTGTTGCTGTGTGTACTACTGTTCAAGTGGTTGCAAGTGTTGGATTGACAACTGGTGTTGTCACGTCTATCGTTAAGGCTCGGTCCTGAGAGGGATAGGGAGGATTCGGGACGAATGAGGTGATGAAAAGAGTGGATGGCATGGTTATCGGCTCAAAGTCGAATATGCTGTCTTTTTCCTTTTTACCCAGGCTTGGACGTCGACTGCTATGGGCATTGTGGTGAGTGCAATGGGTAGTACAAAGACATTTCTGTTAATCCCTTCCATCATTTGCTTCGTGAGAACTGATGGTTTAGCGATGAATCTCTATTCCGCGTATGGACTTATGACGAAAGAGGTTACTAGGGCCCTTCAGATTGAGGTGAGGGATCATCGTCTTGGTGAGTCAAATTGGGCTGGTGAGAATGGACGGTTTGACTGACATGTGGCCCAAATAGACTGTCCCTCATGGTCTGGGAGCGGTAGAAATGGGATAAGTATATGTGAATAGAATTTGCGTAATGTCCAAGCCTTTCTATTTAGGTCTGTGGCGGCTGGTTATATCTCTGGCGTCGTGGGAAGGGAATGTGAGGCAAAAATGAAGCGGCAAATGTCAACACTCGCGAAGAGGGACTTCACATCGACGACTTCACCCCTAATCGAAACCGCAACGAGAAAAACTCTTACCATCCTCTGGCGACAAGAGATTGGCTACTGAAGAGAAACGTGTGGAGCGCTCAATTTGAGACTATAGAACTTCGCGGTCCTGGGAAGGAAATTTGACTTCTACTAGATTCGAGCGCTCACGAGTTTTTCCGTGCTAGATGACCGTTAGCGGGAGCAGTCTGAGGTTGTTTGATTATTTATATGTTGTGTGCGTGCGCGTTTTGTTGTTAGGCTGGGAATTGCTAAACTTCAGGATCCATCCAGGCTCATAACACTCTCCAACTCATCCCATCCGTGTCCTTTCGACAGATTGGCAATGCAAAGCCATCGAGGACTATCTTTTTCCCAGGTAAATATTTGTCGAAGTCGGGGATGAAGGCAATGAAGTCCCTGGCAACTCTTCTTTTTCAAATCGTCAGAATCTAACTATTTCGGTATCGTTTCTAGAAGAGGGCGTACACATGTCTCTTCCGACGAGAGACTGGTCTAACAGAGCTGGCTAGGGCGCTCATTCCCCTCAAAATTGATTGGCGCGTTTGAAAACAGCAATCGCTCTTGCCGTTCAGTTCAGCTTGTAGAATGGGAAAGCACTCAGCACTACTGTATTTCCTTTCTCCCTATAGCAAATTTGGACTTCAGAACAACATCAGACATCGAACACTGTCAATAGACTTTTACTCACAATCAACAACATGTCTTTTGCTAAGCTTGACGCCCCACAACACGGCTTACATATCGGACCTCAAGACATGGTGTTTGAAAACGACGGCCAGAATATGGTCATTTTCGATACCCAATTCGAAAACTAAGGCAACACAATCAGAAGAGTGATGCTGAAACTCCCCGGCCAATATATCGTCGTCCGAAACGCGAAACTCCACCAGAGGCGTGCTTCTATTCGTACCGCCGCGGCGTTCATCTCCCAGTACCGCATCCCATTCGCGTTGGTCATGATCGTCGTGTATCGACACATTCGCAAAGTTTGGCAGAGTTTACCACCTGGCATTTTGCTTAAGATATGGAGGCTGTCATCGCTTGCTTGAAAGATCAGGTATGGCCACAATTATCAGTGTTCAGAGCCGTGCTAACTTGTTGCATCTACGCAAAGATCCCACCGACGGCTGCTTGGATACGCTTGGCTGGCGAAGAATTAGGTATTTCCGGGTCTGCTTTTTTTGTTTCAACCCTTGGGTATGGTTACATTTCCTGTTTTGAGAATTCAAGATATTCTTGCGGCTGTGAAATAGTGGCGGAAGGGGCTTTAGAGGAGTTCAAAAGAGCATTTATATTTAGGGGAAGTTTGGGTGCGTGCGAACATTAATTGAAGACATCGGAATGATCAAATCTTTACACATTCATGGGAAAGTAGGTTGACGATCCTCTGGCTTCCTCAGTGCAGCTCTTTTGAATATCTAGTGTTCAACTGACCATTAGTATTTGATGAGGGTTTCTCGAAATTGTTCGAGCCAGACGTAGTTTATTTGTATGCTGTTTGGATAAGGCATTGTGGTGGTTGTGAATGAGAAGATGATTAGTTTCGGAGGGGGTTTCACCAGCTCTCTTGAAGAACCGTGGGAATTATGACAGCAATCGATGGTCGTGGCACATTTGTATGGTCTAACAGTCAGACCTAGATCACAGCAAGGGGCTTGATCAATAGCCAACTGTGTCCATGCTGGAATGTTGATCGCTTTGCCAGTGGGCGAAGCTGAGCAGAACCCCTTTCCTTACAGAATTACCGAGAAAACGAAATTACCAGCCTTGTCTCCATTTACTGCCTAACTTGTTGACGGGTATGTATTTAGTTAATATCAGGTATACTGTCGGAAATTGGGTAAATGGTCTAGGCCATAGGCATTACCTTGCCACGTCATTGCGGCGGTCGAACTCTCTTATCTGCAACGGTCTCTATAATCCACTGGAATATGAGTAGTACCCGGGAGAAGCGAACTTGGGGAGTCCCGATTCGTTTTTGCCAGTCTGGTGTTCAATCCCGGCTGTGAACGTTATAGTAGTTTTGACTTAGATCTGTTGTTTCTAACGGAAATTCTAACTAGGCAGTGATAGTGGTTTTGAGAATTCTTTGGATAGGCAATGGGAAAGTTGGTGGGGCCTAATAGGTCGGTGGTTCGAGTCTGCTTCTTTGTTGTTTGTCTGGTGGTGATGTTCCTAAAGTGAAAGGTTCTGCCTATTACGAGGACAGTCCGCCTCTTGAGCCTGTCTATTAAGGCATTGACCGGTCCTCCAACTTTGAAACACAACTCGAAAATCGATTGATTCTCGTTGTCGCCTTCACCTTCACCTTCACTCACACGAAAAACAGCACCGTCAACTCAGTTTATCTCTCACCTCACCTCGCCTGGCCTCTCACCACCTTCTTTCCGCCCTCAAAAACAACGAGAATGGCCTCCATCTTTCCAGGACGCAAAGTCCCAGTCGGCGACGCCGTCCACACCTACGATCCAAACTACAAACCAAACTTCAAGCGCGATATTGTCGCTATCATCTGGCCCGTCACCGTCTTCACGAATCTCATCGACCTCGGCGCTGTCTTCATCGGCGTAGCTGACCCAGACGAGACGTTGGATGAGATGGAGAGAGAATTTGGAGTGGAGATGGAGGAGGAATGGCGTGTGGTTCTTGAGGGACTTGTGTGGCGGTTCCAGAGATGGATATTTGGGGTGTTGAGATGAGTGAGATGGAGGGTTATCAGCGTGAGCTGCCTGAGACGGTGGTTTGAAGGTGTGATGGTGGGCTATCTTCGGTTGGAGATGGAGAGAAGTGAGTGTGCGACCGGAAATGAGGAGACTTACGTGGCTGTCTGACTAAGATTAGAGATGAGAAACACGCCACTGGGATTGGTGGGAAGTGCTCACATAGTCTTTTGATTGCCTGGTAGCTCTTTCCGTGAGATGTTGTTTCCAACCTTCAACTCAAGCCTTCCCATCGCGAAGCCAAAACCAGACTGTCCTCTTCAATTCAAGATCGAGTTCGATGATTTCTGAAAATTCTCCGAACTCAGTTCGCCAGAAATGAAGTGACATTGACCACAATCTGAAGGCGTCGTACGAAGAACAAAGATCAAACGCCTGCGAAGGTTACATCCGCGCCTTCTTTGACAACGTGGGTGGGCGGGTGCCCAGAGGAAGCAGCATTCGCCTTGGAGTTACATGCTCTTCTTTTCCTCGCGAGAGACCAACTACAGCTTCAGCAAACATCCTAAAGCCAGTCACAATGACAGACACTTTCGATTACACATGTCGTCAGCTCCCTGTCGTCTTGCGGCACTACCAACCACTACGCATCCATGGGCTCAAGCATATCCACTCCACACCGTTATTTGGGTTGTATACTTCATACTTTCTCACTGCCCGAGAGCCTTCAATGCCAAATCCCTCTCCACTCTTGGCGTTACTAAGCAAGTTGATCATGCTGGTAAGCGACAGCACTCTCATAAATACCAAAGAGGCTTATTGGCTGATCTTCTACAGTGCGTCCAGACTCGTTCGGCTCTTGGTTCCAGTCCCGTGTCGACGCCCAGGAAGCCGGTATCCTATTCAACATTTTCCGATTAGTGGCCTTTGGTGGGGAAGCCGTCAGTGTGACTGAAAACTATCGACTCTTCAACATACTAGCTCTATCAACGAGCATCCTTGGAGACTTCAAGGCCTACTGGGAAGTTCTCGATTACAACCGCAGTGGCTACAAGGAGGCTATGAGGGCAGCTGTGGATATAGCCGCCGAGAGGATGTTGGCTGATATCGAGGATAAAGCCAAGGCAGAAATTGAAGAGGAAATTGTCATTCTGAAGTCGGCGGAGCAATATGCCTATGATCTATACCATGACAAGATGGATGACTTCGCCCGGCTGGGGTCCTACTCCAACTCTACAATTGTCAATATGCATGGATATAACCGGGAGGGAATCGGGTGGTAGATGCAATGGAAGCTTTGGACAGGCTTTGAACAGGGGATCATTATTGGTATATGGACGGCCCGGGAGCAACTTGATGGGCACATTTGTTTCCCGTCACAACTAGACAGCATTTGCTGAACATTGAATAGAATGGAAAACTTTCGGAATCACTCACCTGTGCGATACCTGACCTCGGGACTCAAAATTCTGCGCAAATTGGAGGGACGGAAATGAGACGCGTGATGTGTTTTCCATCGAAATCCAAGTCTCGATTTCCGCAAAACAACATGAAAACCCACAAATAAATAACATCAAACCGTCAGACCGTAGTCTATCAACAGGCAACTTCACTAAAATGGCATCAGCAGAACTCATCGAAAAAGCGCTCAACAGCATCGCCGAAACTCTCGATACCACTCTCCACTGGGTCCGGGACAATCGAATCGAAGCACTGTTCTCCTGCTCTCTATCCTCCTCCTCTTCGACCCGTCTCTCGTCATCGCGCCAACTCTGAACACGATCGGCTTCACCGCAAATGGTGTGAGGGCAGGTGAGTCGTTGAAGTAAAGTACAAAGCGCGCGAATTTGTTTGCTGACCTGATGGCCATGTGTAGGTTCCACCGCTGCCTGGATCCATTCAAAAATCGCGCCCATCGAGGCTCGTAGTCTGTTCGCCTTTCTACAAAGCGCTGGGGCTGGGGGCTGGGAAAATGTTGTTCTGTCTTGGGCTGTCATCTTGGTTGATGTGGGAGGGCTGTTTGGGTTGTTTTGGCAATTCTTCTGGAAGAAAGAATCTCGCGATATGGCAGAGGAGGCGGTCGAGATTATGATTAGAGAGGCGGTTAGGAAGATTTATGAGCGGTGAGATGGTATCGGAAAGATGGTCGGATCAATCATGATCAGAGACTATGAGCAGTCCGGTGAAGAGACTGCCCTTACACGTGCCTACAATTCTGATCAGCCATCTTGCGGGGCATATTTTTCGGAAGAGTATATATTTACCCAAAGTCTTCGCAGCGATCGATTAAAGGAAGCGCAGGCCAAAGTAATCCAGGCTCGGATATCGATGCTGTCATTTGCGAATTGACAATCGTCTGGAGCCTAGACTGCGCTTCCTTATTGTGAGTGCTTGGTGGGCGGCCGGTAATGACTGAACTTGGAGACCAAAGTCCTAGGTATGAGTCTGTGGAGAGGGAGAGGGTGGGATACTCATGTTCCATCATGTTGCATGAAGAGATTGCACCGTCTTTTCTCAATTGTCGTCGCCAAATTCGTTGCGGTCCCGCTCCTAGATTTGGAGCGGTCGTTGTGCAGAATTATCATCTTGGGTAGACGTAGAGGCATTACTTCGCAATGAAGTCTACATTCGGTGATGCGGAATATTTTTTGGTAATTGGAAAACTAGGGGTTAATATCGAGCTCAGACCTAATCGGATACCGAGAAACGTGGTGATCTGCCACGATACACTTCCGAAACCTTAGAGGATTATCATCCGCGAAGGAAACGACCATAAGCCTGGAGGTAGGCGTTCGCGAAATGGCAACCAAGGACCAAAAGTTCAGCTGAATATGTAGTTGTGTAAATGTAATGTAGTAAGTAGCTAGTAAGCGTGACCAGCAAGCTATACTTCCCATAGTAATATCGAACAGAAAACAGCGTAAAACATTACCTTCGTAACGATTCCTTCGTCGTCCGTGATGCAATGGGTATATAAAAAGATCCATACACCTTGCACCCATCCCGTCCATATCATCGTAATTCGTAACATGTCCAGATCAAAATAACAAAAATTCGACCAGACATCGCGCTGCCAAAATTCGCTCAACATTTTCAATCTTCAACAAACACCATTTCCCAATCTCTGTCTTCCATCTTTGTGCAGACGAGATAAGCCATTCCTGCCTCTCTTGGGTCCAGCTCCAGGAAATTCCTCATCAGTGGTTTGACGGCGTCTCTTGCCAGATTTTTCAGCTCCTCCAGTCTTCGCTCTGCTCTTCTGATGGTGTCGCGATGGTATAGTTCCGGACTATTCTTGAGAAAGCGCTTTACCTCGTCATGGTCAAGGTAATTTGATCCCGCCGATCCGATCAGCCTGAACACACGGCCAGTATTGACAGGTGGAGGAGGCCCTTGCCGAGCAGATGTCGTAGCAAGAGCATTCGAGGAAGCGCGCGAGGTTGGATCATGGCGGCTGTCTCTTGAGCTTCCACGATGATGTGAGGACGAGGATGCAGGAGGTTTCAGGATGGACGCTGGTAGTGGTGTTGTGTTTTCGGCGAACCATTGCCTCCACAGACTCATCATTTGCCAGTCGACCCATGCATTTGCAGGCGCCACGCGTTCGCCTCGAGAAGTTGTCAGTGTGAGTCGCCACAATTTACCTTCCACTCGCGTCTTCACTTCTTCTATTTCATCTACTTTGTCCTCTATTAGCTCCATGACTGCTTGTGGTACTTGTCCTTGCAATTGGTGCTTGCCTGCCGGCCACTGCCCTACGACATGCACCATGGCTTCTGCAAAAATCGCTCTTGATTTCGCAAGATAGCCTAGCTTGAGGTATGAAGGAGGATATTTTGCGATTTGTTTCCACAGTCGACCATGAAATCGAAGCAAGTGGTGGTCTATTCTTTGTCCCACAACTTCAAGCGCATCGTACATATCTGCAAGCTGTAACAACGACTTGCTCTCAACGTATGCTTGTGCTATGTTTACCGAGTCCAGTTGAGGAGGGTAGTGGTAGAATATGCGAAACAGATTGTCGTACGTCCGGAAGATCTCATCGTCCTGATCTGATTCTTCAGATTGTTGTTGAGATACATTGAGAGCTGTGAAATTTGCCATACTTCGAAAGAAACCATTAGACGGCGCTGGAGGCTTTGGACGTAGTGGAGGTGGTCTTGAGGTATGGTCGGCGGTTCCGTTACCAAATACTGAGGATGTGGAGACAGGCTTCTTCACCAACATTGGTATATCGTCTCTACCATGTCCCCAATCCAGCTCATATCTCCACCTCTTGCTTGTTGGCGCACCGGTATTCGGCTCGGGCGGTCCAGTCTGATTCCATTCGTCGCTCAGACTCGCCTCGAAGAAACCCGAGCACCGCGATAGTGAGAGCCTGTGCAAGACATATTTCTGCTCTTTCCTCCCATTGGATATCACAATCTCAACATCCCCCGTCTGTAGAAAACATGGGAACTCGTTCTGCATGACGGCGCTTCCCGTACCCGACCCGCCTGCGTGCGACCTCGCATGTCTATGACTTCTCCTGACGGTGGACATGGAAACTCGAGAGCTGCTGGCTGTGGACTCTGAGCGTGTAGAAGCTGGGTTTCTCGGGCGAAGAGAGAGGTGATGGCGCGCCTCATAATCGTCTGGGAAGGAAACCATGGTGTGTGTGCAGCTAGAAGCGGCGCAGGAAGCTCATGGACGCGCGCTAAACGGGTGTTGCCGAAGGTGACAGGTAGGAGTATATCAGTGGTCTGATTGAAGTCGTGAGGGTGGAGAGTTGCAAAGAGAGGCTATGAGAAGGCGTCGCGAAAGACGGCTGAGGAGTGGTGTACTGTTTTTCTCCTGCTGGTCGCCAGCCTCTCTTTCAGGACAGGGTGAGGGCGCAAGGATAGGCCTTGTTATTGTCGTGCGAGGGTCGCGATAGGAATTATTGACCGTTGATAGCACGGCGATGACCCCGCACGCAACAATCTGAGAGAGTAGAAACAAAGGCACTTTCTGCTACAGAGAATCCTTCTGATGGCCGGTTTCAGACGGCTTAGCAGTCATAGGACAAAGTGGTCGAGAGAAACTTGAGCTCGCCAATACAAGGGCTCAGCCACCAATTCTCCTGCTTCTGCAACCTCATTTGTCCGTGGGACCAAAGAGGCAGCCAATCGGTATGCACGAATGCCACTACATCGGGATCCTCGATATCGGCCTTGCTCGTTATGGATTGGCGCTCGGCCTTCCCTAGGTCAGCATCTCCATTAAATATCTCGTGATGGGCTATCAAATCAACTTCAGTTGCATCATCACAAAGCTCTCAAATCAACATGGCTATCGCTTAACATCAATGTTATCCAAGATTTCATCGATATTGATATCGACTATCTAGTACTTCAGTTCCTCCTAAACTATAGTCACGTGGCTCACTGTCTTGGCCATGGTCACGTGATCTTTCTCTCTTGGCAATAACGTAATCCACCACCAAGCGGTACACCACCGAGCGGTACACATTTTCGTATCCTCATCGATTAACCCACAATGTCACCACAACTAGTTAATACAAAGGCCCAGAAAGAGGGTCAAATACTCCTTGCTCATGAGGCTTATTTGAAAGGCCATTTTCCAAGTATTCGAAAGGCCGCTGATACCTATTCTGTCCCATTTACTTCCCTTGCCTCCCGCCTTCGCGGACGCGCTTCACGCGTCGATTCGCGCCGAAATTGCCAAAAGCTTACGGATACGGAAGAGGAGGTCGTTGAGCATTGGATACTATCTATGGATGAAAGAGGTTATCCATTGACCGTTACTGGGGTACGCGAAGCGGCAAAAATCGTACTCGAGCAGCGTGTAGGCTCAGATTGCAAAATCGGTGTCAATTGGCCTCAGCGATACATCAACCGCCGCCCTAGCCTCAAATCGCGATATTCACGCAGCTATGATAATCAAAGGGCAAGATGCGAAGATCCAGCCCTTATTGGGGCCTGGTTTCGGCTTGTACAAAACACAATCGCTAAATACGGCATCCTCAATAACGATATCTACAACTTCGACTAAACTGGCTCTGCAATGGGCCTTGCAAGTACCTCACGCGTAGTTACTGCCTCAGATAGGCGTGGCAGACCCCTCAGTTACAGCCTGGCGATCGCGAATGGGTTACGGCAATCGAATCGATCAATGCGCTGGGTTGGAGCCTCCCGCCGATGGTGATTCAAAGGCAAGGTACATATATCATCTTGGTACGAAAACAACAATCTACCGCCTGATTGGACAATCGCTTTGAATACAAATGGATGGACTAATGACAAGCTTGGATTACATTGGTTAAAAGAGGTTTTCGAGCCAAATACAGCTGCAAGAACGGTTGGTAGTTATCGACTACTAATTCTGGATGGCACGGCAGC